>CM019067.1:225620071-226240798 GCA_009667805.1 Leptobrachium leishanense | reverse complement strand
CATCATCCCTTTGATGCAGTGAATTTGTCCTATCCCCTTAACAGAAAAACACCCCAAAGCATACTCCTCCACGTTTGATGGTGGGGATGGTGTTCTTGGGGTCATATGCAGTATTCCTCAACACGGCGAGTTGAGTTGATGCCAAAGAGCTTGATTTCGGCCTCATCTGACCACAACACTTTCACCCAGTTCTCTTCTGAATCATTCAGATGTTCATTGGCAAATGTCAGACGGGCCTGTACATGTACTTTCTTGAGCAGGGGGACCATGCGGGCACTGCAGGATTTCAGTCCTTCATGGCATAGCGTGTTACCAATTGTTTTCTTGGTGACCATGGTCCCAGCTGCCTTGGGATCATTGACAAGATCCTTCCATGTAGTTCTGGGCGAATTCCTTTCCGTTCATGATCACTGAAACTCCACAAGGTGAGATCTTGCATGGAGCCTCAGACTGACAGTTATTTTGTGTTTCTTCCATTTGCGAATAATCGCTCCAACTGTTGTCACCTTCTCACCAAGCTGCTTGGCGATGGTCTTTTAGCCCATTCCAGCCTTGTGTAGGTCTACAATCTTGTCCCTAATATCCTTGGCCAGCTCTTTGGTTTTGGCCATGGGAGAGTTTGGAATCTGATTGCTTCTGTGAACAGGTGTCTTTTATACAAGTAACAAGCTGAGATCAGGAGCAGTCCCTTTGAGTGCTCCTAATCGCCACTATGTTACCTGTATAAAAGACACCTGGGAGCCAGAAATCTTGCTGATTGATAGCGCTCATTAAAATGCAAATCAATTGCTAACTTTTTTTGAAAGGAGTTTTTCTAGATTTTGTTATTCTGTCTCACTGATTGATCATTTCTTTGTCAGTGAGCAGAGGTACAAAACCAGCAAGGGGAAGGAAAAAATAAATTTCCGCCCCCCCCCCCCCCCTCACTGTACGTGTCCTATACATTTAGCCAACAACAAAATATTGGTGTTAAGGAAAGCATGACGTGGTTCCTTCATTCCTGATAAAACACAAGAGGAGAATATCTGAAGGAACCCTCCGTTAACACCTCCTGTGCACTCATTTCCCCCACATCACTCGCACTTTAATCATGTTTTTTGCCTTTTAAGTAGGAGAATAGAGCCCCTCTGTCAAAGAAATTTTCTTCATACATTTGCATGTGTAGGCAGGGCAAGCTAAGATAGAGAGGAGGCTGGATGGTAATTAAGCTGGCAGTGAGGGTCAACGAATATGAATGGATGCAAATATAACAGAATTGAGGTCACAATAAAAGGGGAGGGTGGTACGTTCATATGTCTGCGGGCAGAGAGCACACACTGGGTATGTACAGAGCTGGGAAGAGTCTGAGTGAATGAATGCCGGATAACTGGTTTTTAGGCACTGTTGGCAAACGTATTTTTGTGAGTGAAAACTGAAAAGGATTTCAAATATACCATATCAGTGTGATAAACCAAGCGAAGAATTAAAAATAAATAAAATCAAAGCTAATCGCAGAGTATGTTCCGTTTGCACAGCCTAACATGAGATTAGAAAACAGTAAAAGATACAGAAGAGCTGCAGAAAAAGAAAGAAAAACAAAAAACAGAACTCGACTCGTAATGCTGCAACTAATATAAAAGGAAAATCTTACAGAAATAATACAAGGGGGAAAAAATTATATATATTTCCTCATCTCCACAACTGGCAGAGTTCGAGGCGGACGCGATGGTGTCACGTTTGACCTTCAACACAGACCGAGAAATCAATGGCAATAGCATCATCCATATACGCGTGCCGCATTAGACAACCCAGGCATGTTTACTTGGCTTTAGGGAAGGGATGGCGAACCTCCGCTCCCCAGTATTGTAACAAAACATAATGCATTAAGATGATCGCCCAGCTTTAAGGGCAGCGGTGCAAACCCTCAGTGCCTCTGGCATTTAAGAAGAACCACAAGTCCCATGATGCTTAGTGGGCGGCAGTGGCGTCTAATGTAAACAATGGATGGTTTTTGAAGTGCATCACAGCTGGCTGCATATCAAGGCTGATTTCAGGCTGGGACATCTGGTGTGACAAAGTTAGCCAATACAGCAAATAAGGTTGGCTGAACATCACGGACTATGTAGTCCATGAAACAGCCATGGATGACTAGGTCAGCCATCATTGCTTCAGGATCAGCAGCATGCGATAATGGATCAAAGTGGAACTGTCACCGTTAAAACTTCACACAGATCACACATGGTATTTAAAACATACAGTCTGCCAATCGAACATGGGAAGAAACAACAAAAAAAAAAAAAAAGATCTACACAATTTTATAAAATCTAATTCTGAGTAGGTCTAACTCTGTGGCACCACTGTAATTATTTAGACCGTAAGCTCAGAAGCACAGGAAAAGCCTTCTGTAATACCAGACCCTCTGAGCGCCGCGCAGCCCATTGTTCTGGCTGCTTGTTTCTTTCGCAGTGAGGCAAGGGCTATATACAGTATAGCATGAATAAAATATATTTCTTAGATTTTACATTATGCCAGGTTTACAAAAAAAAAAAAAAAAAAGCTGACACCATTGATAGTCCGCTTCCCATTTTTCGGCTGTCAACCAACAGATCAGCACGTGAGGTGCTCATAATTGACAGGGAAACACATCGGCAACCAAGCACAAATTTAGCCTTCGCAAACAATAAAAGCTCAGCGACAATAACACTACTGATCGGAGTTACACTGATGTAGATCTCTAGCTGATGCTTTTAAGGAATTCTATTCAAGAAGGGGAGAAAATAAAATAAACCCATTTAAAACACCATACGGTCTCATTAGGACACAATTCTTTCTCTAGCAGCCTAGAGATGATTCCCTTTGTCCCTGGGGGTCTATATGGTTGGAGGGAACATCTGCAGTGGCGTACATATACACAAAAACACTCCCAGGCTGGAAGACAACACCGTGGGAGAGCTGCGAGACATGTTTCCTAGAAAGCTGCTGAGAACAGAGACGTTCTGCTCCGGCGTTGCAACAACCAAGACTTGTGTATTCAAAACAAACCCAAAACAAACAATGGAATAAATCTGACAAACCGAGCAGAAGTCTGTCTTTTACCACCCAGGGAACAATAGCATCATTCAGTACCTCTCGGGTACTGGTAAAAATATCCTGGACAGGTGCAGAGGCAAAAGCCCATGTACCATCTCAGATAATCCAGGGAGCACCCAATGAAACAGTCACCGTGTCAGAAGGGCATGTCAGACCTAGAATAAAAACACTGCAGAACATAAAGGATACATGTGTGTGTACATATAGATTTCGATCATAGACACCCATTTTTTTGGTCTGCAGTCACTTTAAATATATAACATGTATCCATTATCTGTACCTATATCTATAGAGAGAGGTACATATGTATGAGTGATCGATTTACAGCTATTTGTACATACACACACACAGGTTGGTTGTTTTTTTTTTTTTTGACACCGAGACACACATTTATATCTGTCTTAATCTCCCAAAATCCATTTACCTATATCCCTCTCTATATAGGATTTAATATATCTGTACATAACATTTACTGTAAAATTATGGTTAAATCTAAAATAAAATAAAATTAAGGCAGAGATGTTTGTACATGTAGACATTTACACACGCACGTTATTATTATTATATTTTATATACATTGAGATTTCTCTCATTTTCAAGTATGCCCTGGGTGGCGAGTATGTACCGTTAGGTGTCATGCCCAAGGACACTTACTGGAGAGGTGCTCTTGCCGGGATCTTACTATGCGTTTGATAAATTTAACCCTTGCCGTAAAATCTGAGTTTGAGATTTTATATTTACGCTGTTTTATCACGTGTAGAAAATTTAATTATGTCATGTGTTTTAGCGATGTTAATCCTGGTAATAAATCTGTACTAGAAGCAATCTAGAGCTTCAACCATTTGGTTCCAAGAGATCTTTTTCTGCCACTATTCTTTCATCCTGGGCACGGTTTGCTGTGCCAGCGCTGAGCACTGGCAGAGTTTTGCATAAAGGAGGATACAGGGAATAAAAGGGCTAGTTTTTTGTGAATGGAAAATGCTCGGGAGCTGAGCGGAAACAGCGACGACTGCCAAAACCCACCCCACACCCAAAGCATCTGCAAAGGAGCCATCCACGCTTTGCATTTGGACATAAAAACAAAGTGACATGTCGGTCACAGACAGAGTCTTTCATAATACTTTTGACTGGCAAGTTACCTAATGCATGTTCGGATCAGCATCCTCTGTGCACCACTCTGGGAACGGTGTTTGCGCTTCGTAGCCTACATGTCACTTTACTGACGGGTCGCTATGACTAGGTCCATCACTGGATTATATGTGATGTGACTGAGGAAACCCTGCACACAGGAACTAACACGATCCACGAAGCGCCTGTCACAGTGAATACAGAATAAACGCATGTGCCGGATCTGATGGACGAGAGCAGCGTTACAAAGGACGCACAGAGCATCAGATCTCAGGGCGCAGTGTCACAAGTCACCTTATCATTGGTGGCTTGTATGTTTGGGTCTCCAGGCTGCGATGGGTCATCAGTTGAGCACGGGTCACGTAACCTGTAAAGATGGGAAACTGAGAGGATGATGGAGGATCCGGAATGTCAATGTAATCTGCCAAAACGCTTCCAAAAGCAAAGCTGGAATAATCATTACACAGAAAGTAAATAGGTCCAGGAGACCGTCGCACAAACACACAATGAGCCAGTAAAGCAGCCTTTTCAGCATGGTCAGTGACTGGAAATCATACACGGATTATCCCAGATTATTTGACCACTGACAGCGAAGAGGTGACAGAAACCAGTGAAGGGGTCCTATAGACACATCTGGGGTAAAGAGGTGACCCCATCACTGCCTCCTGAGATACCATGCACAGCACACACCCAAAGTGAACCACTGATACACTCTGGCAGCAATGCTAGCTGATCAGGCGTGGGAACACGTAGTTGTGGTCTACATCTCTCAGGATGTCCAGCCTAGGAGGTCCCAGGTGTCTGAGGCGGCTCCTCAAAGTCTCTTTGATCACTGACACAGAGCATTACAGGACAGGAAACTTCACATTGGGAGCTGGGAGGTGCCCTGGGTGTGCTCCAGCTGGGGACATTTCCAGGCAGAGTGTTATCCGCTATTTAGAAGTTGCCCTGCTGCTCCAAAAAGCCAAGGGGGCTCCGAGCTCCCTCCCTCCTCACTCTGCCCCGGCCATGTTGACTGCTTGGGACACCACACTGACGGGGAAACTCACCAGCAGCCTCCGGGAGCAGCATGGCCAGCAGGAGCAGCAGCCCCGGGGAGACAGCCGCAGCCATGGCCCGGGCAGGAACAGCTCGCATCACATCACCCACTGGACTCCCAGCACTTCTCTGCCTCTCACTGCGTCCGCTCCTCCAGCAAGGATCCCCGAGCGCCTCACCGCCTCTCGCGACGTTTCCTCCGCGGCACGCCCCTGGCACCCACAGTCCTTTTCCTCCTATTGGACAGTGAAGAGTAAGATAGACCCCGCCTATTCTGATTGTAGTCTTACACATATCCTTCTGTACATAGCCCCCCGGTGACGTCACCGGGTACAGAGACAGATTGCGCTTCATAGTTCTTCGAAACAAAAAGTGATCTATGTTTTACAAGAAGTGGTCTAGAGCGCTAAACGCCAGAGTCACGTTGCAGCTTTAACAACATGTCGCCAACAGCAGGACCTTAGAAACTACCGACAATAATTGCTTCTCCAGTTTCAACTTCCGGAAACTGACCAGCCAGTATAATTCCAGACATCATGGACTCACTGGAAAGGAGTGCAAGCTCACTGTTTACATTACACATAGCACAAGGCTAGTGACTTATTTCAGTCACTAGACAGCTGTTTGCTCAGGTTCTGATTTTTTTTAAAGTATTTTACCAGGAAGGATACATTGAGATTTCTCTCTGTTATGTCTGTTTTGTTTGTTGCTGGCTCAGTCTTAAAGAATGAAGAAAGCTCAAAAACACACTAAACCAATGCTCATTTGTCTTTGAATGCGCAGTGACGTAAAGCCGTCTGGTGCTGGTCATCACCATAGGTGTCTCTACAGGGGGGCAATTGCCCCCCCCCGGGTTATTCCTTGCCCTCCATGTTATTATGTGCCCCTCTCAAACCCCCTTTTCTCTCACTATAAGTATACAGGGTCATCCAGACGTGGACCCCTTGCTTGATGTGCCTAGAGAGGTGTCAGCTGTACCCTCCTGATGAGGCCTAACAAGTCGGAAACGATCATCGGGGGTTGCTGCACCTCTCGTGCAGGGATGACGTCCTTGGCAATCAGTACTGGCCACCCTTTTTGGGTGAGAGACTGATTTGCATATGGAGCATTCATCCCTGTAATGGCACAAGCAAGCTAAAACCTTGTGAGACCTGAGCGGGCACCCACCCTGCAGAGCAGGCCACTAGTGCTGTTGCTCGTCCTCAGGACCCTCACAAACCCCCCTTTCTCTCATTATTATGTGTCCCCCACCAGAAATCAGCATCCAGCTTCCTTCTAATATTCGGACCGTGGTATCTCTGTCCGTCCCTGTGCGCATATGAACAATCTAGATGTCATTGGAAAGGGCAGATTCTGGCCTTTCCAAAGATATCCAAAATGACCATATTCAGTGTAAAGTAAAAGTCATAAAAAATAAAATAAAAAGGTGCAGGTAGTAAACATTTGCACATGGTTGAAATGGTTCAGCAGTGAAGGGGTGAACGTTCAGACTATATATTACATTGTGTATTACTTTCATTTTTGGTTTAGTTGTATATTAAGGGTTAATGGGCAGGCTTCATCCCTTACAATATACATTTTATTTTTTGCCTTGATTTATGGCATTTTAGGCTAGGGTCAGACGAACGCAGTGCGAACGCGCGTGCAGCCGCACTTTATCACGGTCGTAGTAGCAGCAAATGACGGGCAATGTACGAAGTACGGCCGCAAAACGTGCGGCCGTGGAACGCAAGCGGCAAACAAACGCATTTTTTTTTCGAGAACATGATACTGCTAGTACTGACGAACAGAGTGCACTGCGTCCGCAAGCGCATGTGTGTGTGTGATTAGGAGACGTCAGACGCTGCTAATGTCCGGCCAACTTAACGTCCAGACGCAAAAAGGGTTTTATTGATGATCCGTACAAAATCACAGACGAGTATGCGCATCAAATGCGTATGACCGCTATCGCGTATTCCGTGAAAAAATATGTCCATTCGTTCGAACGCACTTTTTCACGGACGACGCAAAAAATGCGTTAGTCTGACCCTAGCCTAAGGGGTTAATGGGTAGCTACATGCCTCACTGTTTATTATGTTTTATTGTATTTCCCCTAGGTTTATGTAAGTTAGAATCTAAAGGGTCTATTCATCAGATCCTTTGCTTTTCGTCACATTTCAGGGAATTCATTTCACCGAAAATATTGCAATTTCCTTATTTAGCGAATGGTCACTGTAATTTGATAAAATTGGATTCGCTGAAGCAGTTATCAGACATTGGCGAACACCACTGAACTGTGCCAAATAAAATATTGCATTTATGTATCAGGTTAGTACAATAAAAAGGTATCGCTGCATCACATTACTCTGGGGTTTTGGAATCATATATATATATACTTATTTAGGGCTCTATCAGCTGGTGTGAGCTAACCATAGCGTTGGCATGTTTTTGCGTTAGGGCCAGGTAAATTCAGTCTAGCACCATACCAACAGATCGTTTGCCTCTTGCCACAAACAGGAAAAATCACCTAGCGTGTCGTTATTAGCGATTTAAAGCGCAAGCTTACGGTACTTTACGCGTCCTATACTTAACATGAGGAGCACTGGAGATCTCTAGCGCTTTTGCAACTAACAGATCACTTTGGGCCTGCGCTAATTTTTTGAAGGAAGCTAATCGCTAAATTTTAATTACTGCTCAACCCTGGTGGTAACTCCAAAAAAACAGGTCCTCGTCCAAAATTAACAGGCAATTAACAAGCAATGGAAAGGAATGCAGCACAGGTGTTATCTTAGCCCCATACACCATATAAATGGGTCTGGTCAGCAATGTCACTGCTGTTGCAGTAGGCTCTATTATAAATGTATCCTTTATTGATGAATTCTAATATATTGCCTAATTCTAAACATTTTATGCTGGGAGTTATTCATAGTATGGAATCAGTTGATTATTAGGGTGACCGTGTGGACCATGTTTAAAGGGACACATGATAAGGCTTGCCCTGAAACAAGTATTATTTATATGCTGCAGCAGGGAAATTATTGTCCCTCGCCTGGCCTTCTTTTGGCTCTATTAAATGCATTGTAACGATTCTACATGCTGTTGGGTGGCATTTATCATGCAATGTCCACCAGCCTTAATATACGTGTGTAACGAAACATGGATGATACGGCCACCATGGAGGATTTTAATAATGCAGGGGGTGAGGGCTCTTCGCTGGATGTGTTCATACTTATAGAAGCTTGTGAGGGCAGGGGATAGGTATGGCCCGGCACTATGCACTGGAAAAAAACGGTTCCATCCTGTACACAACTGCATTAGCATTGGGTCTCAGCCCAGGTCTTATTGATTCCCTAGCGCCCTGGTCAGCAAACTTGGCTCCCTGATGTTTTGGGAACTACAGGTACATTTCCCACGTGGCTCAGTCAGACTAATGGGTGACTGAGCATTATGGGAGATGTAGTTCCCAAAACATCAGGGAGCCAAGTTTGCTGACCCCTGTCGTAGCGTGTGCTAAACAACCTTGTACATGGTCTCCCGCGGACAAGGTGATCTGTTAGTAAGTCGTCAGGCGCTAAATTTTAGCGACTCAAGCAAAATTTTTCCTTTAGCGATGGCGTTTTAGTTCACACCAGGTGATAGGGCCCTTAGTTTTTTTCAGTGGTATGATTTAGTGGCGAAAATTATTAGTGCCTCCCCAGTTCTGATTGTGGTATCTTATGTGCCCCACTATATATTGTTCCTAGAGTCGCCACGGCTCCTTCTAGTATGTCTTCCTTTTCTCTAGTCCAGTTTCTCATGTCCTCCTGCATTACCATCTATCTGCTTAACCCCATCCCCTCGCACCTTATTCAGTCTGGCCTACCAGTTATTGTCCCTCCTTTAACTCCCATTTACAATCTCTCCTCTGGAGTCTTCCCCTCTGCATCACCCCATTCTGAATATGCAATCTCTTGATCCTACCTCCCTTTGGAACTTTCAAATCCATCTCTTTGCTCCTCTTTGCCCTGAAAATCATAGAATGCCTGTGTTAGGCTAGGGTCAGACTAACGCATTTTTCACGTTGTCCGTGAAAATGTGCGTTCGAAGAATGGACGTATTTTTTCACGGAATACGCAATAGCGGTCATACTATGCGCAGTTTCATCCGTGATTTTGTACGGATCATCAATAAAACACTTCTTGCATCTGGACGTTATGTTGGCCGGACATTAGCAGCGTCTGATGTCTCCAATTCACGCACACACGCCGCTAGCGGACGCAGCGCACTCTGTACGTCAGTACTAGTGGTTTAACGTTCTCGAAAAAATGCGTTCATTTTCCACTTGCGTTGCGCAGCCGGACTTTTGTGCGACCGTACATCGTATATTGGCCGTCATTGCCCGGCATCTGCTGCTAGCACGGCCGTGATTAAGTGCGCCAGAACGCGCGTTCGCACTGCCTCAGTCTGACCCTAGCCTAAATCTGTATATTTGTGTGATTTTTTTCAATATCTTGCATTTTATTACTTTGTGTTTCCGTACTGTGGAGAATTAACCGTCTCCTGTCCGTCCTCTTTCTCTTATCTCGAAACCCTGTCTCGAGCTGATATTGACACCTTGGATTAAAATTTTCGTCAACGTTGAGAGAGAAGTGATTTAGACATGACAAATTAAGACACGGAAGCCTTCTAGTCACTCAAAACACATCTCTGCAGATTTTTTATCTGGACACATTATTTATACATTTCTGCAAAAGAGGCTGAGTTTCTCATCTCATGTTATAATTGGTAGAGCGGGAGGTAGTGGCTACAAAGCCCCCCCTTAACATACAGAGCACGTGATTTCGGGGAAATTGCAGAATCATTTCTTCAAAAACGAAACTAATCCTGCAGGATACAGAAACAAAACTTAACAGGGATTCTGCATATATGTGTCCCATATTAAACTAAATAAATATATATAGGTTGCTACTGATCAGTGCGAGGAGTTTAATGGTCTTGTTCCCCTCAATCCCCTCTTAGAATCATTCTGTTTCAACATATGATTCTTCGAGCAGTCCTTGAGGACAGCGTGAGCAGGGGAACAAATCCCTCATTACTCACACGAGAAACATTAGAACCAGGGGGGTAGTACCTGTCACGGAACGGTCATATCCACTACATCCTGCCTTCCATTGGTCACATTCGCAATCACCTCCTCTTGCTCGCTTGTGAACTTTCTACATCGTATATATAGAAAATTTGACTGCTCCTTTGTATTACATATGTAAATATATAATATCTAGTTGAACTTACTTGAATAACATAAATAATGGGGATGGGTTATCTCCTTATCTGGGCCTAATTGAAAACACCATTCTAGTGGGTACACTGGTCCTGTTATGGGGTACCCAGGACTGAATACTTCTGGTTTCCCCCTTGACTTATCAACTGCCTGTACTGTAACATTTTCTGATACAAACATACTCAAATTCATTGGGACAGAGACGAATGGTATATAAATAGTCTCTGGGTGCAATCTACTACACACCCAACACGTGGTTTGCCCAGACTTTTTTAGCATAGTCACATTTAAATTGCACAAGTAAATGTCTTTTTAGCTGGGTTCCAGATAGCGCCTCTCGTTTTTGTCTCCACATGGTACGGTTCTCGATCATCGGGTGCGTACCATTCCAGGTTTTGGTGGTGCTAAAGCACTTGGGGCATAATCCACATAACAGTCCATAAATCAAATTTGCAAAATACAAAATCAGTACCACACTGATCATTTAGTTTAGTTTTCCCCAATGCCCGAAGGTCCCCCCTTAGTCCATTAATCAGAGGGGTAGGCCGTCCAAACATAAGTTTGTACGGATTTAGCTTCAATTGGGGGGTTGGCCTGCACCTAATGTGTAATAAAACTATCGGCAGCACATCCAACCATCCTAATGGCATCTCTTGGCACAGTTTGGACATCAAAGTCTTTAGGGTTCATTCTCTCGAATTTTCTGCTCGTTCAACTTCGGTTTCTTTCTTGTGTATCTCCTCCATATTCCCCCATTAATTTTACACCGAAGAATTTCAGCATCATTTCGTATACTCTGCGGAGTCTTTGCTAAACTTCTGAGGTGTTAATCATAAAACATATCTCTTGCGGGTTCAGAGGAGTGGAGTAGAAATTTCGGCCTTGACCCAGATATAAAAAAAAACCATTGGATATAATCATAAATTAGTTCTAGCAGTACATACTTGTCTTGCCATTTGTGCAGTATAATTTCAATGAACTCGCCTCCAAATTCAAATTTTCTCCAATTCGTATAAAATTCGTAGTTTGGCATGGCAGGTTGGTCTTCTTGCTTGCAGAGCAGGACTTTGGCTGGATCAGTTATCAGCAATGGTTTTGCAGCCGCTTTTGTGGCCTGGTCAGCACGCCTGTTGCCTTTTGGGATTTCATCATGACCTTTCTGGTGGCCACGACAATACATAATACTGACAGCACTCGGTTTCCATACAGCTTCTAGGAGGGCCGCAATTTCAGCCAGTTGTGCAGATGTATGGCCTGTTAGTGGATTTGCTTCAATAATTTCTTCTGCTGAGACTACTGCATAGCCGGAGACTTTCTTCCCATCATCCATATAACTGCTACCATCGGTAAATAGTTGTAGATCGTATTTGTCTAGGGGTACGTCTTTCAAATCTGGCCTGCTACTGAACACTTCTTCCATAACTTGGAGGCATTCATAATCTGGATCCTCTTCGCAGTTAGGCAGTAAAGTAACAGGGATCAAGGTAGCGATAAGGTCCAAATGAACCTGTGGATTCTCACACATCATAGCTTGGTACTTCGCCATCCGGCTGTTGCTGAACCAGTAGCTTCCTTTGACGTCCAGCAGGGCTTTGACAGCATGGGGCACCTTGACATGAAAAACTTGGCCAAGTGTCAACTTGTCTTTGGTTGGGGTATTCGGCATACTGCTTCTTTTCTTTCTCTGCCCCCAGTGCACACTTGGTACCTGTTAATTTGAAAACCTAGATATTTCACAGTCTGTTTACATATTTGTGCTTTCTTTTTGAACACTCTGTAACCTGCATGGCACAGGAGATGTAGCAGGGCTTTTGTGGCAGAGAGACAGTCTTTCTCTATGGGAGAAGTCCGTAATAAATAATCAACATACTGTAGCGTGGAAGGACAAGAGGTCCTGGCTGAGCGTGCATCCATTGTGGATACCTCCCACTGAAAAATAAAAAGGGGTTGTCTTGCTGGAACAATGGTGTGTTCCACGGTGACACACAGAATTTCAATATACCGTAGTCTTTAAATCTCTGCAAATATATCTGGATATTCTGCTTGGCTTTTTGTGGGATGTGATAGTGTCTTAAAGCCACAGGCATTGCACCAGATCGTAAATCATCGTACACTCGGAAAATATTTACAGCTAGTCCGGGCGGGTTTTCCTCCACCCACACCTCAGGAATTCCAAGGAGTAGTATATGCGGGTCCGGGGCTGCTGGCGTTGGTGCCGAGCGCCATTCTTCTTCTCTTGGCATAATCACTGCAATTTTTTTTTTTTACAGATTAAATATGCTGGCTGGCTGGCTGTACTGCCGTGGAAAGCTGCCACTCTCAGACAGATCTAATCGAGCATAACCCCCGGGGAAAAATATAATTTGGGCTTGCAATTTGCAAAAAAATATCCCGCCTCAGAAACTGGATGGGACATTCGGGCATATACATATACACATTGTATAAACAATATTCACAGAAGTCTCTCTCCCGTAGCCAAAACGGACTCTTAATACCATATCGAGAAAAAATAAATAAATAAATCATTCCAAACATCTCATCAGTAATCCTCTAAAACAATCCTATAACAATAAAATAAAAATATATTTTTAATTAAATTATTAATCATAATTTTGCTATATTTTAACTATATAAAACATAAAAACAGTATAAAACTACTTTAATTATTTCTCAAATTGCTCTTTTAATATTAATTTTCTAACTGCTTCATATATTTCCATTTAATTTGTTAATAAATTGTATTATATATTGGTAAACAATATTATTATATACTTATTATTGTTTTAATCTGTAACAATATAAAAATTAGAACTTCTTTTTTTTTTATATATATATAATTCTAGCTCTGTGAACAAAACTAGAGGTTTTGGAATAATATTAACACAAAATATAAACATATATCTTGCACTTAACAGACTTCATACATTTTATTGTAGCTATATTAAAAATTAGTTAAACATAGTAATTTTTCTTCTTTCTTTTTACTTTGAATTCGCTGCACAGACATATAAAGGGTTATTTTCTCTGTCTATCAGAGAGCAAAAAAAACAAACAAAAAAACGAACCCCCCTTTCCCACTCTCCGCTCAATCAGTGTGTCTGAGGGGAGGGGGGGTGGAAGGAGGAGGTGAGTACGGAGACTCTCACTACCTCTCAGCTATTCCACACTCTAAATTAATTACTTATCACACTTTACTTTTAATTGAACAGTTTGATAGATCAATTATAAACACAATCAAACAAAAACATTTTACTATATATCATTCGATACAGCACACACTATAATAACATTCTCTGACTTCATACTCACACAGAACAGTACAGATATCACATCCGAATAATCAATCCGAATTACATACACAAATTATACAGCACTAATTTTTTTTTTTTTTTAAAACCTTCTAGATTACCATCTGATCTATTGATCATCTCATTTTCTTCTGGCCCAGGGGAAGTGGAGGCTCAGAGACTCCTGAAAATCATTACATAATCCACACACAAAACTTGTCTAGCTGCCCCATAATATAATAGATAGGGTGGGGGCAGGGAATCAATCTCTTCCGGTTGTTCTACCAACACCAGTCTTTTCTTTTTATTATTTTCTTTATTGGGGGGGTACCTGCTTCTTATGTCCCGCCATCATTATAAAATAACTTTTATCCTTTACACAATACTTCCATATATCTATATATAGGTACTGTTCAGGCTGTCCGCATTTCTCGGTGACCTGGGAATACACTTTCTGTATTAGCTCCGGGTCCATTGACCCCTGCTCTGGCCAGTCTGGAACTAGCAGTGGCCACACCATTGTACACATTCCTGTTAACTTTTCCGTAGTTAATTTTACACCATAATCACATGTGCTGTATATAGCGCTTCAAAATTCCGCACCATATACTCTAAGGGCGTCTCACCCTTTCTTTACTTTTTTTTTTTTTTTTTTTTTTTCAATACAGATATTACTTGTTAGCAAAAACACTTGAAATTTACTGTCTGGCACTTCAGTCAACAGTTCATACATATATATATATATATATATATATATATCTGACCCGCTTCTTCCGTCAGTAGCCGGACTGCAGTCGCCTGAGCCGGAAACTCAGTTTGCTTCCTCGCAATGCGAGTAGGCAATAGTTCACTCACAGCATTCTCAATCAATCACAACCCATACTGTACCAGATTCTGTCAGCACAAAACAAAAACATAAACAATTCAACTCTTTCCACTAGCCGAGGGCACGCCGTCCCTCCTTTTGGCTCCTTATATTCCGTTAATTGAATTCTAACTCTTTTATTACACGACGTACACATTAGCACTGACTCAGGGCTCTCAGCCCAGTCACAGAAATTTCTTCTTTTTTTCTGGTTCACGTGCAGAAGCTCTGTTTACAAACACTGACTGACTCTGCAACTCCACGTGGCTATTTTCTTTGTCTCTTACAGAACTACCTTTTGGTTAACATCTGATTCCTCGGGTCCAGACATGCGCTAGCCACTCTCTAGCCCTGTGCTATATGCGGCAGGTTCAGTAGGTCACCCGAGAATGTGGCCGCGAGTCTCCTTATCCGGCTACAGCCAGACGTCCCTTTATACCGGTATCTCTGATACACATACAAACATAGAAGACACTTTACCTATCGCCGCGCTGTTCGCTGTTTCCTCGGACTCAGAGGTGTCCCAGTGTTCCCAGGCTGGGGGGTCCGTTTGAGACGAGATGAGGTCCACTGAACAGGAAATCCTGCTTGGCGCCTGCAGATGTCAGCTCACCTTCAACGGACACCCACCCAGCGGAATCACTTGCACCTGCAATCAACCGCTACAGTGTTCAGCAGTCGTTGCCATGCCGGTAAGAGCCCGCTTATCCCGGCATAATAATACAGGAATGACGAGAGTCCGTCTTACCTTACAGACCACTCGGCATTTTAACTTATAACTCTACAACTTATATATATATTTATTAATAAACATGCATCAAATATACAGTTTTAAATGTTAATCCAAGGTTGTCTTGGGTATCCCCGATACCCTAGAGGGGAGCAGTCCCTGACATATACTCCGTCCAGGAACTCTTGTTCCTTCTTAACTATGTTTGTATCCCAGATACTTTAAAAAAGGCACGGAAAAATTTAGCTCGTAGAACCAGGGTCAGAGCCCTCGTCCGGACAAGATAAATACTCACCAGGACGAGGGGTGACAGGTCATCTCAGCAGCTGCCTCCAAATCTGTGGAGAATTAACCGTCTCCTGTCCGTCCTCTTTCTCTTATCTCAAAACCCTGTCTCGAGCTGATATTGACACCTTGGATTAAAATTTTCGTCAACGTTGAGAGAGAAGTGATTTAGACATGACAAATTAAGACACAGAAGCCTTCTAGTCACTCAAAACACATCTCTGCAGATTTTTTATTTGGACACATTATTTATACATTTCTGCAAAAGAGGCTGAGTTTCTCATCTCATGTTATAATTGGTAGAGCGGGAGGTAGTGGCTACAAAGCCCCCCCTTAACATACAGAGCACGTGATTTCGGGGAAATTGCAGAATCATTTCTTCAAAAACGAAACTAATCCTGCAGGATACAGAAACAAAACTTAATAACAGGGATTCTGCATATATGTGTCCCATATTAAACTAAAGAAATATATATAGGTTGCTACTGATCAGTGCGAGGAGTTTAATGGTCTTGTTCCCCTCACGTACCCTTCTGTAAATTTGAATGTTCTTCAACCCAGGAAATACTTGAAGACGAAAGAGATCTCAATGTATCCTTCTTGATAAAATACTTTATAAATAAATCAATATAACCAGGTCACCTGTTTTCTCGCTGTTAACTCCCTACTTGACTCACTCCAGTCTGGCTTTCGCTCCCAGAACTCTAGTGAGACTGCTCAGACCAAGGTGACTAATGATTCAGTTGCTGCTAAAACCAAAGGTCACTTCTCCCTATTTATTCTTCTTGACCTTTTTGCTGCATTTGACACTGTTGACACCCCTCTCCTGTTCCTCACACTGCGATAATTGGCCTCTGTGACCCCAGTCTCTCCTGGTTCTCTTATCTCTCTCTTCGCTCCTTCAGTCTCTCCTTCGCTAGTGCCTCTTCACCCCCGGTTCCTCTCTCAGTTGGGGTACCTCAAGGCTGTGTTCTGGGTCCTTTACTCTTCTCAATATATACCGCCTCTCTTGGCAACTTAATCTCTTCCTATGGATTCCAATATCATCTCTATGCTGATGCCCCCAAAATCTACCTTTCCTCTCCCAATCTCTCTCCTCCTGTGTTGGACCGTGACTGCCTGCTTCTCAGCTGTCTCTGACTGGATAACTTCCCACTCCCTAATGCTCAACCTCTCTAAAACTGACATTCTCATGTTCCCTCCCTCTAATGCCAACATTTCTGCACCCATTTCTCTTCCGGGGAATAGTGACACCAGAGGCGTAACTAGAAACCTCAGGGCCCAGGTGCGGGAATCCATGAAGGTCCCCCCGGCAAAACCATAATTTGCTTCTCCCCGCTCCGATCACCATGCACTGGACCCCTCCAGTTCCACAATGTCGACTCCAGACAATCAGTGTCCCATTTTTTGCAAGGTCCAATAGGAACACAACAATAAAACTCACAGTAATGTGTGGTGCATATGAGCGTTTTACAGAGCTCCACAGCAATAAAAACACTAATACACATTGCACATTACTGTGAGTTTTATTGCTGTGGAGCTCTGTGATACTCATACACACCGCACATTACTGTGAATCACAGAGCTCCACAGCAATAAAACTCACAGCAATGTGCGGTGTGTATGAGTGTGTCACAGAGCTCCACAGCAATAAAACTCACAGTAATGTACTGTGTGTATGAATGTGCCACAGAGGTCCAAAGTAAAAATCACAAAGAAGTATATGATATTTTTAAAATATATATATTAATTGTATTTAAATATATTATTTTAAGATACCAAAATAATGAAATTGTATATTTAAATATAAAAATATATATAATTTATTAATAAAAAAATCTATACTTGTTACCTTTCCTAACTGTTGTTTGCAGGGAGGGGGCTGAATTCCTGCCATGGCCCAGGCAGCCGATTGTGGGCCCTCCCCAGACTCAAGGGACCGGGTGCAGTGGCACCCACTGCACCCATGGTAGTTATGCCCCTGAGTGCCACCATTACCTCACTCATTACATCTCATTACCTCACAGGCTCGTTGCCTCAATGTCCTCTTTGAATCTGATCTTTCCTTCATTCTTCACATTCAGTCTGTAACCAAATCTTGCTACTTGCATCTAAGCAAAACATTGCACGCTTACGCCTTTTTCTTAGCCCCTTAGGGATCAATGACATACAAGACGTACGCTGGGAAAAAATCCTGTTAAGGACCAAAGTTGTACCTTGTACATCATTGTCCTTTTACCCCTCTCCCTCCCTATTCCTACCTCTCTGGCTGGGGTCCCAGTCTACCTCTCTGGCTGGGGGCCTTCCTTGAAGTCACTGACGAGAGAAAGCCTGAAAGGGAGGAGGGTTCTTTGGACCCCACTCCTCAAATACCCGGGAGTTAAAAAAAAGAGAGACACCTCTGGAAATGGCACAGGCTGCCCTTTCCAGCGATGTCCCTCTTTAACCCCTTTGGTGCCAGACTGCGATTCAGTACAGAATCGCAGTCCCCTCCTGGAGGTGGCTGACATCTTGGATGTCAGCTAAGCCTCCAGAGCCTAGTCCTGCCCACTGGCATCATCACCATATGCGCAATGACGTCAGTTGGGCAGTTAACCCCCTAGCTGCTTAGTGGATATATGTGGGTCCTTTGGATCCCCGTATCTCCCGGTTGGTGGAACCTAAAGGGTCATGTTTGGTATCAACGGGAAGGCCAGAGCATGGCCTTTGAACATGACCAGGTTGGTGTTAAAAAAATAAAAATATGTTGTTTTTGTTTTTAATTTTTTTTTTGTCTGGATCCTACAATAAAATAGGATTTCAAATTGCGTTTAAACATTATGAGCACAAAACAGTCAAAATGAGCTCAGTAAACAGAGGTGAAATGGCTCATCAGTGAAGAGGTTAAAAAGCAAAAACATGTAAACATTAGGGGCCAAATTACAATCTTCGCGCAAACGTTTGCTCCCGCGCAAAAATGCATTAACGCGAGGGGCAAAACCCTTTGTGCCGAATGCCGTATTACAATGTCAGCGCAACAAACGCGCGTAATCGTCTACTGCGGGTGGACCTGCGCAAACCCTGCGTGAGCGCAATGTACTGCGCGCGTCCTATACTTAACATTGTGAGCGCAAACTCAAATGTGCGCTGGTACACGGATGGTATTACAATTGTAGCGCTCACCCCTGGAGGAGCTGCTGAATAAACCTCGGGATAGTCTCAGTGCACTAGGAAATAGCTATACACCAGCACTGTTGCGGATTTTTCTATATTATATTCTTTACTGATCCCAATAAAGCAGCATATAATACGTATATACGGTATTTGAGTAACAAGAATTCGTAACGCGGGAAAAACACACGGCGGTAAAAGAAACTGGTTAACCTCTCAGTTCTGGAGTATAAGTTCCATGAAAAATAGCTCAAAAATATATATGTGTGTTGTCTAGGGTACCCGGGTACTGTGTTCAAGTGGCCAGTGAATGAAACAAAAACAATCTTCGACTAGTCATCGTTGGGGCCCTTAAAGAAACAATAAACAAGTGCGCAATGTTCTGCGTTTTCACCAGGCCGAAGCCTTCTCACCCATCCGGTGTAACCGCTTGGCCTGGACCGATGAACGCTGGAGAAAAGGATTTCTCTCGAGAGGATCTGTCCTCACTGCCACTGGGAACTCAATGCTGTTAACACCTGCACTCCCGATCGGGTTCTCCTCCGCCAGAACACGAACACATAGGCCGCCAGCACTCCTCTCCAGTTTGCAGCCTCTCCTCACACGATGTCCCTCTTCTCCCAAACCGCACTTTGTCAAGAACAGTTCAGCGTAGTACACAGCCGGCCAATGCACACTCTCTCTCTGATCACTGTAGCAATGGATGCCGCCGTCTCTCTGCGCTCCAACTCTGCCAGGATCCCAGTGTCACGGTTCCCGGATCCCACCACGCAGCCCTTAAAGCCCAACACTCCACAGAGCCAAAAAGCTACTAACAGAGTAGCCGTAGAACAATCCCTAACTGTCTGGTCCTTAAAAATTGGCCAAGTATACTGTAATTATACTAGCTAGACAGAAAGGGTTAATCAAAGACAATGTCGTAATACAAAACCAGGTCAGCAACACGGGGTAGTCAGACGAGCCAGAGTCAGGGATACAGAGAATAGAATAGTCAAATGGAATAGCCGGGTCAATATCAGTAGCGTAGTACAAGGAAAATAGTCTAGGGCAAAGGAAGGCAGAATGGTCAGAAAACAAGCAGAGGTCAATAACAGGTTAAATCACGAGAGAATACAGGTACAGGGAGCTCAGGTATGGATAACCACGATCTGGCACTGCTGAGAAGGAACTGTGGGTTTTTAAAGACCTTCACCAGACCGCGCCCACCTCTCAAGCTGCGCCTCATGCAGCCACCTCCCTGCCTGTCTCTATTTAAACCGGGTGTTGGTCAGTGAGCAGCATCAGACATGCTGCCTTCAAGCAAACTGGAGAGGCTGGAAGCCCCCAACGTTACAGTACCCCCCTCTCCACGGGAGGCCACCGGACGACCAACAGGACAAGTGGCAGGACGACCACCGGGGCGAGTGGCAGGACGACCACCGGGGCGAGTGGCAGGACGACCACCGGGGCGAGTGGCAGGACGACCACCAGGGCGAGTGGCAGGACGACCACCAGGGCGAGTGGCAGGACGACCTCCAGGACGATCGGGGTGCGAGGCATGGAACGCCCTGCCCACCCTAGAGGCAGACATGTTGGAAGCCGGAATCCAAGACCGGTCCTCCGGACCATAACCCACCCAATCGACCAAGTACTGCAGAGCACCCCTAAACAGCCTAGATTCCAAAACTTTCCTAACCTCATACTCTGTCTCCCCATCAACCTGAACAGGTGGAGGAGGAGGAGGAACGACCCGCATGTACCTGTTACACAACAAAGGCTTCAGTAGGGAGGTATGGAAGACGTTGTGCAAGCGAAGATGTTTAGGAAGGGCAAGAGCATAAGCCACAGGGTTAACGCGGCGAATGATCTTGTATGGACCTATAAACCGAGGTGCCATTTTCATAGAAGGCACCCGCAACTTCACATTCCTAGTGGACAGCCAAACTCTATCCCCACGTTATAGGAAGGAGCTTGTAACCTATGCCTGTCAGCCTTGCGTTTCTGGACAGCAACATTGCGCTCCATGTTTTCGCGAATCTGTCTCCAAATCTCTTGTAGTTGTGTGAGATGTTCATCGAGAGCCGGGATGGCCTGTTCAGTAAACTGAAGCGGTAGAGCCGGAGGGAAAAAAACATAGATGGCAGAAAAAGGTAGGGATGTGCGTTTCGGAATTTCGGAAATTTCACGACAACTTTTTTTTTGGACAAAATATTGTTATTATTATTCACCATGGCTGCAAGAGACGACGAGTGCCATTCTGACACCTCCGCATCATCTCTCCATGATGAACCACCACCACCCAGAAAGAAGCGGGCCAGCAATATGGCGTTTGAGGAGATGCTCGAGCAGGTCCGGATCTTTGATCGTAAGGATTACGATTGCTGTAAGGGACCTTACGGCAGGAAGAAGAACGCTCAAAAAGATCGTATCCTAGACAAGCTACGCACCACCATTTTGGAGTTGTTCGGGAAGGACAGGACGAAGGACCAGCTCAGGAAACGCTGGTCTGATCTGAAGGTACGCGCGAGGAGGAGCAGCTGAGACACATCCGGCGCGTCATAGCGAAACGTAAGTGTCATGTTATATTATAAAGCGCTGCGCAAACTGTTGGTGCTATATAAATCCTGTATAATAATAATAATAATGTGCTTGCATGTGCTAATGTGCACAGAAATACGTTGATTTATCTAGTCCTTTTATCATGCCATGTGATTGTGTATAGCTTTGCGTTTTCACGACTCGTCATACATGCATTTTTGCCATAGCTCTTCTTTTTTGTGATTTTACGTATTCGTGAAAATTGTGACATTTGATGTATGTAGATGAAATTACAATGCTGGATTTCTTTTGGCACTGTGTGTACTGTAGTGTGCTGGGGGGGAGGTTGTTGTGATTGAGTGATGCATACGAGATGACCCGCAGCTTGCCCAATATTGGTTCCCACCTGCGCATCAATAAAAATCTCTGCGTCTCTGCTAAGTGATAGGATGGGACATGTAGTTCTTCTGTAAGTGCATCCAAACAGAGCCGCCTTCAATACATCCTCAGCAGCTGCTGAATTGTTGCAGCGCAGCAATTCAGTTTGCTGCAGCAGTGTCATTGAATGCTTTAGATGCAAATTTCAAAACAAAATGGTGGATTTCTGTTGTTGTTTCTGCAATATCCACAGTTTTATTCACAGAAACTGAAAGTGAAACTGAGGCTGAGGCCTTCTATAAAATAACTAAAAGCAGTCGCACAATGCGCTTTGTACGCACACAACACAAATAATAGTTTTTATTGAATAAACGTAATGTTTACTTCTGAAAAAAATATATAATTGAACGGTAATATATGTGTATGTGCAGAGGAAATAAATAAATATTTTGTGACTTTAGACCTATGAGATGGGAGTAGTGGTGTGTCAAGCTGGTAGTGGGGTAGTGGAGGGGTGTCGCAATACTTTCGGCAATATAGTGTATAGATATACCATTTTTTCCAGTCTGCATTATTTACGTGTTATTTTTTGGATTTGGCAGAAGACAGGAAGAAGGCGGCATCTGCCCCGGCGGGGACCAGTGCCCCAGTGGAGGAGGAGGAGGAGCCACGGGCGTCCACCAGCGCTGGTATATACTGTTTTATTTTGCAACGACTTTTGGTCAAAAACAGAAACATTTTTTGTTTACTGTATTTTAATTAATTTTTTTTATGTATAGCACAAGAGGAGCAGGAGGAGGAAGAGGAGGACCAGGAGGAGGGCGAAGGAGAGAGGGAGCCGGAGCAGCAGGAGGCCGCCAGTCCAGGTTTTTTTTTTTTTTTACTGTCGTATTTTGCATCGACTTTTGTTAAAAAATAAATCAGTTTTGTTGTTTACTGTATTTTTTATTTCTTTAATTTCTTATATATAGCACTGGATATGCAGACGGTGGTGGTGGGGGAGGAGTCGGAGGAGTCGGCGCCTCAGGAGGCCGCCAGCACTGGTATATACTACTGTTATATTTTTTCAAGACTTTCAGTCAAAAATAGAAACCTGCTTTACTTACTGTATTTTCCTTCTTTCATTTATTGGATATATAGAAGGAGAAGCCAGACGCCGACGGGAGGCGATCGGTGAGCTTCGCCTGGCAGTTACCTCCATCGACGCCATACAGGAACTGCTCCAGGAACTGCGGGAGCACATAAACAATGCCGCAGACCTCCTGGAGCAGCAGTGAGACCAGTGGCAGCCTCCTCCCGAATGTCACCAGAATGTGCCTCAGCTGCTCCTGCTCGCGTGCCTTGAGGTCGGACCAGCGTTTTCGGAGATGGTCCTTCGTCCGGTCCTTCCCGAACAGCTACAGGATGGTGGTGCGTAGCTTTTCAAGGATACGATCCTTGCGGGTGTTATTCTTCCTGCCGTAAGGGCCCTTACAGCAATCATAATCTTTGCAATCCAAGATGCGGACCAGCTCCAACATCTCCTCAAATGCCAGTAACTGTTGGGCAGTTTGCCATCCTTGGCATGTTCCCTTCCCTATGTTCATATGTTGTAAATAAATTTTCTATTTTTTCACTATTTTCCTGTTTGTGTGCGTTGCTTTTCCTTACTTAATAAGTTAATATGTATTGCTTGTTTTCAACACTGTTAAAATTATATGTACATAAATGTATTGACATTTCTATGGACCCTTTGTCATAAATTTGTCAACATATTTGTGGCCATGAATGTGACTGCACATTCTACACTTCCTGCCTTGAGATTTGATTACCGACGTGGCCTGGTTTTGTTAAGCTTAGGCGATGTCACAACAACACGTATTTTTGTCCACAGTCACATTCATTGTATAACCAAGAATTTATCAAAAAATATTGATGGCAGCACTGCGTGAAGTCTTCTCCGACACAACCCAAAGATCCTTAGTGCGGCTCAGGTCTAGTTTATTTGTCCCTGTTTGCAGCTTCACACAACACCTCCTCCCAGCTATGAGCTCTCTCTCTCCCACCGCTGCCCGCTAAGACTCTGCCCGCCAACATGGTCACGTCTTTGCAGGAAGACAACAGCGTGGGGGAACAGCAGCTGCTGACAGTCCCAAGACCTCGTCACAATGACGTCAGTTCTGGAGTTAACCCCTAACTGTGATCAATGGTGGAGATAGGGGGTTCATTGGAACCCCTATCTCCTGATCCGCGGCAGCTATCGGTTGGTTAATGTTTGGTATCTTTGGATCGACCAGAGCATGGCCTTTCCAACAATACCAAACATGACAATGTTAAAAATGTAAAAAAATTAAAATATAAAAAAAATAATACAGGTTTTTTGTTTTGTTTTGTTAATGCAGCAATATTGTTGCCATTTCAATTATAATGTGAACAATGATGCTGCACTAAGGATTTTTGTATGGGGTGCGTTTGTTAAAAATAGTGTAATTGTCACCCAAAAAAATATAACAAGTCCCCTTTTCAATTTTTTTTAACAAACGCAACTCATAAAATATAACCGCAAACACTCGCATGTTAAAATGTGAAAAAAACACTTTACACCTTGTAAAACAAACATTGAAAATTCTAATTTTATTGCATTTTTTGTTATAATATATACAGACAGGACATGACGCATACATATGATAATGATATATTATGAATCATCTGCCGAGTCTGCCGGAAAGAACGATATATAACATGTCTGGGTCATATTATAAAAGAAGGCTTCAAAACGCGTTTAAACAAGAGGAGCGAAACTGTTAAAAAATTAGCTCAGCAGCAGACCGCAGTGCCGCACACAGGCGTGAAGGGAAGCCGTGAAATGCCTCAGCAGCGAAAGGGTTAATTTATATTTTTGTCTGTTTTAAATCATTTTATTTTATTATTTTTTTTCATTTCAGATCATTTTGATCAACTATTTTTCCGTTTTAAAACATTCTTGTTCTGGTTTTTATTTTTAAAGTCAGACCATTCGGGTCAGTTTACCGTTTTTTAAATCGTTTTGTTCTTTTTTTTTTGTTCCTTGGCTTTCATACCATTTTTTTAATGTGATTAAATAAATAAAGTTGTGAAATATATATTCATAAGAAAAAAAGGATCTTTATTTAATAAAAAAAAAAAAACACGATAGAATCGCCAGAATTATCGTATCAACAGAATGAATTATCGGATCCGAAAAACAAACCAAAAATTTATTATAAAAAAATATATAAAGTATAAAAAAGTAAACCATAGTAGTTTACGTCAAAACGAATAGAGTTAGACAGCTTTGAAACGAGGAGAACAGACGTTCCGAAAAAAAAGAAAATTTCCGAAATCACGAAAAGTCGATACAAAAAACGAGCAAAGTGACCCGAAAATACGAAAAATGGTCGATATTCCAAAAAAATGTACACAATCGAAAATTTTAAACATCAGAACAAATCGAACCGAATCGAACCGAAAAAAAATTGGTGCACAAGCCTATTAATATCTGACATCCCGATGTGAAACATCGGAACTTTTGCATTAGATTTCGACCATTTTTATTTTTTTAACTTCTGGATAGTCGAAAATCGAAATCTATCCAAAAAGTCCCAATGTTTCACATCATTCTGAACTTTGTTTGGATAGAGTAAGTCCGTGGGCGTGCGCCGTTAAATGTATATACCAGTGGCGTCGCTACGTGGGGGCGGGGGGTGCGGCCCGCACCAGGTGACACCCGCCTTTAGGGTGACACCGTCACCCTAAGGGCGGGTGTCTCACCCTCTGCCGCGTTTTTCGCTCCCTGCAAGCGTCCGAAGCATGCAGCTTCGGCGCTCGCCTGGAGGAAACACGTCACCAGCCAATCGCAGCTGGTCACGTGGCTCCCCCTGGCGAGCGCCCAAGCTGCGCACCGCCGGACGCTCTGAGGGAGCGAAAAAGGTGGCGGAGGTGAGCTGGGGCCATTATCATGAGGTGCTGGGTCATTCCATGTGCTGGGGCAAATCCATGAGGAGCTGGGGCATTCCATGTGCTGGGGCAAATCCATGAGGAGCTGGGGCATTCCATGTGCTGGGGCATATCCAGGAGGAGCTGGGGCATATCCACGAGGAGCTGGGGCAAATCCATGTGTGAGCTGGGGCATATCCACGAGGAGCTGGGGCATATCCACGAGGAGCTGGGGCATGTCCACGAGGAGCTGGGGCATGTCCACGAGGAGCTGGGGCATGTCCACGAGGAGCTGGGGCATATCCATGAGGTGCTGGGGCAATATCCATGAGAAGCTGGGTTATATCCATGAGGATGTCGGATGTCGGCCAAGCTTCCGGGAACTCCATGGCACGATGACGCCAGTCCTGGAGTTAACCCCTAGCTGCCACCAATGGTGGAGATAGGGGGTTCATTGTAACCCCCTATCTCCCGATCCGTGGCAGCTAGGGGTTAAAGTTTGGTATTGTTGGATTGGCCAGAGCATGGCCGTTCCAACGATACCAAACACGAATGTGAAAAACGTTTGTAAAAAAATTAAAAATAAAAAAATATTTTAAAAAATTTATAAAAAAAAATAAACAATTTTTTTTTCTTTTTTTTGGTTTGCTAATGCAGCAATATTGTTCCCATTTCAATTATAATGTGAACAATGATGCTGCACTAACGATTTTTGTATGCGGTGCGTTTGTTAAAAATTTTGTAATTTTCCCCAAAAAAAAATGTAACGAGACCCCCATCTCTAATGTTTTTAACAAGCGCACCCCATACAAAATACAACCGCAATTGCTCGCATGTTAAAATGTGAAAAAAAAACACTTTACACGTTGTAAATTATTATTTTATTGCATTTTTTGTTATAATATACAGACAGGTCATGACGTATACATATAATAATGACATATTATGAATCTGCCGAGTCTGACGGAAAGAACGATATATAATATGTCTGGGTCATATACTAAAATAAGCCTTCAAAACGTGTTTAAACATGATGAGCAAAATCGGTAAAAATGACCTCAGCACAGAGGCGGGAAAAGCCTCAGCAGATGACAGGGTTAAATAAAAAAACACGATAGAATCGCCAGAATTATCGTATCGACAGAATGAATTATCGGATCCGAAAAACAAACCAAAAATTTATTATAAAAAATATATAAAGTAGTATTAAAAAAGTAAACCATAGTAGTTTTCATCAAAACGAATAGAGTTAGACAGCTTTGAAACGAGAACAGACGTTCCGAAAAAATTAAAAGTTCCGAAAAACGAAAAATGGGCGATATGCCGAAAACCATGTACAATTCCGAAAAACGAAAATTACACGAACTCACGAAAAGTCGATACAAAAAACGAGTATAGTGACCCGAAAATACGAAAAATGGTCGATATTCTGAAAAATAAATGTACCCGAAAAACGAATCAAACCGAACCGAATCGAAACAGAAAGTGGTCGAAACGAGCCGAATCGAAAAGTTTAAAAATTTGAAAAATCGAATCGAATCGAACCGAAAAAAAAATCGGTGCACATCCCTAGAAAAAGGAGAGTGGCCAGTAGTCTCATTAACGGCGTTATTACATGCATACTCAGCCCAGGGCAACAACTCCGACCAATTGTCTTGTTGTTGTGTGGTAAAGCAACGTATGTACTGCTCGAGACTCTGATTTTCCCTCTTTGCTGCCCCATTGGTTTGTGGATGGTATGCTGAAGAGAAGGCCAATCGCACCCCCATCTCCGCACAGAAATACCTCCAGAAACGAGAGACGAACTGAGCTCCTCTGTCAGAGACTATTTCAGACGGAACCCCATGTATTCGTACAATCTCTGTAGCAAAGACAATCGCCAGTTCTTTGGCTGTAGGAAGCTTAGGTAAAGGAACAAAATGAGCCATTTTGGAGAAGCAGTCTACAACAGTCAGAACCACAGTATGACCCTTGGACTTCGGCAATTCCACAATAAAATCCATAGATAGATGAGACCAAGGCCTCTTAGGCGTAGGTAAAGGCTGCAATAGACCGACAGGCAAGGTTTTACTGGTTTTGCTTTTTGCACAGACTTGACAAGCCAAAACAAACAGACGTACGTCCTGTCGCATGGTGGGCCACCAGAACTGTCTGGAGATACTGGTAAGAGTCTTAGTAATACCAGGATGACCTGCTGGTTTAGAATCATAAAACATTATGGGTAATTCTTGTCTTTCCTTTTCAGGCACAAACAACATATCTGGAGGCTTGTTAGGTGGAGCCCCCATTTGAGCTGCTTGGAGGCGTTCCAGGAAAGGCGAGGAAACTGACAAGACCGTGGAAGCCACAATACATTCAGGAGGAACTATAGGATTGTGGTCTTGTGTATTTGATTCATACAGGTCATATTGACGAGATAAGGCATCAGCCTTTACATTGCGGTCACCTGGTCTGTAAGTCATCACAAAATTAAACCGAGACAGTAGTAATGACCACCTGGCCTGTCTCGAGTTCAAACGTTTAGCATCCCCGATGTACGTAAGGTTCTTATTATTAGTGATTATTAACAAAGGGTCAAGAGTACCTTCCAACAAATGTCTCCACTCTGACAGGGCAGACACAATAGCAAGCAATTCTCTGTTACCGATATCATAATTGCGTTCTGCTGGTGATAATTTTCTTGAAAAGAACACACAAGGATGTAGAGGCTTCCCTGGAGACTCTCTGAGATAGGACAGCCCCAATGCCTATCTCGGAAGCATCAACCTCAAGGACAAATGGAATTCTGGGATCAGGATGCTGTAACACGGGAGCGGAAGTGAAAGCCTGCTTAAGAGCTTCGAATGCCTGTTTTGGATTGTGAAGACCAGACCTGATTCTTCAGACCTTTACGTGTCATATTAATGATAGGAGAGGCTACAGTGGAATAATTCTTGATAAATCTCCTATAGTAGTTGGAAAACCCCAAAAACCTCTATATGGCTTTGAGGCCTTGAGGGAGAGGCCATTCTGAGATGGCCGTGAGTTTGGAAGGATCCATCTCAAAACCATCTGGAGTGATAATGTACCCAAGAAATTTTACAGTGGTAATGTCGAATAAACACTTCTCCAGTTTGCAATAAAGACCATTGTCTAGTAATTTTGCTAATACCTGTCTGACATGTTCATGGTGGGTTTTCAGATCGGGAGAGTAAATCAGTATATCGTCTAGGTATACTATAACAAAGGATTGCAAAAAATTTCTGAGCACATCAATAATAAAATCTTGGAATACAGCTGGAGCATTACAGAGACCGAAAGGCATGACCAGATATTCATAATGCCCACTCCTGGTGTTAAATGCTTTTTTCCACTCATGCCCCTTTTTTATACGTATCAGGTTGTAAGCCCCTCTTAAATCGAGTTTTGTGTATACTGCTGATCCCCTTAACCTGTCGAACAGTTCTGATATAAGAGGGATAGGGTACACAGTCTTGATGGTGATCTTGTTAAGCCCCCTATAATCAATACACGGGTGTAAATCTCCTTTTTTTAGACACAAAAAAGAACCCAGCCCCTGTTGGAGAAGAGGAACGTCTGTTAAAAGCTCTCTCCAAATTCTCTTTTATGTACTCCCCCATGATTTGGTTCTCTTTTATGGATAGAGGATATACTTTGCCTCGAGGAGGCATGGTACCTGGATGAATATCTATGGCGCAATCATACGGTCTATGTGGAGGTAGTTTCTCTGCCTCTCTTTTATCAAATACAGCTCTGAGATCGGCATACTGGTCAGGAACCTCTGTAGACAATGGGGGAGCTGTAGGTGTGTTCAGGGCACCAATCTGTTGAATGGGGATTAAACAAGTCCCAAAACAAGTAGGACTCCAAGATAGTATCTCTCCCTTAGCCCAATCAATAACCGGATTATGTTCCACCAACCAAGGGAAACCAAGCACAATAGGATTGGAAGGTGAACAGATAACCTGAAATATGATCACTTCTTTATGTTAGAGACCAGTGGTAAGAACCACTGTAACCGTATCGTGAGTAATCCTAGGGCAGGATAACGGCCTACCGTCTATGGCTTCAACGGCTAATGGTGTCTCTCTTACAACCAGAGGGAGAGAAATGGAAGAAGCGTATTCAACATCGATAAAATTACCAGCAGCCCCAGAATCAACAAAAGCGGTAGTATGCGTAGTCTTGGTCTCCCAAGCCACGGATACTGGTAACAAAAGTTTAGTGTCTTTGACAGGAGACATGCATGTCACACCCAAGGCCTGTCTCCTCAGCTGCCTTAGGTGCGGTAGTTTTCCGACTTATCATGCATTCTAGGGCGAGTGGAACATTGAAGTCGTAAATGTCCTTTCAAACCACAATACAGGCACAATCCCTCACAAAGACGCCTTGTTCTCTCCTCCTCTGTAAACCTAGTATGGCCTAGTTGCATAGGCTCAGATGGAGGAGATAACTCTCTGGGTGGTGCCTGAAAGACAGGAGCCAACCTTGGTAACGGTCTCTTAGGTTCTCTCTTGGAGTTCTTCTGTCCCTTATCTGATCATCCAGATCTATACAATAATCAATGAGTTCACTCAATACCTCAGGTAATTTACGAGGAGCCAATTCATACATCAATGACTCTGATAAACCCTCCATAAAAGCCAGAACCAGAGCCTCATCAGTCCAGTTCACATCAGAAACCAACGTTTTAAATTCTATGGCATAATCAGACACAGTCCTGTTCCCTTCACGTATGCGGAACAAGGATTTGCCAGCTACCTTGGCCTTTCTGGTAGGATTAAACGTATGTTGTAACTCGGCTATGAATTCTTTATAGTTCCGTACGATAGGCTTCTCTGCCTCCCATAAAGGATTCGCCCATGTCAACGCTCTGCCAGACAGATGGTTAATAATGAACCCCACTTTGGCTATGTTAGTGATAAACATTTGTGGATTTAATTTAAAATGAATATCCACATGGACCAAAAATCCCCGGCACTCCGAGGGAGTACCGTCAAACCACATAGGAGCGGTCATGTGTACCTGGGATGTCTGAATGACAGGGGACACAGGTATAGCAGGTGGAGGTGCAACCCCAGCTGGTTCCAGGTGAGCCGTACGAGTCAGGATAGTTTGTAAGGCGAGAGAAAACTGATCCATCCTATAGTCCTGCTCGTCCTGTCTGGATACAAAGTTACTCAAATGTTGTGTTAAGTCTGCGGCATCCATTTTGGCCAGATCGTAATGTCACGGTTCCCGGATCCCACCACGCAGCCCTTAAAGCCCAACACTCCACAGAGCCAAAAAGCTACCAACAGAGTAGCCGTAGAACAATCCCTAACTGTCTGGTCCTTAAAAATTGGCCAGGTATAAGTATACTAGCTAGACAGAAATTGTTAATCAAAGACAATGTCGTAATACAAAACCAGGTCAGCAACACGGGGGTAGTCAGACGAGCCAGAGTCAGGGATACAGAGAATAGAATAGTCAAATGGAATAGCCAGGTCGATATCAGTGCAGTAGCGTAGTACAAGGAAAATAGTCTAGGGCAACAGTGTAACGTTGGGAGCTTCCAGCCCTACCTGTGTGCTTGAGGGCAGCATGTCTGATGCTGCTCGCTGACCAATGCCCAGTTTAAATGGAGACAGGCAGGGAGGTGGCTGCATGAGGTGCGGCTTGAGTGGGGGGCGTGGCCTGGTGAAGGTCTTTAAAAACCCTCAGTGTTTTCTCAGCAGTTGCCAGATCGTGGTTATCCATACCTGAGCTCCTTGTACCTGACTGCTATATTGAATTAACCCGTTATTGACCTCTGCTTGTTTCTGACTATTCTGCCTTCTGTTGCCCTAGACCATTTTCTTCTACTACGCCACTGCTCTGATATCGACCCGGCTATTCCATTTGACCATTCTGAACTCTGTATTTCTGATTCTGGCTCGGCTGACTACTCCCTGTGTTGTTAACCCTTTCTGTCTAGCTAGTTTACCTGGCCAATTCTAAGGACCAGACAGTTAGAAATCTTTCACGGCTACTCTGTTGGTAGCTTCTGGGCTCTGTGGAGTGTGGGGTGTTAAGTACTGCGTGGTGGGATCTGGGAACCGTGACATTACGATCTGGCCACTATGGATCCCGCAGACTTAACACAGAACTTGGCTAACTTTGTATCCAGACAGGATGAGCAGGATCGTAGGATGGATCAGTTTGCTATTGCCTTACAAACTATCCTGACTCGTACGGCTCACCTGGAACCAGCTAGGATTGCACCCCCGCTTGATATACCTGTGTCCCCTGTCGTTCAGACATCCCAGGTACACATGACCGCTCCTATGAGGTTTGACGGTACTCCCTCAGAGTGCCGGGGATTTTTGGTCCATGTGGATATTCATTTTAAATTAAATCCACAGATGTTTTTCTCTGACATTGCCAAAGTGGGGTTCATTATTAATCATCTGTCTGGCAGAGCATTGACATGGGCGACTCCGTTATGGGAGGCAGAGAAGCCTATCATACGGGATTATAAAGAATTCATAGCCGAGTTACAACGTACATTTAATCCTACCAGAAAGGCCACGGTAGCTGGCAAATCCTTGTTCCGCATACGTCAAGGGAACAGGACTGTTTCTGATTATGCCATAGAATTTAAAACCTTGATCTCTGATGTGAACTGGACAAATGAGACACTGGTTCTGGCTTTTATGGAGGGGTTATCAGAGTCATTGATGCATGAATTGGCTCCACGTAAACTACCTGAGGTATTGTGTGAACTCATTGATTATTGTATAGATCTGGATAATCAGATAAGGGACAGAAGGACTCCAAGAGAGAAGCCCAAGAGACTGTTACCTAGGTTGGCCCCTGTCTTTCAGGCACCACCAAGAGAGTCATCTCCTCCCTCTGAGCCTATGCAACTAGGCCGTACTAGGCTTACAGAGGAAGAGAGAACAAGGCGTTTTCGTGAGGGATTGTGCCTGTGTTGTGGTTTGGGGGGTCATGTACGATTTCAATGTCCTACTCGTCCTAAGATGTATGATAAGCCGGAAAAACTACCGCACCTAAGGCAGCTGAGGAGACAGGCCTTGGGTGTGACGTGCATGTCTCCTGTCAAAGACACTAAACTTATGTTACCAGTATCCTTGGCTTGGGAGACCAAGACCACACATACTACCGCATTTTTGGACTCTGGGGCTGCTGGCAACTTTATCGATGTTAACTACGCTTCTTCCATTTCTCTACCTCTGGTTGTAAGAGAGACACCCTTAGCCGTCGAAGCCATAGACGGCAGACCGTTATCCTGCCCTAGGATTACTCACGATACGGTTACATTGGTTCTTACCACTGGTCTCTTGCATAAAGAAGAAATCATATTTCAAGTTATCCATTCACCTTCCAATCCTGTTGTACTTGGTTTCCCTTGGTTGGTGGAACATAATCCTGTTATTGATTGGGCTAAGGGAGAGATACTGTCTTGGAGTCCTGCTTGTTTTGGGACTTGTTTAATACCCATTCAGCATGTCGGTGCCCTGAACACACCCACAGCTCCTCCATTGTCTACAGAGGTTCCTGACCAATACGCCGACCTCAGGGCTGTATTTGATAAAAGAGAGGCAGAGAAACTGCCTCCACATAGACCATATGATTGTGCCATTGATATTCATCCTGGTACCATGCCTCCTCGAGGCAAAGTATATCCTCTTTCCATAAAGGAGAACCAAATTATGGAAGAGTACATAAAGGAGAATTTGGAGAGAGGTTTTATCCGACGTTCCTCTTCTCCAGCAGGGGCTGGGTTCTTTTTTGTGTCTAAAAAAGAGGGAGATTTACGCCCATGTATCGATTATAGGGGCTTAACAAGATCACCATTAAGAACGTGTACCCTATCCCTCTCATATCAGAACTTTTCGACAGGTTAAGGGGTCAGCAGTATACACAAAACTTGATTTAAGAGGGGCTTACAACCTGATACGTATAAAAGAGGGTGGAAAACAGCATTTAACACCAGGAGTGGGCATTATGAATACTTGGTCATGCCTTTCGGTCTTTGTAATGCTCCAGCGGTATTCCAGGATTTTATTAATGATGTGCTCAGAGATTTCTTACAAACCTTTGTTATAGTATACCTAGACGATATATTGATTTACTCTCCCGATCTGAAAACCCACCATGCACATGTCAGACAGGTATTAGCAAAATTACTGGACAATGGTCTTTATTGCAAACTAGAGAAGTGTTTATTCGACATTACTACTGTGAATTCCTTGGGTATATTATCACTCCAGAAGGTTTTGAGATGGATCCTTCTAAACTCACGGTCATCTCAGAATGGCCTCTCCCTCAAGGTCTCAAGGCCATACAGAGGTTTCTGGGGTTTTCCAACTATCATAGGAGATTTATCAAGAATTATTCCACTGTAGCCTCCCCTATCATTAATATGACACGTAAAGGTCTGAAGAACCAGATCTGGTCTTCTCAATCCAAACAAGCATTCGAAGCCCTCAAACAAGCTTTCACTTCCGCTCCCGTGTTACGGCATCCTGATCCCAGGATTCCGTTTGTTCTTGAGGTTGATGCTTCCGAGATAGGCATTGGGGCTGTCCTGTCTCAAAGAGAGTCTCCAGGAAAACCTCTACATCCTTGTGGGTTCTTTTCAAGAAAATTATCACCAGCAGAACGCAATTATGATATCGGTAACAGAGAATTGCTTGCTATTGTGTCTGCCCTATTAGAGTGGAGACATTTGTTGGAAGGTACTCTTGACCCTTTGTTGATAATTACTGATCATAAGAACCTTACGTACATCGGGGATGCTAAACGTTTGAACGCGAGACAGGCCAGGTGGTCATTGCTACTGTCTCGGTTTAATTTTGTATTGACTTACAGACCAGGTGACCGCAATGTAAAGACTGATGCCTTATCTTGTCAATATGACCCGTATGAGTCTAATACACAAGACCACAATCCTATAGTTCCTCCTGAACGTATTGTGGCTTCCACTGTCTTGTCTGTCTCCTCACCTTTCCTGGAACGCCTCCAGGCAGTTCAAGTAGGGGCTCCACCTGACAAGCCTCCATATATGTTGTTTGTACCTGAAAAGGAAAGACAAGAATTACTCATAATGTTTCATGATTCTAAACCAGCAGGTCATCCTGGTATTACTAAGACTCTTACCAGTATCTCCAGACAGTTCTGGTGGCCCACCATGCGACAGGACGTACGTCTGTTTGTTTTGGCTTGTCAAGTCTGTGCCAGAAGCAAAACCAGTAAATCCTTGCCTGTCGGTCTATTGCAGCCTTTACCCATGCCTAAGAGGCCTTGGTCTCATCTATCTATGGATTTTATTGTGGACTTGCCGAAGTCCAAGGGTCATACTGTGGTTCTGACAGTTGTATTCTGCTTCTCCAAAATGGCACCTCGGTTTATAGGTCCATATAAGATCATTCGCCGCATTAATCCTGTGGCTTATGCTCTTGCCCTTCCTAAACATCTTCGCATGCACAACGTCTTCCACACCTCCCTACTGAAGCCATTGTTGTGTAACAGGTACACGCGGGTCGTTCCTCCTCCTCCACCTATTCAGGTTGATGGTGAATCTGAGTATGAGGTTAGGAGGGTTTTGGATTCTAGGCTGTGCAGGGGCGCTCTGCAGTACTTGGTCGATTGGGGGGTTATGGTCCAGAAGACCGGTCCTGGATTCCAGCTTCCGACATGTCTGCCTCTAGGTTGGTTAGGGCGTTCCATGCCTCACACCCCGATCGCCCTGGTGGTCGTCCTGCCGCTCGCCCTGGTGGTCGTCCTGCCGCTCGTCCTGTTGGTCGTCCGGTGGCCTCCCGTGGAGAGGGGGGTACTGTAACGTTGGGAGCTTCCAGCCCTACCTGTGTGCTTGAGGGCAGCATGTCTGATGCTGCTCGCTGACCAATGCCCAGTTTAAATGGAGACAGGCAGGGAGGTGGCTGCATGAGGCGCGGCTTGAGTGGGGGCGTGGCCTGGTGAAGGTCTTTAAAAACCCTCAGTGTTTTCTCAGCAGTTGCCAGATCGTGGTTATCCATACCTGAGCTCCTTGTACCTGACTGCTATATTGAATTAACCCGTTATTGACCTCTTCTTGTTTCTGACTATTCTGCCTTCTGTTGCCCTAGACCATTTTCTTGTACTACGCCACTGCTCTGATATCGACCCGGCTATTCCATTTGACCATTCTGAACTCTGTATTCCTGATTCTGGCTCGGCTGACTACTCCCTGTGTTGTTAACCCTTTCTGTCTAGCTAGTTTACCTGGCCAATTCTAAGGACCAGACAGTTAGAGATCTTTCACGGCTACTCTGTTGGTAGCTTCTGGGCTCTGTGGAGTGTGGGGTGTTAAGTACTGCGTGGTGGGATCTGGGAACCGTGACAAACAGAAGGTAGAATGGTCAGAAAACAAGCAGAGGTCAATAACAGGTTAAATCACGAGAGAATACAGGTACAGGGAGCTCAGGTATGGATAACCACGATCTGGCACTGCTGAGAAGGAACTGTGGGTTTTTAAAGACCTTCACCAGACCGCGCCCCCCTCTCAAGCCGCGCCTCATGCAGCCACCTCCCTGCCTGTCTCTATTTAAACCGGGTGTTGGTCAGTGAGCAGCATCAGACATGCTGCCTTCAAGCACACTGGAGAGGCTGGAAGCCCCCAACGTTACACCCAGAAGTGTCACCTGCGACTGTTCTCTCTCACTGCTCGCTCTGGACTCAACGCCCAGGGAACAGCACGATCTTTAACACGACTGTAGCAACTTCCACACTCTGGCCTGGTTTCAAACCCTAACAGCCCCAGCGTGCGTCCTACGTCTCTCGTGGCTCTGCTTACACTATCCATGCCTTGCACGAGGCTGCTGATGTCCTTCCTCCTCTTTGTACCACCCACTTCCTGTCCTCACGCAAAGGGTGATGGGAGATGGAGTCTGTTTTGTCCAGCATAGTCCACAATGTCTCCCTCTGGTGGCAGCAATAGTTCATTGCACCAGAATACAGTTTTAAACTAGCGCTACACAATCTATGCGCAGGATTTAACGCACATAATTTTGCGCACATAATTTTAGCAACTCCTAAAAGCTGCTGTTAATGGCAAATCTGAGCAACCTGGCCGAACCAATATACACCAGCTTATACAGTAAAAAAAATGCAACAAAGTATAGTTACACATTCCACTCATACCAAAGCAATAAAATTAAGAAGTTGTGTGTGCATTTATTATTGCTGCAGCATATACAGTATAAAGGGAAATGTGAATTTAATTCCTGGTGCACCTTAAATATTCAAACAAATATTTAACCTATCGTGTCCTTTAACCTATCGTGTCCTTGGAAGTGTGTTGACACTTTCTATTCTGATACGGCAGCACCGACCCCAACAATCTATACAATATAGAAGCGCTGCCTTCACACACACACATTGTTCCAGCATATACAGTATGCTCAGATTGACTTTGAAAGGTGCAATTTCTTAACGTGAGATAATTGTGGTTCTTAATAATGATTGGCTGAATCGCGTTAAAAAAACAGTACGCACACTGATTTCTGCGCGTAACGGTACTGCGCGAGCATTGTTCTCGCGCCACAGGTTTACACGCATTATTGATCGACTGATGAAAAATTGTAATTCCAGCGGTGATTTACGCACGTTAACATTTAATGCTTGGCGCACATATTCACGTCTTGCACGAGCGTTTTTACGTGAAGATCGATTTTGGGGGTCAAAGTTCGAAAAAGTGTGTTGTTTCCACTTTTTCATATTTCATAAATTGTTTTATAGTAAATTATACATTATAATAAAAATAATGGTATCTTTAGAATGTCCATTTAAGGGTGAGAAAAACAGTATATAATATGGATGGGTTTCAAAAACTAGTAAGAGGAAAATTAGAGCTAAACACAATCAGCGCAGAAATCTAAAAACAGCAGTGAGTACTTTTGGACTGACAATGGTAAAATCGCCTGGTCACTATGTTGTTAATCAGGACTCTACTAAAATGCTCATCCAAGCTCTTATTATCTCCCATCTTCACTACTGTAACCCTCTTCGCACAGGCCTCTAGAGATCCCAGATTCTCCCTCTGCAGTCTGTAATGAACTCTCTACCAGACTCACCCACCTCACATTCCGCACCTCTCACCTCTTTGTCAATCTCTATAATGGCTCCCTGTTAGACATGTGCATTTGTTATGGTACGAAAACGTTTTTGTCTGAATTTCAGATGTTTTCATAGTCGTGCAGCTAACAATATCCAAAACTGTTCAATCCAAATTACAAAAGATACAAAAGGAAAATGTATTACATTTTTCTTTCAGTTCTTTTGTAATATTGTCTGGCGGCATGAGATAGACTATATTATAAATTCACAGAGATGCCTTCTTGGTGCAGAACTGGACTCCCTGTGAGCAGAAGCCGTTGGGATGATTGTGTTTGATTGTGTTTGTCTTTATTGGAAGGGAGATACATGGACTAACCATGACCATTACACTGTGCCTCCCCCCCCCCATCCAGTGGCGTCACTAGGGTTGGTGTCACCCGGTGCGGTAACTTATGGTGTCACCCCTTCCGAGTTTTACAGGGTTTTTTTAAACTAGCTTTACTCATAACATAAGTCAGTACTCCCATATAACACTGAATGCTCATAATACACAGCGCACATTACCCTTCCCTTAGTTTGGTCCATCGTGTGTTTATGGCTACACGCATATGCATAGCACGTTCGTGGAAATTGACCCTCCCCTCCGTACCAGAGGTAGATGCGAAGGTGTGGTATGTCTACAAGATGGAACGTTTGACGGCGCAACTACATGACACTCTTCCACAATGCACTAAGATCTGGGAGCCATGGCTCGTGACTCAGGCTGCGCCGTGATCTGGACGAGGTATAACTGACTGAGAGACCTTGATTTTATTAACTTTTGTGTTTATATTTTTCAAATTTTTTATATCCCCCTTTTTTTTTCTTTTCCTTTTACTTTTTTGTTTTCATTGTTGTTGTTCTGCAGTTGTTATGCGTGTCATTTCAAGGCATTGTTTCGTCTCAAGGATAGAAAGCTGATTCTGCTCCTTCACTTTAATTAATTATTTTTTACGGCTTTCTTGAGAGTAAGACTTGTCCTGTGAGCTTCTTTCAGAGCCTTGCAGCTATTTTATTTGAAAAAAACAATAAAATTGTGTTATTAAAAAAAAAAAAAGTGGCGTCACTAGGGTTGGTGTCACCCGGTGCAGTAACTTATGGTGTCACCCCCCCCCGAGTTTCACTTTTTTTTTTAACTACTTTTACTCATAAGTCAGTACTCCCATATAACACTGAATGCTCATAATACACGGCGCACATTACTGTGGGGTTTATTGCTTTGGAGCTCTGTGATATGCTCATACACACATTTTGGCAAACTGAAAGCAAGTACGGTGCCTGTTCGAAAGCAGTGAAAGTCCCCATAGAGAAGTAATGGTTAATCTGTTCAAAGACACCGAACAGCAAAGAAATGTCCTGATGTCCGGTGTTTTCATTTGGCAGGTTTATTCAGGCGAACGAACATCATAGGTTTCAATGTTAAAAATATTCCTGTTTTTATCCAATATCTAACAAACCATTTATTCCTTTAACCACTTCGATGCGGAGGACGCGCTCAGCGCATCCTCCGCATGGCTGCTGGTGTGCGGAGGACGCGTTGAGCGCGTCCTCCCTTTGGGGTCAGCGTTCGGCCGAGTTCCGGCCGATCGCTGGCCCCCCCGGTGCGGGCTGACATCCTCGATGTCAGCCCAGCATCCGGAACCGCCGCCGGTGAAATTAGGTGTCATCGCGGCAGCGCGATGACACCTAATTCAGGCGCCCCCCGCATGTGCGGAGGAGGCGCCTGAAAGGGAGGGGGGAAGTCCTTCGGACCTCTCTCCCTCCCGATCGGCGGCGTTGCGGGGGTTAACCCAGGCACCATTTGGAAGGGCACAGCCTGCCCTTCCAAATGGTGCCTGGCATTAACCCCTGGGGAGCTGGATCGCGAATCGGCGCTGAAAAGCGCCGGTTCGTGATCCTTTCCCGGAGCTGGCCGACATCTTGGATGTCGGCCAAGCCTCCGGGAACTCCCCTGAGGACTGGCCTCATCGTGCATAGCACGATGACGCCAGTCCTAGAGTTAACCCCTAACTGCCACCAACGGTGGAGATAGGGAGTTCCAATGAACTCCCTATCTCCCGATCCGTGGCAGCTAGGGGTTAAAGTTTGGTATGGTTGGATCGGCCAGAGCATGGCCGTTCCAACGATACCAAACACGAAAGTGAAAAAAGTTTTTTAAAAAAAATAAAAATTCAAAATAAAAATAAAAATATATTTTAAAAAAAATTATAAAAAAAAATAAACATTTTTTTTTTCTTTTTTTTGGTTCGTTAATGCAGCAATATTGTTCCCATTTCAATTATAATGTGAACAATGATGCTGCACTAACGATTTTTGTATGCGGTGCGTTTGTTAAAAATCGTGTAATTTTCCCCAAAAAAAATGTAACGAGACCCCATCTCTAATTTTTTTAACAAGCGCACCCCATACAAAATATAACCGCAATTGCTCGCATGTTAAAATGTGAAAAAAAAACACTTTACACGTTGTAAATTATTGAAAATACATATTTTATTGAATTTTTTGTTATAATATACAGACATGACATAACGTATACATACAATAATGACATATTATGAATCTACCGAGTCTGACGGAAAGAACGATATATAATATGTCTGGGTCATATACTAAAATAAGCCTTCAAAACACGTTTAAACATGATGAGCAAAACCGGTAAAAATGACCTCAGCACAGAGGTGTGAAAAGCCTCAGCAGCGAAAGGGTTAATCCATAGTAAAAAATCTCTTTTATTTATTGATTTTATTTTTTTAGTATCTTTCAGGCATTTTCAAAAAAAAATCCATTTTGTTTTCTAATAGCGTTTTTTCTTTTTTTCTGTAACAGACCTTTTTATTATCATTCATAGGAACTTACAGTGGCAAGAAAAAGTATGTGAACCCTTTGGGATTATGTGGCGTTTTGCATGAATTGGTCATAAAATGTGCTCTGATCTTCATCTAAATCACAACAATTTGAAAAATACAGTCTGCTTAAAATAATACAACACAAACATTATATGTTTTCATGTGTTTATTGAACAGAACATGTAAACATTCACAGTGCAGGGTGGAAAAAGTATGTGAACCCCTAGCCTAATGACTTCTCCAAGAGCTAATTGGAGCCAGGAGTGAGCCAACCTTGAGTCCAAACAGTGTGATATTATTGGATGTGTTGCTGAAAGCTGTCCTGCCCTTTAAAAACACACACCAGTTTTGGGTATACTGGTTTCAAGAAGCACTGCCTGATGTGAACCATGCCTCGCAGAAAAGAGCTCTCAGAAGACGTACGATCAAGAATTGTTGACTTGCATAAAGCTAGAAAGGGTTACAAAAGTATCTCCAAAAGCCTAAGATGTTCATGTGTCCACGGTAAGACAGACTGTCTACAAATGGAGAAAGTTCAGCACTGTTGCTACTCTCGTAGGCGTGGTCGTCCTGTAAAGATGACTGCAAGAGCACAGCGCAGAATGCTTAATGAGGTACAGAAGAATCCTAGAGTGTCAGATAAAGACTTACAGAAATCTCTGGCACATGCTAACATTTTTGTTGACACATCTACAATAAGGAAAACATTAAACAAGAATGGAGTACATGGGAGGACACCATGGAGGAAGCCATTGCTGTCCAAAAAGAATATTGCAGCACGTTTGAAGTTTGGAAAAGAGCACCTGGATGTTCCACAGCACTACTGGCAAAATATTCTGTGGACAGATGAAACCAAAATTGAGTGTTTGGAAAAAAACACACAACACTATGTGTGGAGAAAAAAAGGCACAGCACACCAACATCAAAACCTCATCCCCACTGTAAAACATGGCGGAGGGAGCATCATGGTTTGGGGCTGCTTTGCTGCCTCAGGGCCTGGACGGATTGTTGTCATTGATGGAAAAATGAATTCCAGAGCTTATCAAGACATTTTGCAAGAAAACTTAAGACCTTCTGTCCGCCAAATGAAGCTCCGCAGAGGATGGGTGATGCAACAGGACAATGACCCAAAGCATACAAGTAATTCAACAAAAGAATGGCTTCAACAAAACAAAATACGCCTTCTGGAGTGGCCCAGTCAGAGTCCTGACCTCAACCCGATTGAAATGCTGTGGCATGACCTTAAGAGCGCAATTCACACCAGACACCCCAAGAATATTGCTACACTGAAACAGTTTTGTGAAGAGGAGTGGTCCAAAATTACTCCAGATCGTTGTGCAGGTCTGATCTGCAACTACAGGAAACATTTGGTTGAGGTTATTGCTGCCAAAGGAGGGTCAACCAGTTAAGTCCAAAGGTTCACATACTTTTTCCACCCTGCACTGTGAATGTTTACATGTTCTGTTCAATAAAAACATGAAAACATATAATGTTTGTGTTGTATTATTTTAAGAAGACTGTGTTTTTCAAATTGTTGTGACTTAGATGAAGATCAGAGCACATTTTATGACCAATTCATGCAAAACTCCACGTAATCCCAAAGGGTTCACATACTTTTTCTTGCCACTGTATATGTTAATTCCAGATATTTTCATTCAGTAGTTCTTTTTAAAACAGCAGGCCACAGGTTTGCGGCAGCATTCGGTGGCTGATTCCCTGCACTACAGGGACCATGTGGTGAATTCACCGGGGAAATTTGATTCCCGAAAGTGCAGGGAACAACAGAACACTGAAATGTCTGCGTCATTTCGGTGCTCTGTGAATATCCTCTTTGTGGTGCTTTTTTTGCCACCCCCTGGAAAGTTCCAGCTTAGGCCTTGCCTACCCAGGACATACTTCAAAATGAGTGAATTCTCAATGTATCCTTCCTGGTAAAATATTTTTGGGTAAAAAAATAAATAATATATGTATATCTTTTTAGGGTGTCACCCTAGGGCAGGGGTGGGCAAACTGCGGCCCGCGGGCCACATGCAGCCCGCCACAGAGTTTTTTGTGGCCCGCCAAGACATTCAGAAAAATCCACCTTGAACCGAGATTTCCTTCCCGTACGCGATTGAAGATTCGTCTCGTATTTTCCACTAGGTGCATGCGCAGATGTCCGTAGTGAGCCCCATCAGCTGGCAGGAGACAGGGCCGTTCTTCTACTCCCGAGGAGAGCGGCCTGCTAGCATGCAGCTTGGCCGCTCGCCTTAGATGGGAACCACCTGACCAGCTCGCGATCTCGCGAGAATGCGGCTGGTCAGGTGGTTCCCATCCCCTGCGAACAGCCAAGCTGCATGCCAGTGGCCGCTCGCCTGGGGTGTAGAAAAACGCCAGCGGACGTGGAGCCTGGGGCCACAGCAGAGGAGGTGAGAGCTGGGGCAAATATACCCATGTGAGCTATCTGGGGGCAATAGTATCCATGTGAGCTGGAGGCAAATATATCCATGTGAGCTGGGGCCCTGAGCAATATATACCCATTTGAGCTGGGGCAATATATATCCATGGGAGCTGAGGCCAATATATACCCATATGGCCAATATATATAATTTTTTTTATTTATTTTTTTTACACAAAAATATTTTACCAGGAAGGATACAGAATTCTCTCATTTTCAAGTATGTCCTGGGTAGGCAAGGACTAGGCTGGCACTTTCCAGGGGGTGGCAAAAAAACACCACAAAGAGGATATTTACAGAGCACCGAACAGGAATATTTTTAACATTGAAACCTATGGTGTATATATATTGTGCCCCCAGCTCACATGGATATTTATTGCCCCAGCTCATTTGGGTATATATTGCCCCAGCTCATATGGGTATATATTGCCCCAGCTCACATGGATATATATTGCCCCAGCTCATATGGGTATATATTGCCCCCAGCTCATATGGGTATATATTTCCCCCAGCTTCCATGGATATATATTGCCCCAGCTCATATGGGTATATATTGCCCCCAGCTCCCATGGGTATATATTGCCCCAGCTCCCATGGGTATATATTGCCCCAGCTCATGGGTATATATTGCCCCCAGCTCATATGGGTATATATTGCCCGGGGCCCCATCTCACATGGATATATTTGCCCCAGCTCACATGGATATTATTGCCCCCAGGCAGCTCACATGGGTATATTTTCCCGCAGCTCTCACCTCCTCTGCTGTGGCCCCAGGCTCCACGTCCGCCAGCGTTCTTCTACTCCCCAGGCGAGCGGCCACTGGCATGCAGCTTGGCCACTCGCTGGGGATGGGAACCACCTGACCAGCCGCATTCTTGCGAGATCGCGTGCTGGTCAGGTGGTTCCCATCCCAGGCGAGCGGCCAAGCTGCATGCCAGCAGGCCGCTCGCCTCGGGAGTAGAAGAACGCCCCTGTCTCCAGCCAGCTGATGGGGCTCACTACGGATGGCGCATGCACCGTCCTAGTGGAAAATACGAAACGAATCTTCAGTCGCGCACGGGAAGGAAATCTCGGTTCAAGGCGGATTTTTCTGATTGTGGCGTGCCGCATGTGGCTCGCGGGCCGCAGTTTGCCCACCCCTTTTAGGGTGACACCCTAAAAAAAATATTATTTTTTTTACAAAAAATATTTTACCAGGAAGGATACATTGAGAATTCTCTCATTTTCAAGTATGTCCTGGGTAGGCAAGTCCTAGGCTGGCACTTTCCAGGGGGTGGCAAGAAAACACCACAAAGAGGATATTCACAGAGCACCGAAATGACGCAGACATTTCAGTGTTCTGTTGTTCCCCGCACTTTGGGGAATCAAATTTCCCCGGTGAATTCACCACAGGGTCCCTGAAGTGCAGGGAATCAGCCACCGAATGCTGCCGCAAACCTGTGGCCTGCTGTTTTAAAAGAACTCCTGAACGAAAATGTCTGGAATTAACATATAAGTTCCTATGAATGATAATAAAAAGGTCTGTTACAGAAAAAAAAGAAAAACCGCTATTAGAAAAAAATTTAATTTTGTTTTCGAAAAATGCCTGAAAGATACTAAAAAAATAAAATCAATAAATAAGAGATTTTTTTGCTATGGATTAAAGGAATAAACGGTTTATTAGATATTGGATAAAAACAGGAATATTTTTAACATTGAAACCTATGGTGTTCGTTCGCCTGAATAAACCTGCCAAATGAAAACACCGGACATCAGGACATTTCTTAGCTGTTCGAAGTCTTTGAACCAACCCTAGTGACACCACTTTTTTTTTTTTTAATAACACAATTTTATTGGTTTTTCAAATAAAACAGCTGCAAGGCTCCCAAGGAAGCTCACAGGACAAGTCTTACTCTCAAGAAAGCCGTAAAAAATAATTAATTAAAGTGAAGGAGCAGAATATGCTTTCTTTTTTTTTTTTTGTGTAAAATATTTTTATTGGCAAAGTATAAAATACAAGTCGCATAAGAGACAATATTGTCACAATAATGTAGAATACAATCAAAGTGCCTCTTGGTCATAAACAGTGCCGAAATTTTATAATATAACAAATTCTAAATTAACTCTAACTAAAAAGGTGATCATCGTATCCTTAAATTAACAGCAGTAAAGCTAGTACCAGAATGGTATGTCAAGACAACACAGCCCAGGCTCAGATCTAAATTCACCTCTGCCCCTCCATAACCGGTCGATTATCTTTACGAGACCTCTTGTTCCTCCACCGGTGGCCTGTCTGAGACCGTTATTGAGCAAAGGTTCGAGGACCATGGACGCCAGATCGCATTAAAATTCCTCATATTTACCCAATCTATTGTAGTGCGCTTCTTCTAAAGCTCTGACCCCCTCCACCCCTCAGAACCCAATCCCTGACGGTGGGTGCACATTCCCTCCTCCAATATAACGGAATCAGTGCCCTCGCTGCAGTTAACAGAATTGCCCGAAGCGAGTTTTTAAAGGAGAGCATCGAAAAGGGCAGTACATTGAGCAAATAGGCAGAGGGAATAAATTCCACTTTTAGGCCCCCTAAACGCGATATCTCGTGTGCAACGTCTGACCAGAAGTTTTGAATTTTCGGGCAAGTCCACCATATGTGGACATAGTTACCTCTGGCCACTTTACACCTCCAACAGATATCAGGTAACAATGGATCCATAGCATGTAAAACAGACAGGGTAAGATACCATCTCATAAACAATTTACAATTCGATTCACGAAGCGCCTGACTCCTGGACGCAAAGTATGTAAGTTCGAAAGCCCTGGACCATTCCTCAGCCGAAATATCTACTCCTAAATCTGTTTCCCACTTAAGTAGCAATGGAGAATCAATTTTATAGGCCCCTCTCATTATGTATGAATAAAGATTCGAGACAATATGTCCATACCTATTCTTATCGGTACAGAAGGTCTCAAAGGGGGCCAATGGAGGCAACCCCTCTGTCAACCACGTAGTAGAGTGAATAAAGTGACTTAGTTGGGCATAATGGAACTTCACCATATACTTGTTCGCTATTTCTGGGGCCACCAATCGGTCCAGGGGGAGCAATCTGTCGTCTTCCACTACTGCTTCTAGCGGTATATACGCTTTTGGTAGTAACCCATCCAAAAATGTCGGGGTCAGTCCCGGTGGGAACAGGGGATTGAGAGTCAAAGGTGTCAAGCGGGAAGTCAGTGTAGTCAGTCCTAACGCCACTCCATGTTTCCTCCACAGCCTTAGCAGTGTGCTCAGTAGCGGGTGTGACCAAAGCCCCAGGTTTGGCAGCGGTGCCGACTGCCAGGGCAAGGAGGACAATGGCCAAGCAATTCCTGCCTGTAACACATTTTCCCAAAGCTTACCCATCGTTCCTTTGGCCAAGCCGTATAGTATAGAAAAAAACGCTGCTAGATAGTAAAAATAAGCATGGGGCAGGCCCAGACCACCTCTTCCCACCGGTCTTGTCAATTCACTGTAAGATAGCCTGTAAATGTCTGTCGCAAATCAGAGAAAAATGTCTGAGGTACAGTAATAGGGAGGGTTTGGAACAAATATAACAGTCAAGGTAATATATTCATCCGTAAGACATTGATCCTTCCCAACCATGAAATATGGGGTAAGTTCCAGTTACGTAAGTCCCCCTTGATCTGTTGCAACAGAGAAACGTAATTCAACTGAAATAATTTGTCTAGGTCCGACGATAAGCGTATTCCTAAATATTTAAGTCCCTCCGGAACCCACCGCATTCCATAGGTATGACGAATACTCTCAGTCACGACTCGTGAAAGGTTTACCCCTAAAAACTCACTCTTCAGCACGTTAATTTTATATCCCGAGAAAGCTGCGAACGCATCTAATTCCGTCATCAAAGCCGACACCGATGAAAGGGGATCCGTCAAGGTGAACAACAGGTCATCCGCAAATGCGGCCACCTTGAGCTCCTGTCCCGGAACAGTTACTCCTCGAATCGCCGGATTATCTCTAATCGCTTGCAATAGGGGTTCCAGATACAGCAGGAACAGGAGAGGGGACAGAGGGCACCGCTGTCGAGTCCCATTATGTATCGTCAATGGAGTCGATTGTCTGCCATTAACCCACACTCGTGCCTGAGGGCAGTCATACAGTGCCCGCAACCACGAACACCATCGATCACCAAAACCCATCCTCTCCAACATCCGAAAAGATAAGACCAGTCCACTCGGTCAAACGCTTTTTCAGCGTCAACCGAGAGGACTAACAAAGGCTGATCCATCCTGGAAGCATGATGGATGAGGGAGACGGTACGAATAGTATTATCACGGGCTTCCCTGCCCGGTACAAAGCCCGTCTGGTCTTGGTGAATCACTGAAGTCAGTAGAGCCTTAAGTCGTAAAGCCAGTATTTTCGTAATCAATTTTAAGTCAACGTTTATTAAAGATATGGGTCTATAATTAGCGCAATCTAACGGGTCTCTATCCGGTTTCGGTATCACAGAGATAGAGGCGAGGAGCGTCGCAGGTGGAATAGGAAAAGTATCCGAAATAGAGTTAAAAGCTTTAACAAATCTAGGGCCCAGAATAGACCCGAAAGTCCTATAATATAGCACCGTAAACCTGTCGGGCCCGGGCTTTTACCCAAGGGCGTTAATTTTAAAGCCTCCGTAAATTCCTCTAATGTAAGCGGGTTATCTAATTGTCGGCTAACATTTCGCGGTAAAGTAGTTTTAATCGTCTTAGCCAAAAACAAGTCCACTATATGCTCAGGGACCCTACTCTCATCAATATTATATAAAGTTTGGTAATAAGCATGGAAGGCTTCCGCAATGTCACGGGTCGTATTGACCTCGGATCCCGTGCTAGTACGCAGTTTCGGGATAAAAGTAGCTTGATATCGTTTCTTCAGAGCACGTGCAAGTAGCCTGCCACATTTATTCCCTTGGGTGTAGTAAGCATATTTCGTCAGTGTAAGGGCCCGCGCCACCTGTGCATTCGTTAATTTAGCTAAGTCAGCTCTTAAGAGAACTAATCTTCGGAATGATTCAGGATCTAGGTCAGATTTATGCGTCAGTTCTAAGGCCGCGATCTCCCTCAGCAATTCCTCCATTCTGGCGGTCCTTTCCTTCCTGCGCCTGGAGCACAACTGGATAAAAGCACCTCTCAACACACACTTGTGAGCCTCCCATACCGTCGCGGGTGTTACATCATCCGTGTCATTTTCAAGGAAGTAATTCTCTAAGGAGGCAGTCACCTCCGCTCGCGTCATGGGATCAGATAGCAATGACTCATTCAAACGCCAGGCATTCTCCGTTCGCACTAAATTAGGTAGGGCTAAAGATAACAGAAGGGGTGCATGGTCCGACCATGTTATGGGTCCTATTTTGCAACTGCGTACCATTTCCAAAGCCCTATGTTCCACAAAAAAAATAGTCTATTCTAGAATACTTCTTAGAGGCATCTGAATAAAACGTGTAGTCCTTTACTGCTGGATTACTGAGACGCCAACAATCTATCAGACGGTCCGTTGACAAGAGTTTATTATTATTATTATTCTTTATTTATAAAGCGCCAGCATATTCCGCAGCGCTGTACAATAAGCACAGTATAGACAGGGTTACAATACATTGAACAACATTTGACAAACAGTACAGGAGGAGATGAGGGCCCTATTCCCGTAGGAACTCACAATCTGGGAGGATTTACGAAATTGGACCCGTAGAGAGGGAACAGACGATCCCCCACCCTGGACACAATCTGCCGGCATATCTAACGAAACATTGCAATCACCCCCTAAGACCACAAAACCTTCCTGAAACTCGGATAAACGTCGTAACACTTTTCGGAGACATTTGGTTTGCAAGCGGTTCGGCAGGTAAACATTTAAAAAAGTTAACTTAGTATTGCCCAACATCCCTTTAACCATCAAAAATCGACCTTGCGGGTCCGTTACCACATCTTGCAGAGTAAAAGGCACATGTCGCGCAAATAGAATGGCAACCCCCCTAGATTTTGTCTCCCCAAAATTGCTAAAATAGCCCGTCAGATAGCGAGCATTGCGAAACCCTGGTGCGGAACCCTCTCTAAAATGTGTTTCCTGAAAAAAAATAACATCACCTTTCAACCTCTGGAATTCTGCAAGAGCCTTCGAGCGTTTGGCAGGCATATTAAGACCTCGGACATTCATAGAAATCAAATTTAAATTAGCCATTTAAAATAATGAGAGAGGAGGGCGGCAGAGCCCGGGACCCTGCCCATACCCCCTAGTAGCATAGCAAATAGTACAAGTGATCACCAAAAAAAATCTAAAAACAAACAACAATAACAACACAAAACTAGAAAAAAATGGAGGTAGCGTGGATCCCTGATAGTGGGAAAACCCATCAGAGGACATAAAAAAAAACCACCACTCAGGAGGCGGCTGAGAAAGTCTCAGAATTTTCCAAAAATTCTGGGTGCCGAGCAAGAGTCTCATCCGACTGTCTCGGTTGCCGGACCCAAGCGCATTCAATCTAAAAAATTTTTTGCAAGGGGGCAGAAAATATCAAAAAAGCGTATAAACTTTCAAATGACAATGGCATCAAAAGCAAGGGCTTCCCTCACAGTGCTGGGTCTGGCTCAGAAGGGGTCGCTGCAGAGGGCTTGCCTTTACGTTTTTTTTTCGCCTGTTGAGTCCAGCGGGGTCGCTGTGGGAAGGGTAGAGTGTCAGATGGCGACGGCGAATCATACCTGTCTGGGATGTCGACTTCTGGGAGTCCAAAAACACGCACAAAGTCCGGAATGTCCTCAGGACATGCAACAGAATGAACTTGGTTATTATGCGTCACCTGTAAAGATAGTGGGAATCCCCATCAGTAACGAATATCACGTTCCTGGAGCGCTTCAGTTAACGGTTTCAGAGCCCACCGTGCCTGTAAAGTGGTCCAGGAAACATCTTGGAAGAAAAGTATCACTTGACCGTCCACTTTAATTTCCGAAGTTTTGCGTGCTGCTCTGAGAATTTCCTCTTTCAATGTAAAATCTTGCAAGCGACATATAATATCACGAGGTGCGTCATTTTGTGATCCCCTCGGCCGCAGTGCACGGTGAGCTCTATCCAGAACTAATATTTCCTCTCCAGATCGACCCAGTATATCATTAAACAGACCACGGAGTAGCTCTTTAACATCTTCCTTGCCAGAGTCTGCTTCCGGGTAACCCTTTATGCGGAGATTGTTTCGTCTGCCTCTATTATCAACATCATCCAGGTGTCTATGCAGCGTGGCCAACTGTTTAGCTTGCGTCAGCATTTGACCATTTAAATGTTCCACATAGAAAATAACGCATCTCTGTCCTCTTCCAAGTCCACTACGCGGCCTCCCAACTGCTTCAAATCAGACCCCAGTTCATCAAATTTACTGGGTTATCCAAAGAGATCCGAATTGCTTGAGAAAGGTAACCGAACGCTGAAAATCAGTGTTCGGTTACCTTTCCTGACCATTCGGATATCCAGATAGCAGGCAATTCGCCAAATCCTGGCGAATTGCCTGAACATACGGTGCCTGTTCGGTCCCTGTTCGAGGGCAGTGAAATCCCCATGAAAAAGCACTGCTTCGGCTATTCAGAGAACACAAACCAGCAGTGAAAGGTTCCCCTAATGCCCTGCCATTCGGTGGTTTAATTCGGCAAATTTATTCAGGAGAATCCCATAGACTTCAATGTTAAAAATATTCCCGTTTTAATTCAATATCTAATAAACCGTTCATTATAAAATTCTGCAGCAAAAAGTCTCTTTATTTATCGATTTTTTAGGATACTTTAAGCATTTTTCTTATTTTTTTTTTTTTCTTTAAAAGTCCGATTTTTTTATTTTTTTTCAGTTTACTTATTTTTTTTTTTGTAACAGCCCTCTTTATTATCATTCCCTGGACCTCCTGTGAAAATTTCAGACATTTTCGCTCAGTAGTTTCTTTGCAAACAGCGTTTCATTTTCCCAGATTCATACAAATGGTTTTGCTAATTTATTCACTGCCTCCTCTGCCTCACAGCTGCTTCGGCTCTGTGTGATTCGGCTCCAGTTCGGGTTTTTCGAAGGTTAATCCAGATGTTTTTGCTTGTTTTCAGCGTGCATTCGGTTAGTTTTCGTCAGGTTTTCGGCAGCTTTTCCCTGCAATTCGGGGACCCTGTGCTGTTTGCTGAATACACCGCAGGGTCACCGAAATGCAATCGGCAAATGGAACCGAATTGAAGAGAACGAAAAGTCACCGAACGTGCGGTGACTTTTCGAATCTCTTTGGATAACCCTGTTAGTATTAAAATTGAGCTCCATTTGAGTAAACTGAGCAGCCAAATCCGTTTTGGTCGGCAAACTCTGTAATAAGGCCCGCAGTTCGTGGTCCATATCGCTCCCTTTTATTGCTGAATCTAATCGTGGCGGGGAGGCCTCCTGATCTGAGTCGCCGGGCGCCATTTTGGATCCCTTACCGGAGGTCCGCGGCTGAGATGTATCTCCCAAGAACGGTAAAATGGAGGATCGGCGTTGGGTCCCCGCAGTCCCCGAAAGTCCTGGGGTAGTAAGTGTCTTTTTCCGCTGAGCCATTGCTGTTATTTCTGCCCCGAAATGACAATCTGTGCACTCGGGCCTGGGAGCTCAGCACTCACACATCCAGCTCTCCCTTATTGTGTTTATGTTATGTTCAGAATCAGCTTTCTATCCGTGAGACGAAACAATGCCTTGAAATGACACGCATAACAACTGCAGAACAACAACAATGAAAACAAAAAAGAAAAAAGGAAAAGAAAAAGAAAAAGAATAGAAAAATATAAACACAAAAGTTAATAAAATCAAGGTCTCTCGGTAAGTTATACCTAGTTCAGATCACGGGGCAGCCTGAGTCACGATCCATGGCTCCCAGATCTTAGTGCATTGTGGAAGAGTGTCATGTAGTTGCGCTGTCAAACGTTCCATCTTGTTGACATACCACACCTTCGCATCTACCTCTGGTATGGAGGGGAGGGTCAATTTCCACGAACGTGCTATGCATATGCGTGTAGCCGTACACACACGATGGATCAATCTAAGGGAAGGGTGGGACAACCTATGACGCCGGGATGGGCTATTGAGTAAGGCCAAGATAGGGTCGGGGAGTATCTGCATACCTAGAGTACGTGAAAGCAACGCAAAAACTGAAGACCACAAAATTGTAACTAGCCCACACTCCCACCACATATGATAGAACGTTCCACGTTGGCCACAACCTCTAGTGCATAAGCCAGTCAGCGTAGGATAGATTTTTTGCAGTCTGACAGGGTCTAAGTACCACCTGGAGAGTAGTTTATAACAATTCTCTTTCACCAAGGTACAGGTTGTGATCCCCATAGAGGTCTCCGTCAACGCCTCCCACTCCTCCCAAGGTATAGGGGACCCTAAATCTGTCTCCCATAACCACTGACACGAACATGGGCGATCAAGAGACGGGTGGAGGAGGAGAGCGTATAACAGGGAGATCGCTCCAGCTGTGCTCGAGCTCCTCATCGCCAGGCGCTCAAACGGGGTGGTTACGGGAATGCCCAGATTCAGGCGATTACGAACAAAATGGCGTAATTGAGAGTATCGATGGAACTCCTGCAGCGGGATATCGTGAGATTCTCTAAAGTATTCCCATGAGGGGAACTTCCCCTGCAATAGCACCGTGCCCAGTGTCGTGAAGCCCTTTCCCTGCCACCAATGGAACGCCCGACCCTCCCTCCCAGATCACGGAGGGAAAAGAAAGTTATCTCTCAGAGGCATCATTCTAGAGGTAGGGGTGGTGAGGGACGCCTGATACATTTTATCTTAGACCATAAAGATAGTGAGTGGGCGGAGGTGGGTAACAGCAGCATTCTTTCAGTTGAGGAGATCTGTCTCCAGGGTAACTGTGATAAACAGGACGGCGCGATACACTCACTTTCAATATCCACCCAACAGACCCTGCCCCTTTTTGAAGACCATTGGAGGAGCTGAGTCAATTGTGCAGACTTGCAATACAAAGCTAGGACAGGGACCGCTAGGCCACCACGCAATTTGGGGCAGCGTAAAATCGCTCTGGAAACTCTCGGTTTTTTCCCTTGCAATACATAATGATACAAAGCTAATTGGAGGTCGGGTAACATTGACGGTAAGAGGGGAACAGGCAGGGTGCGAAAAAGATACAAGTGTTTCGGAAGGGCTGTCATTTTGAGAGCATATAAGCGTCCCATCCATGAAATTAGAGTAAGGGGACCACCGTCTAAGTAGGTATTTAATATGCTTGATCATGTCAGGTTAGTTAGCCGCGTAAAGTTGAGTAAGGTGGGAAGTGAGATAGACCCCCTGTCGGATATAATCTCTGCACGTGAATACAACACGTTTATATATATTGGATTTATCAGCCAAGCCTCCAATATGTCTATATTGGACTTACTGGACCTACCTCGGCAGTCGCCTCCAATATATCAGGGATTATTATTTCATAAGAAACTTATACGAGAAACAAATATCAATCGTCTATATCTCTTAGAAATTATCCTGAATTCTTTTAATTGTCTGTGTTTTGCTTTAAAAAATACAATAATCAATAATCGGATAAAAATATATATATATTTATTACGTATACAAAAGAATTTCAAATCTCATATCATAAACAAAAATTTATAAACCACAATCCAACAGCATATAAAAACTAGCTTCACAATATATGTATCTCCGGTTAGGAACTGCATATATGATTAATATCATTTACCTTATCAGTTAGTAACTAATACACAAATGGTTAATAATAACATTTCTGCTTAATACAACATGCATTTCCCAGCAAACAATGTTTAACCAGCCAGCTCTTATAGATATATATATCTCTCTGCTACATGGATCAACAAAAGATGAGCTAATTTAATAATAAGTAATAAAAACTTATTTAGTGAATCCTCCCCTAATCTCGAGAATTAAACTTCTAATCTTTTGCTTTTTATTTTGTAGTTATATAATTCCTTGCTTATTAATTTTAATCACAGTAATTTCCAAATTCAATATATATATTGGTATCAATCTTGCAACATTTCTTTAGGAATAAATCCTTATATCCACTTCTTCATACTTCTATCTGCAGAATAGAATTACTTAGAATTTGGATTTTAACCGTATCCGAGAAGTCTCCGTCTACGTTGCAAAAATCTCTACAAATATATTTTTACATTAATTCCTTATTTCATACATTACCTGTCCAATTTGGATGTTGATGAGTCTGCCTTGGAATTTTCTATGTGATGCTTTGTTTTGGAATATGTGAAAATTATCGATATAAGATAATCAATGCATGTGAGTTAGCGATTTGGTGAGAATATTGATTGCCTCATGTCTTGGGATCTGCCTGCATCGTGATGTGAGTCTGATGTGAGTCTGAATGCTGCAATTTCCCGACTCCTCAGAGTGTCATGTATAATGAATGTCTGAGTGCATGGTGATGTGAGTCTCTGTCTGTTGGAATCTCTGACTGACTTACAAAAGAACCTTTGCCGCCTATATACCCAATTTGACGTCATGGATAATCAATAATAATATGAATCATTATTTTTACTATCCTCTAGAGGGCAGTATTGCACTTCTTATATTAATTCCATAATTTCACTATTTCTTTTTAATAGTCTTATCTCGGGTCAAAGGTCAGACTAACTTAACAAAGACCTTCACTTCAGTCTCTAGACACAGTGTCTGTCATCTGATTTATATTCTCACTCCCTTTTGGTTGCTTAGATCAGCTAAATTCTTTCCTGGTTAACTCACAGAATCTATTCTTTAGTAATTTTTATTATTTACCAATTATATACTTTCTACAATATTTTGGAGTATATATTTCATACTGTAATTATAATAAAATATACCTTGATTATAAACATATATTTTGTGAATATAATTCTATATTACAGAATATTTAACTCTTATTCCTATACCCAAAAGAAACAAAATCTCTTTTGTTTTAAAAACTTAGAATAGACCAATAAATTTACTTATGACACGTCTTAACATTATCTCACATTCATTCATTCTAGGTTCCTTCATGTCTGGAAAGACTTCACCCAGGAATGAACTTTGTTAAAAAAAAACCTCGTTCATTTCTAAACGTAGAGAAATTTTGAAAGAAAAACTGTCTTTAAAACAAAATGGCTACAAACGTCCATTTTAAATCTCTAATATACCCGACACCCCAGATATTGGAGACGGAGGGGGCACCATTGAAAAGTGAACAAGCCCTTCAGGAGTAAGACAACATCCTGAGGTAGTGAAACGTTTAATGCTTCCGATTTTGAGATATTAATTTTGTATCCAGAGTGGGCGCCAAAGGAAGAAAGGCAACTGTAGAGGTTTGGTAGAGAAATCAGAGGTCGGGTTATCGTGAGGAGGACGTCGTCTGCAAAAAGTCCCAATTTATAGGTTATGTTGCCCACCTCAATATCTGAAATATCCGGATGTTGACGTATCTGTTCACCTAGGGGTTCGAGACAGAGGGCAAACAGGAGTGGGGATAAGGGACAGCCTGGACGCGTGCCGTTTAGGATGCCAAACGGTCGTGATTTCCCCCCCATTACCATAACTGAGGCCTTCGGGGACACATAGAGCACGCGAATGCCCCGTATCATCTTGTCACCAAGGCCGAACCGTCTCAGTACCTCCCATAAGTATGTCCAATCTACACGATCAATGCCTTCTCAGCGTCAAGAGAAAGTAATAAGGCAGGTTGATGGATAGCGTGCGCCACGGAGATTAAATTGACCGTGCAGCGAATATTATCCAGTGCGCCGCGAGATGGTATAAAGCCGACCTGGTCTGGGTGTACTAAAAATGGCAGATGACGGCTCAAGCACAATGCCAGGACCTTCGCATAAATTTTCACATCCACATTGAGTAAGGATATCGGTTGATAGCTAGCGCATGCAGAGGGGTCCTTCCCCTCCTTTGGTATCACCACAATCAGGGACAGACTGGGCCGGGGGGCAGAGAGGCAAATGCCCCCCGGGCCGGTATTCAGTCGCTGCGTTTTTTCTCTTTATAATGAGACCGACCAACTGCTATACACACCGCAGCCAGTGTACCGTTGGGAGCTTCCAGCCCTACCTGTGTGCTTGAGGGCAGCATGTCTGATGCTGCTCGCTGACCAATGCCCGGTTTAAATGGAGACAGGCAGGGAGGTGGTTGCATGAGGCGCAGCTTGAGTGGGGGGCGTGGCCTGGTGAAGGTCTTTAAAAACCCTCAGTGTATTCTCAGCAGTTGCCAGATCGTGGTTATCCATACCTGAGCTCCTTGTACCTGACTGCTATATTGAATTAACCTGTTATGACCGCTGCTTGTTTCTGACTATTCTGCCTTCTGTTGCCCTAGACCATTTTCTTGTACTACACCACTGCTCTGATATCGACCCGGCTATTCCATTTGACCATTCTGAACTCTGTATTCCTGATTCTGGCTTGGCTGACTACTCCCCGTGTTGTTAACCCTTTCTGTCTAGCTAGTTTACCTGGCCAATTCTAAGGACCAGACAGTTAGAGATCTTTCACGGCTACTCTGTTGGTAGCTTCTGGGCTCTGTGGAGAGTGTGGGGTGTTAAGTACTGCGTGGTGGGATCTGGGAACCGTGACATTACGATCTGGCCACTATGGATCCCGCAGACTTAACACAGCACTTGGCTAACTTTGTATCCAGACAGGATGAGCAGGATCATAGGATGGATCAGTTTGCTATTGCCTTACAAACTATCCTGACTCGTACGGCTCACCTGGAACCAGCTGGGGTTGCACCCCCGCTTGATATACCTGTGTCCCCTGTCGTTCAGACATCCCAGGTACACATGACCGCTCCTATGAGGTTTGACGGTACTCCCTCAGAGTGCCGGGGATTTTTGGTCCATGTGGATATTCATTTTAAATTAAATCCACAGATGTTTTTCTCTGACATTGCCAAAGTGGGGTTCATTATTAATCATCTGTCTGGCAGAGCATTGACATGGGCGACTCCGTTATGGGAGGCAGAGAAGCCTATCATACGGGATTATAAAGAATTCATAGCCGAGTTACAACGTACATTTAATCCTACCAGAAAGGCCACGGTAGCTGGCAAATCCTTGTTCCGCATACGTCAAGGGAACAGGACTGTTTCTGATTATGCCATAGAATTTAAAACCTTGATCTCTGATGTGAACTGGACAAATGAGACACTGGTTCTGGCTTTTATGGAGGGGTTATCAGAGTCATTGATGCATGAATTGGCTCCACGTAAACTACCTGAGGTATTGTGTGAACTCATTGATTATTGTATAGATCTGGATAATCAGATAAGGGACAGAAGGACTCCAAGAGAGAAGCCCAAGAGACCGTTACCTAGGTTGGCCCCTATCTTTCAGGCACCACCAAGAGAGTTATCTCCTCCTTCTGAGCCTATGCAACTAGGACGTACTAGGCTTACAGAGGAAGAGAGAACAAGGCGTTTTCATGAGGGATTGTGCCTGTATTGTGGTTTGGGGGGACATGTACGATTTCAATGTCCTACTCGTCCTAAGATGCATGATAAGCCGGAAAACTACCGCACCTAAGGCAGCTGAGGAGACAGGCCTTGGGTGTGACGTGCATGTCTCCTGTCAAAGACACTAAACTTATGTTACCAGTATCCTTGGCTTGGGAGACCAAGACCACACATACTACCGCTTTTTTGGATTCTGGGGCTGCTGGCAACTTTATCGATGTTAACTACGCTTCTTCCATTTCTCTACCTCTGGTTGTAAGAGAGACACCCTTAGCCGTCGAAGCCATAGATGGCAGACCGTTATCCTGCCCTAGGATTACTCACGATACGGTTACAGTGGTTCTTACCACTGGTCTCTTGCATAAAGAAGAAATCATATTTCAAGTTATCCATTCACCTTCCAATCCTGTTGTACTTGGTTTCTCTTGGTTGGTGGAACATAATCCTATTATTGATTGGGCTAAGGGAGAGATACTGTCTTGGAGTCCTGCTTGTTTTGGGACTTGTTTAATACCCATTCAGCATGTCGGTGCCCTGAACACACCCACAGCTCCTCCATTGTCTACAGAGGTTCCTGACCAATATGCCGACCTCAGGGCTGTATTTGATAAGAGAGAGGCAGAGAAACTGCCTCCACATAGACCATATGATTGTGCCATAGATATTCATCCTGGTACCATGCCTCCTTGAGGCAAAGTATATCCTCTTTCCATAAAGGAGAACCAAATTATGGAAGAGTACATAAAGGAGAATTTGGAGAGAGGTTTTATCCGACGTTCCTCTGCTCCAGCAGGGGCTGGGTTCTTTTTTGTGTCTAAAAAAGAGGGAGATTTACGCCCGTGTATCGATTATAGGGGGCTTAACAAGATCACCATTAAGAACGTGTACCCTATCCCTCTCATATCAGAACTGTTCGACAGGTTAAGGGGGTCAGCAGTATACACAAAACTTGATTTAAGAGGAGCTTACAACCTGATACGTATAAAAGAGGGGCATGAGTGGAGAACAGCATTTAACACCAGGAGTGGGCATTATGAATACTTGGTCATGCCTTTCGGTCTTTGTAATGCTCCAGCGGTATTCCAGGATTTTATTAATGATGTGCTCAGAGATTTCTTACAAACCTTTGTTATAGTATACCTAGACGATATATTGATTTACTCTCCCGATCTGAAAACCCACCATGCACATGTCAGACAGGTATTAGCAAAATTACTGGACAATGGTCTTTATTGAAAACTAGAGAAGTGTTTATTCGACATTACTACTGTGAAATTCCTTGGGTATATTATCACTCCAGAAGGTTTTGAGATGGATCCTTCTAAACTCACGGCCATCTCAGAATGGCCTCTCCCTCAAGGTCTCAAGGCCATACAGAGGTTTCTGGGGTTTTCCAACTATAGGAGATTTATCAAGAATTATTCCACTGTAGCCTCCCCTATCATTAATATGACACGTAAAGGTCTGAAGAGCCAGATCTGGTCTTCTCAATCCAAACAAGCATTCGAAGCCCTCAAACAAGCTTTCACTTCCGCTCCCGTGTTACAGCATCCTGATCCCAGGATTCCGTTTGTTCTTGAGGTTGATGCTTCCGAGATAGGCATTGGGGCTGTCCTGTCTCAAAGAGAGTCTCCAGGAAAACCTCTACATCCTTGTGGGTTCTTTTCAAGAAAATTATCACCAGCAGAACGCAATTATGATATCGGTAACAGAGAATTGCTTGCTATTGTGTCTGCCCTATCAGAGTGGAGACATTTGTTGGAAGGTACTCTTGACCCTTTATTGATAATTACTGATCATAAGAACCTTACGTACATCGGGGATGCTAAACGTTTGAACGCGAGACAGGCCAGGTTGGCATTGCTACTGTCTCGGTTTAATTTTGTATTGACTTACAGACCAGGTGACCGCAATGTAAAGGCTGATGCCTTATCTCGTCAATATGACCCGTATGAATCTAATACACAAGACCACAATCCTATAGTTCCTCCTGAACGTATTGTGGCTTCCACAGTCTTGTCTGTCTCCTCGCCTTTCCTGGAACGCCTCCAGGCAGTTCAAGTAGGGGCTCCACCTGACAAGCCTCCAGATATGTTGTTTGTACCTGAAAAGGAAAGACAAGAATTACTCATAATGTTTTATGATTCTAAACCAGCAGGTCATCCTGGTATTACTAAGACTCTTACCAGTATCTCCAGACAGTTCTGGTGGCCCACCATGCGACAGGACGTACGTCTGTTTGTTTTGGCTTGTCAAGTCTGTGCCAGAAGCAAAACCAGTAAATCCTTGCCTGTCGGTCTATTGCAGCCTTTACCCATGCCTAAGAGGCCTTGGTCTCATCTATCTATGGATTTTATTGTGGACTTGCCGAAGTCCATGGGTCATACTGTGGTTCTGACAGTTGTAGACCGCTTCTCCAAAATGGCTCATTTTGTCCCTCTACCTAAGCTTCCTACAGCCAAAGAACTGGCGGTTGTATTTGCTAGAGAGATTGAACGAATACATGGGGTTCCGTCTGAAATAGTCTCTGACAGAGAAGCCCAGTTCGTCTCTCGTTTCTGGAGGGTTTTCTATGCAGAGATGGGGGTGCAATTGGCCTTCTCTTCAGCATATCATCAACAAACCAATGGGGCAGCAGAGAGGGCAAATCAGGGTCTCGAGCAGTACATACGTTGCTTTACCACACAACAACAAGACAATTGGTCGGAGTTGTTGCCCTGGGCTGAGTATGCACGTAATAACGCCGTTAACGAGACCACTGGCCACTCTCCTTTTTCTGCCATCTATGGTTTTTTCCCTCCGGCTCTACCGCTTCAGTTTACTGAACAGGTCATCCCGGCTCTCGATGACCATCTCACTCAACTGCAAGAGATTTGGAGACAGATTCGAGAAAATATGGAGCGCAATGTTGCTGTCCAGAAACGCAAGGCTGACAGGCATAGGTTACAAGCTCACTCCTTTAACGTGGGGATAGAGTTTGGTTGTCCACTAGGAATGTGAAGTTGCGGGTGCCTTCTATGAAAATGGCACCTCGGTTTATAGGTCCATATAGGATCATTCGCCGCGTTAATCCTGTGGTTTATGCTCTTGCCCTTCCTAAACATCTTCGCATGCACAACGTCTTCCACACCTCCCTACTGAAGCCATTGTTGTGTAACAGGTACACGCGGGTCGTTCCTCCTCCTCCACCTATTCAGGTTGATGGTGAATCTGAGTATGAGGTTAGGAGAGTTTTGGATTCTAGGCTGTGCAGGGGCGCTCTGCAGTACTTGGTCGATTGGGTGGGTTATGGTCCAGAAGACCGGTCCTGGATTCCAGCTTCCGACATGTCTGCCTCTAGGTTGGTCAGGGCGTTCCATGCCTCACACCCCGATTGCCCTGGTGGTCGTCCTGCCGCTCGTCCTGTTGGTCGTCCGGTGGCCTCCCGTGGAGAGGGGGGTACTGTAACGTTGGGAGCTTCCAGCCCTACCTGTGTGCTTGAGGGCAGCATGTCTAATGCTGCTCGCTGACCAATGCCCAGTTTAAATGGAGACAGGCAGGGAGGTGGTTGCATGAGGCGTGGCTTGAGTGGGGGGCGTGGCCTGGTGAAGGTCTTTAAAAACCCTCAGTGTATTCTCAGCAGTTGCCAGATCGTGGTTATCCATACCTGAGCTCCTTGTACCTGACTGCTATATTGAATTAACCTGTTATTGACCGCTGCTTGTTTCTGACTATTCTGCCTTCTGTTGCCCTAGACCATTTTCTTGTACTACGCCACTGCTCTGATATCGACCCGGCTATTCCATTTGACCATTCTGAACTCTGTATTCCTGATTCTGGCTCGGCTGACTTCTCCCCGTGTTGTTAACCCTTTCTGTCTAGCTAGTTTACCTTGCCAATTCTAAGGACCAGACAGTTAGAGATATTTCATGGCTACTCTGTTGGTAGCTTCTGGGCTCGGTGTTAAGTACTGCGTGGTGGGATCTGGGAACCGTGACAGCCAGCCGGTCTCATAATCAGGAAAAGGAGGCTGCCAGCCCAGCAGCTCATATGGGGCCATGCTGGCCCCGCCCCTTCCTCCTCCACAACCACACGATGCAGAGCCACCCCTGCTGTGCTAGAAGTGTCCAGCACATGCAGGGAGGGAGAGAGAGGAGAAAGCCCAGCCAGGAGACAGACAGGGAATGATTCCAGACTATGGTAAGTATGTAACAAGTGTGTGTGTGTGTTTGAGAGCAGGGGGCTGTGTGTGTTTGAGAGCAGGGGGTAGTGTGTGTGTGTGTGTTTGAGAGCAGGGGTGTTGCGTGTGTGTGTAAATGTACTGGGGGGCTGAAATGGGCTGGGGAGAAATTAAATTAATGGGGGGCTGTTAAACTCTGTGATACGCTGATACACAGCGCACATTACTGTGAGTTTTATTGCTGTGGAGCGCTGTGATACGCTCATAAGTACTGCACATTAATGTGAGTTTTATTGTTGTGGATCATTCTCTGTGATACAGTAATGTGCAGTGACTGGAGACCTTAACAGCAGATGTGCGCCAGCTTCAATGAGCACAGGAGGACCAGGACAATCGATCTCGGATAAATAATGTAAGAATCAGAGGAGTACCAGAGGATGTTACGGACCTACTCAGTCTTCTACCTGATACCCCCCCCTGAACATTGCCTCTTTGATAGGGTGCAGAGGGCCCTTCGTCCCCTTCGCCCGCCGGGGGAGCTCCCCAGAGATATCATTGCCAGATTTCATTATTATGGGGTTAAAGAAGCAGTGGTCGCAGCCGCTAGAACACAAACTCCGTCAATTGATAATGTTATGCCGAAGTTGTTTATTGACCTCTCTCCAACTACCCTTCAAAATAGCCGTTCCTTTAAACCTATCACGGATCAACTGATTGCTCATAACATCAGATATCGTTGGGGGTTCCAGTTTAAACTTGTGGTTTCCCACCACTGAACTATGCACGTCTTGGATGATCTTCAATGAGCAGACCGCTTTCTACGCGCTCTGGGGTTGACAGGATTGCAGTCTTCACCACCACGAGACCAGTCATCACCAGTATCTAGAATGGAGACAGAATGGTCTCAAGCCTCCTCTAAAGAACAGCGTTGACGATCCTCCTCTCCCTCTACCTGACTTTTGCTTCCAACAAGTTGTGGTCTGGTGACAGCAAACCCTCTCAGGGTCCAGCGGATATAGCTTTGCGGCAAGAGGATGTCCTGGAAGTTCTGGTTGAGTTTGATCTCTTCTTTCTAGCGCACGTCTTCTACATGGATAACTGGTTACTGGCTGTTGATGGGGACAAAAGGGTAAAAAACAATCTGCCTGATTGTCCCCCAAAACTAAATCGGAGGGTGCAAGCAACATGCGGGGAAAAAAAACGACAAGCTCAGAGTCGTGTCTATAAATGCTCGCAGTTTAGTCAATAAAATCAATGAACTGGAGGCAATGATGGCAGCTGAAAAAGTAGATTTAGTGGCAGTTACTGAGACATGGTTCAGTGAGAAAAATAACTGGGACATAACAATACCGGGGTACTCTTTATATAGAAAAGACAGAGAAAGTAGGAAAGGAGGAGGAGTGGCCCTGTATGTGAAAAACAACATAAAACAAACCAAATAAAAGTGAGCGAGGTGAACATAGAGTCAGTTTGGGTTACGCTAACATTTGGCAATCATACAGTAGCTCGTGTAGGTGTGATCTATAGACCCCCTGGACAAGTAGAAGAGCTAGATAATCTGCTGCTTGAGGAAATAGCCAAAATGGCAATGAAGGGGGAAGTTATTATCATGGGGGACTTTAATCTTCCTGATGTGAACTGGAAAACCAAAACAGCTGGGTGCACCAAGAGTACAAATATTCTAAACTCCCTACTGGGATTATCTCTAACACAAGTAGTTGAGGAGCCGACCCGTAAAGAGGCCATATTGGATTTAATACTCACAAATGGAGGTTTGGTATCAGACGTTGTTGTAGGGGAAAATTTGGGATCTAGTGATCACCAGTCAGTATGGTTTAATATAAGAACAGGGATGGAGCCGCACCACACAAAAACAAAAGTTTTAGACTTTAAAAAAACAGATTTTTCTAAAATGAGATTTTGTGTGAAGGAGTCATTATCAGACTGGAGAAGTTTAAAGGGAGTCCAGGAGAAATGGGATTATTTAAAGGAAGCATTATTGAAGGCCACAGGCAATTGCATTCGACTTGTTAGCAAAAACAAAAAAGGGAAGAAACCACTGTGGTACTCTGCAGAAGTGGCCAAAATAGTGAAGAACAAAAAGACAGCATTCAATAATTATAAAACAACTCAGAGTGAAGAAGATAGGCAAACCTATAAGATTAGGCAGAAAGAGGCAAAGCAATTTATAAGGGCTTCCAAAGCACACGCAGAAGAGAAAATAGCTCAGTCAGTAAAAAAGGGGGACAAAACATTTTTTAGATACATAAACGAGAAAAGAAAAGTAAAACAAGGATTAGTTAGATTAAAAACAAAGGAAGGAAGGTATGTAGAAGAGGATAAAAGTCTCGCTGACTGCCTCAATGAATATTTTTGTTCAGTCTTTGCAGAAGAAAAGGAAGGAAAGGGACCTCAGTTAGGAGGAAACACTAACGAGACAATTACATATCAGTTTACAGAGGAGGAGGTTCTACAGCAGCTGTCTAAAGTAAAGACAAATAAGTCAATGGGGCCTGATGGGATCCACCCTAAATTATTAAAAGAGCTCAGTGATGTAATAGCAAAACCGTTAACAGATTTATTTAACCAATCCTTGCTAACGGGAGTCGTCTCAGAAGACTGGAAATTAGTAAATGTTGTGCCCATTCACAAGAAGGGTAGTAGGGAGGAATCTGGGAACTATAGGCCAGTTAGTCTTACGTCAGTAGTGGGGAAATTAATGGAAACCATGTTAAAGGAAAGGATTGTTGAACATCTAAAAACACATACAGGGTTATCCAAAGAGATTCGAAAAGTCACCGCACGTTCGGTGACTTTTCGTTCTCTTCAATTCGGTTCCTTTTGCCGATTGCATTTCGGTGACCCTGCGGTGTATTCAGCAAGCACCACAGGGTCCCCGAATTGCAGGGAAAAGCTGCCGCAAACCCGACGAAAACTAACCGAATGCACGCTGAAAACAAGCAAAAACATCTGGATTAACCTTTGAAAAAGACGAACAGGAGCCGAACAGGAGCCGAACAGGAGCCGAATCACACAGAGCCGAAGCAGCTGTGACGTAGAGGAGGCAGTGAATAAATTAGAAAAACCATTTGTATGAATCTGGGAAAATGAAACAGTGTTTGCAAAGAAACTACTGAGCGAAAATGTCTGAAATTTTCACAGGAGGTCCAGGAGATGATAATAAAGAGGGCTGTTACAAAAAAAATAAGTAAACTGAAAAAAAAAAAAAAAAAAAAATCGGACTTTTAATAAAAAAAAAAAAAACAGAAAAATGCTTAAAGTATCCTAAAAAATCTATAAATAAAGAGACTTTTTGCTGCAGAATTTTATAATGAACGGTTTATTAGATATTGAATTAAAACGGGAATATTTTTAACATTGAAGCCTATGGGATTCTCCTGAATAAATTTGCCGAATTAAACCACCGAATGGCAGGGCATTAGGGGAACCTTTCACTGCTGGTTTGTGTTCTCTGAATAGCCGAAGCAGTGCTTTATCATGGGGATTTCACTGCCCTCGAACAGGCACCGAACAGGCACCGTATGTGCAGGCAATTCGCCAGGATTTGGCGAATTGCCTGCTCTCTGGATAGCCGAATGGCCAGGAAAGGTAACCGAATGCTGATTTTCAGCGTTCGGTTACCTTTCTCAAGCAATTCGGATCTCTTTGGATAACCCTGATAGATTACAGGATCAGAAACAACATGGGTTTACCTCAGGGAGATCATGCCAAACTAATCTTATTGATTTTTTTGATTGGGTAACAAAAATAATAGACACAGGTGGTGCAGTAGACATTGCTTATTTAGATTTCAGTAAGGCTTTTGATACTGTTCCGCATAGAAAGCTTATCAGTAAATTGCAATCTTTGATCTTGGATTCCAATATTGTTGAATGGATTAGGCAGTGGCTGAGTGACAGGCAACAGAGGGTTGTGGTAAATGGAGTTTATTCGGCGCAAGGTCTTGTTACCAGTGGGGTACCTCAGGGGTCAGTACTTGGACCCATTCTATTTAATATTTTTATTAGTGATATTGCAGAAGGTATTAATGGAAGAGTATGTCTTTTTGCTGATGACACAAAGATTTGCAACAGGGTTGACGTTCCTGGAGGGATCAGCCAAATGACAAATGATTTAGGTAAACTAAAAAAATGGTCGGAGCTGTGGCAATTAGGGATGTGCGTTTCGGGTTTCGGAATTTCGGAATTTTCACAAAATCTCCCGGTTCGGGTCTTTCGATGCGGCCAAAATTCTGAAATTTTTTAGATCCGAAAAAGTCGAATCCGAACTGTTTTCCGAGCCGAATCGAAAAAATTTCGGAATTTTCGAATGGACTTGAAATGTGTCAAATCGAAATCTATTGCTTTGAAACGAGAACAGACTTTCCGAAAAAACGAAAAATTTGCCAAATCGAAAATTTTTCGTAATTTTCGAATGGACTTGAAATGTGTCAAATCGAAATTTATTTTCCCTCTATTCATGATTTCAGTTCCATTCGGGATTTCGGTTCCATTTTGGTAAGTCTGGACATCGTATATTTAACTATTATCGGTTATATCGCTGATTCTGTAAATTTTGTATTTGTAAATGCGTATCACTTTTTTTTTGTTTCCAATGATCCGATAAGAATCTTCGTATTTGGGTCAGATCCGATTCGTCCGCGGGTTGCGCATGCGCGCGTGCGCGGATGTCGTAACTTTATTGAGCCAGTTTTATTGACAAGTTTTTGAACAAAATATTGTTTTTATTATTCATCATCATGGCGCTGCAAGAGATGAGTGCCGTTCAAGCACCTCATCGTCTTGCAATGATGAACCACCACCACCCAGGAAGAAACGGGCCACCAATATGGCATTTGAAGAGATGTTGGAGCTGGTACGGATCTTTGATCGTAAGGATTACGATTGCAGTAAGGGCCCTTACCGCAGGAAGTCTAACGCTAGGAAGGATCGTATCTTAGACAAGCTACGCACCACCATTTTGGAGTTGTTCGGGAAGGACCGGACGAAGGACCAGCTCAGGAAATGCTGGTCTGATCTGAAAGTACGCGAGCAGGAGCAGCTGAGACACATCCGGCGCGTCATAGCGAAACGTAAGTGTCATGTTATATTGTAAAGCGCTGCGCAAACTGTTGGCGCTATATAAATCCTGTATAATAATAATAATGTGCTTGCATGTGCTAATGTGCACAGAAATACGTTGATTTATCTAGTCCTTTTTTCATGCAATGTGATTGTGTATAGCTTTGCGTTTTCACGACTCGTCATACATGCATTTTTGCCATAGCTCTTCCTTTTTGTGATTTTACGTATTCGTGAAAATTGTGACATTTGATGTATGTAGATGAAGTTACAATGCTGGATTTCTTTTGGCACTGTGTGTACTGTAGTGTGCTGGGGGGGGGGTTGTTGTGATTGAGTGATGCATACGAGATGACCCGCAGCTTGCCCAATATTGGTTCCCACCTGCGCATCAATAAAAATCTCTGCGTCTCTGCTAAGTGATAGGATGGGACATGTAGTTCTTTTGAAAGTGCATCCAAACAGAGCTGTGTTCAATACAGCCTCAGCAGCTGCTGAATTGTTGCAGCGCAGCGATTCAGTTTGCTGCAGCAGTGTGTTTATTGAACGCTTTAGATGCAAATTTCAAAACAAAATGGTGGATTTCTGTTGTTGTTTCTGCAATATCCACAGTTTTATTCACAGAAACTGAAAGTGAAACGGAGGTTGAGGCCTTCTATAAAATAACTAAAAGCAGTCGCACAATGCGTTTTGTATGCACACAACACAAATAATAGTTTTTATTGAATAAACGTAATGTTTACTTCTGAAAAAAATATATAAATGAACGGTAATATATGTCTATGTGCAGAGGAAATAAAAAAATATTTTGTGACTTTAGAACAATGAGATGGGAGTAGTGGTGGGTCAAGCTGGTAGTGGGGTAGTGGAGGGGTGTCGCAATACTTTCGGCAATATAGTGTATAGATATACCATTTTTTCCAGTCTTCATTATTTACGTGTTATTTTTTGGATTTGGCAGAAGACAGGAAGAAGAAGGCAGCAGCATCTGCCCCGGCGGGGACCAGTGCGCCAGTGGAGGAGGAGGAGGAGCCACGGGCGTCCACCAGCGCTGGTATATACTGTTTTATTTTGCAACGACTTTTGGTCAAAAACAGAAACATTTTTTGTTTACTGTATTTTAATTTAATTTTTTTATGTATAGCACAAGAGGAGCAGGAGGAGGAGCAGGAGGAGGAGCAGGAGGAGGAGCAGGTGGAGGGCGAAGTTGAAGAGAGGGAGCCGGAGCAGCAGGAGGCCGCCAGTCCAGGTTTTTTTTTTTTACTGTTGTATTTTGCATCGACTTTTGTTCAAAAATAAATCAGTTTTGTTGTTTACTGTATTTTTTATTTCTTTAATTTCTTACATATAGCACTGGATATGCTGACGGTGGTGGTGGGGGAGGAGTCGGAGGAGTCGGAGCCTCAGGAGGCCGCCAGCTCTGGTATATACTACTGTTATATTTTTTCAAGACTTTCAGTCAAAAATAGAAACCTGCTTTACTTACTGTATTTTCCTTCTTTCATTTATTGGATATATAGAAGGAGAAGCCAGACGCCGACGGGAGGCGATCGGTGAGCTTCGCCTGGCAGCTACCTCCATCAACGCCCTACAGGAACTGCTCCAGGAACTGCGGGAGCACATAAACAATGCCGCAGACCTCCTGGAGCAGCAGTGAGACCAGTGGCAGCCTCCTCCAGAATGTGCCTCAGCTGCTCCTGCTCGCGTGCCTTGAGGTCGGACCAGCGTTTTCGGAGATGGTCCTTCGTCCGGTCCTTCCCGAACAGCTCCAGGATGGTGGTGCGTAGCTTTTCAAGGATACGATCCTTGCGGGTGTTATTCTTCCTGCCGTAAGGGCCCTTACAGCAATCATAATCTTTGCAATCCAAGATGCGGACCAGCTCCAACATCTCCTCAAATGCCAGTAACTGTTGGGCAGTTTGCCATCCTTGGCATGTTCCCTTCCCTATTCATATTATATATTCCCGTTCTTATGTTGTAAATAAATTTTCTATTTTTTCACTATTTTCCTGTTTGTGTGCGTTGCTTTTCCTTACTTAATAAGTTAATATGTATTGCTTGGTTTCCACACTGTTAAAATTATATGTACATAAATGTATTGACATTTATATGGACCCTTTGTCATAAATTTGTCAACATATTTGTGGCCATGAATGTGACTGCACATTCTACACTTCCTGCCTGGCCAAAAAATGTCACACACTAACACAACCTTGTTGTACTGCCTTGAGATTTGATTACCGACATGGCCTGGTTTTGTTAAGCTTAGGCGATGTCACAACAACACGGATTTTTGTCCACAGTCACATTCATTGTATAACCAAGAATTTATCAAAAAATATTGATGGCAGCACTGCGTGAAGTCTTCTCCGACACAACCCAAAGATCCTTAGTGCGGCTCAGGTCTAGTTTATTTGTCCCTGTTTGCAGCTTCACACAACACCTCCTCCCAGCTATGAGCTCTCTCTCTCCCACTGCTGCCCGCTAAGACGCTGCCCGCCAACATGGTCACGTCTTTGCAGGAAGACAACAGCGTGGGGGAACAGCAGCTGCTGACAGTCCCAAGACCTCGTCACAATGACGTCAGTTCTGGAGTTAACCCCTAACTGTGACCAATGGTGGAGATAGGGGTTCCAATGAACCCCCTATCTCCCGATCCGTGGCAGCTATCGGTTGGTTAATGTTTGGTATCTTTGGATCGACCAGAGCATGGCCTTTCCAACAATACCAAACATGACAATGTTAAAAATTTTAAAAAATTAAAAATATAAAAAAAAAAAATACAGGTTTTTTGTTTTGTTTTGTTAATGCAGCAATATTGTTGCCATTTCAATTATAATGTGAACAATGATGCTGCACTAAGGATTTTTGTATGGGGTGCGTTTGTTAAAAATAGTGTAATTGTCACCCAAAAAAATATAACAAGTCCCCTTTTCAATTTTTTTTAACAAGCGCAACTCATAAAATATAACCGCAAACACTCGCATGTTAAAATGTGGAAAAAACACTTTACACCTTGTAAAACAAACATTGAAAATTCAAATTTTATTGCATTTTTTGTTATAATATACAGACAGGACATGACGCATACATATGATAATGATATATTATGAATCATCTGCCGAGTCTGCCGGAAAGAACGATATATAACATGTCTGGGTCATATTATAAAAGAAGGCTTCAAAACGCGTTTAAACAAGAGGAGCGAAACTGTTAAAAATTAGCTCAGCAGCAGACCGCAGTGAGGAACACAGGCGTGAAGGGAAGCTGTGAAATGCCTCAGCAGCAAAAGGGTTAATTTATATTTTTGTCTGTTTTAAATCATTTTATTTTTTTTATTTTTTTCATTTCAGATCATTTTGATCAACTATTTTTCCGTTTTAAAACATTTTTGTTCTGGTTTTTATTTTTAAAGTCAGACCATTCGGGTCAGTTTACCGTTTTTTAAATCGTTTTGTTCTTTTTTTTTGTTCCTTGGCTTTCATACCATTTTTTTAATGTGATTAAATAAATAAAGTTGTGAAATGTATATTCATAAGAAAAAAAGGATCTTTATTTAATAAAAAAAAAAAACACGATAGAATCGCCAGAATTATCGTATCGACAGAATGAATTATCGGATCCGAAAAAACAAACCAAAAATTTATTATAAAAAAATATATAAAGTATAAAAAAGTAAACCATAGTAGTTTACATCAAAACGAATAGAGTTAGACAGCTTTGAAACGAGGAGAACAGACGTTCCGAAAAAAAAGAAAATTTCCAAAATCACGAAAAGTCGATACAAAAAACGAGCAAAGTGACCCGAAAATACGAAAAATGGTCGATATTCCAAAAAAATGTACACAATCGAAAATTTTAAACATCAGAACAAATCGAACCGAATCGAACCGAAAAAAAATAAAAATCGGTGCACAAGCCTATTAATATCTGACATCCCGATGTGAAACATCAGGACTTTTGCATTAGATTTCAACCATTTTTATTTTTTTAACTTCTGGATAGTCGAAAATCGAAATCTATCCAAAAAGTCCCAATGTTTCACATCATTATGAACTTTGTTTGGATAGAGTAAGTCCGTGGGCGTGCGGCCGTTAAATGTATATACCAGTGGCGTCGCTACGTGGGGGCGGGGGGTGTGGCCCGCACCAGGTGACACCCGCCTTTAGGGTGACACCGTCACCCTAAGGGCGGGTGTCTCACCCTCCGCCGCGTTTTTCGCTCCCTGCGAGCGTCCGAAGCATGCAGCTTCGGCGCTCGCCTGGAGGAAACACGTCACCAGCCAATCGCAGCTGGTCACGTGGCTCCCCCTGGCGAGCGCCCAAGCTGCGCGCCGCCGGACGCTCTGAGGGAGCGAAAAAGGCGGCGGAGGTGAGCTGGGGCCATTATCATGAGGTGCTGGGGCATTCCATGTGCTGGGGAAAATCCATGAGGAGCTGGGGCATATCCATGAGGAGCTGGGGCATTCCATGTGCTGGGGCATATCCAGGAGGAGCTGGGGCATATCCACGAGGAGCTGGGGCAAATCCATGTGTGAGCTGGGGCATATCCACGAGGAGCTGGGGCATATCCACGAGGAGCTGGGGCATATCCACGAGGAGCTGGGGCATGTCCACGAGGAGCTGGGGCATGTCCACGAGGAGCTGGGGCATGTCCACGAGGAGCTGGGGCATGTCCACGAGGAGCTGGGGCATATCCATGAGGAGCTGGGGCATATCCATGAGGATGTCGGATGTCGGCCAAGCTTCGGGAACTCCCCCTGAGGACTGGCGTCATCGTGCATAGCACGATGACGCCAGTCCTGGAGTTAACCCCTAGCTGCCACCAATGGTGGAGATAGGGGGTTCCAATGAACCCCCTATCTCCCGATCCGTGGCAGCTAGGGGTTAAAGTTTGGTATTGTTGGATCGGCCAGAGCATGGCCGTTCCAACGATACCAAACACGAATGTGAAAAACGTTTGTAAAAAAATTAAAAATAAAAAATATATTAAAAAAAATTATTAAAAAAAATAAACAATTTTTTTTCTTTTTTTTGGTTTGTTAATGCAGCAATATTGTTCCCATTTCAATTATAATGTGAACAATGATGCTGCACTAACGATTTTTGTATGCGGTGCGTTTGTTAAAAATCGCGTAATTTTCCCCAAAAAAAATGTAACGAGACCCCATCTCTAATTTTTTTAACAAGCGCACCCCATACAAAAAATATAACCGCAATTGCTCGCATGTTAAAATGTGAAAAAAAAACACTTTACACGTTGTAAATTATTGAAAAATCATATTTTATTGCATTTTTTGTTATAATATACAGACAGGTCATGACGTATACATATAATAATGACATATTATGAATCTGCCGAGTCTGACGGAAAGAACGATATATAATATGTCTGGGTCATATACTAAAATAAGCTTCAAAACACGTTTAAACATGATGAGCAAAACTGGTAAAAATGAGCTCAGCACAGAGGCGGGAAAAGCCTCAGCAGCGAAAGGGTTAATTAAAAAAACACGATAGAATCGCCAGAATTATCGTATCGACAGAATGAATTATCGGATCCGAAAAACAAACCAAAAATTTATTATAAAAAATATATAAAGTAGTATTAAAAAAGTAAACCATAGTAGTTTTCATCAAAACGAATAGAGTTAGAGTTAGACAGCTTTGAAACGAGAACAGACGTTCCGAAAAAACAAAAAGTTCCGAAAAACGAAAAATGGGCGATATGCCGAAAACCATGTACAATTCCGAAAAACGAAAATTTCCGAAATAACGAAAAGTCGATACAGAAACCTAGTAAAGTGACCTGAAATTATGAAAAATGGTCGATATTCCGAAAAATAAATGTACCCGAAAAACTAATCAAACCGAACCGAATCGAAACAGAAAGTGGTCGAAACGAGCCGAATCGAAAAATTTAAAAATTCGAAAAATCGAATCGAATCGACCCGAAAAAAAATGGGTGCACATCCCTAGTGGCAATTGAGTTTTAACGTGGATAAGTGCAAGATAATGCACCTGGGACGTAAAAACCCAAGGGCTGAATATAGAATATTTGATACAGTCCTAACCTCAACATCTGAGGAAAGAGATTTAGGGGTTATTATTTCAGAGGATCTAAGGGTAAGTAGTCAATGTAATAGAGCAGCAGGAAATGCTAGCAGAATGCTTGGTTGTGTAGGGAGAGGTATTAGCAGTAGGAAAAGGGAAGTGCTCATGCCACTGTACAGAGCACTGGTGAGACCTCACTTGGAGTACTGTGTGCAGTACTGGAGACCGTATCTCCAGAAGGATATAGACATCTTAGAGAGAGTTCAGAGAAGGGCTACTAAAATGGTGTACGGCTTGAAGGAGAAAAGTTACCAGGAAAGGCTTAATGATCTTAACATGTACAGCTTGGAAAAAAGACGAGACAGAGGAGATATGATAGAAACATTTAAATACGTAAAGGGAATCCACAAGGTAGAGGAGGGAGTATATTTAAAAGGGAACAAAGTAGCAAAACAAGAGCACATAGTCTTAGATTAGAGGGGCAAAGGTTTAAAAGTAACATCAGAAAGCATTATTTTACTGAGAGGGTGGTGGATACATGGAACAGTCTTCCAGTTGAAGTGGTAGAGGCCAAAACAGTAATTGAATTTAAGCAAGCATGGGATAGGCATAAGGCTATCCTAAACAAAAGATAAATCCAGGTAAAGTATCCATGTAATTGGGCAGACTAGATGGGCCGAAAGGTTCTTATCTGCCGACATTTTTCTATGTTTCTATGTTCCTGCAACGTGATGGTTTCCTGCACCGCTTCTTGGCTGGTGCATTCGTGACTTACCCTGATCTTTATGGAGAGCCTCATATGGGATGAAGGGACTCCGTCCGATCTCAGTGATAACTCTTGGACACCGACGGTCGAGGTGTCACTTGGCGAATGTCGCTGACCACCCCCCTAGTTATGGCGGTCAGAAGTGGGTCACTTCGGGAGCTGGTTGGAGCCCGAGTCTGTATTCCCGTCCGTCGGGATTTTGTTTGGATTGTTTTTTCTGCAATCCACCTTTTTGTACGTTTGTGATTGGTTTTCCTTTTTTTTTTCCTTATTCGCAGACATTTTTGTTTTTAGTTTTTTTTTCAAGGTCTCATAAGATCTGGTATTATGTGGTTGTGTATCGTTGGCTATTTCATGTTAATGTGTACAGGTGCCTCCCCTATCCCGCTGTCCCACTATCACATAATGTAAAGGGGTTTAACAACCAAGTGAAGCGTTGAAAGGCAATGCGATCCTACATCTCTCTGAAGGCGGATGTTCTCCTCCTTCATAAGACGCACTTCGCTAAGGATAAATCTCTGAGGTTTTTTGATAAACGTTTTCCACTGCACTATCATGCATGCGCCGATACCAAACATCGAGGCGTTTCTATTTTCATTCACTCTCACATTACCTTTGTGTTACGTAAGATGGTGTCTGACAGAGACGGCAGGTTTCTTTTTCTCCAGGGAACGTTAGACAATAGGCCGGTATCGATTCTCAATGTCTATGCTCCTAACATACGGGACCAAGCCTTTTATGACCGTCTCTTAACTATGTTGGAGCCCTTCCCTGGGGGGGAGGGGATCACTGGGGTGACTTTAATTCTATACTCGACTTGGCTCTGGATTAGTGATGAGCCGAACACCCGTGTTTGGTTCGCATTCAAACGCGAACAATCTCAAAAGTTCGAATTCGAACTCAATGCAAGTCAATGGGACTCGAACGTTTGAATTTTAGAGTGCCCTCCAAGAGGGCATATATGCAAGATATTTGCCATAAAATGTGTATGGGGGTCCGGGTAGTTCCCTGGGGGACAGGAGACAAGGACAAAAAGTTAAAAAAAGTTTTTAAAGGAACAGTGAGTTTGAAATAAAAGAGGACTCCCCTTTTAAGCGTCTCCCCTTTTAAGCGGTGCCTGGCTTTAACCCCTCAGGCACTGGGTCGCACTTCAGTGCGACCTAGCTCCGGTGGGGGCCGCCATCTTGGATGGTGGCTTCACCCCCGGGTCCTCCCCCGCTGCCCGACGTCATCGCGCATAGCGTGATGATGTCAGATAGCCGGGGAACCCCTAGCTGCCCGGGGATTTCCCAAGGAAATCCCCTGGTGGAGATATCGGGTTTCAAATGAACCCCCTATCTCCAGAATCATGGCAGCTAGGGGGTCATGGAGGGCACTGGCCTGAGCCTGGCCTTTCGAATGATACCCAACATGACCAGGTATAAAGTTAAAAAAAAAACATGTTTTTTTTGTGTGTTGTTTTTATTAATGCAGAAATATTGTTCACATTTCTATTATAATGTGAACAATGATGCTGCACTAATGATTTTTTTCTATGGGGTGCGTTTGCTAAAAATCACGTAATTCCCCCCAAAAAATGTAACAAGTTTCTAATTTTTGTACAAGCGCACCTCATAGAAAATATAACCGCAAATGTTCATGGCAGTTCGAAAGTTTGCGAACCTTGAACTTTTTGGCGTGTTCGGTTCGAGTTCGAAAAAAAAACCATTTTGAAAAAAAGTATAAATAATGCTTAAAAAAAATACTAAAAATCTAGAAATAAAGAGACTCTTTACTGCAGAATATTGTAAGCAACGGTTTATTAGATATTGAATTAAAAAAATACCTAATGTCGTCTACTATAGGTGCAAAGATTCTCACCTCTAAATGACCTGTGCTCTCAAACGGCGTAAACAACAGGTGTTTAATTAGTGTTTGGAAATAACATGTGCTTCTAATTAGCAATTAGAATTTGATACATTGCTTGCAAACTGGGTGTGGCCTGCAGATGTATGAACAAACACTGTTTGTTTTGAATTCTAAGAAGTGTTCATTTCTACTATATGATCCTCTCTGATATTGTAACGTTGGGAGCTTCCAGCCCCTCCGGTGTGCTCGGCGGCAGCATATCTGATGCTGCTCACTTGCCAGCGCACGGTTCAAATAGCGACAGGCAGGGAGGTGGCTGCATCAGGCACGGCTTGAGAGGGGGGCGCGGTCTGGTGACGCGGACCTATCAGAGGAGTCCAGGTCTTTTAAAAACCAACAGTTCCTTCTAAGCAGTACCAGATCGTGGTTATCCATACCTGAGCTCCCTGTACCTGTATTCTCTCGTGATTGAACCTGTTATTGACCTCTGCTTGTTTTCTGACTATTCTGCCTTCCGTTGCCCTAGACTATTTCCTTTTACTACGCTCCTGCACTGATATCGACCCGGCTATTCCCGTTGACCATTCTATACTCTGTATTCCTGATTCCTGCTCGTCTGACTACCCCTGTGTTGCTGACCTGATTTTGTATTACAACATTGTCTTTGATTAACCCTTTCTGTCTAGCTAGTATATATATACCTGGCCAATTGTAAGGACCAGACAGTTAGGGATTCTTTTACGGCTACCCTGTTGGTAGCTTTTGGGCTCCGTGGAGTGTTGGGCTTTAAGGACTGCATGGTGGGATCCGGGAACCGTGACATTACGATCTGGCCAAATGGATCCTGCAGACTTAGCACAGCATTTGAGTAACTTTGTATCCAGACAGGACGAGCAGGACCATAGAATGGATCAGTTTGCTCTCACCTCACAAACTATCCTGACTCGTATGGCTCACCTGGAACCAGCTGGGGTTGCACCTCCGCCTGCTATACCTGTGTCCCCTGTCATTCAGACTTCCCAGGTACACATGACCGCTCTTAAGAGGTTTGATGGTACTCCCTCGGAGTGCCGGGGATTTTTGGTCCATGTGGATATTCATTTCAAACTAAATCCACAAATGTTTAACACTGACATAGCCAAAGTAGGGTTCATTATTAACCATTTGTCTGGCACAGCGTTGACATGGGCGAATCCTTTATGGGAGGCAGAGAAGCCTATCATACTGAACTATAAAGAATTCATAGCCGAGTTAAAACGTACGTTTAATCCTACCAGAAAGGCCAAGGTAGCTGGCAAATCCTTGTTCCGCATATGTCAAGGAAACAGGACTGTGTCTGATTATGCCTTAGAATTTAAAACGTTGGTTTCTGATGTGAGCAGGACTAATGAGGCTCTGGTTCTGGCTTTTATGGAAGCGTTATAAGAGTCATTGATGCATGAATTGGCTCCTCGTAAATTACCTGAGGTTTTGAGTGAACTCATAGATTATTGTATAGATCTGGATGATCAGATAAGGTACAGAAGAACACCAAGAGAGAAACCTAAGAGACCGTTACCAAGGTTGGCCCCTGTCTTTCAGGCACCACCTAGAGAGTTATCTCCTCCCTCTGAGCCAATACAACTAGGCCCTACTAGGCTGACAAAGGAAGAGAGAACAAGGCGTCTTTGTGAGGGATCGTGCCTGTATTGTAGTGTAAAAGGACATTTACGACTTCAATGTCCTGCTGGCCCTAGAATGCATGATAAGTCGGAAAACTACCGCACCTAAGGCAGCTGAGGAGACAGGCCTTGGGTGTGACGTTCATGTCTCCTGTCAAAGACACTAGACTCTTGTTACCAGTATCCATAGCTTAGGAGACCAAGACCACGCATACTACCGCTTTTGTTGATTCCGGGGCTGCTGGTAAATAGAATAGATCATATTTCAGGTTATCCGTTCACCTTCCAATCCTGTTGTGCTTGGTTACCCTTGGTTGGTGGAACATAATCCTGTTATTGATTGGGCTAAGGGAGAGATACAGTCTTGGAGTCCTGCTTGTATTGTGAATTGTTTAATACCCATTCAGCATATTGGTGCCCTGAACACACCTACAGCTCCTCCATTGTCTACAGAGGTTCCTGACTGGTATGCCGACCTCAGGGCTGTATTCGATAAAAGAGAGGCAGAGAAACTACCTCCACATAGACTGTATGATTGCTCCATAGATATTCATCCAGGTACCATGCCTCTTTGAGGCAAAGTATGTCCTTTATCCATAAAGGAGAAGCAAATCATGGAGGAGTACATAAAGGAGAATTTGGAGAGAGGTTTTATCAGACGTTCCTCTTCTCAAGCAGGGGCTGGGTTCTTATTTGTGTCTAAAAAAGGAGATTTATGCCCGTGTATTGATTATAAGGGGCTTAACAAGATCACCATCAAGAATGTGTACCCTATCCCTCTTATATCAGAACTGTTCGACAGGTTAAGGGGATCAGCAGTATACACAAAACTTGATTTAACCCTTTCGCTGCTGAGGCGTTTCACGCCCCTGTGCTGAGGTAATTTTTACCGGTTTTGCTCATCATGTTTAAACGTGTTTTGAAGGCTTATTTTAGTATATTACCCAGACATATTATATATCGTTCTTTCCGTCAGACTCGGTAGATTCATAATATGTCATTATTATATGTATACGTTATGTCATGTCTGTATATTATAACAAAAAATGCAATAAAATATGTATTTTCAATAATTTACAACGTGTAAAGTGGTTTTTTTCACATTTTAACATGCGAGCAATTGCGGTTATATTTTGTATGGGGTGCGCTTGTTAAAAAAATTAGAGATGGGGTCTCGTTACATTATACTAAATATATTTTTATTTTTAATTTTAATTTTTTTTTAAAAACTTTTTTCACTTTCATGTTTGGTATCGTTGGAACGGCCATGCTCTGGCCGATCCAACCATACCAAACATTAACCCCTAACTGCCACGGATCGGGAGATAGGGAGTTCCAATGAACTCCCTATCTCCACCGTTGGTGGCAGTTAGGGGTTAACTCTAGGACTGGCGTCATCGTGCGTAGCACGATGACGCCAGTCCTCAGGGGGAGTTCCCGGAGGCTTGGCCGACATCCAAGATGTCGGCCAGCTCCGGGAAAGGATCGCGAACCGGCGCTTTTCAGCGCCGATTCGCGATCCGGCTCCCCAGGGGTTAATGCCAGGCACCATTTGGAAGGGCAGGCTGTGCCCTTCCAAATGGTGCCTGGGTTAACCCCCGCAACGCCGCCGATCGGGAGGAAGAGAGGTCCGAAGGACCTCCCCCCGTCCCTTTCAGGCGCCTCCTCCGCACATGCGGGGGGGGGGGCGCCTGAATTAGGTGTCATCGCGCAGCCGCGATGACACCTAATTCCGGCGGCTGCGGTTCCGGATGCCGGGCTGACATCGAGGATGTCAGCCCGCACCGGGGGGGCCAGCGATCGGCCGGAACCCGGCCGAACGCTGACCCCAATGGGAGGACGCACTCAGCGCGTCCTCCGCATACCAGCGGTAATGCGGAGGACGCGCCTGAGCGCGTCCTCCGCATTGAAGTGGTTAAGAGGGGCTTACAACCTGATACGTATAAAAGAGGGGCATGAGTGGAAAACAGCATTTAACACCAGGAGTGGGCATTATGAATATCTGGTCATGCCTTTCGGTCTCTGTAATGCTCCAGCTGTATTCCAAGATTTCATTAATGATGTGCTCAGAGAGTTTTTGCAATCCTTTGTTATCGTATACCTAGACGATATACTCATTTACTCTCCCGATCTGAAAACCCACCATGAACATGTCAGACAGGTATTCGTAAAACTACTAGACAATGGTCTTTATTGCAAACTGGAGAAGTGTTTATTCGACATTACTACTGTGAAATTTCTTGGGTATATTATCACTAGGGATGAGCCGAACACCCCGAGTTCGGTTCGGGCACGAACCCGAACTTCCCAAATGTTTTTAAAGTGCCCTCCAAGATGGCATATATGCTAGATATTTGCCATAAAAGGTGTATGGGGGTCCGGGTAGTGCCCTGGGGGACAGGAAACAAGGTCAAAAAGTTTTAAAAAAAACATTTTTAAGGGACAGTGAGTTTTCCATGAAATAAGGGTTAAAAATAAAAACGAAAAATTCCTTCAAATATCGTGCCTAGGAGGTCCCCATAACCTGCCCGTGAAGTGGTGGATTTCTAGGATGTATAGAAACACTTAAAAACAAAAAAATGACGTTTCAAATGACGGTAAATGCTTTTCCTTTAATCTATCTATAAACAACTGCTTGGGGCGGCAGTCTGTATGAAAAGAGGAGACATTTTCGTAAACGCAGAAAAAGTTTACTGATTTTTTTGGCTAAATTATTGTGAAACTTATGCAGGCTTTGGATGAAAAATAGGTGCTTCAAAATTGGTCCTTTAGCGTCCCCAACAGTGCCGTCACACCGTAACCCCTCTGAGGATATGAATCTGATACAGGCGTCCGTGGCAGTGCACCCAAATATTGTGCTTTTGGTGCCAGGCCTGCAAGTACTATCATACAGTAACCCCTCTGTGGTATTGTGGAAGAATGCAGGGGTGAACCTAGCGGTCCTATATTAAAAAGATATGCATCTGGTTAAGGCGTCAGTGCACCCAGATAGTGTGCCTTTGGTGCCAGGCCAGCAAGTATCATCATACAGTAACCCCTCTGTGGTATTGTGGAAGAGTGCAGGGTTGGACCCTGCTGTTCAAAAAATTAAAATGATATAACTCTGGCACAGGCGTCAGTGCAGCCAAATATTGTGCCTTTCATGGCACCAAGTGCATTCACACCGTAACCCTTTTGTGGTATTGTGGAAGAGTTCAGTGCTGGAGGTTTTGTGCATGCAGAAGACATCCCCGATCTATTCCGTTACGTCAGCATCAGGGGATTGATAACTGCTGATCCAGGACTGATTAATTTTTCTAAATGTCAGCCGGTCTACAGAGTCGGTGGACAGACGCACTCTTTTGTCTGTGACAAAACTTCCAGCGGCACTGATCGTCCTTTCGGAAAGCACGCTAGATGAAGGGCAACCTAGTAGCTGCATAGCATATTGGCCAAGTTCTGGCCAGTGATCCAATCTCAACACCCAGTAAGCCAGTGGATCATCTGCTGGAAAGGTATCCAGGTCTGCCCTTGCCCCTAGGTAGTCCTGCACCATACGGTGAAGACGCTGGCAATGGGTGCCTACATTTGACGTCCCTGGGCGTCGAGGACTAAAAAAATTAAAAAATGCATCAGTCAAGCGGCCCTGGCCTTCACCACTATTCCTCTGATCACCCGCAGCCTCAGAAGCACGTGTGTCAGCACTTGGTAATCTACCAGTGCCTGGAAAGGTGTTACAAAAGTGTCGCTTTAGAGTGTCCTCAGGTTTTTTCATCCTGTGCTCCCTCTGTGCGGGCAGGATGAGCTCTGCAACTTTCCCCTTGAATCGTGGATCAAGAAGGGTTGCCAACCAGTAATGATCCCTCTCCTTGATAGCACGAATCCTGGGGTCCTTTAGCAGGCTATGCATCATTACGGAGCCCATGCAGCATAGGTTGGAGGTGGCATTAGCTTCCGAGTCTTCCTGGTCAATGAGGATGACCGTATCGTGCACTTCCTCCTCCCAGCCACGCACTAGCCCTTGTATTTCTGGGCACACGAAACCCTCCCTTGAGGAATCCCCACCTTCAATGCCCCCACTACTTAAATATTCTGCCTCCTCCTCATCCTCTGATCTGAGTAGGACCTGCTGGAATGCTGTCTGCGGAAAGACTGGGGCCTTGAGAGATAGGGAAGGCCTCCTCTTCCTCCCGCTGCTCTGCCTCTAGAGCCACATCTATAATTCCCCGCAGACTGTGCTCCAGCAGGAACACTAAAGGAATTGTGTCACTGATGCATGCACTGTCCCTGCTCACCATCCTCGTTGCCTCCTCAAATGGTGACAGTACAGTGCATGCATCCTTGATCATCAGCCACTGCGGGGGGGAAAAACCAAGTTGACCTGAACCTGTCCTTGTGCCATACTCACACAGGTACTCGTTGATGGCCCTCTGCTGCTTGTGCAGACGCTGCAGCATTGCTAATGTCAAGTTCCACCTGGTGGGCATGTCACAGATCAGACGGTTTGTGGGAAGGTGGAATTCTCTTTGAATTTCTGCCAGGCGAACGCTTGCTGGGAATGACCGTCTGAAGTGGCTTCAGACTTTTCTGGCCTGGATGAGAAGCTCTGGCAGCCCTGGGTACTTGGTTAGGAAATGCTGTACCACCAGATTTAGGACGTGTGCTAGGCATGGTACATGCGTCAATTTACCCTTGCGTATGGCGGAGAGAAGGTTGCTGCCATTATCGCAGATGATCATTCCCAGCTCAAGCTGGCGTGGTGTTAACCATCTCTGCACCTGCCCCTGCAGAGCTGACAGAATTTCTGGCCCGGTGTGGCTCCTGTCCCCTAAACAAACCAGCTCAAGCACAGTATGGCATCTTTTTGCTTGAGCCATTGCGTACACCCTGTCAGGCGTCAGTTTAACTGCCACTTTGCCAGAGACAGAGAAGGAGGAGGAGGAGGAGGAGGAAGAGGTGGTGGTGGTGGAACAGACAGACCTCATACAAGCAGCTTTCTGGAGGGGTGGTGGATGAACAAACTCCAGCACAGAGCACCGTCTTGGATCCCTCCCAGCTGCGATCAGAGTTACCCAGTGTGCCGTGAAGGAAATGTAACGACCCTGTCCATGCTTGCTGGACCACGTGTCTAAAGTCACATGCACCTTGTTACTGACTGCCTTTCCCAATGACTGGATAACATTGTCTTCCACGTGCTGGTATAGTGCTGGAATGGCCTTGCGTGAAAAGTAATGGCGTTTTGGAACCTGCCACTGTGAGCACATTCAGCAAATTCACGGAAGGGAGCAGAGTCCACCAGCTGGAAAGGCAGCAGCTGCAATGCGAGTAATTTTGCCAAGCTGGCACTTAGACGCTGTGCTTGGGGATGGTTGGGACTATATTTTTTCTTTCGCTGCAGCAGCTGCGGCAACGTAATCTGACTGCGTAAATCTTCAGCTGCTGGGATGATGTCACATTGTGAGGAAGGACCTGGTACATCCATTACTGTAGCATCATCCCTGTCGGTGGAGGTTGTAGGCAATGACATGGCAGGACATACGGTGGGGGTAGAGACAGATGAGGAGGAGGACCTACGCAAAGTTTTGCGCCTACGGGATGTGTGGCAGTTGTTCATATGTCGCCTCAAGCACGTGGTACCCAAGTGTCCGGTATCTTTTCCACGCTTAAGCCTCATCTGACATAGATTATAAATAGCAACGCTGCGCTCTACTGCACATTTCTTAAAGAACTCCCAGACAACAGAGTTCCTGCGTGTGTTCTTTGAGACAACAGCGCTCTGCACCGGAGCAGCTCTGACATCTGATGTCTTGGACTGGCTAGTGTTGGTCACAGTGGATGTTGTGCCTCGTGTTTGCTGTGCCTCCTCCTCCCCCTCTTCCCCACTTAATTCCTCTGTTCGATCAGGCACCCAGGTGGAGTCAGTGACCTCATCATCATTGTCATCATCACCCCCTATCTCCTCGTCACTGGAGCCAACTTGGCAGTATGCTGCAGCTGCTGGGACAACATGAGTGCCAGTTATTTGTGTGTCATCACTGGCACCCCCTTCCTCTAGGTTGATTATACTCCCTTCCTCAAACTCAGAGATTGAATCAGAGCACTGTACTTGCTGCGCATCCTCAAGCAGCAGGTCACTCTCATTGTAGTCAAACAATTCAGCTGACTCCCCCGTGTGTGATAGTGAGGCTACGGCAGGAGTAGCTGTGGACATGGAGGCTGCATTAGATGCTTTGGCAGCTGAGGTGGACTGTAAAGCACTAGAAGCCTGGCTGGCAGAGGACTCGGAGGATGAGGATGGCCTGGTTAGCCAATCCACCAAGTCCTCTGTATGTTGCTGCTGCTTAAGACGGCCAGCACCAGTTAGAAAGGACAAGCGTGCCCCTGCAGAGGATGCACCACGTCCACCACGACCAGAGGCACAGTTCCCGACACAGGGGCTGCTTGCCCTCTTATCTGTGTCTGGGAGCGTCTGCCTGTCCTTTTTGTTCTTTCAGACATGGTGAGTGATATATAGATTAATATATACAGAACTCTGATTCAACTCTGGTATAAAGATTTAAATAACTCTGATATAACTCAGTGAGACACACAGATAGCTGGCAGCCAGTGACAAGAGACAGATCACCTCAATTCACAAATGTTTTAAAGAAATTAGTGAGCCCCAAAATAATGCGTGGTACTGGTTGTGTGACAAGACACAGATCACCTCAATTCACAAATGTTTTAAAGAAATTAGTGAGCCCCAAAATAATGCGTGGTACTGGTTGTGTTACAAGACACAGATCACCTCAATTCACAAATGTTTTAAAGAAATTAGTGAGCCCCAAAATAATGAGTGGTACTGGTTGTGTGACAAGACACAGATCACCTCAATTCACAAATGTTTTAAAGAAATTAGTGAGCCCCAAAATAATGCGTGGTACTGGTTGTGTGACAAGACACAGATCACCTCAATTCACAAATGTTTTAAAGAAATTAGTGAGCCCCAAAATAATGCGTGGTACTGGTTTTGTGACAAGACACAGATCACCGCAATTCACAAATGTTTTAAAGAAAGTTGTAAACCCCAAAAAAATTTGCTGGCACAGTGACAAGACACACATCACCTAAATTCCCTGATATTTGGTAGAAATGAGACCCCCCAGACCCCCCCAGTAGTGTGGCAGACCGGCAGTAACAACACACAACTATCTCCTTTGAAATCTCCTCTGAAATGCGTGCAGAATCGGCGCGTGGAAACGTTATATAGTGTGCTGCGGGTCTTAGCTCTGTGAGCCCATGATTGGGCAAAATCTGCCCAATCAGGACTCTGAGCCGTGATTGGCATAGTGTTGAATCTGTCTTGCACCAGACCTGTGGTCAGGTGCAAGGCTGTAGCCAATTACGAGCTTCAGGCCAGTGGGAAAATGCATTGTGGTCGAACATGCGGCGAACACCCGGAAATGTTCGGTGTTCGCGATCTAATCGAACAGGCTAAGTTCGGGTCGAACTCCGAACCGAACAGCTCATCCTTAATTATCACTCAAGGTTTTGAGATGGATCCTTCCAAACTCACGGCCATCTCAGAATGACCTCTTCCCCAACGCCTCAAAGCCATACAGAGGTTTTTTGGGGTTTTCCACTACTATAGGAGATTTATCAAGAATTATTCTGCTGTAGATTCTCCTATCATTAATATCATTAATATGATGATATTGATGATATGACACGTAAAAGGTCTGAAGAACCAGGTCTGGTCTTCACAATCCAAACAGGCATTCGAAGCTCTCAAACAGGCTTTCACTTCCGCTCCAGTGTTACGGCATCCTGATCCCAGAGTTCCATTTGTTCTTGAGGTTGATGCTTCCGAGATAGGCATTGGGGCTGTCTTATCTCAAAGAGAGTCTCCAGGGAAGCCTCTACATCCTTGTGGGTTCTTTTCAAGAAAATTATCACCAGCAGAATTCAATTATGATATCGGTAACAGAGAATTGCTTGCTATTGTGTCTGCCCTGTCAGAGTGGAGACATTTGTTGGAAGGTACTCTTGACCCTTTGTTGATAATCACTGATCATAAGAACCTTACGTACATCGGGGATGCTAAACGTTTGAACTCGAGACAGGCCAGGTGGTCATTACTACTGTCTCGGTTTAATATTGTGTTGACTTACAGACCAGGTGCCCACAATGTAAAGGCTGATGCCTTATCTCGTCAATATGACCCGTATGAATCAAATACACAAGACCACAATCCTATAGTACCTCCTGAACGTATTGTGGCTTCCACTGTCTTGTCGGTTTCCTCGCCTTTCCTGGAACGCCTCCAAGCAGCTCAAATGGGGGCTCCACCTAACAAACCTCCAGATATGTTGTTTGTTCCTGAAAAGGAAAGACAAGAATTACTCATAATGATTCATGATTCCAAACCAGCAGGTCATCCTGGTATTACTAAGACTCTTACCAGTATCTCCAGACAGTTCTGGTGGCCCACCATGCGACAGGACGTATGTCTGTTTGTTTTGGCTTGTCAAGTCTGTGCCAGAAGCAAAACCAGTAAAACCTTGCCTGTCGGTTTATTGCAGCCTTTACCCATTCCTAATAGGCCTTGGTCTCATCTATCCATGGATTTTATTGTGGACTTGCCGAGGTCCAAGGGTCATACTGTGGTTCTGACAGTTGTAGACCGCTTCTCCAAAATGGCTCATTTTGTTCCTTTACCTAAGCTTCCTACAGCCAAAGAACTGGCGGTTGTCTTTGCTAGAGAGATTGTACGAATACATGGGGTTCCGTCTGAAATAGTCTCTGACAGAGGAGCTCATTTCGTCTCTCGTTTCTGGAGGGATTTCTGTGCGGAGATGGGGGTGCGATTGGCCTTCTCTTCAGCATATCATCCACAAACCAATGGGGCAGCAGAGAGGGCAAATCAGGGTCTCGAGCAGTACATACGTTGCTTTACTACACAACAACAAGACAATTGGTCGGAGTTGTTGCTCTGGGCCGAGTATGCACGTAATAACGCCGTTAACAAGACCACCGGCCACTCACCCTTTTCTGCTATCTATGGTTTTTTCCCTCCGACTCTACCGCTTCAGTTTGCTGAACAGGCCATCCCGGCTCTCAATGAACATCTCACACAACTACAAGACATTTGGAGACAGATTTGTGAAAACATGGAGCGCGATGTTGCTGTCCAGAAACGCAAGGCTGACAGGCAAAGGTTACAGACTCCTTCCTACAACGTGGGGGATAGAGTTTGGTTGTCCACTAGGAATGTGAAGTTGTGGGTGCCTTCTATGAAAATGGCACCTCGGTTTTTCGGTCCATACAAGATCATTTGCCGCGTTAACCCTGTGGCTTATGCTCTTGCCCTTCCTAGACATCTTCGCTTGCACAACGTCTTCCTCACCTCCCTACTGAAGCCTTTGTTGTGTAACAGGTACACGCGGGTCGTTCCTCCTCCTGTTCTGGTTGATGGAGATGCAGAGTATGAGGTTAGGAAAGTTCCGGATTCTAGGCTGTTCAGGGGTGCTCTGCAGTACTTGGTCGATTCGGTGGGTTATGGTCCGGAGGACCGGTCCTGGATTCCTGCTTCCAACATGTCTGCCTCTAGGTTGGTCAGGGCGTTCCATGCCTCGCACCCCGATCGCCCCGGTGGTCGTCCTGTCACTTGTCCTGTTGGTCGTCCGGTGGCCTCCCGTGGAGGGGGGTACTGTAACATTGGAGGCTTCCAGCCCCTCCGGTGTGCTTGGCGGCAGCATGTTGGATGCTGCTCGCTTGCCAGCGCCCGGTTTAAATAGAGACAGGCAGGGAGGTGGCTGCATGAGGCTCGGCTTGAGAGGGGGGCGCGGTCTGGTGACGCAGACCTATCAGAGGAGTCCAGGTCTTTTAAAAACCAACAGTTCCTTCTAAGCAGTGCCAGATCGTGGTTATCCATACCTGAGCTCCCTGTACCTGTATTCTCTCGTGATTGAACCTGTTATTGACCTCTGCTTGTTTTCCGACTATTCTGCCTTCCGTTGCCCTAGACTATTTCCTTGTACTATGCTCCTGCACTGATATCGACCCGGCTATTCCCTTTGACCATTCTATACTCTGTATTTCTGATTCTGGCTCGTCTGACTTCCCCCTGTGTTGCTGACCTGGTTTTGTATTACGACATTGTCTTTGATTAACCCTTTCTGTCTAGCTAGTATATATATACCTGGCCAATTGTAAGGACCAGACAGTTAAGTATTCTTTTACAGCTACCCTGTTGGTAGCTTTTGGGCTCTGTGGAGTGTTGGGCTTTAAGGACTGCATGGTGGGATCCAGGAACCGTGACAGATATGCTGTTTAACCCCTTAAGGACCAGGGCTCTGTAAAGCCAATCATTAATGATGTAGATGTTACGTAATTTGTCATCAAGGGCTTAATAAAATCTTTATCACACTCCTTAGATTTAAACGTAATATTCCAGTATTTGTATGTCATGTACCTCTCCCGAAGGGCCTATGTGAGCATACAATTATTATTGTGTTAGAAATGTCTATCATAAAGCGTACAAGCTGAGTCCCTAGAGTCTCTGACTATCCATTGTCATATATACCTAGCTTTATACATATAAAGCCCCGTTTACACTGTGCGATCTGAAAGTCGCGTGATTTTCCGCACAATTTTCATATTCGCGACATAGTGCGATAATGTCGCACGATGTCACGCGACGTAGCGGTTTTGTGCGATTTTTGCAAAGCACCACCAATGCAAATCGCAAAATCGCAGATAGCAAATCTCAAAAAAAGAGTCATGTATCAGCGACATGCTACCGCGACATGTGACGTCGCGTGACGTCGCACGGCAAGATGTGAACAGCTCCATTGAAATGCATTGGAGAAGCTACACAGTGCGACGTCGCGCGGAATTTGCTGTGACGTGGTGGAAAAATCTGCACGATAAATCGCACAGTGTGAACGGGGCCTAATACATTCTCTCATCTAACAGGATAGTAGCCAGTGTCTGTGCATTTTAACCCCTTAAGGGTGGCTAGGTGTCTTGTGTGGGTCTCTGATGGCAATGTTTCTATACATCCTACAAAGCCGCCACTTCACGGGCAGGTTATGGGGACCTCCTAGGCACGATATTTGAAGGAATTTTTTGTTTTTATTTTTAACCCTTATTTTATGGAAAACTCACTGTTCCTTTAAAAAGCCTACGTCTTTTTTTTAAACTTTTTGTCCTTGTTTCCTGTCCCCCAGGGCACTACCAGGACCCCCATACACCTTTTATGGCAAATATCTTGCATATATGCCCTCTTGGAGGGCACTCTAAAAATCGAACTTTTGAGTCCCATTGAGTTCAGTTCGAGTTCGAACTCGAACTTTTGAAATTGTTCGAATTCGAATACAAACCGAACACGGGAGTTCATCCCTATATATTATCATCCCTCATCCCTATATATTATGAATCTGCCGAGTCTGTCGGAAAGAACGATATAATATGTCTGGACCATATAATAAAATGTGGCTTCAAATCGTGTTTAAACATGATGAGCGATAGCGGTAAAAATGAGCTCAGCACACAGCGGTGAAATGCCTCAGCAGTGAAGGGGTTAAAGGGGAAAAAGAGGGGAAAATTTGAGTGCCACTTTAACCTCTTGCTGCCCTGCACAAAATATTTAGTTTCGTACCTGTGTAACGGGCTGGGCCTTGCACGTGTGTGCAGGAATATGGGTGTGAGCCCAATATGCAGCGAAATAGCAGCAGAAGACAGGTTATAGGCAGGTTACGGGGTTTATTTGTAACTACAAATAAACAGACTGAACTGAATAACAACGGATACAAATAACATGGAATAGCAGGGGGAAGACGGGGCAAGGAGTATACCGGTATGAATGATGGTTCAGAGCTGAGGGGAAGCAGGAATGTCCTTGGTTCAGAGGGATTCCAGACAAGGATCTCAGGAGTTCAGGAAAGCAGGTCTGCACTAGGCAAGGCTGGGAACTTCAATGAGGAAGCTTAGAGTAAGGGGCGTAGCTTCCTCATATACAGGGTTGATTAGGGAGGATGAAGGGCAGGTGAGGTTCCAGGTCCATCATGTAAATCAAAGTCCAGGAAAGCATATGGAGACAAAAGTCCTGGAACCTGCATATAGTAATGCAGGACATGGCAAAAAGGAGAACAAAAGGGGGCGCCAGAAGGTTTGGGGGTTCGGACTGTGACAACCTGTACCTCACGATGCTGCCAAGATGCTCACTGTTATTCTTACTTTGTGGAGTGCAGGCAGCAGATACTGTGGCGATTCTAGGAGCAATACCAGCCCTTTGGATGCAGGGCTAGGGGACCAAGCTGGGCTGCGACAAGGACACAGGCGTAGAATTTTACACACAGCAGCCTGTTTAAAGACAAATACATGCATTTACGCACACAGCCATATATCCCCTACACAGTACACACCAGGTAGGTAGCAATACAACTCACACTCATACACACTGCACATTACTGTGAGTTTTATTGCTGTGGAGCTCTGTGATACGCTCATACACAATATAACAATCTAATCAGAGTACATATGAGTATATTCTATAGTCTGCTAATGTGCAAAAGTGCACAGGCATAACTTAATCCAGTCCACCCCCAAGAAATTATGTATAACAACAGTTCCCTCTAGAGGACAGCCAGCAGGTAAAAAAGTTAGAAAAAATAATGCAAAGAAAATAAACAGAGGGAGAACACAAAACATAGCTTAATGAGGCATGTTGGGAATCACATAACAGTAATGATGCAAGTTGCATCTCCCTGGCATCATCTTCCACATACAATCTGACTAATTTATGTGATAATGCAAGATACCTCAGCTGCTTAGAGTCTTCAGACAAAACTCATGCTCTTATTCAATTTTTTTGTACCTTTTATTAGTAATTTTAATTTTTTTTGCCCTTTTGTATTATAGTATTCTAAAATGCAGTTAGCTGGGTTTACCCCCTACGCAATATTCCCCTTGCTTCATCCATTTTACTTTCATCTGTATAGCTATATCCAGGAGAAAGAAATATGCCCATCATTTTTTAAAGCAACACAACCTTTTGTTTTGTAAAGACAAATACACATACACTTATTCATACGATTATATTCTTGCAGATAAGGCTATATATGCATACACATATACAGGCATACATTTGCACACAATAAGTCCAATACATTTACCCATGTACAAACATTCTTGAGGGGATATTCATTAATTGCCGTGGTTTACCTTTATGGCAACCACAAATTCCTGTGATCCAGATAGGGAAATGCAAACAGTAAGCAAAGTGTCATCGTGTTCATTGCTGAAACTTCACATGCTAACATTCCATTGTTTAAATTACCCTCTTGGAATCTTAGACGTTTATGGTGGTCTCAACAATGTGATGGTGATTTTCACCATTGTTTGCAATAACAGTAAACAATGTCAATAAGTGAATAGCCCCTCTCCCCACATACAAACACACACACTTTTTTATGGCTGCTCCAAGTCAATTTATCTAAGGTGCTCTGAGTTGTGTACATTTTCAAGGTGTACATAGTGGTAGTGAGGAAAAAAAGATTCATTCTCAGTTTCTCACATCCCATTCTGTTTCTATAGTTGATTATCTTGTGATAGTTTTAGACTGGATGTCCACTGGCATCGTATTTGTGCAATGGTACGATCATCCGATATCGTCCGTCGTCGTCCGTTCGATCCAACAACATGCAGGTGTATGGATCATCGTCCATTGCGTCCAATGTCTGACATCTGTCTTCTGGTGACGGGTAAAGGCGGCATCAGATGGGTGATCACTTCTATTTGACTCGTTTGCGTCGCATGTATTTCAGCAGATCAGAGAAGATGGATGTGGAGAAACTGATCAGGTGAGTTATAAAAGCCTATAAAATAAACTATTTATATGTATGTGAGATGCAGTGGCGTAGTGTGGGGGGCGCCTCGGGGCAGTCGCCCCGGATGCAATTTCCTTAGGGGCGCAAAATTTCAAAAGAAGTTTGAACCACTAATATTTTCCAGCAGGGTTCAGCAAGGTGTCCGTGAGAGGCCCTTGCACTGGTAGTCGCCAGTTTTGTGGCGGTGACTTAGCACTCAGCGTCCGGAAGGGAGGACCAGGACAGAAAATTCTGGTCCTGTCCTGACTCCTCCTTAACATGAGTCACATGAGTCACGTGAAGCAACGAACCATTATTCGACGGAACACCCTGTACTACGTTTGTCAGCACCCCTTGAAGCCCTGTGCCAGCTCCCCGCCGCTGGCAGCCCTGCAGCCGCTGAACAGGAAGGAGGGAGGGAGGCGCCTGCCCTGCAGCACATTTAAAATCTGGTCCCCACTATGCCCCCTGGAAAGCTCTCCCCCAGGCCACCAGCAACTCCACACAGGTAAGCAACACCAGTGCAGCGTGACCAACACACAATGAGGAGGTATTGGGGGTACAGGAAGAGGGTGACTGGAGGTTCAGGGAGAGAATGACTGGGGATACTGGGAGAGAGTGACTGGGGGTACTTGGATAGAGAAAGAGTGACTGGAGGTTTTGGGGAGAGAATGACTTGGGGTACTGGGAGAAAGTGGGGGTACTGGGAGAGAGAGTGACTGGGGGCACTGGGAGAGTGACTGGGGGTACTGGGAGAGAGTGACTGGGGTACTGGGAGAAAGTGGGGGTACTGGGAGAGAGAGTGACTGGGGGCACTGGGAGAGTGACTGGGGTACTGGGAGAGAGTGACTGGGGTACTGGGAGAAAGTGGGGGTACTGAGAGAGAGTGACTGGGGGATATTGGGAGAGAGTGAATGGGGGTACTGGGAGAGAGTGACTGGGGTACTGGGAGAGAGTGACTGGGGGTACATGGAGGCAGGGCCGAACAGGGGATAAAAACCAGCCCTGGAAATCATTTAACACCAGCCCCAGTAATGTGCGGTGTGTTTGAGGGTATCGCAGAGACTTACAGTAATGTGCGGTGTGTTTGAGGGTATCGCAGAGCTTTACAGTAATGTGCGGTATGTTTGAGGGTATCGCTGAGCTTTACAGTAATGTGCGGTGTGTTTGAGGGTATCGCAGAGCTTTACAGTAATGTGCAGTGTTTTTCAGGGTATCGCAGAGCTTTACAGTAATGTGTGGTGTGTTTGTTGTATCACAGAGCTGTACAGTAATGAGCGGTGTGTTTGGTGGTATCACAGAGCTATACAGTAATATGCTGTGTATTTGAGGGTATCAGAGGGCCACACATCTATATGCTGAGAATGCTAGGCCATACATATCTGCTGTTTTCTCTCAGTTGGCATGCCTGTGGGTCACCAGCTCTTATCTTGGGTGAGATAAGAGGCTCTTGCAGTCCCACAGACATGGAGCCCTGGGTATGGTAAGGGGGGACCCTTTGGCGAATGGCGGTGGGGGTATGCTAAGGGGGGACCCTTGGGTGGGTGGTGGTGGGAGGTATGGTAAGGGGGACCCGTAGGTGGCGGTGGAGGGTATGGTAAGGGCGGACCCTTGGGTGGGTGGCGGTGGGGGGTATGGTAAGGGCGGACCCTTGGGTGGTTGGCGGTGGGGGGTATGGTAAGGGGGACCCTTGGGTGGGTGGAGGTGGGGGTATGGTAAGGGGGACCCTTCATTTGGTGGAGGTGGGGGTATGGTAAGGGGGCCCTTGGGTGGGTGAAGGTGGGGGCATGGCAAGGGGGACCCTTGGGTGGGTGGCAGGTATGGTAAGGGGGGACACTTGGGTGGGTGTTGGTGGGGGGTTTGGCAGTGGTGGGTATGGTAAGGGGGACCCTTGGGTGGGTGGAGGTGGGGGTATGGTAAGGGGGACCCTTGGGTGGGTGGAGGTGGGGGTATGGTAAGGGGGACCCTTCATTAGGTGGCGGTGGGGGGTATGGTAAGGGGGACCCTTGGGTGGGTGGCGGGTATGGTAAAGGGGACATTTGGGTGGGTGTAGGTGGGGGGTATGGCAGTGGTGGGTATGGTAAGGGGGGACACTTGGGTGGGTGGAGGTGGGGGGTATGGCAGTGGTGGGTATGGTAAGGGGGGACACTTGGGTGGATGGCAGGATGGAGGTGGGGGGTATCGTAAGGGGGGACCCTTGGTTAGGTGGGGGTATGGCAGTGGTGGGTATGGTAAGGGGGGACACTTGGGTGGATGGCAGGTTGGAGGTGGGGGGTATCGTAAGGGGGGACCCTTGGGTGGGTGGAGGTGGGGGGTATGGCAGTGGTGGGTATGGTAAGGGGAGACCTTTACAATTATCTATGATTAAGAACTTTGTGGCGTAACGTCACTGCATTTTCATGGGGTCTGCTGTCCCTGAATAAAAATTTTCATCACTTTACTCCACTGGAGGTCCTGCTTTATTATTTTTCCTGCTGGTATTTGGGGCTGGCGGCGTCCCTGCTTTGTGGTGACCTCGTGGAGTGCTTGGCTTGGGCTCCCTGAACCAGTGGTGTATTTAGGTTTTGTGCTGCCCTAGGCCTGACTAAACTCGTGCACCCCCTAATTTAAATTTGAGGCACCCCCTCCTGTCAAGGGCACACCTCTTCCTGGTTAATCCCCACCCTTCCTCTTTAAGCTCCACCTTTTCCTCTTAGAGCTCTGCCTTTTCCTCTCTTTATATTAAAAGTGGATATCAAGTGCCTACTTGTATATTTTGTATACCATTTCAAATGTATCTATTGAGATAAATAAAATTATGAAATGTTTAAATTCAAGCATTTTTACAAAGAACAGCCACGCATGTCAAGTATACTAGAACACAGCCGCTCTAATTGGTTGAACAATAAAATCCACAGAAACGTGCACTGCATATGAACGTATCACAGAGCTGCACAGCAATAAAACTCACAGTACTATGCAGTGTGTATCACAGAATCCACAGCAATAAAACTCCCAGCAATGCAATGTTTGGTGTGTGTCAGTGTATCAGAATCCACAGCAATAAAAATTCCAGCAATGCAATGTGCAGTGTGTATGAGTGTATCAGAATCCACAGCAATAAAACTCCCAGTAATGCAATGTGCGGGTCAGCGTATCAGAATCCACAGCAATAAAACTCCCAGCAATGCAATGTGCGGTGTGTATGAGTGCATCAGAATCCACTGCAATAAAACTCCCAGCAATGCAATGTGTGGTGTGTGTCAGCGTATCAGAATCCACAGCAATAAAACTCCCAGCAATGCAATGTGTGGTGTGTAATGAGTGCATCAGAATCCACTGCAATAAAACTCCCAGCAAACCGAGTGTATATGAGCACACAGTAATTATTTATTCTACATTTACCGGCCTCTGTCCGCGGTAGGGCTGTGTGCAGAGTCAGCAGGGACTGTGTACAGACTCAGCAGGAGGTCCCTCCAGGCCACGTTAGGATCACGGCTGTGCCTGTGTATGGAGCCATCTTGTCAGCAGTGGGGTGCCACTGCCAGAGGGTGCACCGTGGCTTTGATTCCCTTCCCCGTGGGTGTTCAGTCCAGAATAGAGTGACAGTCCATGTTAACGAAAGGGCAGGCAGCTGCGTGCATGCGTGTCACGTGGCTCAGCCAGTCAGGTGGTACTGAGACTCAGTACCACCTGACTGGCCGGACCGAGTGTGACCTGCACGCAAGCAGCCTCACCAGGAGCCAGGCAGCTCAATGACAAATTTCTATCACTGCAGTGCTGGTTAAGGAAAGGTCCACTTTAAACAGCAGTAAGCAGACAGGGCTTCATATTCTGCTGATAACCCCCCCCTTTACCTGCCATTTACTGTCATCTTCTCTCTCTGGACACAAATCACATCCCCCTCCCCTCTCCTAGAGCTGCTGCGGGGCAGGGGAGGAGCTATGGAGGGAGGAGAGGGGGATTTTTATTCTATTCGATTTTATTCCGTATGCAAACGCCATGCTCCGCTGCTCGTTGTTTGAGAACACAGCTCAAAGCTGACACACAGTGACAGTGGCACCTCCTAGTACCCCCTAATGACACCCCAATAATCACTGGTACCTGGGGCGGCCCGCCCTCCGCCACTCCTCTAAGTACACCACTGCTCTGATGATATGCTCACACACAAGTTTGGCGAACTGCCAGCAAGTACGGTGCTGTTTGAAGGCAGTGCAAATCCCCATAGAGAAGTAATGGTTAATCTATTCAGAGAACACCAAACAGCAGAGAAATGTCAGTGAAATGCCCTGATGTTCGGTGGTTTCAATCAGCAGGTTTATTCAGGCGAACCCCATAGGTTTCAATGTTAAAAATATTCCCGTTTTTTATGCAATATCTAATAAACCATTTATTATTTTAATCTGCAGTAAAAAGTCTTTATTTATTTATTGATTTTTTTTTTGTACCCTTTAGTGATTTTTCAGAATTTTTTGGGATAAATTCCCCCCCTTTTTTTTAATAGCGGTTCTTCTTTTTCTGTAACAGAACTTTTTATTATCAATCATAGGATCTTATATGTAAATTAGGGACCTGCAAAGCTTCGAGATTCGATTTGAAATCGAATCGCTGGTCGAATTCGATTTTGAGGCATGATTCGAAATGTTTTCGAATCTGTCTGATCGCACACAGCGCGCCTTCCAGACGCACAGCACATGGCTGCACGTGGCTGGGAAGGAACGGCACACTGCTAGGCGCCGCCCACCTCAAGGTCCCTTCACAGTGGAGGCTGCGGTGGACTGGAAGGCAGCTGCGGTTGGAGCTCCTGCAGTGAAGTCTGTCTGGACGTGGTCGGAGGAGAGATGCAAGCAGGCTGAGTCTGACCCAATTGAGTGGTGTTGAGTATTAGTATATTAATTTAAATAACTATCCTGGCCTGAGAAGTGTCACGTATTGTGCTTCTTTTGCAGGAAGCCAGAAGATGGCCGCCGGGGGGGAGGGGAGGATCCAGGGGGGCCCTGCTGAATATTAATGTTTATTTTATTCCTAGCTCTGTGGGAGATAATTCTGGGGGTCTCACTCACTGCTGTCTGCTGCTCTGTGTGGGAGATAATTCTGGGAGTCTCACTGCTGTCTGCTGCTCTGTGTGGGAGATAATAAATGATGGGGGTCACTCACTGCTGTCTGCTGCTGTGTGTGGGAGATAATTCTGGGGGTCTCACTCACTGCTGTCTGTTGCTCTGTGGGAGATAATAAATTATGGGGGTCACTCACTGCTGTCTGCTGCTCTGTGGGAGATAATCAATTAGGATTTATGATGTGAATGTACTTTGCTATAGGCTACTATATTAATTAAGCCCATCTGTTAGATTGCAGCTGTAACGTCAGCTGAACCTGTATGCACAAACAAAGCATACCTATCCAGGCTGTATCATACACAAAATGCTCGAAAGTGGCATTTTTCAGAATTTTTCGATTCGATATTCGATTCGAGTTCGACACTAACAGGCGATTCGATTCGAGATTCGATTCGAGCGAAAATTTATGTTCGCAGGTTCCTAATGTAAATTCCAGACATTTTCGTTCAGTAGTTCTTTTGAAAACAGCAGGCCACGGGTTTGCGGTGGCAGCATACAGTGGCCAACTCCATGCACTTTAGGGACCCTGCGGTGAATGGTGAATTCACTGCAGGGTGGGGAAATTTTATTCCCCGAAGTGCAGGGAACTACAGAACACCGAAATGTTGGTGTCATTTCGGTGCTCTGTGAGTAACCCAATTAGTGGTGAGGTTTTTTTGTTGCCCCCTGGAAAGTGAAAGCCTAGGCCTTGCCTACCCAGGACATACTTGAAAATTAGTGACATCTCAATGTTTCCTTCCTGGTAAAATAGTTTTCAAAAGTAAATTTTTTTATTTTTTTTTAGGGGTGGGGCCACCCAGCGGGCCGCTGCCCCCTGGAAAGTGCCGCCCTAGGCCTGGGCCTTGTTGGCCTAGGCCAAAATACACCAGTGGCTCCCTCCTGATTAGGGATGAGCTGTTCGGGTTCGGACAGTTCGGGGTTCGACCCGAACTTAGCCTGTTCGGGCAGATCGCGAACCCTGAACATTTCCGGGTGTTCGCCGCATGTTCGACCACAATGGACCACAATGCATTTTCCCACTGCCTGAAGCTCGTAATTGGCTACAGCCTTGCACCTGACCACAGGTCTGGTGCAAGACTGGTTGAACACTATGCCAATCACAGCTCAGAGTCCTGATTGGGCAAATTTTGCCCAATCATGGGCTCACAGATCTAAGTCCCGCAGCACACTATATAACGTCCCGCAGCACACTATATGGACGCCTCCATAAGAAGATTCCTATAGTTCTCATTGGAGTTCTCAGCAGTCAATCAAACAAAACGCGTGTACAAAGCGCGTCTCAACTTAACACAAACGTGCAACAAACGCTAATAAAACGTTGGTAAAAAACGCGCGACAACGCGCTTAGAACGGAAAGCCTAGGTGTTGTCAGACCTTTTTAGATATGAAATTTCTATAACGCAGGAATGTTTAAATTTGGGGCCAGCGATTGCCTCACACAGACAGACTCATCTGCGTCGTTAATATATAACAAGAACAAGAGATAAGCTAAACTCGTTAATGTTACGCATACAAGAAAGGACATTTAACATTGATCAAAGACGGTCTAATGGACTCTGTTTATTTTATTTATTTGTTACAACCAAACAGGGGTTAGATCAAATGGTTTAAAAGTAAGGGAACACAATGACAACTAAGATAGATATCTCAGTATTGTGTTTATTTCGTCACATCGAAACTCTGAAAGACCAGGTAAACAGGGAACAAAGGGTTGCCCAATAAAGGGAAAAAAAACCCGAGGTTAAATGGCTTGGATAAACCGGCTTGTAATGCTATTCAGCAATATGATCTAACACTATATGGTATGAGAATATTTATTAGTTGGAACTGATAATGTTGGCATCTTATAAAAACAGAGGCCCTACCACATTTAGTTGATCATCACAAATGTCTGGTGTACTAATCCGCATGAAGCCGATTAAGTCGGGTAACGTGTGAATGTTAAAAACGATACCACGAATGAATGAATGTATGTCCCCTCACATACACATCCCTGTGGATATAAGTAAAGGGGGATGAGATGCACACACGCCGTGGCGAAGTATGCTGGCGATGCCACAATAGAAATAAATTTTGATTCGTTAACAAAATCTATGGAGTCCCGGGATATAGGAATAAAAGACCCCAAACCAGTAAATGATTGGCCAAACACATAAATTAATTCCTGCAGAAGGTTGATGGATGATCTGAGAGCGCCATCTGCTGGCCAGGTAATATAACACCTGGACAGACCCCTGGAGTTGATGAATATATATATCCTCCAATCAAATGAGGCCACATAGTGATGGGCTAGATCTAAAACTGGGCGGAAGACCACTATATAGAGGGGACACTCCAGAGCAGAAGGAGAAACACACACTGAGAAAAGCTTGGAGAGAGACCTGAGGGACGCTTGGAGGGGAGAAAGGCAATTATCATCAGCCGCCCCCTTTAAAGACGCGACCACACCCTAATCTTCCACCACTCTATCTTCACTAACCAGATGGTAAAGTATGCCTGAATAATATGATATCTATTTTCTAATTGCATAGTCCTGATTTTAGATGTCCATCACAAACTAAAGGAATATAAATGAATTATTTTGCTGTTTGAGCCTAATAATCAGAATAGTCATTCCACCTTCCAGTCCCCTGCAGAGGACTGCTAAGGGAGAAACTATTACCAGCTGCATACTTGAGCCATAATTTAGTGAAATTATTTATATTCCAAGAATACTGTTTGTGGACATCTAAAAATATCTATTATATACCTATAGTGAGATACGCTGGGACCGTGAAATAGCTTTTAGATGTCAAGTGCCGTCCGCCCCACTCATAACCTAGCATAACTCCTTCCATATCCATCTTGCAGCCCTTCCGAATGAATGCATGCACTGTAAGTCATTAAGGAGCGTTAGGTTAACGTATATCGAATGAAGTGCTGTGATTGATCTGTGGAAGAGATAGTCTCCCTATTGAGTGTGTTATGTATCTCCCTGAAGGAAGTTGCATTTAGTGAATAGGCCCCCCACAATAATAAATTGTGATGCCCAGTAACTGAGTGTTTATCTTAGCCAGGTGGAGGATTGGTTTATTAGGGGAAAGGTTTAACCCTTTCGCTGCTGAGGCTTTTCCCGCCCCTGTGCTGAGGTCATTTTTACCTGTTTTGCGCATCATGTTTAAACGTGTTTTGAAGGCTTATTTTAGTATATGACCCAGACATATTATATATCGTTCTTTCGTCAGACTCGGTAGATTCATAATATGTCATTATTATATGTATACGTTATGTCATGTCTGTATATTATAACAAAAAATGCAATAAAATATGTATTTTCAATAATTTACAATGTGTAAAGTGTTTTTTTTTCACATTTTAACATGCGAGCAATTGCGGTTATATTTTGTATGGGGTGCGCTTGTTAAAAAAATTAGAGATGGGGTCTCGTTACATTTTTTTTTGGGGAAAATTACACTATTTTTAACAAACGCACCGCATACAAAAATCGTTAGTGCAGCATCATTGTTCACATTATAATTGAAATGGGAACAATATTGCTACACTAACAAACCAAAAAAAAAAAAAAAAGTGTTTATTTTCTTTTTTATAATTTTTTTTTAATTTTGTTTTATTTTTATTTTTCATTTTTTTTTTTTACAACTTTTTTCACTTTCATGTTTGGTATCGTTGGAACGGCCATGCTCTGGCCGATCCAACCATACCAAAATTTAACCCCTAACTGCCACGGATCGGGAGATAGGGAGTTCATTGGAACTCCCTATCTCCACCGTTGGTGGCAGTTAAGGGTTAACTCTAGGACTGGCGTCATCGTGCTACGCACGATGACGCCAGTCCTCAGGGGGAGTTCCCGGAGGCTTGGCCGACATCCAAGATGTCGGCCAGCTCCGGAAAGGATCGCGAACCGGCGCTTTTCAGCGCCGATTCGCGATCCAGCTCCCCAGGGGTTAATGCCAGGCATCATTTGGAAGGGCAGGCTGTGCCCTTCCAAATGATGCCTGGGTTAACCCCCGCAGAGCCGCCGATCGGGAGGGAGAGAGGTCCGAGGACCTCCCCCCTCCCTTTCAGGCGCCTCGTCCGCACATGCGGGGGGGGGGGCGCCTGAATTTGGTGTCATCGCGCTGCCGCGATGACACCAAATTCCGGCGGCTGCTGTTCCGGATGCCGGGCTGACATCCAGGATGTCAGCCCGCACCGCAGGGGCCAGCGATCGGCCGGAACCCGGCGAACGCTGACCCCAATGGGAGGACGCGCTCAGCGCGTCCTCTGCATACCAGCGGGAATGCTGAGGGCACGCTGAGCGCGTCCTCAGCATCGAAGTGGTTAAGTGAATAGAATAGAGCTTGGTGTTTAAGAGCTGAGGCGTGTATATCTGTGGTGCGGTCTATAAACCTAAAATATCTGTCCATTAGATTATTGCGTGTCGCAGTATCGCTACTAATCACGATCTATAATCACTTGTAAATTGTATCTTGCTAATCCGTCGATAACATATGATTGTATGAAACTTGACGTGTGAATAAATTTTGGTTTGAATTATTTTACCATTACGCAGTCTCATATCATCTTTATTGATTTTATTGTGTTTAAAAATATCTAGATAGCATCAAAAGAACTCGGGATAACGCGCCATATATTTGTTGAGACGTATATTCATTGATTGGTTATTAATCCCTACCTTAGGGGTTAAATACCAATTTATACCACTGGTATTGGAGGCACTGTCAATAATATATATATATCTACGATAAGAAAAATATACGTCATAATTAATATATCCCTGACCTATTAAAGAAGTCAATAATCTCTAACAGTGTGAACCCAGCCTTACTGTATTAATCCTGCTATTAACCCATATACCATCATGGGTTAATGAGCTACTAATAAAAATATTTATTAGTCCATGGGTCAACAATTGATATGTCTGTAGAGCACCCTTCTATTCAAGAAAATAGTTATGCTTTTAAATAAGTGGGTCAACATAATATGGAATGAGTGGCTAAATAGCTCTGTGTGGGATATAACAAATTGGCATTATATGGTTTCATTTTATGTACCATTAACCCCTTCACTACCAAGTGATTTTCCAAAAGAACATTGTCAGAAGCTAGTGTGTTTTTTTTGTAAAATCTCTCTTAGTTCTTACTGTAAATAACCTATTTCGCCAGTAGATGGCGCCATCTACTGCCAAACGGAGTTACAGCCGTTTGAGTTGCAGGTTGATGTTCTTTTTGTTTCTCCCTCTGCATCGGCTGCTAAATGCCAGATATTTCAGGGCATTCAACTGATCTTACAGTTTTAACTCTTTGGCCATTATGGCTAAAACTTGGGAGTATCGTTTGCAAGAACTAATTTCCCTCCCCTATCTACATCTCTCCATCCCTTCTCTCTTCCCACATGATGGCCTCACACGAGCTTCTGTGTTTCCCCTAAAACTGGTCTCCCTCTAATTCTCTGGCTTACAATCATCCCCACGCACACAAATCCCATTCCCACCTTCTCTTTCTCACTCTCTTGCTGTTACTTTATGCAGGTGACATCTCTCCTAACCCTGGCACCCCACAAGTCCACAACTTCCCTCTCATTCTATCTCCCACACACGTATCACAACTCCCTGCTATCTCAACAACAATTGCCACTGCATTCATTCTAGCAACCAGCTTCACCTGCCCTCTGCTCCCATCTGTTTCACTTAACCCCATTACTTAGATTGTAAGCTAACGGGATGCCTGGCTGAGCACTTGGTTAAAGTGCTGTATTTCGTAGACTAGCTATCCTAGGGGCAGGGTTGTCTTTTCCTTATTTATCATGTATGTCTCATGTTTGTGCTCCCCCATTGTACAGCGCTGCGGAATATGTTGGTGCTTTATAAATAAAGATTAATAATTAATCATTTCATTTGCTTTTTAGCTGCAGATCGAGATATCTCGATCGGGGAACTGGATGGCGTATTTGAAGCCTGGTATATCTCAATTTCGGTAGTGAAGGGATTAAGGATAGTGTATGGCAATCACAATAGAAGCATGGATTATGAAGATGGTTTTAGACTTGATGAACATGAGAAGCTTTGTAGATCTTGCGCAAGCACGATCGGTGATGAGAGATCACAAGCCTTGCGTAGACATAGCAATTGAAACACATGCACAGTACGATCGGTAGGCAGGGACGGCACGACAATGGTGCAGAGTGGAGCAGCGGCGCAGGTGGCAGAAATTCGGGGGCGGCAAATTTCAGCCCCCGGCACCGCAGCTGCGCTCTGCACTATATTTTTTATGTGGCTGCGGGAGATCGTGTGGCTGCCGCATTCATTCCTTCAACGAGCGGCAGCCGCATGAGTATCTGCCGCTCGCCTGAGATCCATCCGCCAGCCTGCCGCAATCGAGATCACGTGATCTCGCGAGATCGCGGCAGGCTGGAGGGTGGATCCCAGGCGAGCGGCAGATACTCATGAGGCTGCCGCTCGTTGAAGGAAGGAACGCGGCGGCCGCACAATCTGCCCGTCGGAGGGGCCTGGCAGAGGTGAGCCTGGGGGCAAATCTATCCATGTGTGAGCCTGGGGGCAAATCTATCCATGTGTGAGCCTGGGGGCAAATCTATCCATGTGTGAGCCTGGGGGCAAATCTATCCATGTGTGAGCCTGGGGGCAAATATATCCATGTGTGAGCCTGGGGGCAAATATATCAATGTGTGAACCTGGGGGCAAATATATCCATGTGTGAGAGCTGGGGGCAAATATATCAATGTGTGAGCCTGGGGGCAAATATATAAATGTGTGAGCCTGGGGGCAAATATATCCATGTGTGAGTCTGGGGCAAATATATCCATGTGTGAGCCTGGGGGCAAATATATCCATGTGTGAGCCTGGGGCAAATATATCCATGAGTGAGCCTGGGGGCAAATATATCCATGAGTGAGCCTGGGGGCAAATATATCCATGTGTGAGCCTGGGGGAAAATATATCCATGAGTGAGCCTGAGGCAAATATATCAATGTGTGAGCCTGGGGGCAAATATATCCATGTGAGCCTGGGGGCAAATATATCAATGTGTGAGCCTGGGGGCAAATATATCAATGCGTGAGTCTAGGGGGAAAATATATGAATGTGTGAGCCTGGGGGCAAATATATCCATGTGTGAGCCTGGGGGTAAATATATCCATGTGTGAGCCTGGGGCAAATATATCCATGAGTGTGCCTGGGGCAAATATTTCCATGTGTGAGCCTGGGGCAAATATTTCCATGTGTGAGCCTGGGGGAAAATCTATGCATGAGTGAGCCTGGGGGCAAATATATGCATGAGTGAGCCTGGGGGCAAATATATCCATGTGTGAGCCTGGGGGCAAATATATCCATGTGTGAGCCTGGGGCAAATATATCCATGAGTGAGCCTGGGGGCAAATATATCCATGAGTGAGCCTGGGGCAAATATATCAATGTGTGAGCCTGGGGGCAAATATATCCATGTGAGCCTGGGGCAAATATTTCCATGTGTGAGCCTGGGGAAAATCTATGCATGAGTGACCCTGGGGGCAAATATATCCATGTGTGAGCCTGAGGGCAAATATATCCATGAGTGAGCCTGGGGCAAATATATCCATGTGAGCCTGGGGGCAAATATATCCATGTGAGCCTGGGGGCAAATATATCAATGTGTGAGCCTGGGGGCAAATATATCAATGCGTGAGTCTAGGGGGAAAATATATGAATGTGTGAGCCTGGGGCAAATATATCCATGTGTGAGCCTGGGGGTAAATATATCCATGTGTGAGCCTGGGGCAATATATCCATGAGTGTGCCTGGGGCAAATATTTCCATGTGTGAGCCTGGGGCAAATATTTCATGTGTGAGCCTGGGGGAAAATCTATGCATGAGTGAGCTGGGGCAAATATATGCATGAGTGAGCTGGGGCAAATATATCCATGTGTGAGCCTGGGGGCAAATATATCCATGTGTGAGCCTGGGGCAAATATATCATGAGTGAGCCTGGGGGCAAATATATCCATGAGTGAGCCTGGGGCAATATATCAATGTGTGAGCTGGGGCAAATATATCCATGTGAGCCTGGGGCAAATATTTCCATGTGTGAGCCTGGGGGAAAATCTATGCATGAGTGACCTGGGGGCAAATATATCCATGTTGAGCCTGAGGGCAATATATCCATGAGTGAGCCTGGGGCAAATATATCCATGTGTGTGAGCCTGGGGGCAAATATATCCATGAGTGAGCCTGGGGCAAATATATCCATGAGTGAGCTGGGGCAAATATATCAATGTGTGAGCCTGGGGCAATATATCCATGTGTGAGCCTGGGGGCAAATATATCCATGTGTGAGCCTGGGGGCAAATATATCCATGTGTGAGCTGGGGCAAATATATCCATGTGTGAGCCTGAGGGCAAATATATCCATGTGTGAGCCTGGGGGCAAATATATCCATGAGTGAGCCTGGGGCAAATATATCATGTGTGAGCCTGGGGGCAAATATATCCATGAGTGAGCCTGGGGCAATATATCCATGAGTGAGCCTGGGGCAAATATATCCATGAGTGAGCCTGGGGCAAATATATCCATGTGTGAGCCTGGGGGCAAATATATCCATGTGTGAGCTGGGGCAATATACCCATGTGTGGGCACTGCTGGGTATGTGATTCTGGGCACTGCTGGGTATGTGACACTGGGCACTGCTGGGTATGTGACGCTGGGCACTGCTGGGTATGTTATGCTGGGCTCTGTTGGGTATGTGACACTTGGCACTGCTGGGTATGTGATGCTGGGCTCTGCTGGGTATGTAATGCTGGGCACTGCTGGGTATGTGATGCTGGGCACTGCTGGGTATGTGATGCTGGGCACTGCTGGGTATGTGATGCTGGGCACTGCTGGGTATGTGAGGCTGGGCTCTGCTGGGTATGTAACGCTGGGCACTGCTGGGTATGTGACGCTGGGCACTGCTGGGTATGTGACGCTGAGCTCAGTTATATACACCTCACATTACTGTATCACAGAGCTCCACAGCAAGAAAATTCTAATGTACGGTGTGTATGAGTGTTTGACTTTTATTGCTGTGGCGCACTGTGATACGCTCATACACGCTGCGTGATTTTTTTTTGGGGGGGGCAGCATTTCATCCTTCACTCTAGGCAGCACAATGTCTTGGGCCGGCCCTGTCGGTAGGAATGGAGGAGCGATACGCATGCGCAGCCTAACGTAACACTAGTCAGCGCATGTGTACTACCTAATAGAATGCACGTATGGAACCGCTACGACGGGGACCTGTGGATGATGTATTAAGAGATCACTGTGTGTGTATATATATATATCTATATATAAAACAAAACCACGGAGAGAGCACTCCAGACAAGCACATTATAAAACCTGCAACAACAGCTCCATGCATGGGTGCATAATACCAGCTTTTACCACATGGTAAAAGATTCTTAAATCTGAGCTTTGCTGAATAAAATGGTGGAAATTTGGTTCGCAATGAACGGCCGTGAATTGCTTAAGCCTGCCAACAGCGTCAATGTAATCCACCCTCTGGCAGGATCTACTCTGCAAACCTAATTACTGCTAATCATGGGATAAACTCACTTACTGAGGAACAAGTCCCCTTCATGGAGCTCCCGCAGATCAAGGTTAAATAGAACCTGGAGGAGAAGTACCTGTGGCAAGGAGGGGTGCACACCCAGGAAATTCATATGAAAAACACATGGGGGGGTTGCACTCAGTGTGCTGAATTCAGAGCAGAAATGTAAATGTAATGTGTTTAGAGACGCCATCTAGTGGCCGTTTATTTTTACAGCACCCTGGTATTCAGCCTTCCCAGAATTCTTATAGGCTAAGTCATGTGCTTCCCTCACTATTACAGGGGATTGTGGGAGAGAAGCCACCATTTCCTTCACCACAGGAGCTGGAAGGAACACCTCATTACAATCTCTCTCCCTATTGAAAGCATCGTCGGTAAGGTTATGGTCTAAATTCCTCCCAGTCACCTTACAGTTTCCCTCAGCTTTAGAAGCACCTTATGTGCTGTAATTTGTAAACCCTTATATTGCAGCCAGCTGCTTTTCATGTAATTTTAGTCCGGCCTAGTTATAAAACCCCACGTTTTATATGGACACATCCTGTTTTGTATTATCATCTATGTAAAACACGTATATATTCTGTATCTTTATATCGTATATTTCTGTTTTCCTATAGTTTTACCACATTCCTACAACGGGTTAATAAAACCTTCAGACTGCAAACCGGTCTCGTTCATTGACTCGTAGGAGAGGTTTACCTGCCTGTTAAGCTGCACATAGACCCCGGGGGTACGTGGAGTGGGGACAGGACAGTAAAACGACGAGCATACAAGACGCGCGAAAAGTAACCGACGCGCAGAGAAGACGCGCGAAAAGTGAAACAACGCACAGATAGGAAGCGGACGAGAGATCGGACTGTACAGAGGCCAACTACTGTCAACGTGGTTACCTGCATACGACAACCTGCAACCTTTAAACAGTCAAACCATGTCACAAAGTCAGGCGTCTTCATACAAGACAAGGTCCCGATCGGGCTATTCTATCAAATCGTCTGTTAGCGCGAGCGATGACGGCTGCTTCGCTAAGGCAGAAGCCGCAAAGGTACGTGCCGCCTTTGCAGAGCAGGAGATGCAGCTAAAAAAAGAGACAGCTGCTTTCAACAAAGAGAGAGCTCTTTCGGAAGCTGCCTTCAACAAAGAGAGAGCCCTTTCGGAAATCAACCTAGAGAAGCTGGCAGTAGAGAAGGAAGCGGCAGCAGCCATAGCCGAAGCAGAGGCTCTAGAAGCAGCTACGCACCCCACCAGCAAGCACAGAGGATGCAGCAGCGTGCTCGGTCCAGGAGAGGATCACCAGGACACGCTACAACGTACAGCAGCGTACGTCTATCAACACTCCACCCTCCTAACAATGCACTGCAGCCCTATTCTAGTAATAGCCAAGCTACTATGGACTTTGCAAAGTTCCTCTCACGGCGTGAGCTAATCACCAAAGGACTTGTAAAGTTCAATGATCACCCAGAAAGCTACAGAGCCTGGCGGTCTACCTTTCAGAACGTAATCAGAGACTTAGACCTGTCATACAGTGAAAGTTAGATCTCCTAGTTAATTGGCTCGGAAATGAGTCCACAGAACATGCTAAACGTATAAGAGCAATAAATATAAACTACCCAGAGACAGGCCTAAGAAGGATCTGGGAAAGACTTGAAGAGTGCTATGGCTCAATAGAGGCAATAGAAAACGCCCTGTTTAAAAGAATTGATGACTTCCCTAGAATATCTGGTAAAGGTTATCAGAAACTTAGAGAACTAAGTGACCTGCTCATGGAACTGCAGGTAGCCAAAGCAGAAGGAGATTTGCCTGGACTTACTTTCCTTGACACAGCAAGAGGTGTCAATCCTATAGTCCAAAAGCTCCCCTACAACCTCCAGGAGCGGTGGGTCACACATGGTTCCAATTACAAACAAATGCACAAGGTATCATTTCCTCCCTTTGATGTGTTTGTGGACTTCGTAAATCAACAAGCAAGAATTAGAAATGATCCCAGCTTTGATTTTATACTGTCTCATGCTGCTCCTTCCGGTCTAAGATACCATAAAGCGCCAGTGATAGTTCATAAAACTAATTTTTCCTCTACAGATTCCTTCCACAGGCCATCAACCTCTCCCTACTTGGAAGATAAAAACCCTAGCCGGCAGTGTCCCCTACACAGGAAGCCACATCCTCTTCTGAAGTGCAGAGGCTTCAGAGAGAAACCCATAGAGGACCGCAAGACTTTCCTCAGGGAGAACAATATCTGCTACAAGTGTTGCTCCTCAACGTCTCACTTTGCTAGAGACTGTAAGGTCAGTGTAAAATGCACAGAATGTGACAGTACAAGTCATAACGCAGCCCTACACCCTGGGCCACCTCCACGTATTTTAACTGAAGCCAACAATACCCAAGATCATAGTGAAGAAGGAATAAACACTGAAATAGGTACACCAGCAGTTGTTCAAAAATCTGTCTAGTCAAAGTGTACCCAACAGGTTGCAAGGATAAAGCTGTACGTGCCTACGCAATCCTAGATGACCAAAGTAACAAATCTCTAGCGAGATCCACCTTCTTTGACATCTTCAACATTAACCCTTTCGCTGCTGAGGCGTTTCACGCCTCTGTGCTGAGGTCATATTTACCGGTTTTGCTCATCATGTTTAAATGCGTTTTGAAGGCTTATTTTAGTATATGACCCAGACATATTATATATCGTTCTTTCCATCAGACTCGGCAGATTAATAATATGTCATTATTATATGTATACGTCATGACCTGTCTGTATATTATAACAAAAAATGCAATAAAATATGAATTTTAAATAATTTACAACGTGTAAAGTGTATTTTTTTCACATTTTAACATGCGAGCATTTGCGGTTATATTTTGTATGGGGTGCGCTTGTTAAAAAAATTAGAGATGGGGTCTCGTTACATTTTTTTTTGGGGGAAATTACGCTATTTTTAACAAACGCACCGCATACAAAAATCGTTAGTGCAGCATCATTGTTCACATTATAATTGAAATGGGAACAATATTGCTGCATTAACAAACCAAAAAAAAACAAAAACTTTTTTTTTTATTTATTTTTTAAAACTTTTTTCACAGTCGTGTTTGGTATCGTTGGAACGGCCATACTCTGGCCGATCCAACAGTACCAAACGTTAACCCCTAGCTGCCACGGATCGGGAGATAGGGGGTTCATTGGAACCCCCTATCTCCACCGTTGGTGGCAGCTAGGGGTTAACTCCAGGACTGGCGTCATCGTGCTATGCACGATGACGCCAGTCCTCAGGGGGAGTTCCCGGAGGCTTGGCCGACATCCAAGATGTCGGCCAGCTCCGGGAAAGGATCAAGAACCGGCGCTTTTTGGCGCCGATTCGTGATCCGGCTCCCCAGGGGTTAATGAGAGCCACCGTTTGGAAGGGCAGGCTGTGCCCTTCCAAGCGGTGCCTGTCTTAACCCCCTGCTCCCCAGCGATCGGGAGGGAGAGAGGTCCTCCCTTTCAGGCGCCTCCTCCGCACATGCATTGCGTAGCCGCGATGACATCTAATGTCCCCGCCGGGCTCCCGAGTGTGGGCTGACATCCAAGATGTCAGCCCGCACCGGGGGGGTGCAGCAATCCACCGGAATCCGGCAGATTGCTGCCTCCTGTGCTCGGACGCGCTGAGCGCATCCGTAGCACAGGAGAACCACTTGGCTGGACGCGCTGAGCGCGTCCATAGCAGCCAAGTGGTTAAAGGCCCTATCTCTCCTTACTCCTTAAAGACTTGTGCAGGTACAGTCGAGACGGCGGGGAGAAGAGCTACAGGTTTCCAAGTTGAGTCTATAGATGGCCAGACACGCCTTCTGCTACCTACTGTAATCGAATGTAACCAGATTCCAGATAATAGAGCTGAGATTCCCACTCCCGATGCTGCAGTACACCACTCTCATCTAAAACGCATAGCCCACCTTATACCAGTACTAGACCCCCAAGCTCAGATAGTCCTACTCCTTGGGAGAGATATCTTACGAGTTCACAAAGTTAGAGATCAGATTAATGGCCCTCACAATGCTCCCTACGCCCAAAGACTTGATTTAGGATGGGTTATTATAGGAGATGTTTGTTTGGGAAGCGTACACAAACCCACCTCAGTCAGCAACATGTTAACCAAGACTCTAGTGAACGGGCGCCCCTCCCTTTTTCAACCATGCCAAAATCGATTCCTTGTAAAAGAGCTACCACATAACACCTATCTGCCCAAACCTACCGTAGACCCTTACTGGGACAGTGACCAAGGTCACCTAGGGTCCTCAGTATTTCAAGCACTAAAACAGATTACCAGGTAGCTACGTCCTTTGAAGATAGGTTGTTCTTAGAGATCATGGAACAGGGAATAGTTAAGGACGACTCTAACAGTTGGGTCGCACCTCTACCCTTTAAACCCCAAAGACAACGTTTGCCTAACAACAGAGAACAAGTCTATAAACGCTTTGTGTCTCTTAGGCGCAGTTTTCAAAGAAAGGCAGAAATGAAAAAACACTTTTTCAGCTTCATGGAGAAAATACTTGAACGGTCATGCAGAAGTAGCACCTACCTTAACTGACAGTGAAGAGTGCTGGTACCTACCTATATTTGGAGTATACCATCCAAAGAAACCAGGCCAGATTAGAGCAGTGTTCGACTCTAGTGCCAAACATGAGGGTGTCTCCTTAAACAATGTCTTACTGTCAGGTCCCGACCTTAATAACAGACTCATAGGAGTACTCCTCCGTTTTCGTAAAGATTCAGTTGCATTTATGGCCGACATTCAACAGATGTTTCACTGCTTCTTTGTTAAAGAAGAACACAGAAATTTCCTGAGATTCTTTTGGTTTAAAGATAACGAACCCTCCAAAGATATCATAGGGTACCGTATGCGGGTACACATCTTTGGTAACAGCCCCTCTCCTGCAGTTGCTATTTATGGACTCAGACAGTCCGCTAAGGAAGGAGAAGCGAAATACGGGGCAGACGTTAGACACTTTGTAGATAAGGACTTCTATGTAGACGACTGTTTAAAATCACTGCCCACAGATGAGGCTGCTATCAGTCTCCTAAAAAGAACTCAAAGTATGCTCTCCCACTCAAACTTGAGACTTCACAAAATTGCTTCTAACAGCAAAAGGGTAATTAAAGCCTTCCCTTCCCAAGACCATTCTAATGATTTGAATGATTTAGACCTAGGTACTGACGTCCTCCCTACTCAACGGAGCCTTGGTCTACTTTGGGACTTAAATAGTGACACCTTTACCTTTCAAGTCAGTCTAGAAGAAAAACCATACACCCGCAGGGGTACCCTGTCCGTTATAAATAGCCTTTACGATCCCCTAGGTTTTGCAGCTCCCGTCACCATTCAAGGTAAAGCAATACTCAGAGATCTTACCTGGGAGACAAAAGACTGGGATGACCCGCTCCCCACTGAGAAAAAGGGTTTGTGGATGGAGTGGAAAAACTCTCTAACAGCTTTGGCCAGAGTTCACATTGCACGTCCATATGCCCCTGTGTCCTCTTCAGAAGTTCGAACACAAAACCTCTGTGTTTTCTCAGACGCATCTGTCAAAGCAATTGCTGCAGTAGCTTATCTAAAGACTGTAGACATCGAAGAACAATGTCATATAGGATTCATCAGGGAAAAGCGAAACTTGCACCACTCCCAGAACATACAATACCTAGACTGGAACTCTGCGCTGCCGTACTGGCAGTGGAACTAGCTGAACTGATCACCACAGAATTGAACATAGAGATTAAAGACACTGAGTTTTACACAGACCGCAAAGTAGTCTTGGGTTACATCAGCAACGAATCCAGACGTTTCTATGTTTACGTCAGCAACAGGGTACATAGAATCAGAAGATCCACTTGCCCAAAACAATGGCATTTCGTACCTACCGACCACAACCCCGCAGACCATGCAACCAGATCTGTTGCCGCTAACAATCTAAAAGACTCAACATGGTTTACAGGTCCTGCATTCTTACATAATTCTCAGAATATCACTTCTGACTGTCACACATTTCAACTGGTAAATATAGATACAGATGAAGAAGTCCGCCCTCAGGTGTCTACACTACACACAGTGACGTCAAGCAACCAGCTCGGATCTCTCAGATTCAACAAGTTCTCTACCTGGAGGTCACTTGTTAGGGGCATCGCTTGCTTAATTCATGTAGTTCGTTCTTCCAGAAATACTACGCCTGCAGAATTAAAGGACTGTAAAGGTTGGCACCGCTGTAACAGTGCCTACAAAGCAACTGAATTGGAACAGTCAAGAAATATAATTATCCGTACAGTACAACAAGAAATCTACACTAACGAAATTGACTGTATCACTAATCAGAGCTCTCTTCCTAAAGACAGTGGTTTCAAGAAACTCGATCCATTCATCGATGAAGACGGCTTGCTAAGAGTAAGAGGTCGTCTTAAGGAAGCTAGCATAGACTTTTCAGAGAAGCACCCTGTATTGATTCCTGGTTGTCATCACATCTCTTCTTTGCTTGTACAACACTATCATGATCAGAAGACTCCGATGGTGGTGTCTACCGACACCAGGCGGGGAGTGTGCTGCTTTCAGAGCAGAAATGTAAATGTAATGTGTTTAGAGACGCCATCTAGTGGCCGTTTATTTTTACAGCACCCTGGTATTCAGCCTTCCCAGAATTCTTATAGGCTAAGTCATGTGCTTCCCTCACTATTACAGGGGATTGTGGGAGAGAAGCCACCATTTCCTTCACCACAGGAGCTGGAAGGAACACCTCATTACAATCTCTCTCCCTATTGAAAGCATCGTCGGTAAGGTTATGGTCTAAATTCCTCCCAGTCACCTTACAGTTTCCCTCAGCTTTAGAAGCACCTTATGTGCTGTAATTTGTAAACCCTTATATTGCAGCCAGCTGCTTTTCATGTAATTTTAGTCCGGCCTAGTTATAAAACCCCACGTTTTATATGGACACATCCTGTTTTGTATTATCATCTATGTAAAACACGTATATATTCTGTATCTTTATATCGTATATTTCTGTTTTCCTATAGTTTTACCACATTCCTACAACGGGTTAATAAAACCTTCAGACTGCAAACCGGTCTCGTTCATTGACTCGTAGGAGAGGTTTACCTGCCTGTTAAGCTGCACATAGACCCCGGGGGTACGTGGAGTGGGGACAGGACACTCATCCTTAACTAAGCATTCAGTGCGGGTGCGTCTCAAAAATAAAATACAAAACAAAACCACGGAGAGAGCACTCCAGACAAACACATTCAAAAACCTGCAACAGCTCCATGCATGAGTGCATAATGACAGCTTTTACAAGAAATTTACTAGAAATTTTCACCATGTGGTAAAAGCTGGTATTATGCATCCATGCGTGCAGCTTTTGTTGCAGGTTTTTGAATGTGTTGACTGGAGTGCGCTCTCCATGGTTTTGTTTTGTATTTTATTTTTGAGACGCACCCGCACTGAATGCTTAGTTTAGGCTGAGTGCAACCGCCCCATGTGTTTTTTCTATCTATCTATCTATCTATCTAATATATATATATATATATATATTGTAGAGGTCGGCAGGGCTGGGTCCTGGATGGACAATATGTTTCACCCCTATTTGGGTTGTGGACCCTTTAAGGGCAACCACAGGGTTAATCTTCCTGTCCAGGAAGAGTTTTAAAGCCAGCAACTCCCAGACAGGATTGTGGGAGTTCAGGAAAAGGAAAGTAATCAGTGGAAGCTTTGTGTTTGTGTTCCAAAAGCAGGAGACGTGCTGTGCCTTGCTGGAGAGGCTTCTACATACTGGGGAAAGGATTCCCTAGGTTTGGGACTGTTTAAAGCGTTGGTGAGCCACTATTATTTCTCTGTTTATTTGTGCTGAAGATCAGGACTTTGCTTTAATTTTGCTGAACCAAAGCGTGTACTTATTATGTTGCCTTTTTGACTGCCCTGAAAGGGTGAATAAAACTGTTTTGTTTGTGAAAGACATTGTGCACGTTCTCTGTGAGCCCCCAAACGTCACAACTGGTGTTTCGAATGCGGGCAATTTGCTACCCCTCACACGCCAAGCAAGAGGAATTTTTGTGAAAAAAAAAAAACTGACATTTTAAAAAGGACAGTGTTCTGATTGCATGTCTTGGGCTAAGGCTGCACTGAAGTCCACAGCTATGGAGGAGCTCGTTAAGCAGATGGTCTTTGTCAATGTGCAGGCCCAGACTCGCCATGAAGAGGCGATGGCTCAGCAGCAACAAGCCCTGGCACAGGCTGTTGCTGCCCAACAAGAAAGCACCCATTTGCTGGCTGCACAACTTGCAGCACAGCAGGTAGCCACACAGACGCAGATCAATGCCCTGCGGGAGGCCATGCAGCAACTTGCACCTGGACGTGATCAAGCAGTGGTCACTACTGGTAACCATGTCTCCATAAGGGCCAGTCATTTCCTCCAAAAACTGTCTGCCAGTGATGATGTGGAAGCATTTCTTACCACGTTTGAAAGGACTGCTGAGAGAGAGGGGTGGCCCCAAGACCAATGGGCCGGTCTCATTGCCCCGTTTCTGACAGGAGACCCTCAAAAGGCATATTTTGACCTGCCCCTAGAAGATGCAAAGAATTATGACCGTCTGAAAGCTGAGGTTCTGGCCCGCCTTGGGGTAACTGTTGCTGTCCGGGCTCAACGTGTTCACTGCTGGAAGTACTGCCCTGACCAGCCACCCCGGTCCCAGATGCATGACTTAGGACAGCTGGTTAAAAAGTGGTTGCAGCCAGAGACCCTGACTAGAGAGCAAATGGTCGAAAGGGTTGTGATGGACCACTACCTGAGGTCTCTACCAAAGTATCTACAGCGCTGAGTCAGCCATGGGGACCCCAAGACTGCAGCACTGGTAGTCGAGATGGTGGAGAGATACACCGTGGTGGAGGACCTGCTCAGACCAACCAGTCGTCGAGGACCAGTCTTGCCACCGCCTGTGAGGCCTGCTTCAGTTCCACGGAGGGAAGCGTCACTGGACCCGGGAACCAGCACCCCAAAATCATCTTCCTCGGTTCTGCAGAGGCCTGCTGCTACCCGAACTGCTGGCGATATACAGTGTTGGAGGTGTCGTGCCTGGGGCCATACCCGGGCGCAGTGTCCGCTACAGGAGGAGCCCATGGAGTGTGGATCCGCTCGGAGAGTGTCTTTCTACACCCTCACAACGTGCACTACCCACCTTGACCTAGAGGGGGGTCAGTTTGAATGTACTGTGTGGGTGAATCACCGCCCAGCCAAAGCTCTCCTGGACTCTGGGAGTATGGTCACCCTGGTGCATGCCCGGGTAGTCGGAAGGCTCGGTCCAGTACAAAGAACCCTCCGGGTTGTCTGTATCCATGGGGATACTCGGGAGTATCCGCTGATACCTGTCACCATTTCCGCCAGGAATACTTCGGTCACCCAAGAGGTCGGGGTGGTGAGTACTCTGATACATGATGTGATTGTGGGACGGGACTGCCCCTTGTTTGCTGAACTGTGGTGCTTGGCACAAACTGAACTGCCCATCGAACTGGGGAACAATTCAGGGTCACCCCCACCAAACATGACTGTGGACACTGTTGAGGAGGAGTTGCTCAAATGTGTTCAAAATGAGAATGTTGTAACTGACGTGAGTGTCCTAGCTCCTCAACCTGAGTTGACACCCAAGGAGGGGGAATCCTCTCCCGCGCTGGTTATGGTAGGAGAGGATGAAGAGGAATTATCCCCTGTAGATATTACACTTGGGGTGGATGAGGGGGAGGGTTCTTCTTATCCAGTACACCCTGACTTAGATGTGTCCAGAGGTGCATTTGGCAGGGCTCAAATGGGTGACCCGATGTTGATAAATGCTCGCGAACAGGTAACTGTTGTCAGTGGGGTACCTCAAGCACCAGATGCAGAGAAAAGATTTCCTCACTTTGCGGTCAATAATGATCTGTTCTACCGGGTATCAGAAATTCGGGGAGAAATTGTGGAACAATTACTAGTACCCCAGCCCTACCAGAGAATGGTGCTGGATCTGGCTCACAATGATGCTCTAGGTGGTCACCTGGGAGCTGAGAAAACCGAGGCCCGGATAATGGACCGGTTTTACTGGCCAGGGATCGGTGCCGCCGTTAAGAGGTACTGTTCCTCCTGCCCTGTTTGCCAGTTAACTGCCCCAGCACCCCATTATAGGAACCCCTTGGTGCCTCTGCCAATAATTGAGGTGCCCTTTGAGCGCATCGCTATGGATATAGTGGGTCCCTTAGAGAAGTCTGCTCGGGGACACCGATATATCCTGGTGGTTCTTGATTATGCCACAAGGTATCCAGAGGCGGTTCCTTTAAGAAACCCTACATCAAAGGCCATTGCGCGGGAGTTGTTTTTTATGTTTTCAAGAACTGGCCTGCCAAGGGAAATTTTGACAGACCAGGGGACCCCATTTATGTCCCGGGTGATGGCAGATGTGTGCAAGTTGTTCCAAATCAAGCAGTTGCGAACATCTGTTTATCACCCTCAGCACAGATGGTCTGGTAGAAAGATTCAACAAAACTCTGAAAATGATGCTTAAAAGGGTTGTGCAGAGAGATGGAAGAGACTGGGATCATTTGCTTCCCGCACTGCTGTTTGCTATTTGAGAGGTTCCTCAGGCCTCCACGGGGTTTTCACCTTTTGAGCTGGTGTATGGCCGCAGACCCCGGGGATTGCTAGATTTGGTGAAGGAGACATGGGAAAGTGAGTCCTCTCCACACAAATCACTCATTGAACATATCTCTCAGATGAGAGAGAGAATTTCTAAAGTGATGCCTTTGGTACAGGAACATTTGCAGAAAGCTCAGGAGGCCCAGAAAAGGGTGTACAACCGGTCAGCCAAGCTGCGGCAATTTCAGGTGGGGGACCGGGTAGCAGTACTTATACCCACGGTGGAAAGTCGGTTCCTAGCCAAGTGGCAGGGACCATATGAGGTGGTTGAAAAAGTAGGGGAAGTAAACTACCGAGTGCATCAGCCTGGGAAAAGAAAACCATACCAGATCTACCACATAAATTTGTTAAAACCCTGGAGAGACCGAGAGGTGTCCGCCATGGTTGGGGTGGGTATAGAGTCTGATGGTGTTGACGCAGTACACATTGCTGCCACCCTGTCCAAACCCCAAACCCAAGAAGTTAAGGAGTTTCTGCAAAGAAACAAAGGCATGTTTTCAGGACTACCGGGACACGCATCCGGGATTAAACATGATATTGTGACGGAACCCCATGTAAAGGTTCGGGTAAAGCCGTACCGCATCCCAGAAGCCCATAGAAAGGCTGTTTCTGAAGAGGTTAAAAAAATGCTTCAGCTTGATGTCATTGAGGAGTCACAGAGTGAATGGTCGAGCCCCATCGTGTTGGTACCGAAGCCCAACGGCACTCTGCGATTCTGCAATGACTTCAGGAAACTTAACGAGGTGTCAAAATTTGACGCGTATCCCATGCCAAGGGTGGATGAATTAATAGAGAAATTGGGTCCGGCCCGTTATATCATCACCCTGGACCTTACTAAGGGATACTGGCAGATACCCCTGACTAAGGAAGCCAGGGAAAAGACTGCTTTTTCCACTCCAGAGGGTCATTTTCATTATAAGCGGATGCCTTTTGGGTTACACTCAGCCCCGGCCACCTTCCAACGAGCGATGGATAGGGTGCTCCGCCCCTACCTGAGATATACCTCGGTCTACCTGGATGACATTGTCATCTTCAGTCCAGATTGGGAGTCCCATCTTCCCCGGGTTCAGACGGTTTTGGATGGTTTGAGGAAAGCGGGCTTTACTGTTAACCCTGAGAAAAGTGCGGTAGGGATGGAGGAAGCTAAGTACCTGGGATATGTCGTAGGCAGGGGTCTGGTAAAGCCACATTTTAACAAAGTAGAGGCTATCCAGAACTGGCCACGCCCCCTCACGAAAAAGCAGGTTCGTGCTTTTCTGGGTATAGTGGGGTATTACCGGCGGTTTGTCCCCAATTTTGCCTCTATTGCTGCACCACTGACTGACCTGACGAAAGGTAGGAAGTCAGTGATGATTCAATGGAATGCCAATGCTGAAGATGCCTTCGAGAAGCTTAAAAATGCGTTGTGTCAGCACCCAGTGCTGGTAGTCCCTGATTTCATGAGGGAGTTCATTGTACAGACGGATGCCTCAAGTGAGGGTTTGGGGGCTGTGCTATCCCAAGAAGTCAATGGGGAAGAGCACCCCGTGGTTTTTCTTAGTAGGAAACTGACGGCAGCGGAGAAAAACTATGCTGTGGTGGAAAGAGAGGGCTTGGCCATAAAGTGGGCCTTGGATTCTTTGAGATACTTCCTGTTGGGCAGGAAGTTCTGTTTAGTGTCTGACCATGCCCCATTGACCTGGATGAGGCAGCACCGCCACGCTAATGCCAGGGTTACCAGGTGGTTCCTGTCTCTCCAGGAGTTTAACTTTGTGGTGGAACACAGGCCTGGGAAACAGCACCAAAATGCTGATGCCCTGTCCCGGATGCATTGTGGGCTGTCTAATGTTGCCTCAAACACCTCTGCGTTGAGACAGAGGGGGGGGATATGTAGAGGTCGGCAGGGCTGGGTCCTGGATGGACAATATGTTTCACCCCTATTTGGGTTGTGGACCCTTTAAGGGCAACCACAGGGTTAATCTTCCTGTCCAGGAAGAGTTTTAAAGCCAGCAACTCCCAGATAGGATTGTGGGAGTTCAGGAAAAGGAAAGTAATCAGTGGAAGCTGTGTGTTTGTGTTCCAAAAGCAGGAGACGTGCTGTGCCTTGCTGGAGAGGCTTCTACATACTGGGGAAAGGATTCCCTAGGTTTGGGACTGTTTAAAGCGTTGGTGAGCCACTATTATTTCTGTTTATTTGTGCTGAAGATCAGGACTTTGCTTTAATTTCGCTGAACCAAAGCGTGTACTTATTATGTTGCCTTTTTGACTGCCCTGAAAGGGTGAATAAAACTGTTTTGTTTGTGAAAGACATTGTGCACATTCTCTGTGGGCCCCCAAACGTCACAATATATATATACACATACGGGTAAGCAATAATATGGCAATTGCTCCTAAAGGAGCCGTGGTGATATCAACAAAACGCTTTGAGCGTTATTATGTTTTAACAGATTGTAGACCGGCCTCTGGCCTTCATTTTTTGTGAGTTGTTAAGGATGATGGAGGTGGTGGCCGCTCTGCTGTAAGGGATTCTTTTATGGGTCTCGTTTAGTATTGAGTTTTAAGAGCTGATGCAGGCAGTCTTAAGATTAAACCATCCAGGTGAGACCTGTTAGTGCATACAGTGATTGCAGCTATATTGTCAACCTCACATGTCTAGTATGCACCTAAATACAGGGGCGTACCTAGGGGGGGGCCGCACCGGGTGACACCATCCCATAGGGTGACACCTGTTCACCCTAAAACAAAATATATATATATATTTTTTTACTTTTGCAAAGTATTTTACCAGGAAGGATACATTGAGATTTCACTAATTTTCAAGTATGTCCTGGGTAGGCAAGGCCTAGGCTGGCACTTTCCACGGGGTGGCAAAAAACCCACCACTAAAGGGGTTACTCACAGAGCACTGAAATGGCACCAACATGTTGGTGTTCTGCTGTTCCCTCCACTTCGGGGAATCAAATTTCCCCACCCTGCAGTGAATTCACCATTCACTGCAGGGTCCCCGAAGTGCAGGGAGTTGGCCTACTTAACGAAAATATCTGGAATTTACATATAAGGTCCTAGGATTGATAATAAAAAGGTCTCTTACAGAAAAAAGAAACACTATAGGATGGATATGTTGTGAGTTTGCAAAATCACTTAAAAATAACAATTATTCAAAAAGAATCTACACTCGCCCTTTATTGCACAGCACAGAGGACGCATGAATGATCCACCATCGGCAGATTCATAATATATCATTATTATATGTATACGTCATGTCCTGCCAGAATCTTATAACTAAAAATATTTTTGAAAACATTAAAGAAAGTGCGTGTAATTTTTTTTTTCTTTTTACATTTTAAAGTTGGGGGGGGTGCCAAATATAGGATCCGCCCCAGGGGGCCAAATGTTCTAGGTACGCCCCTGCCTAAATGTTTGGATTTACTATACAGTTTTTTCTTCTTACTGCTTAATGTATATGTTACGGTTAAAGTCCGAAGTGCGGTTAATCTTAAAATTACCCGGCTAATCCTGACATTACCCAAAACCGCTGGGTAAAGCTGCAAAAAAAAAGGAAAAATTCGGACTATACCCAGATAATCTTAGGACTAACCAACTGCCCTTGGGTAACCGTCTGGAAGAGATGAAAAGTTTGTACCTTACCCGGATGATCTGCAGACTATCAAACCCTGTTTGGTTAAAACCCAATTTTGTTATCGTTCAGATAATAGTCTGAAGCTTTACCCGGGTAATCTGAGGACTATCCACAGCTTCACCTGGGTAATCTGCAGAATCCAACTCCCCTTGGGTAAAAGTGAATTTTGCTATTATCTATGGATATTATCAGTGAAAATGGCAAAAGACAAACATTAAAATGTATTAAGGATATAATGAATATACAGAGTAACAGGATATGTTTCTTTTTTTTTTCTTAGAAATTTTCAAGATAATATACAAACATATACAATTAAAGACTATGCAATTAGTCATTATTACACATAATTACACATTATTACCTAATTTCCTCCCCTATTATCAATTTCTTCAGCTTCAAATACATAAAACAGAAACCTATAAACACACCTTACACACTAAGGGCCGTATTGCAATCTTCGCGCATACGTTTGCGCGTGCGCAAAAACACATTAACGCGAGGGGCAAAACCCTTCGTGAACGTTCGCTGAACGTCGTATTACAATGTCAGCGCAACAAAAGCGCGAATACGTCTACCGCGGGTGAACCTGTGTGAACCCTGCGTGAGCTTACTGTACTTTGCGCGTCCTATACTTAACATTGTGAGCGCAAATGCGTTTGTGCGCTGGTACGCGGATGTATTACAATCTATGCGCAGTTTGTAATGCACAGTCTTTGCGCGCATAATTTTAGCAACTCCTAAAAGCTGGTGTTAATGGCAAATCTGAACGACCTGGCCGAACCCAATTACACCAGCCCAAAAAAAAATACGCAGCAAAGTATAATTACACATTCTACTCATACCAAACCAATAATATTGAGAAGTTGTGTTTGCATTTTTTTTGATACAGCACAGGGGCGGACTGACCCATCGGGCACTGCCCGAGGGCCCGCGGGTCGGTAGGGGCCCGGTTTGGGGCGACGCAGTGGGCCCCCCGGCCGGTTTCCCTTTGAAGATCCCTGAACTTAACAGGCAGCCAGCGGCGCATTCTGAAAATGCCGCGGTGGTGCCTGCGCCGCCTCCTCACATGACACGTCACGTGAGGGGGCGGCGCAGGTGCCACCATGGCATTTTCAGAGTGCGCCGCTGGCTGCTTGTTAAGTTCAGTGATCTTCAGAGGGAAGCCAGCTGAAGCCCACTTTGTCGCCCCAAACCGGGCCCCTACTGACCCGTGGGCCCTCAGACAGTGCCACCGGGGAGCTGGTGAGCAACGGGGGGGGGGAATAAATATCCATGTTTGAGCTGCTTGGGCAATATTCACCAATGTTTGAGCTGCTGGGGGCAATATATACCCATGTTTGAGCTGCTGGGGGCAATATGTACCCATGTTTGAGCTGCTAGGGGCAATATATAACCATGTTTGAGCTGCTGGGGACAATATGTACCCATGTTTGAGCTGCTGGGGGCAATATATAACCCATGTTTGAGCTGCTGGGGCAATATGTACCCATGTTTGAGCTGCTGGGGGCAATATATAACCCATGTTTGAGCTGCTGGGGGCAATATGTACCCATGTTTGAGCTGCTGAGGGCAATATACACCCATGTTTGAGCTGCTTGGGCAATATATAACCCATGTTTGAGCTGCTTGGGCAATATGTACCCATGTTTGAGCTGCTGGGGGCAATATATAACCCATGTTTGAGCTGCTGGGGGCAATATGTACCCATGTTTGAGCTGCTGAGGGCAATATACACCCATGTTTGAGCTGCTTGGGCAATATATAACCCATGTTTGAGCTGCTGAGGACAATATACACCCATGTTTGAGCTGCTTGGGCAATATGTACCCATGTTTGAGCTGCTGGGGGCAATATATACCCATGTTTTAGCTGTGGGGGCAATATATACCCATGTTTTAGCTGCTGGGGCAATATATACCCATGTTTGAGCTGCTAGGGGCAATATATATCCTGTGCGAGCTGCTGGGGGCAATATATATCCATGTTTGAGCTGCTAGGGGCAATATATATCCATGTTTGAGCTGCTAGGGGCAATATATATCCTGTGCGAGCTGCTGGGGGCAATATATACCATGTGTGAGCTGCTGGGGGCAATATATACCCATGTGTGAGCTGCTGGGGGGCAATATATACCCATGTGCGAGCTTTTGGGGCAATATATATCCATGTGTGAGCTGCACATTACTGTGGGTTTTATTGCTGTGGAGCTCTGTGATGCGCTCATACACACTGCACATTACTGTGAGGTTTATTGCTGTGCAGCTCTGTAATGTGCAGTGTGTCAGGATTGTACAGTATCTTTTAAAGTAATCGGCAGTTTCCCACATTTTCCACAGGGACTTTCTGTGCCGGGGTGTAGCCTTAGCAGCAATGAGTGGGTGATGGCTGCTGCAGCAATGTGGTGGCCTTCTGTAAGTATGGAGGGGGGGCACAATTCACTGCTGGGTCCAAGTGAATTTTCAAAAAGGTTATTTTTAGGACTTCAGAATTAAATTCTTTAGCACAATAATGTACATGTGGGTGTTGCATTGTAGGGGGTGGGTTTTTATGGGTGTGGCCTCCTGTGGGTGCAGAACAAGGGGGCCCCATAACCTCCTATTGCCCGGGGGCCCCATTAGTTGCCAATCCGCCCCTGATACAGCATATAAGCGCAGATTCACTTTGACAGGCACAAAAACTTAACGTGAGACAATTGTGGTTCTTAATTCTGATTGGCTGAATCGTGTGAAAAAAACATTGTGCACACTGATTTCTGCGTGCAACGTTACTGCGCGCTCGTTTTTGTGCGTCCGTTTTACGCGCGTTATTTTTTGACGGATGAAAAGATGTGCGAGGATTGTAATTCCAGCGTTGATTTACTCGCATTAACGTTTAACGCTTTGCGAAAAAATTCACGCGTTGCGCGTACGTTTTTGTGTAAAGAATGTAATAGGGCCCTAACTATGGTACGTAAGACCATCATCTCTTCCTGTATTCCCAGACTTTAGCAGTTTTGTTTTTGTTTTGTTTTTTTAATTTCTCCCCAAAATCATTCTATTTCTTTATTGGCCTCTCAATTTAAAGATTCCATTCTCCCCAGGTTTCTCCCTTCCCTACTGCCAGACCTACCTACCCTATATGCCTCAAGGTGTTTAACAGCTTTATTGCCATAAAAAGGAGAAAAAGAAAGAAAAAAAAGTAATAAAAATATATATATTTTTTTTTCATTAAAAAAAACAAAACATTTATATGTGCATATCAGTAAACACCTGTACCCATAATCCCTAAAATACGTGCGTATACGCCCGAATTGTGATAAAATGTGCTATTCTTAATAATATCTATAGCTCAAGTCTTGGAATTAAAAAGTTATTAAAGCTTTATCTTCCACTATGTCGATCCACTCTTTCCAATAAGCTATATCTCTCTATGGTTAGATAGATATTGTGCACTAATAACGCTCTCCATTTTACAGTGAAATAATAATTGTGTTTTTATATGATACCAATTAGGAGTGTTCGCCGATTTCCAATTTCTAGCAATTGCTAGTTTTATGGCCGCTAGATAGTGAATAAAAAATGTTCTTGTCCGGATGGGAACATTAGGAAGATTGATATGCAGAAGGGCGGCAGTGGGTGTAATATTGATGGTAGTGCCTACAAGAGTATTCAAATTATGGATACAGTTATGCCAAACACTGGACAAGACCACCATATATGCAGAAAATCTGCGTTATCCTCACCACATCTCTCCAACAGTTTGCCTGCTCGTTACCATACATCTTGGCAATTTTTTTTGGGACTAAATATCATCTATTCAGTAATTTATAGTGAAATTCACATATATTTAAGCAGCGGATATACTGAAACACCTCTAGTGATGATCGATACCAATCGCTTTTATTGATCTTGATATCTAATTCTTTTTCCCACTTGTTTAAGGCAGTCGGTATGGTCTCTTTACTACATTCCACAATAGTGTTATGGCACTTTGCAGCCAGTCCTTTCTCCTTCGCATATTTTAACAGCCTTCCTATTGAATCTGCTCTTTCATTATTTTTTATACTGGTAGTACCGTAGATACTCGTGTACACCGCAAGTTTTTTGAGCAATAAATCAAGCTTAAAACTCGTGCGGACGCACTTTCAGGAGCTCCCTGACTTTTCTGTTTTTTTGCGGTGTATTTTTGTGACCCACCTTCAGCTGTGGTACCTTTTATGGTGGAGACAATGCTTGCTGACCTACTGCCCCACACCCGCACTCATCAGCTGCACGTTGAGTACTAATCGGGGTGTTTGACGTTCTGCGGCCTACTGCTGGCGGACATTTTGGATTCTGTTCCCCGTGACGCCCTACTGATTTTCTCACCGGCGCTTCCTTGACTTCTCGCTGGCGGTCTGGGCTGGTATGGAGGGCCCCCATCTGCTGCCCGCCATGGGAGTGGTGGTGCTTGGAGCTGCTGGCATATGTGGCATTTAGCACCGGGATGACTAGCCCCCACCCTTCCCTGCTGCTGACTCGCGCCGATTGACTAGGGGAGACCTGGCTGACCCGATTGCCGAGTTTCGTGAGGCGTGGAGCACCTCCCTGTCATGACCCACTACGCGCGCTGCTGCGAAAAGACGCCGGGCTAAGCCGCTCACTATCTGTCTATCCTAGACCCAGATAATCACGCGCGCTTATCTACCGGTCCCGGCCACACTACCTCTCACAACAGGCACATAGAGCGTGATATAATGATCCCAGGATTACAACGCAGTACAAATCTTCTCTTGAAGCGGGTAATGGCTACGTCTCCCACAATCCATTAGGCTCACTTTCCTACTCTATTAGTAACACTGCCACCAGTCCTCATGGACACTACGCGCATCGCAACAGGAGACGCAGGGCTTAAGCAACCGCACCATCCTAGACTCGGACAGTGACTACAGATCCCACAATCCCCTGCCATTTCCCGACGACCGCAACACGCAATTTCTTATATATAACCGATTTATATTTAAAGCAAATAACAATACTCCCAATCTCTTAGTTAGCGTGGATCTCATCAGCCAGAGTCAAACCTTAAATACTTTTTATTTATTTATGATATAGAAAAAATCACAGTGCTTTGTTACAGAAAAAATTATAACTAGAATAAATCAATTAATTACACACTACACAGCAAATAAAAGAAAAAGGGTGAACCATAGAGCAATTACTTACGAAGAGCTATTCATTAAGCTAGCATCAATGGTCTCCTGGAGCCTGGAGATAGAGCATGGACAGATCAGTCCTCTTTCGAAGGTACCCCAAGTGATCAGCCAAAGCACATGGCCAGTTTTCAGAATTTATTCATTTCCTGATCCTTCCAACCCCCACCCACAAATGGCCCAGGCTCCAGTACTACATATCCCAGAGTGCCCTTCGATTGTGCTCAGTACGCTGGTCAATTAATCTTTAATTGCCCAAAAGTGTCCCTCTTCCCCCCAGACACCCCTTAGAGATCAAGGATGTGCTTCCTGTCTTTGTAGATGGGGTCTCAATCTTGGTGCCTGGCTGGCTGCCAAGGTGTGAGTACTATGTCAGAGTACAAAGGACATTCCCTTTTACAGTTACGTGTTATATCCTCCCCCCCAAGGGAGAAAGCTAACCATTTTAATTACATTTCAGCGGTGGACACAGAGATACGCTTCCCAAATGGTCAGACACAAATGAATATGAAGATATGGAGGAGATATATATATATATATATATATATACAGGCAGACCCTTATATAGATAGAAATACAGATCTAATCTGTCACATCTCCCATACAAAGGGAGACGCAGAAAGGGAGGGGCTAATATGCCTCTCATGTGCGTCTTAACACAGGTTCGCCAACCGGCATCTGGCACCTGCCCCAGTCGCCGGCGCTATTACGGAGTGGGGGACGCACAGGTGTCCGTGTACTTTGCCCACCAAAGCGTGCATTCCCTCTCGCAACCACTTCACACAGTTCCCCATGGAGGCCTTTGGCAACTCCACCATTCTCCCTCACCTCTCCCAAGCCCGGGGCAGGGGGTCACAAGCACCGTACTCGCAGCATGGCACAGACTCGGAGAAGCCCCTGTGCTTCTGCAGCCCCTCCGGGTACAGCACGTGTGGCTCACTCTCAGCTTGCATCTCAGTCTTGCTGGCAGCAGAATGTCACGGATTGCTCTGTTCTGGGGCGCCTGGCAGCAGCTTCCTCGCTGCTCGCTGGCCAGGCGCCGAAATATAACGCCACCGGGTGCGCTCACGTGGGACGCCGGGGGGCGGAGCCTGGCGTATGACGCGGACCCGCCGGGTTTAAAACCCGGCTTCACTAGTTCACCGGTGCCCTGACGTGGTATCATTTTCCCGCAGAGCTCTCGTGTGTCTGGTGTTGTCAGTTACTGACTTTCTGCTTCCAACCAATTTATTGATCCTCTGTATATGAGCCTTGGCTTTGGCAAACGAACCACCCCTGTGTATGACTCCTGGCATTGGCAAACGAATCACCCTTGTGTATGACTCCTGGCATTGGCAAACGAATCACCCCTGTGTATGACTCCTGGCATTGGCAAACGAATCACCCCTGTGTATGACTCCTGGCATTGGCAAACGAATCACCCTTGTGTATGACTCCTGGCATTGGCAAACGAATCACCCCTGTGTATGACTCCTGGCATTGACAAACGAACCTCATTGTATATGTTCATTAGCGTCGGCAACTACTCCGTTACGCCTCTGCTCCTAAACAGCCTTGGCTCCTGTGGTAGTCTGTGTGTAACCATATATATACAGCAGACTACCTTTTCTGTTTCTGGAGTCCTAGGGAGAACGAATACTCTATTCTGTACATCTGTCTGGTGTTTACCCTTTTTTGTATATTGTCTGGTTAATTATCTGTCTAGTTGTGCCGACCATTCAAGGATCGGAAGGTTAGAGATCGGTCTACGTATAGGGACCACTATTCTGGTATTCAGGGGGATACGTGACACAGAATCCTCATACCCCGTAGCCTGCTCTGAAGCCATTCTTATAGCAGGGGGTATGGAGAAACAGGGTGAAGCGCCCCGCTCCCCAGTAAACGTCCTCCCTGCATCTGCCAATGGAGTCAGGCATCGTACCTGGCTCTGGGCAGATGGCTGGGAAGTCACAGGAGGCACTCCAGGACCCGCTGCCTCCCTGTCTCTCACTGTCCCCGCGCATTCAGAATTTGGGGAGCCATACAGATGGGGCACAAGATTCTCCACGCTCACGCTCGTCTCGCCCTCCATTTCACACAGTTTCCCCACTGTATCACACAGTTTATCAAGCACGCCTTGCTTCGTAACCGATAAGCATACAGCCGTATGCCACCCTCCTCTACAGGGAGGTTGCTCAGTACCAGTTTCCTGTGGTACTGGGAATCTGGTTGGCTTTCCCCCAGGGCAACACGCGTCCACCCCAGGCCCTTCCTCCTGACCACACAGCATGCGCTCGGTGTCACCCGCAGCCTCAGACACATGCGACACAGACTGGCATACCACAGTATCCTGCCCATCCAGGATGTTCTGCCCTCCACTCCTTTCACCTGGCATTGCCGACCTGGATGGTTCAGGCCCTGGATAACCCTCTGCCACCTTAGGCCTCTCCTCCTGACCACCCGGTATGCCCTCTGCGCCACGCACAGTCTCAGACACCCATGGCACAGGCTGGCACACCGCGGTATCCTGCTCACCCCAGGCCTTCCGATGCCCACACCTTCCCTCCAGCACCACCGACCCAGTTGGTTCAGCCCTAAAGGAACCTGCCTTGGTTCTTGGTTCTCCCTCCCAACCGCATGGCGGCACAGACACACCTGAGTCTGGTCGGGGCAGGCACACCACAGTATCCTGCCACCCCTCCCAGGCATTCTGATCTACACCATTCTCACGGGGCACTAAAGTCCTGGTTGGTTTAGGTGCAAGCAGACCCACAGTCATCCCTTGCCCTTGCTCCCAACCGTATGGCGTCACAGACACACCTGAGTCTGGTCGGGGCAGGCACACCACAGTATCCTGCCACCCTTCCCAGGCATTCTGATCCACACCATCACACGGCAGAGACGGGCCTTGTGCCCTACTCCCTGCGGACTGCCAGCGGGTACCCAATTCCACCATGGGCACCATGGCCTCCCCACGCATGGGGTCCGGGGAACCAGCTGACTCGGGGGCAGACGGGCATTCACTCACCCCCTGCCTTTCCTCCCAGTCACACTGCCCCCTCATGCTACCACACAACACCTCGGGCACACCTGGCGCAGACTGACTCACTGCCATCCCCTGCCCTCCCATCCAGGAATCCTGTTGTGCATCCCCACTCACAGCCCTCCCCACTGTAGAGCCACTAGTGGGCCTGGGTAAATCCCCAGCATCCCTTTCCAGCACATACTGTGACACCAATTTACCCAAATCCGTGCCCAGTAACACATCTGTAGGAATATTTTCAGACACTCCCACCTCCCGCAGACCTCTCCCAGCTCCCCAGTCCAGATAAACCTGTGCCATTGGCACCGCAGGACGTACCCCACCAAAACCCTTTACTGCTAGAGTCCTGCCAGGAATAAAGTCTGCAGGGCTGACTAACCCTGGATGCACCAAAGTTACTTCAGCCGCCGTATCTCTTGAACCCACAGATACCGGAGTCCCGACAATAACTGCTTGCTGGTTCACGTTGGCACTGCCCTCCGATCGGGTCACGAACAGGACGGAGGGTGATGCTGAGTTGTGTCCTCCCCCAGCTGTGGATGCAGGCTTCTTGCTCTGTGGGCACGCTGCCAGGAGATGGTTGGCACTGTCACAAATAAAACAGCGACGGAGCACACTTCTTCCAGGCAAAGAAGGACTCGTTTCCCCCTCCCCAGCAGAGACTGGCACAGAGGGGGGCGCTGCCGCCGTGAGGTCGGGGGGTCGTGCTGAGTTGGGCTTCCATCCCGATGATCCTTTGGGGGAACTTCTGCTCTGGTCCACAGACGCTCTGTTGGCCGCATGGAAATCGGCCAGCTCACCAGCTTCCAGGGCCGTCTCGGCTTTGCGATCCAGAAGCCATTCCTGGATCTCAGGTGGGCACAGCTGCACGAACTGCTCTTTGATTAGCAGGTCTCCCAGGGCATCCAGGGTGTCAATCTTCAGCCCCCTGACCCATTGTCGAAATAGGGTGGTCAGGTGGCTCACGACTGCAGAGTAGCTCTCCGCGGCCCGCTTCTGCAAGGACCTGAACTTTTTGCGATATACCTCTGGCGTGAGGTTATACCGTCTCTGCAACGCAGCTTTAATCGCCTCATAGTCTTGGTCGCTCTCAGCTGGTAATTCTGCAAAGGCTTCAAGCGCTGGACCTTTTAGTCCAGGAGTGAGGTACCTGGCCCATTGCTACTTGGGCAGCTGGTACTGTCGACAAGTCTTTTCAAAACTTCGCAGGAACACATCCAGGTCCCCATCTTTGTCCAGAGTGGGAAAGTTCTCGGCCCGAGGTCTGGGCGTAGAGAGCTCTGCAGTGCCCACAGGGGCAGGAGATAATTGCGTTCTGCCTGCCTGTGCCATAGCGAGCTGATGTGCCCGTTCGGCTTGCCGCTCCGCCACTTCTCGCTCACCTGCAACCCTGCGCTCCGCAGCTTCTTGGTCCCCTTGGCGCGCTGCTGCCTCTCGCTCGGACTCAGCTCTGTGCTTCGCAGCTTCGCGTTCAGCCTCAGCTCGGCGCCCCGCAGCTTCGCGTTCAGCTCTGCGCTCCTCTCGCTCTTGGTACTGCAGGATGAGCTGAAGCCGCGTTTGTGAATCCGCAGAGTCCACATGTTTTAAAACAGTCTGCAAGTAAACATCCAGGGCAGTATCACCCTTGGGCGAAGCACTTGACACTGTCCTTTCCACTGGACTTGCGCTTCCTTCGGCTGGGTCAAGCGTGGTACCCTGCTCTGCTGCGTCCTGGACGGCTTGCCTCGCCTCATAATCCTCGAGCTTGCAAAAGTTCCTCTTTCTTTTTATCCTTCATCGAAATATTTTTCTCTCTACATAATTGTTCCAAGGTCTTTTTCGATGGTTGTTGCGACATTCTCACTCCAGCCAAATAAAAGATAGAAAAGAAAAACAAAGAAGGGGAAGAGAACTGCTGTGTATTGTGTAAATTTTAATAAATGCACTGAGTTCTGCTCTGGAAATTGGAAAACCAATTTCTTTAGTATCTGGATCTATGTTGCTTCACAGATCCAAATACTAACCTGATATCCCACCGCTTGCCACCAGTTGTCACGACCCACTACGCGCGCTGCTGCGAAAAGACGCCTGGTTAAGCCGCTCACTATCTGCCTATCCTAGACCCAGATAATCATGCGCGCTTATCTACCGGTCCCGGCCACACTACCTCTCACAAAAGGCACGTAGGGTGCGATATAATGATCCCAGGATTACAACGCAGTACAAATCTTCTCTTGAAGCGGGTAATGACTACGTCTCCCACAATCCCTAAGGCTCACTTTCCTACTCTATTAGTAACGCTGCCACCAGTCCTCATGGACACTACGCACATCGCAACAGGAGACACAGGGCTTAAGCAACCGCACTATCCTAGACTCGGACAGTGACTACAGATCCCACAATCCCCTGCCATTTCCCGACGACCGCAACACGCAATTTCTTATATATAACCGAGCTTAAAGCAAATAGCAATACTCCCAATATTTTAGTTAGCGTGGATCTCATCAGCCAGAGTCAAAACTTAAATACTTTTTATTTATTTATGATATAGAAAAAATCACAGTGCTTTGTTACAGAAAAAATTATAACTAGAATAAATCAATTAATTACACACTACACAGCAAATAAAAGAAAAAGGGTGAACCATAGAGCAATTACTTACGAAGAGCTATTCATTAAGCTAGCATCAATGGTCTCCTGGAGCCTGGAGATAGAGCATGGACAGATCAGTCCTCTTTCGAAGGTACCCCAAGTGATCAGCCAAAGCACATGGCCAGTTTTCAGAATTTATTCATTTCCTGATCCTTCCAACCCCCACCCACAAATGGCCCAGGCTCCAGTACTACATATCCCAGAGTGCCCTTCGATTGTGCTCAGTACGCTGGTCAATTAATCTTTAATTGCCCAAAAGTGTCCCTCTTCCCCCCAGACCCCCCTTAGAGATCAAGGTGTAACGTTGGGGGCTTCCAGCCCTACCTGTGTGCTTGAGGACAGCAAGTCTGATGCTGCTCGCTGACCACTGCCCGGTTTAAATGGAGACAGGCAGGGAGGTGATTGCATGAGGTGTGGCTTGAGTGGGGGGCGTGGTCTGGTGAAGGTCTTTAAAAACCCTCAGTATAGTTTCAGAAGTTGCCAGATCGTGGTTATCCATACCTGAGCGCCTTGTACCTGACTGCTAAATTGATTTAACCTGTTATTGACCTCTGCTTGTGTTCTGACCATTCTGCCTTCTGTTGCCCTAGACTATTTTCTTGTACTACGCTACTGCTCTGATACCGACCCGGCTATTCCATTTGACCATTCTGAACTCTGTATTCCTGATTCTGGCTCGGCTGACTCCTCTCCGTATTGTTAACCCTTTTCTGTCTAGCTAGTTTACCTGGCCAATTCTAAGGACCAGACAGATAGGGATCATTCACAGCTACACTGTTGGTAGCTTCTGAGTTTTGTGGAGTGTTGGGGGTTAAGTACTGCGTGGTGGGATCCGGGAACCGTGACACAAGGATGTGCTTCCTGTCTTTGAAGATGGGGTCTAAATCTTGGTGCCTGGCTGGCTGCCAAGGTGTGAGTACTATGTCAGAGTACAAAGGACATTCCCTTTTACAGTTACGTGTTATATCCTCCCCCCCAAGGGAGAAAGCTAACCAAATGGTCTGACACAAATGAATATCAAGATATGGAGGAGATATATATATATATATATATACAGGCAGACCCTTATATAGATAGAAATACAGATCTAATCTGTCACACAGAGCGGCACGGCTGGTCCTGCTGACTGTGTGCGGGCACCCGACAAACCGGTAGGGTTTACCCCTCCTTCGTCTGCACCCGCTGTTGCGGCATCCTTGTTTCCCCTGACTGCCTTACCTGTGCCTGAGCTCGGTGCCCAGCCTGTCCATGCCTCGACAGGCCCTCCTAATTTCCTGTCCTCTCTGACGACATCAGTGATGCGAGACGGAGGTGGACTCGTCCCGGCGGGGATCTCTACTACCTTCGGGTGGTATCCGGCTCTGGAAACGTATACCCCTGTGTTGCCCGGGGCGCTGATGGGGTCCGGCCTATTCCTGCGGAGGAGCTGAGGGAGCCTGAAGACCAGTTTCTGGATGCTGCATCATGGAATGCGCTCTGTGGCCTGCTTATTTTGGGGGCAACCAGCCTCCCCTGTGACGCTCTGCCGGTACAGACCCGGCCTCATTCTTGGATGCGGGATGAGGGGGCAGCCTTTGCTGCTTGTCGATACTGGACACTGGCTGACGATCCCTGGCTGTTTTTAGAACAAACCGCTTCCCTGGCTGATACCCCCTTGGGAGTGATTTGTGCCCGCCCCTCATTTTATCAGACTCTTGCTTATTTTTTGCTGACTTATGTTTTTTTTTTTTTTTTTTCGGAGACACTTTTGAGGACACCCTTTAGACACTCTTTTACAGTCCTTGTTTTACAGAGAGGTGGTTATGTCGGTTCTGTGTTTGCACCTGCCCCCCCTTTTTTTGTGTGGGACATTGGGTAGGTCTGGGCGAGCCATTGGAGTGGGTACCATGGCTCTGACTACTTCTTCTGGCCCCAGATCACCCAGCCATGTGGGTTCTCCCATGACCTCCAATTCCCTGCGGGATTTCTGGAGCGAGCCAGGGATGCCACCTTTCCTGGGTGGTCCCCCATCCCCCCCCTTTATTTTCTCTTCCTATTTTTTCATTGTTTTTGCCTACACAGATACCCCACCTGCTGTTAGCCCGCCGATTCCACCGCCTCTCTGATTTTGCTGACTTATGTCTATTTGAGTGTCCCTCCCCCCCTTTTTTATTATTTTTGTTCTCTTACTGAACCTTGCTGGCTATCGTTATCTGTTCCCTATGTCTATTATATTGATGACTTGTTGCAAAATAAAAATTTTGAAATACAAAAAAAAACTGTAGGGGTCGCGTTATACACGGGACAGCTGCGAGGGAGTGAAGATTTGATTGCTTCCAGGAGCTGTCTGACACGTGCACGCTCTGGAATCCCAATTTAACCCTGCAGTCCTGACTTTAACCATTAACCCTTAATGACTGCAGCCCTCAAGCACCCCTGTACAAAACATCTCCAATACTATTCAGCCCTCTATTAACCCTTCAATCCAAAAACCTACATTAACCTTTGCAATAAAAAACAGTAGGGATGTGCGTTTTGGGTTTCGGAATTTTCACGAAATTTCCCGATTCGTGCATTCGGATTCGACCGATTTTTTTTTTTTTCGAAAATTTTCGGATCCAAAAACGGCAGATCCGAACAAATTTCCGAACCGAAATGAAAACTTTTCGGAATTTTCGAATGGACTAGAAATGTGTAAAATCGAAAATCATTTTCGTTCCATTCGTGATTTCGGCTCCATTCCTGATTTCGGTTCCATTTCAGTAATTTCGGACAACGTATTTTTTGGTTATATCGCTGATTCTGTAATTTTGTATTATTCCCATCTCAATGTATCCTTCCTGGAAAACCAGAGAAATCACAATGTATCCTTCTTGTAAAACCAGAGAAATCTCAATGTATCCTTCTTGTAAAACCAGAGAAATCTCAATGTATCCTTCCTGGAAAACCAGAGAAATCTCAATGTATCCTGCTTGTATAAACAGAGAAATCTCAATGTATCCTTCTTGTAAAACATGAGAAATCTCAATGTATCCTTCTTGTAAAACCAGATAAATCTCAATGTATCCTTCCTGGAAAACCAGAGAAATCTCAATGTATCCTTCCTGGGAAACCAGAGAAATCTAAATGTATCCTGCTTGTAAAACATGAGAAATCTCAATGTATCCTTCTTGTAAACCCAGAGAAATCTCAATGTATCCTTCTTGTAAACACAGAGAAATCTCAATGTATCCTTCTTGTAAACACAGAGAAATCTCAATGTATCCTGCTTGTATAAACAGAGAAATCTCAATGTATCCTTCTTGTAAAACATGAGAAATCTCAATGTATCCTTCTTGTAAAACCAGATAAATCTCAATGTATCCTTTCTGGAAAACCAGAGAAATCTCAATGTATCCTTCCTGGAAAACAGAGAAATCTAAATGTATCCTGCTTGTAAAACATGAGAAATCTCAATGTATCCTTCTTGTAAACCCAGAGAAATCTCAATGTATCCTTCTTGTAAACACAGAGAAATCTCAATGTATCCTTCTTGTAAACACAGAGAAATCTCAATGTATCCTGCTTGTATAAACAGAGAAATCTCAATGTATCCTTCTTGTAAAACATGAGAAATCTCAATGTATCCTTCTTGTAAAACCAGATAAATCTCAATGTATCCTTCCTGGAAAACCAGAGAAATCTCAATGTATCCTTCCTGGGAAACCAGAGAAATCTAAATGTATCCTGCTTGTAAAACATGAGAAATCTCAATGTATCCTTCTTGTAAACCCAGAGAAATCTCAATGTATCCTTCTTGTAAACACAGAGAAATCTCAATGTATCCTTCTTGTAAACACAGAGAAATCTCAATGTATCCTTCTTGTAAAACATGAGAAATCTCAATGTATCCTTCTTGTAAAACCTGAGAAATCTCAATGTATCCTTCCCGGGAAACCAGAGAAATCTCAATGTATCCTTTTTGTAAAACATGAGAAATCTCAATGTAGCCTTCCTGGGAAACCAGAGAAATCTCAATGTATCCTTCCCGGGAAACCAGGGAAATCTCAATGTATCCTGCTTGTATAACCAGAGAAATCTCAATGTATCCTTCTTGTAAAACCAGAGAAATCTCAATGCATCCTTCCTGGAAAACCAGAGAAATCTCAATGTATCCTTCTTGTAAAACATGAGAAATCTCAATGTATCCTTCTTGTAAAACCAGAGAAATCTCAATGTATCCTTCTTGTAAAACCAGAGAAATCTCAATGTATCCTTCCTGGAAAACCAGAGAAATCTCAATGTATCCTTCTTGTAAAACATGAGAAATCTCAATGTATCCTTCTTGTAAAACCAGATAAATCTCAATGTATCCTTCCTGGAAAACCAGAGAAATCTAAATGTATCCTGCTTGTAAAACATGAGAAATCTCAATGTATCCTTCTTGTAAACCCAGAGAAATCTCAATGTATCCTTCTTGTAAAACCAGAGAAATCTCAATGTATCCTTCTTGTAAAACCAGAGAAATCTCAATGTATCCTTCTTGTAAACACAGAGAAATCTCAATGTATCCTGCCTTGTATAAACAGAGAAATCTCATGTAATCCTTCTTGTAAAACATGAGAAATCTCAATGTATCCTTCTTGTAAAACCAGATAAATCTCAATGTATCCTTCTGAAAACAGAGAAATCTCAATGTATCCTTCCTTGAAACCAGAGAAATCTAATGTATCCTGCTTGTAAAACATGAGAAATCTCAATGTATCCTTCTTGTAAACCCAGAGAAATCTCAATGTATCCTTCTTGTAAACACAGAGAAATCTCAATGTATCCTTCTTGTAAACACAGAGAAATCTCAATGTATCCTTCTTGTAAAACATGAGAAATCTCAATGTATCCTTCTTGTAAAACCTGAGAAATCTCAATGTATCCTTCCGGGAAACCAGAGAAATCTCAATGTATCTTTTTGTAAAACATGAGAAATCTCAATGTAGCCTTCTGGGAAACCAGAGAAATCTCAATGTATCCTTCCCGGGAAACCAGGAAATCTCAATGTATCCTGCTTGTATAACCAGAGAAATCTCAATGTATCCTTCTTGTAAAACCAGAGAAATCTCAATGCATCCTTCCTGGAAACCAGAGAAATCTCAATGTATCCTTCTTGTAAAACATGAGAATCTCAATGTATCCTTCTTGTAAAACCAGAGAAATCTCAATGTATCCTTCTTGTAAAACCAGAGAAATCTCAATGTATCCTTCCTGGAAACCAGAGAAATCTCAATGTATCCTTCTTGTAAAACATGAGAAATCTCAATGTATCCTTCTTGTAAAACCAGATAAATCTCAATGTATCCTTCCTGGAAAACCAGAGAAATCTAAATGTATCCTGCTTGTAAAACATGAGAAATCTCAATGTATCCTTCTTGTAAACCCAGAGAAATCTCAATGTATCCTTCTTGTAAACCCAGAGAAATCTCAATGTATCCTTCTTGTAAAACATGAGAAATCTCAATGTATCCTTCCTGGAAAACCAGAGAAATCTCAATGTATCCTTCCTGGGAAACCAGAGAAATCTAAATGTATCCTTCCTGGGAAACCAGAGAAATCTAAATGTATCCTGCTTGTAAAACATGAGAAATCTCAATGTATCCTTCTTGTAAACCCAGAGAAATCTCAATGTATCCTTCTTGTAAAACCAGAGAAATCTCAATGTATCCTTCTTGTAAACACAGAGAAATCTCAATGTATCCTTCTTGTAAAACATGAGAAATCTCAATGTATCCTTCTTGTAAAACCTGAGAAATCTCAATGTATCCTTCCCGGGAAACCAGAGAAATCTCAATGTATCCTTTTTGTAAAACATGAGAAATCTCAATGTAGCCTTCCTGGGAAACCAGAGAAATCTCAATGTATCCTTCCCGGGAAACCAGGGAAATCTCAATGTATCCTGCTTGTATAACCAGAGAAATCTCAATGTATCCTTCTTGTAAAACCAGAGAAATCTCAATGCATCCTTCTTGTAAATCCAGAGAAATCTCAATGTATCCTTCCTGGAAAACCAGAGAAATCTCAATTTATCCTTTCTTGGAAACCAGAGAAATCTAAATGTATCCTGCTTGTAAAATATGAGAAATCTCAATGTTTCCTTCTTGTAAACCCAGAGAAATCTCAATGTATCCTTCTTGTTAAACATGAGAAATCTCAATGTATCCTTCCTGCAAAACCAGAGAAATCTCAATGTATCCTTCTTGTAAACCCAGAGAAATCTCAATGTATCCTTCTTGTAAAACCAGAGAAATCTCAATGTAGCCTTCCTGGAAAACCAGAGAAATCTCAATGTATCCTTCCTGGGAAACCAGAGAAATCTAAGGCTAAGGTCAGACGAAAGCATTTTTAACATGCGTTTAGCCGCACGAAATCACGGCCGTGCTAGCAGCAAATGACGTCCAATGCCGGGGAACACACGAAGTACGGCCGCACGAAAGTTCGTCCGCGCAACGCAAGTGGCAAACGAACGCATTTTTTCTAGAACGTCAAACCGCTACTACTGACGTACAGAGTGCGCTGCGCCGCATAGCAGCGTGTTTGTGTGATTGGGAGACGTCAGACGCTGCTAATGTCCGGCTAACATAACGTCCAGACACAAAAAGTGTTTTATTGATGATCCATACAAAATCACGGAGGAAAAGGCGCATCGTATGACCGCTATCGCGTATTCCGTATTCGGTTCCATTTCAGTAATTTCGGACAACGTATTTTTCGGTTATATCGCTGATTCTGTAATTTTGTATTATTCCCATCTCAATGTATCCTTCTTGTAAAACCAGAGAAATCTCAATGTATCCTTCTTGTAAAACCAGAGAAATCTCAATGTATCCTTCTTGTAAAACCAGAGAAATCTCAATGTATCCTTCTTGTAAAACCAGAGAAATCTCAATGTATCCTTCCTGGAAAACCAGAGAAATCTCAATGTATCCTGCTTGTATAAACAGAGAAATCTCAATGTATCCTTCTTGTAAAACATGAGAAATCTCAATGTATCCTTCTTGCAAAACCAGATAAATCTCAATGTATCCTTCCTGGAAAACCAGAGAAATCTCAATGTATCCTGCTTGTATAAACAGAGAAATCTCAATGTATCCTTCTTGTAAAACATGAGAAATCTCAATGTATCCTTCTTGCAAAACCAGATAAATCTCAATGTATCCTTCCTGTAAACCCAGAGAAATCTCAATGTATCCTTCTTGTAAAACCAGAGAAATCTCAATGTATCCTTCTTGTAAACCCAGAGAAATCTCAATGTATCCTTCTTGTAAAACATGAGAAATCTCAATGTATCTTTCTTGTAAACCCAGAGAAATCTCAATGTATTCTTCTTGTAAAACATGAGAAATCTCAATATATCCTTCTTGTAAAACATGAGAAATCTCAATGTATCCTTCTTGTAAAACCAGAGAAATCTCAATGTATCCTTCCCGGGAAACCAGAGAAATCTCAATGTATCCTTTTTGTAAAACATGAGAAATCTCAATGTATCCTTCCTGGAAAACCAGAGAAATCTCAATGTAACCTTTCTGGGAAACCAGAGAAATCTAAATGTATCCTGCTTGTAAAACATGAGAAATCTCAATGTTTCCTTCTTGTAAACCCAGAGAAATCTCAATGTATCCTTCTTGTAAAACATGAGAAATCTCAATGTATCCTTCTTGTAAACCAGAGAAATCTCAATGTATCCTTCTTGTAAACCCAGAGAAATCTCAATGTATCCTTCTTGTAAAACATGAGAAATCTCAATGTATCCTTCTTTGAACCCAGAGAAACCTCAATGTATCCTTCTTGTAAAACCAGAGAAATCTCAATGTATCCTTCTTGTAAACCCAGAGAAATCTCGATGTATCCTTCTTGTAAACCCAGAGAAATCTCAATGTATCCTTCTTGTAAAACATGAGAAATCTCAATGTATCCTTCCTGCAAAACCAGAGAAATCTCAATGTATCCTTCCTGCAAAACCAGAGAAATCTCAATGTATCCTTCCTGCAAAACCAGAGAAATCTCAATGTATCCTTCCTGGGAAACCAGAGAAATCTAAATGTATCCTGCTTGTAAAACATGAGAACTTTATCATAAGAGAACTATATTCCAAGCAATCAAAATGCTCAATTACATCTATCACCATTCTAAAATAGCCACGATAATGCATTACCTCTCACTCTGCACCCCTGCTCTCTAACAACCATTGGAGGAACAAGGGTGAGAGTGGGGTGGAATGAACATGAAATGAAAACATGGAACAACAGTAACTTAACAGACTTCTGTAGTGTTTTGGAAAATTTATACTTTCATAATTTTGCTCCTAGCGTTATATTCGAGTCTTGAGTAATATTCTTATTTAAATAATGAATATCTACCCCTCGCGTTATACTCGGGTCGCTTTATACTCGAGTATCTACGGTATGTTTATCCACAAACGATCTTAACGAAATATTTAACTATTTAAGATTATCAGGATATGTTTCTTACAAGAATGTTAAATAGTAACATGATCTTTATTATGTGTCATGTGTGTTTATATATGTGCTGTTACAGTTATTCATTTAGATGGGGATTTATAGTGTATAGATATCCTTATGCTGCCTTATGCTGCCACCTAGTGGTCTTTCTGTATTGTACATGCTTTCCTTCTTTTTCCCCTCGCTTTATGATGATGCACTTCCTGTGTGTGTTTAGTTCCACCCTTCCTTCTTGTAAGAGCTGCAGCATGGTGTAGTTATCCAGCAGCACATGTATATTCATCCTCAAGTTAGGACAGAATCATTTTTTTGACCGCAAAGAACATCTCATTCCATCATCTGCTGTATCCTGTGATCTGCTGTAACCTGATATATGGAATAAAGCAAGTCGTGGAAATAAACGGTGTTCTGGTGAGTTCAGCTATCTGATAAGGATTGTCCTCGGTGATTGCATCTACTTATACAGGCCAGGCATAGAGGTCTCTGCAAGGGATAAATCGCTATAACAACGATCGAGTCAGAATAGTCAAAAAATGTGTAGAATCCTACAGACTGCTATTATATATGTGTGTGCTTAATCTGCAATCAAGCTCAGTGCCATCGGCCATTTTATGGAAGCACATGTGTGTGTGTTTAATCTGCAATCAAGCTCAGTGCCATCAGCCATCTTGGGGAAGCACATGATCGCACAAGCTTACTGCATCTCACTTCTACTGCATCTGACTGAATATTGAAAACGGTTTCTCTGCATTTAACTGTGTTACCTGCCTGTCTAAGCTGCCGTACATCTTTTTAAAGAGACAGTACTATTTTTGCAAAAACGTATAAAATGTCCAGACAAGGTTCTGTGCACTCTATTATGGCTGAACCGACGCAGATTCATCACGTCCCTGAACCTGCAGACGTACAAGGAGCAGATTCTGCAGAGTTTGTCGAACAGAGTGTAAAACCCAAACGCACAATAAAACCGACACAGAAACTCAGAGAAAACTATGAATACACTAGAGATGAGCTCTCCAGCAATCTGACGGACCTGTGGGACAGAACGTCACAATGCATGTCAGTTTTACCACACTTTAACAATCACCCAGCTGAATTAAGAGACTCTATAGATCGTCTGTCTGCTGCATATAAACGTTACCAGAGGCTGTCAGAAAAATACACAGACTTCTTGCAGGACTCTAATATGGAAGACTTTTCAGCAGAACTGACCAAGACTGATGCACTAAATCAACAGAGAGACCTCCTAGTGCAAGTTGCCAAAGAAAGGGCAGAACTCCGCATTGCTCAACTGCAAGAGACCAGATCGCACAGATCCACATCAACCAAGCACACTGCACATTCTTCCAGAACCTCTCGCTCCAGACATTCAACGTTAAGCGACAAGCTAATAGAGGCCCGCGCTGAAGCGGAGTCAAAGAAAGTGCAAGGCTCCTTTGCTAAAAAACAAGCAGAGTTAGAAGTACGCCAAGCAGAGTTAGCAGAGTTAGAAGCTCACAGCAAAGCCGCCAAGCAGAGTTAGAAGCTCACAGCAAAGCCCGCCAAGCAGAGTTAGAAGCTCACAGCAAAGCCGCCAAGCAGAGACGGCATCCCAAATCAAGATTCTGCAAATGGAAAAGGAGGAAGCAGCTGCCGTAGCGAGGCTGAAGGTCCTCGAAGAAGCAATGGGACAAAGTACTAATGCAGACTGCCCTATCCCAGCAGAACTGGAAGACCCAGTCGAACGCACTAGCAAATACGTTTTACAGCATAACATTTGCAACAATACACAGTCATCTCCTGTACCTCCTCCCAACACTGTTCTGACTCTCAACGCAGAGACCTCTCAGCTCCAAATGCCTGAGCCTCCTCCAGTCCACAACACAAGAACATCTACGCAGCAAATCACATCAACTCAGTCTGCCAGCAAGGTGAATCCCAGTGACAAGCCGCAGCTCAAGCCGCAGCCAGCAGAAGCCTTAGAGACTACACCAAAGTTAAACGTTCTTGCAACGTCATTTTATCCTGGTAAACCTCACCCTTCATCACCAGAGAACTTTAACACCCAAGCGGTTCCTCAAGTTACTTTGGCACCAAAGAGTGAGAGATCAGACTTGACTGACTTCGCCAGATATATGATACGCCGAGAGCTCATTAACACAAGCCTCTCAAGGTTCGACGACTGTCCAGAGAGCTACAGGGCCTGGAGATCAACCTTCAAGGCTGCTATTGCTGATCTGAACCTTACTACCAAGGAGGAACTTGATTTGCTCATAAAGTGGCTGGGGCCAGAATCCACAGATCGTGTTAAAAGACTGAGAACAGTACATGTTGACCACCCGGATGCAGGTCTCGTTGCTGCGTGGGCAAGACTTGAGCAAGCTTATGGCAGCGCTGAAGCCATAGAAGGCGCTCTGTTCAAGAGACTGCAAAACTTCCCAAAAATAGGTAACAAGGACTATCGCAAGCTCCAAGAACTGAGTGATCTCCTCATGGAGCTAGAGTTGGCAAAGACAGACCCACGTCTACCTGGACTAAGCTTCCTGGACACTGCTCATGGTGTCAATCCAGTGGCGTCTAAACTGCCATACGGCCTGCAAGAGAAATGGGCGCAACACGGCTCAAGATACAAAAGAGACTATAACGTATCCTTCCCTCCATTCTCATATTTTTGCAGGTTCATCAGCGAACAAGCCTGGACAAGAAACGATCCCAGCTTCAGCGAAACCAACTTGCCAGCTTCATCATCATCACCAGCATCCTCATCAAGGTATGATAACACAGCGGCTAAACGTAGAGACTTTAATAGAACAATATCTGTTAAAAGGACAGACATCTCACCACCCGTGTCCTCTCTTGCAAACCAGAGGGATTCAGGTGATAGCGATAAAGACCCTAATCGTCAGTGCCCTATTCACAAAAAGCCTCACCCTTTAAAGAAATGTCGTGGCCTTAGGGCAAAGACTTTACAAGAGCGCAGGGAGATTCTTCAAAAACTTGGGGTATGCTACAGGTGCTGTGCCTCTTACGGACATTTTGCTAAAGACTGTAAAGTTGTCATCAAGTGCACAGAATGCAGCAGCGACAGACATGTTACAGCTATGCACCCCACTCCACTTCCAGACAACCCACAGCAGCTACCTACCTCTGCACCTGTCTCAAATCATGGCGGGGAGCAACAAGGTAATGCTCCAGCTATAGGGAATATTTCTTCTTCATGCACGGAGGTCTGTGGAGAAGGCTTAGATTACAAATGCTGTGCCAAGGTATGCCTAGTCAAGATATACCCAGAGGGTCAACCTGAGAAAGCCACGAAGATGTATGCCATATTAGATGAACAGAGCAACAGATCGCTTGTTAAGCCTAAATTCTTTGAGATCTTCGGCATAAAGGGACACGCAACACCGTATACTCTCAGAACCTGTTCTGGTCGTGTAGAGACTTTCGGCAGAAGGGCCAACGGGTTTATGGTCTCTCACGTCAAGGGGAGAGAGGGAATACTCCTACCAACATTAGTTGAATGTGACCAGATACCAGACGAAAGGGAAGAGATTCCTACTCCAGAGGCTGCATATCATCATCCGCACTTAAGGCATCTTGTAGATGAGATTCCAGTAATGGACATGAATGCTGAAATCTTGGTCCTGCTAGGAAGAGACATTCTCAGAGTACATAAAGTACGCGAACAGTGCGACGGACCAGACGATGCCCCTTATGCACAAAGACTTGACCTGGGCTGGGTAATAGTGGGCAATGTATGCTTGGATAAAATGCACACGTCATCTGAGATCCACTCATTCAAAACTCACGTGTTAGGAACGGACGTGTATCCCACTTCAAACCGTGTCCTCACCATTATGACGTAAAGGAGAAGCCTCTTGACATTATCTGCGTGTCCGACGTCACTCCTATCCTCTGTGATGACAACCTAGGTACCACAGTGTTTTGTACTACAAGCGATGACAACAAAACAGCTTTATCAGTTGAAGACAGAGAATTTATCAAAGTAATGGACAAAGAATTCTTCAAGGATGAGTCTAACAGCTGGGTAGCACCATTACCTCTTCGTGCTGCAAGGGTCAAACTCCCAAACAATCGTGAACAAGCTTTATCCAGAGTCAAGTCACTACAACGAACACTAAAGAACAGACCTGAAATGAAGGACCATTTCATCGCCTTTATGAAAAGGATCTTTGACAATAATCACGCTGAACCAGTTCCACCTCTTCGAGAACATGAGGAGTGCTGGTACCTGCCTTTCTTCGGAGTATATCATCCACGTAAGCCAAAACAAATCAGGGTAGTATTTGACTCCAGTGCCAAGCATCAAGGCATATCCCTGAACGATGTTCTTCTCACTGGTCCTAACCTGACCAACAACCTCGTAGGTGTACTCATGAGGTTCAGAAGGGAGCCAGTCGCCATAACTGCTGATATTGAACAAATGTTTCATTGTTTTATTGTACAAAAAGACCATAGGAACTTCCTGAGGTTTCTGTGGCACCGTGACAACAACATGGACAATGAGATGATTGAATACCGCATGAGGGTACACGTCTTCGGAAATAGTCCCTCACCTGCTGTTGCAACATATGGTCTACGAAGGACTGCTCTTGACGGAGAAAAGGAGTATGGAGAAGATGCTCGACACTTCGTTGAAAGAGACTTCTACGTGGACGACGGACTTAAATCCTTACCCACAAATGAAGAAGCCATAGACCTGCTCCAAAGGACACAAGGTATGCTTTCTGAAGCTAACCTCAGACTACACAAGATTGCTTCAAATAGTGTTGCTGTCATGAAGGCCTTTCAACCTGGTGACTATGCCACAGGGTTTAAGGACTTAAATCTGGGAATGGACATGCCACCCGTACAGAGAAGCCTAGGCCTGCGGTGGGACTTATTAAAGGACACCTTCGGCTTCCAAGTCGGCTCTGCAGACAAGCCATTTACCAAACGTGGTGTTCTGTCGGTGGTGAACAGTTTATACGATCCAGTGGGATTCGTGGCTCCCATTACCATACAGGGTAAATCCTTACTTAGACAGCTCTCAGAGACTATTACAGATTGGGATGCTCCACTACCAATAGACAAGCTTTCAAAGTGGAATTCCTGGAAGCAATCTCTACATGCCTTAGATGGAATTCACATACCACGCTGCTACACTCCAGCTTCTCTTGCCACAAGTCAGAGAAAGGAACTTCACATCTTCTCAGATGCATCTACAGAGGCCATAGCAGCTGTCGCCTACCTTAAGGTAAGAGACTCCTCCAATCAAACCCACATAGGATTTCTGTTTGGGAAGGCTAAGTTAGCACCTAAGCCTGAACACACAATTCCCAGGCTTGAACTTTGTGGGACTGTGCTAGCCGTAGAAGTTGCAGATTTCGTACTACAAGAGCTAGACGTTCAGATGGACGACATCAAATTCTACACAGATAGCAAGGTCGTTTTAGGCTACATATACAACCAGACTAAACGTTTCTATGTCTATGTCAGCAACCGTGTAGAAAGAATCAGGAAAACATCTAAGCCTGAACAATGGCATTATGTTCCATCCGAACTTAATCCTGCAGATCATGCCACCAGGCCAGTGTCCACAAGTGTCTTCGCAAATTCTTCTTGGTTGACAGGTCCTGATTTCCTGCTGGCTCATCCAGAAGAAACAACAGCTGACGTCTTTGGTCTTCAAAATCCTGACGAAGATCCAGATATTCGTCCTGAGGTTAAGACTCTTCTCACCAGAACTGCACAAAGACTCGTCTTGGGCTGTCAACGCTTTGAACGTTTCTCCAAGTGGACAAGGCTTGTACGCACCATCGCGAGGTTAGTCCATATTGCACACTGCTTCCACACGAAGCCCGCAGAGGCTCACTGTCAAGGTTGGCACACGTGCCAAAGGTTTCTTTCTGCAAGGGATATTGCTGAAGGCGAACTGATCATAATACGCAGTGTACAACAGGATGTCTTCGGCTCAGAAATTAAATGCATTTGTGACAAGACGGACGTTCTAAGAAACAGTCCAATTGCTAATTTGAACCCATTCATCGACAGTAATGACATGCTAAGGGTCGGTGGACGTTTAAACAAGGCTAAGTTGGAGAGCAAGAACAGAATCCTCTCATCATACCTGCTCGCCACCACGTCTCCACTTTGCTCATACGGCACTACCATGAAGGGGTTAAGCACCAAGGTAGACACTTCACAGAAGGTGCCATAAGAGCTGCAGGCTTTTGGATTGTAGGAGCAAAAAGACAGATTACAGCTACACTGCACAGCTGTGTTCAGTGCCGCAAACTGAGAGGGAAACAGCAGCAACAGCAAATGGCAGATTTGCCAGCTGACAGAGTAAGCACTGACCCACCCTTCACTCATGTCGGTCTGGACGTCTTTGGACCATGGATGGTAACAGCCCGCAGAACTCGAGGTGGCCAAGCAAATAGTAAACGATGGGCAGTGATGTTCACCTGTATGAGTGTGCGTGCAGTACACATCGAAGTAATAGAATCTATGGATACCTCAAGTTTCATTAATGCCCTAAGACGATTCCTCGCCATTAGAGGTCCAGTCAAGACATTGAGATCTGATTGTGGAACTAATTTCGTTGGAGCCTGTCGAGAGTTGCAGCTTAACTCAAGGCCTATCCAAGACCTTTTAGCTGAAAAGGGCTGTACATGGATTTTCAATCCTCCTCATTCTTCCCACATGGGTGGTTCATGGGAAAGAATGATAGGCATTACACGTAAAATACTGGACTCAATGCTTATGGACTTGAACTCCACAAGACTCACCCATGAGATTCTAATCACCTTCCTGGCAGAAGCATCTGCCATAATCAATTCTAGACCACTTGTTCCAGTGTCTACAGATCCAGAGAACCCAACCATCCTTACTCCAGCTACTCTTCTTACCCAGAAACTCGGGACTGTTCCTGTTCCACCTGGAAACTTTAAAGCAGGAAAAATGTGCTACGACCAGTGGAAGCGAGTACAACACCTTGCCAACTGCTTCTGGAATCGTTGGAAGATGGAGTATCTTTCCACTCTGCAAGGACGCAGGAAATGGCAACGCCTGAACCCGAACGTTCAAGTTGGAGATCTCGTTCTCCTCAAGGACCAGCAAGCCGAAAGGATAGAGTGGCCTATGGGACTTATAAAAAGAGCATCTCTAGCGATGATGGTAAGGTACGTAAGGTGGAGGTGAAGGTCGCAAGACAAGGAACTGTAAAGACTTTTATCAGACCTATCACGGAACTTATTTTGCTCTTACCGCTTGGAGACTGAACTTACGTAGGTTTTCAAGACATCTAGCAAATTACACTGTCGTTATTTGCACTTGCATAACTACCGTTATGATGTATATATAGTGACATTTTCAATGCCAGACGGGGAGTGTGCTGTTACAGTTATTCATTTAGATGGGGATTTATAGTGTATAGATATCCTTATGCTGCCTTATGCTGCCACCTAGTGGTCTTTCTGTATTGTACATGCTTTCCTTCTTTTTTCCTCGCTTTATGATGATGCACTTCCTGTGTGTGTTTAGTTCCACCCTTCCTTCTTGTAAGAGCTGCAGCATGGTGTAGTTATCCAGCAGCACATGTATATTCATCCTCAAGTTAGGACAGAATCATTTTTTGACCGCAAAGAACATCTCATTCCATCATCTGCTGTATCCTGTGATCTGCTGTAACCTGATATATGGAATAAAGCAAGTCGTGAAAATAAACGGTGTTCTGGTGAGTTCAGCTATCTGATAAGGATTGTCCTCGGTGATTGCATCTACTTATACAGGCCAGGCATAGAGGTCTCTGCAAGGGATAAATCGCTTTACAACGATCGGAGTCAGAATAATATATAATATATATAACATAAATAACCATTAGGTTACTCTTTATATCATATCTTTAATCTGTATAAATTAATTTTCAGACAATTAACGCACAGAGTAACATGACTTAGTGTGGTATGTGACTGTGGATACAATTTGGTTAAAAACAGCAAAAAAAACCACAATTTTGTTATGAGTCAGATTAGATAACAGTTTGCAGCTTTCCCGGGTAATCCTCGGAATTCAGTCAAAAGTAACCTGCTGAAAACCGAAGATAACTGGAGTACCCAAAGGCGTTAGGATACTTTGCAGTTTACCTGAATAAAGTCTGAGGTTTCATTTCACATCAGACATTATCCAACACCACTAGGGTAAAGTGTGATTTCCAGGATAAAACACAGCAGAAAACTGGAGTACCCAGAGGCCTTTGGATATTTTGCAGACTACCCGGATAAAGTCAGAAATTTCATTTCACATTGGACTTTTGCTAATGACGCTTGGGTAGTGTCAGGATTACCCAGGTAATCCTAAAATTAACCGCACTTTGGGCTTTAACCGTAACATATATACTGTATGGTAGTGTGGCTCGTTATTAGCAAATACATATACATCCATAACTAGTATAGTTTGGATTACAAGAAGGGTGTATAACTGATACTATTGTGATGTACTATCCCTCATGGCTGTTCAGCTCACTTCACTTTATTGCCCAGTTGTGGCATATTGAAATAGTTTATTCAAGAGCCTATATAAGGACTCTCAGGACCTACAGTATATTTGACCTGTCTATATGTCTGTCTATACTCATTCATGTGTTTTAAGTAAATTTAGACAATAAAGTATAATTTTGTGTTGTAATTATAGTTGTGCACCCCCGGACATAACCACACTATAGATATCTACACTATATTGTCAAAAGTATCCGCTCACCTGCCTTGACTCGCATATGAATTTAGGTGACATCCCATTCCTAATCCATAGGGTTCAAGATGACGTCGGTCCACCCTTTGCAGCTATAACAGCTTCACCTCTTCTGGGAAGGCTGTCCACAAGGTTTAGGAGTGTGTTTATGGGAATTTTTGACCATTCTTCCAGAAGCGCATTTGTGAGGTCACACACTGATGTTGGACGAGAAGGCCTGGCTCTCAGTCTCTGCTCTAATTCATCCCAAAGGTGTTCTATCGGGTTGAGGTCAGGACTCTGTGCAGGCCAGTCAAGTTCATCCACACCAGACTCTGTCATCCATGTCTTTATAGACCTTGCTTTGTGCACTAGTGCACAGTCATGTTGGAAGAGGAAGGGGCCAGCTCCAAACTGTTCCCACAAAGTTGGGAGCATGGAATTGTCCAAAATGTCTTGGTATGCTGAAGCATCCAGAGTTCCCTTCACTGGAACTAAGGGGCCAAGCCCAGCTCCTGAAAAACAACCCCACACCATAATCCCCCTCCACCAAACTTTACACTTGGCACAATGCAGTCAGACAAGTACCGTTCTCCTGGCAACTGCCAAACCCAGACTCATCCATCAGATTGCCAGATGGAGAAGCGTGATTCGTCACTCCAGAAAACACGTCTCCACTGCTCTAGAGTCCAGTGGCGGCGTTCTTTACACCACTGCATCCGACGCTTTGCATTGCTCTTGGTGATGTATGGCTTGGATGCAGCTGCTCGGCCATGGAAACCCATTCCATGAAGCTCTCTGCGCACTGTTCTTGAGATAATCTGAAGGCCACATGAAGTTTGGAGGTCTATAGCGATTGACTCTGCAGAAAGTTGGCGACCTCTTTGCACTATGCACCTCAGCATCCGCTGACCCCGCTCCGTCAGTTTACATGGCTTACCACTTCGTGGCTGAGTTGCTGTCGTTCCCAAACACTTCCACGTTCTTATACAGTTGACTGTGGAATATTTAGGAGCAAGGAAATTTCACGACTGGATTTTTTGCACAGGTGGCATCCTATCACAGTTCCACGCTGGAATTCACTGAGCTCCTGAGAGCGACCCATTCTTTCACAAATGTTTGTAAAGACACTCTGCATGCCTAGGTGCTTGATTTTATACACCTGTCACCATGGAAGTGATTGGAACACCTGATTCTGATTATTTGGATGGGTGAGCGAATACTTTTGGCAATATAGTGTATATATCACCAGTATTTGTCTGGTTTGCACGGTGGATTATATCATAAGGAAAAAGGACGGTCACCCAATAGTGCAAAACCATAACATTTAATGAAAAAAATTTTTTTAACCCCTTCACTGCTGAGACATTTCCCCTCTGTGTGCTGAGCTCATTTGTCAAAATGAGCTCAGCACACAGAGGGGAAATGTCTCAGCAGTGAAGGGGTTAAAAAAAATTTGTTCATTAAATGTTGTGGTTTTGCACTATTGGGTGACCGTCCTTTTTCCTTATGATATAATCCACCGTGCAAACCAGACAAATACTGGTGATATATACACTATATTGCCAAAAGTATTCGCTCACCCATCCAAATAATCAGAATCAGGTGTTCCAATCACTTCCATGGTGACAGGTGTATAAAATCAAGCACCTAGGCATGCAGACTGTTTTTACAAACATTTGTGAAAGAAATGTCAAGTTTTGTTCTCATCATGTTTAAATTTGATTTGAAGTCATGTTTTATTGTAGGACCCAGACATATTATATATCCTTATTTTCAGCAAACTGCAGATTTAAGATATACAGGTGAAACTCGAAAAATTAGATTATCGTGTAAAAGTTCATTTATTTCAGTAATGCAACTTGAAAGGTGAAACTAATATATGAGATAGACTCATTACATGCAAAGCAAGATAGTTCAAGCCGTGATTTGTCATAATTGTGATGATTATGGCTTAGGCTAGGGTCAGACGAACGCATTTTTCACGTGCGTTTAGCCGCACGAAATCACGGCCGTGCTAGCAGCAAATGACGTCCAATGCCGGGGAACATACGACGAACGGCCGCACGAAAGTTCGTCCGTGCAACGCAAGTGGCCAACGAACGCATTTTTTTGAGAACGTCAAACCGCTACTACTGACGTACAGAGTGCGCTGCGGCCGCATAGCGGCGTGTGTGTGTGTGATTAGGAGACGTCAGACGCTGCTAATGTCCGGCTAACATAACGTCCAGACACAAAAAGTGTTTTATTGACGATCCGTACAAAATCACGGACGAAAAGGCGCATCGTATGACCGCTATCGCGTATTCCGGGAAAAAATACGTACGTTCGTACGAACGCACTTTTTCACGGACAACGTGAAAAATGCGTTCGTCTGACCCTAGCCTTAGGCTAGGGTCAGACGAGCGTGATTTCTATGGACTGTACGTCTGTGCACACGGATGTACGTCAGTACGGAAGACGCAGTAGTGGCTACACAGTCTGTTTATTCACTGACGTATATTTTGACGGATGTAGGAGGGAAAATAAAATAAAAAGCTAAACCATTTTGTCCGTGAAAAATGCTGGACGTATAAATGCAGTCCATCTGACCACGTTCCATCACTCACACACAAAGCTATGCAGATGTTGCGGATGCAGCACACTTTGTGCGGCCGTTCTAGGGGTTGTATGTTCTTGTCTGCCTTGCATCCGTGGGCCGCGGCCATTGTGCGTTCGCAGTTCAGTGCGGACCTACCTCGTGTAACGGGCTCCGATGGCCTTTCTGTCATGCTATCACGGACGTACTTTTAGGCGCAGTCACGGACATGAACACTACGCTCGTCTGACCCCAGCCTTACAGCTCATGAAAACCCCAAATCCACAATCTCAGAATATTAGAATATTGTGAAAAGTTGCAATATTCTAGGCTCAAAGTGTCCCACTCTAATTAGCTAATTAAGCCATAACACCTGCAAAGGGTTCCTGAGCCTTTAACTCCTTAGCAGCTGAGCCATTTCACCGTTGTGTGATGAGCTAATTTTTACCACTTTTGCTCATCATGTTTAAACGCGTTTAGAAGCCATGTTTTATTACATGACCCAGACATATTATATGTCGTTCTTTCCGGCAGACTCCGCAGATTCATAATATATAATTTTTATATGTATACGTCATGTTCTGCCTGTATATTATAACAAAAATGCAATAAAATTTGAATTTTCAATCATTTACAGTGTGTAAAGTGTTTTTTTTTCACATTTTTTCAGATGAGCATTTGCGGTTATATTTTCTATGGGGTGCACTTGTACAAAAATTAGAAATGGGGACTCGTTACATTTTTTGGGGGGGAATTACGTGTTTTTTTGGAAACGCACATTGTTCACTTTATAATTGAAATGTGAACAATATTGCTGCATTAATAAAAACACACAAAGAAAACCCATGCATTTATTTATTTTATTTTTTTAATTTTAATTTATTTTAGATTCTTTTTACTTTGAACAGGGTCATGTTTGGTATCATTCGAAAGGCCATGCTCAGACCTTTCGAATCACACCATGCATGTCCCCCTAGAACTGCCACGGTTCTGGAGATCTCCACCAGGGGATTTCCTTGGGAAATCCCCAAGCAGCTAGGGGTTCCCCGGATATCTGACGTCATCGTGCACGACACATCAGGAGCCGAGGGGGAACCCGGAGGTGGAGCTGCCATCCAAGATGGCGACCCCCACCGGAGCCAGATTACGATCGGCTGCCGAGCGGCACCGATCACAATCTGGCAATTGTAGGATTAAAACCCAGGCACCGCTTTAAAGGGCAGACACTGCCCTTCAAAGTGATGCCTGTTTTTTAGCTGAAAACCCTCCCGATCGGGAGGGAGAGGGATCGAAAAGGATCCCCCCTCCCTTCCAGGCGATCTCCCGGCTTTGCCGGGGGCCGCCTGGAAATGATGGCATTGCGCAGGCGCGATGACGTCATTTACGTCGGGGGCCAGCCTATCTTCGGCGCCTGGCTTCCCTGAAGCCAGAACGCCGCGGGACCCCAGACAGAGAGGTAAGCATCTCCGCCGGGGCTCCAGCTGGCGGATGACGTGTGGGGCACGTCCTCCATATATAGCGGGAGTCAATCAGGATGTGTCCCACACGTCATGCGCAGCGAAGGGGTTAAATGGTCTCTCAGTCTGGTTCAGTAGGAATCACAAACATGGGAAAGACTGCTGACCTGACAGTTGTGCAGAAAACCATCATTAACACGCTCCATAAGGAGGGAAAGCCTCAAAAGGTAATTACAAAAGAAGTTGAATGTTCCCAAAGTGCTGTATCAAAGCACATTAATAGAAAGTTATGTGGAAGGGAAAAGTGTGGAAGAAAAAGGTGCACAAGCAGCAGGGATGACTGCAGCCTGGAGAGGATTGTCAGGAAAAGGCCATTCAAAAGTGTTGGGGACTTTCACAAGGAGTGGACTGAGGCTGGAGTCAGTGTATCAAGAGCCACCACACACAGACGAATCCTGGATATGGGCTTCAAATGTCGTATTCCTCATATCAAGCCGCTCCTGAACAACAAACAACGTCAGAAGCCTCTTACCTGGGCTAAAGAAAAACAGACCTGGTCTGTTGCTCAGTGGTCCAAAGTCCTCTTTTCTGATGAGAGCAACTTTTGCATCTCATTTGGAAACCAAGGACCCAGAGCAGGCAGGAAGAATGGAGAGGCACACACTGCAAGATGCTTTAAATCCACTGTGAAGTTTCCACAGTCTGTGTTGATTTGGGGAGCCATGTCATCTGCTGGTGTTGGTCCACTGTGCTTCATTAAGTCCAGGGTCAACACAGCCGTCTACCAAGAGATTTTGGAGCACTTCATGCTTCCTTCCGCAGACGAGCTTTATGGGGATGCTGACTTCATTTTCCAGCAGGACTTGGCACCTGCCCACACTGCCAAAAACACCAAAACCTGGTTCAATGACTGTGGCATTACTGTGCTTGATTGGCCAGCAAACTCGCCTGAGAATCTATGGAGCATTGCCAAGAGAAAGATGAGAGACATGAGACCGAACAATGCAGAAGAGCTGAAGGCCGCTATTGAAGCATCCTGGTCTTCCATAACACCTCAGCAGTGGCACAGGCTGATAGCTTCCATTCCACGCATTGAGGCAGTAATTGCTACAAAAGGGTCCCAAACCAAGTACTGAGTAAATATGCGTGCTTATACTTTTCAGAGGTCCGATATTATTCTATGTACAATCCTTGTTTTATTGATTGCATGTAATATTCAAATTTTCTGAGATTTTGGATTTGGGGTTTTCATGAGCTGTAATCTATAATCATCACAATTATGACAAATCACGGCTTGAACTATCTCATACAGTATATTACTTTCACCTTTTAAGTTGCATTACTGAAACAAATGAACTTTTGCACGATATTCAAATTTTTTTAGAGTTTCACCTGTATCTTTATATTTACAACTCATGTCCTGTCAGAATGCTATAACAAACAATGTGAATTTCCTTTCAAATTTCAATCAAATTAAAAAATTTTTTTTTCACATTTTATCATCCAGACCTTTGTGGTTATATAGTCTATGGGACACTCTTGTTAAAAAAATTTAAACTGGGAACCTGGTACTGTATTTATCTGGGAAAATCTGTGATTTTAACTAAAACAAATTTTTCGCTTGTATTTTGGCGCACTGTATTTTCTGAATAAAATTACTATGTATAAAACATTGACCTTGCTCGAGGCATGGGAAATGAGAAAGTGAGTAACGACAGTGGTATTGCTCATTTTATATGTGACAAATAGACAATGCCATTGCTTCGAAAGAAGAAAAATAAAAAAACATTCTTCTGTGTTTGTGGGGTTTTTTCTTTTACATTGTCATGTTTGGGATCATTAGGAAGGCCAGACTCTGTCCTGTCCAATGACTTCTAATATGACTTTGTAGTGTAAAGAGTGGAAATACAGGGGTCCAAAGACCCCCCCACTCTCCTTGCAGTGGTGAAGCGGACTAAAACATAATAACACTTTGCTCCATCACCTCCACATTTGATCTCAATGCGAGATATGAGAAGGTTAGAGCAGTGGTATTGTTTGCTTTAAAAGCAAATGCACATAATGCTACTGCCTTAGAAATAATAAGTAAAAAAAGTAAAATTTTTAATTTTTTTTATTTTTTTTACACTTGTTCATGTTTGCCAGACACTGACCTTTCCAATGACATCTCACTTGACCTGGTGAGGTGTAAAAATCAGAGACGCAGGGAGAGTGGCGGCTGGTGACATTTCTAGTTGCTGGGGTGCCAGACTGGAAACATGTATGTTTTTAATCATGAAGAGGAATATGTCTATCAGGGTTATTCAGAGAAAGGTGAAAATCAGGAGAATGACTGGAGAAGTGAAAATTCTAGGTCAAAATAGACAAACTAGAAAAATTCTCCCATTTATCTCACTTTCCAAATTAACTATTTGGTCTAGATTGTTTTTTTCTCCTGTCAGTTCTCCTGATTTTCACCTTTGTCTGAATAACCCTGTAGATGTCACTACTAGCTCCAAAATATATGAACGATTCAATATAAAGGGGAATTAACCTTATAGACATATTCCTATTAATGAGGCAAATGAAATGGTCATAAATTCAACGATTACAAGTATAATCCAGAAATTAGCCACAAGATGTATACATAAAACATTTTTCAGTATAAAAAAAATCTAAGGCCCGTGTCAGACGAGCGCACTGATCACGTCTGTGTTGCCGCACATTTGTACGTCCTACGTCCATTATAGCATATAATTATGACCAATAGAGACCCACACACGAAGTAAGTCCGCACGGAACTGCGGACGCATAACGGGTGCGGAAAACGGACGCAGGTTAGGCAAGAACGGAAATCCGCTAGAACGGACGCACAGAGTGCGCTGCATCCGCAACGTCTGCATAGCTTTGTGTGTGAGTGATGGAACGAAAGTCAGACGGACTGCATTTTTGATGTCCAGCATTTTGACGGACAAAGGGCCATATTACATACTTGGTGCTAACTTAACCAGAGCTGTTGTAAACTTCCCAGAGCCATTATAGCCTATGGAGGTTTTAAGTTTACAACAGCTCTGGTTAAGTTAGCACCAAGTATGTAATATGGCCCAAAATGTTTTTCATATTAATTTATTTTCCCTTCTACATGAGTCAAAAAAAACATCAGTCACAAAAATGGACCGTGTGGCCACTACCTTGTCGTCAGTCAGAAAGTACGTCCGTTATGCATGGACGCACAGTCCGCACAGAATGCGCTAGTCTGACCCTAGCCTAAAAGTGAATGGAATTTTATTTTCTAAAAATAGAAACTGAACTCATCCATTTATTTTAAATAACTCTGAGCATACAAAACTTCAGTATGTGAAAGAAAAATCCTATTTTAATTTGTATTTAGCACATTAAGGCAAATGTTGGGTGCATTTTCTGACATTAAGGGGTTAAAGCAGAGGCCTTGCATGTGTAGCAGAAAGAAAAAAAAGAAAAATATCAGCATTCCAGTTTCAGCCAGAGCTTGGTTTGGGCAGTTTGAAGCCTGGCACAGCTCAATTAGCCAGCAGCAGGAGATCTGATAAAAGCTGTGGCTCCTGTTTTGAAGATCTCCCATAGAGCCCTTCTCGGATTTATGGATGCAGGTCAGAGACAAGTAGTCACGTAAACGTTCGTTTTTTTTTTTACTCTGCCTAGCAACAGTTGGGGAGAAAATGACACTGCTTAAAGGGACATAACACATTTTATTAATCAGGCACATGTTAATTGACATAAAAAAACAGCAGAACAAAATTAAATAGTTAAAATTTTTAATATTTATTTAAAAAAATATGATAGGACAAGCCACTCTGCAGGGCTCTAATGGACCCCCGGCGCTCCTCGCCGCAGTGCGCCGGTTTAGGTATTCGAATAACCTATGTGTAATAATGCATTGTACCGTCACCTTCAAACCTGCAGGCATTATTGGAAACGAGAAGGTGAGCAGCATCATTGTTCACATTATAATTGAAAATGAACAAGTGCTGCAAGTGCATTATAAAAAAGAAAAAGCGAGAGAATTTTATTTTACACATAACCTGGTCATGTTTGGTATCATTGAAAAGGCCATGGTCTGGGCTTTCAACGACGCCAAACATGACCCTTTAACTGCTATTGATTGGGAGATATGTATCTATAGCAAAGAGATTTCCCTGCCTGGCTGGGGGGGGATTCCCTTTCTGACATCATCGTGCCCATGCATAACTGCAGTGGACAGGGGAGACCGCAGAGGCAGGGCTGACTTCCAAGATGTCAGCTCCCTCCGGGAGAAGTCTGTGATGCTGAGCTGAATTGTGGCATTGACAGCTAAAGGGTTAAGAGGGGCATCGCTGGAAAAGTCAAACTGTGACCTTTCCAGCAATGCCTCTCTTATTTTGCTTCCCCCTACCGATGAGGGCATTGAGGGGTCCAACAGACCCTGCCTCCCCATCAGGCACTCTCGCGTCTCTGCCATGGTGGCGCCTGAAAATGACATCATTATGCGCCGATCCCACAAATGGCCTGGCTTCAAGGAAGACAGACCACCGCAGGACTCTGTCTAGAGCGGTACAAGTCTCTCCCTTTGGCTAGGGAATCCCCATGACGTGTGGGGGATTTCCTCCTCAAGTTGCGGGGAATCCCCATGACGTCCCCCACACGTCTTCCGCAGCCAAGGACTGAATAAATGAACTGTTGGTGCACACCCAAAAGCACGGGTCTGTGAATGCTAGCGTCGTCTGCATTGCCTGTCACTACAAACCAAACTCCAGCTCTCAGCCAAAATCGGCAGTGATCCTCCCGAAAATTGGTTCTGGATCCATCCCTGTCTACATGTCTGATACCTTGGTGATCTGCAGATGAAGGGTTCTATTTATGAAAATGTAACCCCATATCACATTCAGATATTAGTCCCAAAAGGGCAAATTGCATTTGAAGCAAATTAAGAGATTATTCATGAAGCAGAGAATTACATAGAATTTAAAAGTTAAGGCCAAAATATAGACCCCCACACTGTTCTTTTTCTTGACAGGAAGAGTCCTAATTTTTACCCATTCCCGGTTTGCCTTCAACACCATGGGGTAGAATTGTCTCAGAAAGCCTTATGATAGATAAGTTTACAGCCTTAAAACAATTAAATCCTGAGATGCTGAGCAAAAACATAGACATGTTAAGCATAGGGTTCTCAAAGTGCAGTAAGCTCACGCAATCACCTATGCGGTAACTGACTTTTTTCCCTGATTAGCGTTAGGAAGGTAATCAGGGGGGTGTTACATTTTCCCTGGTTTTGGCTGCGCCCCCTGGTGGTGAAGGGCCTTCATGTCTGTTTTTCCCCTGTGGTCTGTCTGGGGTCACATGGCCCAATTACACAGGCCCACTCCCTATTTATATCCCAGCAACACAGAGCCTCATTGACGGTTTGTGGAGTTTCATAGTGGTTCTGTCTGGTTTATGTTCCCTGTGTTGCTGCTGCAAAGCATTCCTGTCCAAGTATTTTCTGGTTTTGACCTTGACTGTGTTTATTGACTATCCCTTCTGCCCACTCCTGGTACTGTATATACTGATCTGTTGCCAACCTCTGCCTGTATGACGATTCTTGTATGTTTCATGTTTTAGGTACCTTGTCTGTCTTAGTCTAGTATATATTCCGAGGCCGCTTATAAGGACCTCTTTAGTGTAGTCTGTTTTGTTGACTGCCCTGCAGCCTACTCAATTCACGGATTATCAGGTATATTATTGTGTTTGACTGCCCTGCGGCCTGCTCAATTCACAGATTGTCAGGCGTGTCTTTATGTGGTCTGTCGGTCTTGAAGCCTTTGGAGCTTCGTGCAAATTCAGTTCTGTTTTTTGATGCTCCTTTGGTTTGTGAGAAATCAGTCTGTCCTTGTCTCTAGTCAGTAACTCCCCTGCCTTAAGGGCTTCATCCCATGTTCCAAGCCACCACGATGGCCCAAGCAGGGGCTAACCGTTACAGGAGGCAAGCGATAAAGTCACTTATCCTGATGTTAACGCTTACATATCCTAACCTTAGCGTTCGGTATGTAGTCTAGCTCTCTGACTTTTTACCTTTACAGTCCTCTGTCACATGTAGCACCGGGTGGACACCAGCGAACAATAGTCATTTTCAACCCATGCCTGTTTTGCACTCTTCCCATTTTTCCAGTTCCTTATCTTTGCTTCAATGTTCCTGTATCCCCCCCACTCCCATAGATTTCTTCCCAACCTTCCTTATTTTCCCTGCTGGAAGTGGTACTGGCCTCCAGGTGGTGGTGCTGCTTGCAGGCTCTGGCAGAGCTACTCTAGCACATAGAACTACAAACTGGGGATTTCCTGCTCCTTTGGCTCTATGCACTAAAGCAGAGTAGTTGGTAAATTTTTTGATAAGGGGGGGCTGATGACGGGTTAGCCCCCCTTACAATAATTGTTAATATATCATCTTCTATGTGTGATCTAACGCAAACAACAATTGATATAACCTGATCTAAAAAAAGCTCTAACCAACTGCATGAGTTTTATTAAAAAATTTTGATACAGCTGAGGTGAATTTTTCTTGATTTGCTATTTTGACCTAGAATTTTCACTTCTCCAATCATTCTCCTGGTTTTCACCTCTCTCTGAATAACGCTGTTTATTTTTTTCTAAAAACAGCAGATTTCATTGTTTGTTGGGTTTATAAGTAAAAAAAATAAACAATACCAGTGCACAAACTCATCTTTTCATTTCCCACGCTAAGAGCAAATTTGGAGGTATTATGCATTGGTTCATGTTACAATCCGCCCACTGCTGCAGAGAGAAACTGGGTTCCTTGTATCTCCTTTCTGTACACCCCACAAATGAGGTGTCATTGGAAGGGAATATATAAAACGAATAATGCTGCTGTCATTACTCACCTTTTCATTCCTCACACTAGGAGCAAGTTCAGCGTTTTATACATAATCATATTATTCATAAAATGCAATGTGCCAAAATAGAAGCGAAAAAATTGAGTTAATTCAGCATCTTCCTAGAAAAATGAAGTAGCAGTTTCTGTATTTCTGATTTCTTTTAAACAAGCGTCAGCTATAGAATATATAAGCACTAAGGTTTGGATGACAAAATATGTAAAAATAATTTTACACACTGCAACTGATTGAAATCCGAATAGAATTTTTATTTTTTTTGATGTAGTTTTCTGAGATGACATATTTTATACAAATTGTAATGACATATTTTTAATTAATGCATATGTGTGAAGACACACATGTTTTTGAGCTTTTGGGCACAAACCCTAATGCAACAGGCTGCACACGCCTATGTGTGTCATATGATTAGGGTAAGGGCTAGGGTTAGGTTAGGTTTAAGCTAGGGCTAGGTTTAGCACTAGGTTTATGTTATTGTTTTTTTTCTATTGTTTTGCTGTTCCGACTAAATCTGAATTTTTCCGATTTATATTCGGACATTTTTGATTATAATCGGGTAAATTTGTATTTATTTGACTTTTTTTTTTAATTCGGAAAATGATTTGGTTTGGACATCGGCAATTTGGAATTTGATTCTATCCAAATTGACGTTTTATATATCAGAACATTTCTGAATAGGTCCAAACCGGATCGCACATGTCGCAATTTTCTCGTCCTGCAGTTTTTTCAGCTTAACATGTTCCTTTCTGGTAGACATTTATTAGCCAGAAATGTGTGCAGAAATTAAACTTCTGTGTTTCTCCCCAACATACACTGTTTAGGTAACATAACCCTATATGTAAATGCATTTTATTTTATGTCCTTTAGACTAGCTTTTTTTTTTTTTTTTTTTAAGGATATCTTTATTAGCCATATGATTTATAAGGCTGGGGTCAGACGAACGCACTGAACACGTCCGTGTTGCCGCACATCTGTACGTCCGTTGTAGCGTACAATTATGATCAATACAGACCCACACACGAAGTACGTCCGCACAGATGTGCAGACACTCAACGGACGCGGCAAACGGACGCAAAGCATGCAAGAACGTCAAACCGCTAGAACGGACGTGCGGCGTGCGGCACGTCCGCGTAGCGGCCTGTGTGCGTGGGGGGAGGACGTCAGACACAGGGTCATTGCGGCCTATATAACGGCGATACGCCAGACGTGTCCAGGTGTGGCTGACTGGACCCCTGGTGATACTGCTGCAGAGATGGATGTGGAGAGGCTGATCGACGCTGTTCGCCATCACCCCGAATTGTGGGACACAGCCTGTGAGCTGTATAAAGACAAGGTCAAGAAGACGGCTGCATGGACAGCAGTTGCTAGAGAGGTGTTCCCAGAGTTCGACACATGGCCAGATCATGAGCAGAAACGCCAAAGTGAGTATATGAGTATTAAATTCATAATCATAAACATGATGAACATACTGCAATATACTGCATTTGCTGCACATGATGCCGAATGACCATTGCACGTAGCATTGGACTGTGCCACCACTGCCAAGCAAAGGTGTTGGTCTGTGGTTGTTCAGGGTCCCGCTCCCAATCTGTCAGGCACACCTTGCGTACAATCTCGCCAGCTGTCAATCTGCCAATGCGACAATTATGATGCATGTCCTGCAGACTGTAGCAACTACCAAGATACCTAGGACAAAAGGGCAAAGTGTGTTATGATCACATTCAATTAGCCTAACCTATGTCATTCATGTCATGTATTGCAGCACAGGAAGCCCTTGTGAAATGGCGAACTGTTCGCGACAATTATGTCCGAAACCTGCGGAAGAGGCAAGAAGCTGCGCGGTTAGGGTCTGGAGCGAGACAGACCCACAGCTACATATATGGTGAGCAACTCACCTTCCTGCGAAGGACCCTAGAGCCCAGAACCACCACCAGCAGCATGGATCCATCACCATCGGGGTCCCAGGAGCAACAGCCCATGCCGCCAAGTGCATCAGCCAGCTGCTCTGCGGATATGGAGCAATGCGGGCCTGAGTCACAGCAGGAGGAGGAGGATGCTGCAGGACAGGTGCCAGTGACGACAGCTCACACAAGTTTACCGGCGTCCAGACGGAGGAGGGCAGCAGGTGGCACCTTTGAACAGGCCATGCTAAGCTTTATGAATTCGCACCCACCACTACCACCACCGCCACCACCACGATGCATTCTGGCTGAGAGTGACGACATGGCATTCTTCAGCTCATGCTTGCCGATGCTGCAGAGGATGGACCACACCGAAAAACTGGAGTATCGCCGGTACAGCATAGACAAGATCAACAGCATCTTGTCCCGGCCTCACCACCAGGCCATGTCTCGTCCTGCTATGCCTGACCCACACTATGCTGGTGGGTACTACCGCCATAGCCATAGCCAGTATCTACACCCACCCTTTCCTCCTGGTGCTGTGCCTCAACCACATCATGCTGGTGGCCACTACCGCTATGGCCAGCCTCAACAGGCACCCATGGCTCCTGGTGCCATGCCCATCCCACACCCCGACACTGACCAGGGCAGGTACATGCAGGATCCTCATGACCCAGATGCACCTAATTATGAGGATTTGTAGGGTTTTCTTATATTTTTATATTTTTATTATGTGTTGTACGGAAACAATATATGCTGTGAATATATTGTTCTATGTTTTCGTTTATTGATGATAAAAATCTGTTTTCCTTACATTGTTGTTGGTGTCATTATTTACGTGTGCTGGAATGTGATGCCTGTGTATGTGTGTGACGAAGACCAGTTTTCACAAAATGTCTTTTTTCTATCCATATTGTATCTATTATTATCCACTGGCTATTGATTTGGTTGCTCCTCTTCTACTTTTCTTTTACATCCGTCACAAATAACGGACTGTGTGGCCACTACTGCCTCTTCCGTCAGAAAGTGCGTCCGTACTGCACGGACGCACAGTCCGTACAAAATGCGCTCATCTGACCCTAGCCTAAGGCTATTCAGATAGGTGTAAACCTTGAGATTGACTGGAGAATTGAAAATTCTAGGTCAAAATAGTCAAACCAGAAATATTCTCCATTTATCTCACTTTCCAAATTGGCTACTTGGTCTAGATTGTTCATTCTCCTGCCAATTCTCAAGGTTTACACCTTTGTCTGAATAGCCCTGATAGAGTTTGCAGGTGACACCTTGGTTTTCCCTCAGGGAAAAAAATACGATTTAGGCCCACGTCAGACGAACGCAGCTATCACGTCCATGTTGCCGCACAATTTAACGTCCGTGGTAGCATAGAATCATGATCAATAGAGACCCACATACGAAGTACGTGCGCACCGAACTGTGCACGCCCAGCACACGTGGCAAATGGACGCAAGACGGACGCGCAGAGTGCGCCACGTCCGTGTAGCGTTCTGTGTGAGTGATGAGATGTCAGACGCAGCGCATTTGCAGCGTCCAGCACCTTGACGCACAAAATGGCTTTTCATATCCTTTTCAACTTTTTATAATTTTTCATATTAATTTTATTTCCCATAGTTCCCTTTTTTCTATGTCTGTCAAAAAAACTGACCGTGTGGTGTCTACATAAGTCACCTACTGATGACCGAGTCGTACGCAGGGAGACAATAAATACTCAAAAATACACGACACATAACTGTGGAATAATATATATATACAGGCCACAGCTAAAAACTCCACACAATAAACCCACCACCATGACATAAAAATTCCCATAACAAAATAATACAATAACCCAGTGCTGAAAGAGGACTCCACACAACCACCACACACCTCCAAACCAACCAACCACAAAAAACCTCCCACCTCCCAACCATCTGACCAAAATTAGCCTAAATAAAAGGAACCCCTACCCAGCACTGCCTACAAGCCCCCGCCAAGAGCTCCTCACATAACCCCCTTATGGGAGAGCTCCCTCACCAAGGAAAAACAGGGCTTGTTCAATCCCCTCCTTGAGTGCCAGGATGAACAGATCCTTGCCCACATCATTCAGGTGAACGCCATCCTCCATAAAATAACACGCCGCATCATCCTCTTCAAAGGGTAGATGCCGCACCACCACACCATCCATCTTCTTCACAAACCTTCCCATACAGCGATTCACCTTGATCCGGCAAAGCCGCACTGCCTCCTCATTCTCTGCCTGCCTCCACACCATCCTTGGCAGCACCTCGGACCACACCACCACTGTCCATTGTGACCACTCCCTCAACTGCCGCAGATCCGCCTGCATCTGCTCCAGCAGCACACCAAGAGGGACCACACCCAAATCGTTCCCTCCCATGTGCACCACCAGCACATGGGGAACTTCACCATGCCTAATGGCACCCAAAATCGTCGGATTAAACTCCTCCCATAGGAGCTCACGGATTCCGAACCACCGTACCCGTGTTGCCGACCCATGCAAACCCATCTGTACTCCAGATGTTCGCACCAACGCCCTTCTCCTCGCCCAAAAAACAAGTCTCGACTTGTTAGCCACTGTGGGCACAGAATGGAGTCTCTAGGCTGGCTCTGAAAGGGACAAGACGTGTCGTGAGGGAGCTCTGCAGGATTCGCCTGATATTGGGGTTTTTTAGCTGGAACCCCTCATCAATTTGCCCATTATTAGGGTCCCTGGACGGCTAGCCATAACGGGGATTGCTCCGGTGACCGTTTTTGCCCTCCACCCGGAGCACAGCAGAGTTTTAGCCCGGCGGGTCTGATTCCCTGGCGGCCATCTTGCGGCCTACCCATCTGCCTCCGGGTGCTCGTTGCTCCTCCTGCTCCGCTTGTAGAGAGCCTGACCCGGTGCTTGGTGGATGCAGACTGAGAGGATGGAGGGCCCCTGTCTTCCGGCTGTGTCTGCGATGCCTGGGGACCTGATATTGACGGAGCGAGTGGGATGGAGCGGCCCCCCCCCCCCACCGGTGGCATGGAGGCTGCGTTTGCGGCCCTTGAGGCCTGCTTGGAGCAGCTGGGGGATGAGGAAGAGAACCCGATTTCCCGGGGCTCGTGGGGGCGACTGATGGCCGCGTGGAGGACTGGCCGGGTGACCGCAGACCAGAGAGTGGATGCAGAGATCCAGGAGGTGGACGCTCTCGGAGAGGATCCAACCTTGTGCCCCGCTGGACCCTGCTGGATCGTGCCTGATGCTATGGAGAGGTACGTCGGGATCGGCGACCTGACTGAGACGCTGACCCCGGGGCTGTCTGGAGGGGGGGAGCTGGAGTCTTGCGATGTCCAGGTGGCGCTGGATTCACCGGACCCGGAGATACCGTAGTCCAGACGTAAGCCTGCGGAGACTGACCCCCTGCCGATGGCTGTTCAGACGGCACCGCGGTACCCACTGACACGTGCAGCTGTACCCCGAGCATCTGACGGAGGAGGGTATGGAGAGTATCAGGTCCAGAGGCGACTTGGAGGTCAGCTTTATGACTGCAGGCTCGCTGTGCTTGGAAGCCCCGGTCTCGCATGCACTGTACTACCTGTCTTACGTAAGCTACCATTTCGGGATACGGGGTGATGAATCCTTTAAACTCCTGCGACCATTTTCTTTCACACCGATGACTCTTATTTGGATTCTCCTCTTGCTGTTTAATCTTCATCCTGCTGGTCCAGAGACGCTTCGGCCACTATTTTATTTTGTTTTATTTTTTCTTGATGACATTCCCCGGCCGGGGATAACTTTTGAGACTTTAGTTTTGCGAACCCAAAGTTTTTTCTTTTCGCTGACTTTTGCTTTGACCCCCTCCCCCCCCCCTATTTTTCGACTTCTTGCTGATTTTTCCTGTGAACCCCCCCCCTTCCCCCCTTTTTAATTTTTTATGTTATAAGTGAGTTTTATGAGAGTACAATATTTGGCCCTGCGAGGCCAACTATGCTGGTCGGTTTGTGACCTCTTTTTGCTTTACAAAATAAAAATCTTAAATATAAAAAAAAACCAAAAAAAAACAAGTCTCCATCTCCAACGATCCATACAACTCTCGAAGGATCTGCAAAAAAAAACAAATTACCAACATCTCCACCACACAAAATTACTCCAAAAGAAAAAACTCCCCACCACACACCCCACCAAAATGCTGTCCACAGTGGCGTAGCGTGGGGGGGGGCCGTGGCCCCGGGCGCAGTTTTGTTAGGGGCGCATAATTTCTTTTGAAATTATGCACCCCTAAAACTTGTGGCCCGACTGACCCGCCATGCCCTCGGGCGCCGCCCAAGGGCCCGCGGGTTGAGGGGACCCAGATGCCGGGCAGCGGGAGTGCCTGCCCGGCCCTAAACAGTGAGTCCGTCCTGTTTAATGGGAGGCGGCTGCGTGCAGGCGCAGGCCACGTGGTCCGTCTAATCAGGTGGTACTGAGTCTCTGTACCACCTGACTGGCTGGACCGCGTGACCTGCGCACACACGCAGCCGCCTCCCCTTCAACAGGACGGACTCGCACTCTGTTCAGGACCGGGGTGGGCAGGCACTCCCGCTGCCCGCGAGCTGGGGCAATATCCAGGTGAGAGCTGGGGCATATCCATGAGCTGGGGCAAATCCATGTGCTGGGGCAAATCCATGAGCTGGGGCAAATCCATGAGCTGGGGCAAATCCATGTGCTGGGGCAAATCCATGAGCTGGGGCAAATCCATGAGCTGGGGCATATCCATGAGCTGGGACATATCCATATGCTGGGGCAAATCCATGTGCTGGGGGGCAAATCCATATGCTGGGGCAAATCCATGTGCTGGGGGGCAAATCCATGTGCTGGGGCAAATCCATGAGCTGGGGCATATCCATGTGCTGGGGCAAATCCATGAGCTGGGGCAAATCCATGTGCTGGGGCAAATCCATGAGCTGGGGCAAATCCATGAGCTGGGGCAAATCCATGAGCTGGGGCAAATCCATGTGCTGGGGGGCAAATCCATGTGCTGGGGCAAATCCATGAGCTGGGGCATATCCATATGCTGGGGGGCAAATCCATGTGCTGGGGCAAATCCATGAGCTGGGGCATATCCATGTGCTGGGGTAAATCCATGTGCTGGGGCAAATCCATGAGCTGGGGCATATCCATGTGCTGGGTCAAATCCATGAGCTGGGGCAAATCCATGAGGTGCTGGGGCAAATGTGTGAGCTGGGGCAAATGTGTGAGCTGGGGCAAATCCATGAGCTGGGGCAAATCTATGTGTGAGCTGGGGCAATATCGATAACGTGTCCACAGGTTGGGGGGGGGCGCACAATTCTTGGCTGGCCCCGGGCGCTGACAACCCACGCTACGCCACTGGATGTCCATACCTGCAAAGAAAACATAACATAAACAATGACCATACTCCTCACCTCCAAATCCTTCTCTCCTGGTAGCGCTCACCACACCACCCCTCTGACCAGAAGGATCCTTAACCCCCGATACCAGCCTCGAGCTCCTACCTTCCACACTCCTGGAAACGCTCACGCCAGTCTCAGTCCCAACTGCGTCACCTCCAGCCAGCATCCGCCGGACCAACCGTCCTCGGCCTCTCACTGCCTCCAACCTCAACCTCTCAGACGCTGATCCACCGCTGGATTCTCCTCCCAGACTGAACCGCTCCGGAGGCCTAGAAACCCTGACAGGCCGAGCTCCCACTTCTGACTCCACCGCCAGCACCTCCGACGAACTTCTTCTCGCCCACTCCACACCACGATGCCGAGCCGCCTCCCGCACCTCCTGCAACAGCGAATCCAGCTCACCGCCTTCCGCCATACTTAAAGACAATTTTAAAGCAGAAAAGCCGAAAAACACCACTCTCTGACGCAGCTCAAGATTTTTCCAGCTCTACCTCAGGAGAAAAAGGCGCGCAGAGCCTCCCCACACACGCCTTAAGTACCCTCCTGGTGACTCCTCCCACACCTCTCCCACTCAAACCTCCACACGCGCTGTAACAGTTCTAGAAAAATCCTCCTTGTGTCCTGGCATCAGAGGCAACTTAAGGGCCCTACACCTTAGGTGCTTCAGGCCTTCAGTATCTTCCGTCAGTACGTCTGTCCGTTATGCACGCACGCAGAGTGCGCTCAGACTGCGTTCGTCTGACTCTAGTCTTAGGTGTGATGCCCCATTTTTTCAAATACTATCTGTGTTATTCAGAAAGAGGTGAAAACATTGAGAATGACTGGAGAATTGAAAATTATAGGTCAAAATAGTCAAACCAGAAAAATTCTTCCATTTATCTCACTTTCCAAATCGGCTATTTTGACCTAGAATTTTCCATTCTTCAGCCATTCTACATTTCACCTTTCTCTGAATAACCCAAATATTTTTATTTCCTATTGTTGCTGTCTTGTGATAATGATGAATAAAATGCAAATTTGCATCTCTGTATACTGTATGTATTTTAGTTATGATCCTCCGGTTTGATCCTCTGATTGCTGTTCTTGGTCTTACTTTTTATCTAGGATACTGGGTTGCCCTGGCAACAGAGGTATATAATAGCAAGTACTCATGATTTCAGGTTCTGGAAGGTTTTTGGAGGGCCTGGGAGTGATCCCTGGGGGGGGGGGGCTCTGCAAGTTATTTTTAGAAAGCAGAAAGTGTGTTTTTGGGTGGATGGTGGGTTTATTTATCTGCGTAAGTGTTCTTTCACAGTTGGGAGGTACTGTACATTAAAGGAGCGCTTCGTGCTCCAAACATCTGTGTTCCCACTCTTTCCATCTATAAATTATAGGCGGCACTACTCCACCTTGAGCATTAACCGTGTGTGTTCTTTTAAATTTACGGGTTATTCAGAAAGCACCAAAATTTCAGCAAACTTTTGTGCTTTCTAGTTCGAATGACTTCAGTGATTCCATTTCGCCGAACGTCTGGTGAATTCAGCGTTACTGAAGTGCGATGAAGATGGAGTCACTGAACTGACCACCGAACACCGCCAAGCGACAAAAACCCCCCCCAAAAAAACGAACTCTGCTATTCTTCTAAAAAGTGTTTAAACTAATTAAAATGCATGAAAATGTGTGGAAATAATAAAAGAGGTCCTTTAAAAAAATTATAAAAAGGTCTGTTACAGAATAAAAAAAAACACGTTTTAAAAAAAATGGGAATCAATAATTTAGTCTAAAAAAACAAGGTGTTGTAAAAAATAAATAAGTAAAAAGGCTTTTTGCTGAAAATGAAAAGAATAAAAGGTTGAATAAAAGAAAATAGAAATGATAATATTGTTTTGCATTGAATCCTATGGGATTCGCCTGTTTAAACTGTCGAACTGAAACATCAGGGCATTTCTCCGACACTTCACTTCAGTGCAGTTCAGCGTTCTCTGAATAGTTTCATACAGGGTTATTCAAAGAGATCCAAATTGTGGCCGATAGGTAACCGAACACTGAAATTCTGCATACGGTTACCTTTCCTGGCCATTCCGCTATTCATAGAGCAGGCAGTTCACCAAATCTTGGCGAATTGCCTGCACATACGGTGCCTGTTCGTTGCCTGTTCGAGGGCAGTGAAATCCCTGTAGAGAAGCAATGCTTCATCTATTCAGAGAGCAAAAACCAGCAGTGAAAAGTTGCCGAATTGCCCTGCTGTTCGGTGGTTTCATTCAACAGGTTCATTCAGGCGATTCCCAGAGGCATCAATGTTAAAAATATTCCCGATTTAATTCAATATCTAATAAACCGTTGATTATAATATTCTGCAGTAAAAAAGTCTCTTTATGTATAGATTTTTTCAGGATCTTTTAGGCATTTTTTGTTAATCGTTTTTTTCTTTTTTCTCTAACTTCCCTTTTTATTATCATGCATTGGATCTTACAGTTGTGTTCAAAATTATTCAACCCCCAATGCTGTAAAGGGTTTTAGGGAATTTAGTGTACATTTGTAATTGTATTCAGAATGAAATCCTACAAGGACTTTTTAAAGAACCATATGCAACTAAAATGACATCAATTGGTTTTGTAATACAGTAGTAAATGTTTCTTTTGTGAATTCTTCATTGACACAATTATTCAACCCCTTAAAGACTACCACTCTGAAGAACAGAGGTTCATTCAAGTGTTTTCAATCAGGTATTGAAAACACCTGTGGATGTCACGGAGCAGCAATAAAGCATAATAAGCACCAGTTAGGCAGCTTTAAAATGACTGTGATACTCAGCTCCTTCTAGACATTTACTGGTGTGGTTACAAACATGGTGAAGTCAAGAGAATGATCCAGGAAGACAAGAGAAGAGGTGATTACTCTTCACAGGAAGGGCAATGGCTATAAGAAGATTGCAAAGATGTTAAACATACCAAGAGAGACCATAGGAAGCATCATTCGCAAATTCAATGCAAAGAGCACTGTTGAAACGCTAACTGGTCGTGGCAGAAAGAAGATGCTGACTTCGACCGCTGTGCGCTACCTGAAGCGTAGAGTGGAGAAAAGTCCCCGTGTGACTGCTGAGGAACTGAGAAAAGATTTGTCAGATGTGGGTACGGAAGTTTCAGCTCAGACAATACGGCGCACACTGCGTAATGAAGGCCTCCATGCCAGAACTCCCAGGCGCACCCCCTTGCTGTCTCCAAAGAATAAGAAGAGTCGACTGCAGTATGCCAAAAGTCATGTGGACAAACCACAGAAGTTTTGGGATAGTGTTCTGTGGACTGATGAAACAAAATTAGAACTGTTTGGGCCCATGGATCAACGCTATGTTTGGAGGAGGAAGAACAAGGCCTATGAAGAAAAGAACACCTTGCCTACTGTGAAGCATGGCGGGGGGGTCAATCATTGTTTGGGGCTGTTTTGCTTCTGCAGGTACAGGGAAGCTTCAGCGTGTGCAAGGTACCATGAATACTCTTCAGTACCAGGAGATATTGGATGTCAATGTGATGCAGTCCGTCACAAACCTGAGGCTTGGGAGACGTTGGACCTTTCAACAGGACAATGATCCCAAGCATACCTCCAAGTCCACTAGAGCAGTGGTCCCCAACCCTGGTCCTCAGGGCCCACTAACAGGCCAGGTTTGCCAGATATCTGAAGCACAGCACAGGTGTTATGATTTGCTGCTCAGTGATTGCAGGATTCAGTCTGCTTTTCCCCATGGTGATCTGCAAAATCTGGCCTGTTAGTGGGCCCTGAGGACCAGGGTTGGGGACCACTGCACTAGAGCATGGTTGAAGATTAAAGGCTGGAACATTTTGGAGTGGCCATCGCAGTCACCTGACTTAAATCCGATTGAGAACCTCTGGTGGGACTTAAAGAAAGCAGTTGCAGTGCGCAAGCCTAAGAATGTGACTGAACTGGAGGCTTTTGCCCATGACGAATGGGCGAAGATACCCGTAGATCGCTGCAAGACACTTGTGTCAAGCTATGCTTCACGTTTAAAAGCTGTTATAACTGTAAAAGGATGTTGTACTAAGTACTAAGATTGAATGTCACTTGGGGGTTGAATAAAACTGATAATGATGTGAGCACAGAAAAGACATTTGTGGTTATTTCATTATAAATGTTATGTTATATTTGTCTGACCTACACATGCCTCTTTGATTTAATTGTAAGCAAGATGACTGAATGATCAAAATCAATGTCAAACTGGCCAAAACACTCAATTTCAGTGGGGGTTGAATAATTTTGAGCACAACTGTATATGTAAATTTCAAACATTTTCGTTCTGTAGTTTCTTTGCAACAACGTTTCACTTTTCAAACATTCAAGAGTACTGGTTTTTTTTTCGCTCCATTCGTCTGCGGTGTCGGCTTTTTCCAGCGGCTGCTCTGCGCTGTGATCGGCAGCTACCTGGGTTTCTCCGGCGTGTTCGGCAGGGTTAATCCAGATGTTTTTTCAGGTTTCGGTGTGCGTTCCCTGGGTTTGCGGTGAGTGTTCGGAGGGTTTGCGGCGGATTTTCCCTGCACTACGACGGCCCTGTGGTGCTTGCTGAATACACCACAGGGTCGCTGAAATGGGATTGCCAAATCGCACCGAATTGAAGAGAATGAAAAGTCACCGAACGTGCGGGGACTTTTCGATTCTCTTTGATAAATCCTGATAGTTTCATAGTTACATAGGCTGAAAAAAACATGCTTCCATCAGGTTCAGCCATTCACATGACACCTACTGCTGTTGATCCAAAAGAAGGCAAAAAACTCAGTCTGAAGCGTTTGCCAATATGCAACACACTGGGGAAAAATTCCTTCTTGACCCAAGAATGGCAGTCAGATTTCTCCTTGGATCAAGAAGCTTACCCACATATTAAATATTATGACCCTTAATATTGTTTTTGCAGGAAGACATCCAGTCGTTTCTTAAAAGTCTGTACAATCTCTGACCCAACCAACTCAACAGGCAGAGAATTCCACAGCTTTATTGTTCTCACCGTAAAATAACCCGTCCTATGCTTTAGGCTAAATTTCCCTTCGTCCAGTCTAAATGGGTGACTTCGTGTCCTGTCCTTATAATGAATAGGTTTCCAGACAATGGTTTACGAATAGATGGTTTTGAATAGATTAACCACTACTTCTCTATGCAACAATTTCACTGACGCAGGTTGCCGATCTGCGGTGAACTGCACCGTATTTTGTTGTCACTTAAGGGGTTAGTCAGAGAGTGCCGAACGGGCCCCGAAATGTAACCAGACACTGAAATTAAGAGTACGGTGACATTTCGGGGGCCATTCAGCTATTCAGAGAGCAGGCAGTTTGCCAAATTTCGGTGAGCTGCCTGCACGTACGGTGCTGTTCGACGGCTGTGAAATCCCCAAATCCCCTATAGAGAAGAAATGGTTAATCTATTCAGAGAACACCGAACAGCAGTGAAAAGTTGCTGAAGTGCCCTGCTGTTCGGTGGTTTCATTCGTCAGGTTAATTCAGGCGAATCTCATGTTAAAAATATTCCCGTTTTAATCCAATAAACCATTTATTATTTTATTCTGCAGTAAAAAGTCTCTGTTTATAGATTTTTTTTAGGATCTTTTAGGCATTTTTCTGGATTTTTTCGGCAATTATTTTTTCTGTTTTTATTAAATAATTTTTTCATTTTTCTTTAACAGACCTTTTTATTAATATTCATTGGATCTTATATATAATTTCCAGACATTTTCACTCGGTAGTTTTTTTGCAAATCTGCTTTTCAATTTTTAAAATTTCAAGCGTTTTTTTTTTTTTTATCCTGTTCGTCAGCTTGTCATTTTTTTTCTGGCGGCTGCTCTGTGCTGTGATCGGTGGCTCGTCAGCTTTTTTCGGCATATTCGGCGTAGTTTTTGCAGCAGTTTTTTTGCGGGTTGATTTTGCGGCAGGATTTCCCTGCACTCCGGGGACCCTGCAGTGAATGTTGAATACACCGCAGGGTGGGGAACTTTGATTCCACGAAGTGCAGGGAAGCATGGGGAACGAGAAAGCACCGAAAAGTCAGCGATATTTCCAGCGACATTTCGGTGCTCTTTGATTAACCCCATAAGTGAATAGATGAACTGACACAAAAATGCACCGTTTGGTGAAATTCACCATTCGTTGCAATTCGGTGGCAAGTTCGCCATTTACTGAATAACCCCCTAGAGTCTATTTATGGTATGTATTCATGAACAGATATTAAGGAGAGTAAAAGAGATAAAAAGAGAGTGCAAATCATTTATTATAAATTTATTATAAATTATATATAAAGCACCAACATATTCTTCAGCGCTGCACAATGTGTAAGACAACACAAACTTAAAATGAACAAGCACGTTTGACACACATACAACCGTAGGAAAAAGGACACCGCTCAAGCAAGTTTACAATCTAAGAGGAAATAACTATTTAAGTTACTCATTGTGCAATTGGATTAAGTATGACAACTGGATGCTTTATAATACCGTTGGTTGAACGCGCTAGAGCAAGGCTCAGCAACCTTGGCTCTGCAGATGTTTTGCAACTACACTTCCCCTAAAGCTCTGCCAAGCTAAAGAGTATATGAGCATCATGGGAGATGTAGTTCTAAAACACCTGGCAAGCTGTGGTTGCTGACCGCTGCACCAGAGGTTCATTTTAAAGAACAATTGCAGAGCAGAGTTCTCCTCCTTTAGTAATAATCACCATGGAAACCTGCAGAAGGGAGCCCCAGGACTGCTCCTGACACAACACTCACTGAGCATGTGGTACTCTCACTCCATGGATGGTTTGGGAGGAAGGGGAAGAGGGCAGTGGTGGGACTGAGACTTCTGGACAGTTATGTAGAAACTTAAGTACAGAGGAAGCAAGAAGTGAAGGGGGGGAAGTGGGAAAAGAAGGGCTTGAAAGGAGGGAGAGATCCAGGGGGAGAGGAGGAGTGTGTGGAAGGGGAAGAGGAGGAGAGGGGAAGGAGGAAGGAAGCCAGAGAGCTGGATCTGTAGAGCTACAAAGTAGAAGAGTTCAGGGTAGCAGCAGTGAAGGGGTGATGTGATGCGAGCTGCTCCTGCCAGGGCTATGGCTGCGGCTGTCTCCCTGGGGTTGCACAGGGTGTGCCTGCTCCTACTGGCCATGCTGTTCCCACAGGCTGCTGGTGAGTACAGGGGGCACTTGGGTATTGGGGATCAGGCAGTGCCAGCTGGAGTAATAGTGTGTGCAGCAGCTGGGCACTAAAAGCTGCCTGGCAGCCAGGGACCCTGACTGATCGCAGCATAAACCACGTTCAGCAATCAGCATGTACCACATGAGAAAGTTATATGCCAACTACATCAATGGCACAGTACTGACAGGGTTCAAGAGAATGAAGGCACATTTACGCCTTACTGGCATTTTATTACAGTAAACCTCATACAGAGTATAACAGCAACAGAAAGTGGTAAAATGTAATATTACATTAGTAGTAGTGCCCATCAGTAAAGCGTTATACATCACAGTAAGCATCAATTACAATTATTTATAAAGCGCCAACATATTCCACAGCGCTGGACAATAGGTAGGCCAAAACACACAAGTAGTTGACAAATAAATTTGACATACAGAGAATTATAGGAAAAGAAGACCCTGCAGCAGAGATTACAATGTAAGTGGAGTGGGCTCTGTAAATTGCAGAGTATGAGAATTAATGTGGCACAATCACAAAACAATACAGCACTGTTATATTCTGTCTAAACATTCTGTGTCTGTGCATCGACATATTATCTAATTCACAACTTTGCACCTTGATGCAACACCAATATATCAACTTCATAACTCCCTTTTTGTGCATCAACATCCATATAAATATATAATAAACAAAAATGGTGCACAATATATCATACATCAGAGCACTCCACTTTAACATAGTTTTAAATATTTTAAAACTCCCGACTTAAGGACAAATGATAGGGATTTGGTTACAAAATATGTTCTTACATGGTAGGAGCCTGTATTACAGTGCCCATCATTTCTTTGTGCATCATCACACTATGGCTAACTTACAGCTCTTTATTTTGCAACAATGCTTATCCACAATAGCAGTGCAGTGTGTCACAACACCAACATATCCCTGCCACAACTCAGGTTTATGCATCAACTCTCAAACAGGACATACTTGAAAGGAGAGAAATCTCAATGTATCCTTCCTGGTAAACTACTTAATAGATAAATAATTAGATAAATTGAATCTGCAACAATTCACTGTGACACTATCAGGGCTATTCAGAAAGAGGTGAAAACCTTGAGAATCACTGGAGAATTGAAAATTCTAGGTCAAAATAGTCAAACCAGAAAAATTCTCCCAATTACGTCACTTTCCAAATTGGCTATTTGGTCTAGATTGTTCATTCTCCTGCCATTCTCCTGGTTTTCACCTCTGTCTGAATAGCGCTGTATAGCTCCTCTCTGAGCCACAGCAATCATATTTAATTCACAACAATGTACAATATCTACATCAAAACTCATAACCATGCCCATCTCCTCTTGGAATATCATCACTATATCACCTACAACCCATCAATGTACAGCAATGCATATATATATATATATATACAAAAACTACAACACTTCACTGTTTCGGAACAACTATATATCTACCCCACAACACTTATCTCTGTCCATGTACACCCATTTATCTCATCCACAACACTGCACTGTGCAGCAACACCAACACATATATTCCACAACTCATCTCTGTGCATCAACACCCTTATATCTAACACACAGCTCTGCACTGTACCACAACATCAGTAAATCTACCCAACGACTTGTCTTTATTCTATTTTCAGCACTTGAATAGCTAACTCAAAACTGTGCCAAAACAACTAATACATCTACCCCACAACTACTCAACCACCATGTGACTCTTCCTTAAATTCCCCTATCTGCAACAACTCTGCCTATACACTTTACTGCTCTGTTACACTCCTCCAGTCGGCTCCCTGGACAACGACACCAATCTAACATTTATTTATTTATTTATAAAGGATTTTACCAGGAAGGATACATTGAGATTTCTCTCGTTTTCAAGTACGTCCTGGGTTCAAGAACATTAAAATACTACAGTTGTTACAGAAATACAAAGTAATACATCATGGTACTGTGCTGCTACAATCATATAAACAAAATCTCCATGCCAACAACACACATCTAGTCTACAACAACCCTCTGCTGCTATATCCTTCCAAATATAACCTTATGGGCTGTAACCGTTATCTAATCAACTATTACCATGTTGCTACAGACATATAAAGACCATATCCCTGTGTTGGTACAACCCTTAAACCCACCCAACAGTACCACACTGTGCAGCTACAACCATCTAAACAATGTAATACATGTATGTAAACAACAACACCTCCAAACCATGCAACATCCACACTGATAACCATGCCATACCACATTTGTTTAATATCACTACCCTGTAATACCTCTAAACAACTTCACTTCACAATGCCACAACATTCATTTAAATCTCACTACACTACACAGTAAGGCCCCGTTCACACCTCAGCGTTTTACAGCGCTTTCCTGCGTGCTGTAAAACGCTCAACCCCAGAAACCCCATGATTTCCTATGGGGCTGGTTCACACCTGGACGTTTTACAGCGCGCAGGAATGCGCTGTAAATCGTCTGATGCCCAAAGAAGTATGGGAGCTTCTTTGGGGTGTATAGCAGTACGTTCACGGCCATAGACATAGCCGCGAACGCGCTGCAATGCGCGTTCGCGTGTTTTTTCGTACGCACGATACGCGCTTGAAAAAACACGCATATTGTGCACGTTTGAAAAACGCTGAGGTGTGAACCCAGCCTAACACTCTCCTAAACAGAAACAGTAACAAACTGCTAAAAATCACATCAAAACAACAGCTCTATTTGTTGTAGTACCCTTCTAAACAAGGCCACACTGACCTACGCACTGCAAAGCCACATTCATTTAGGCTAGGGTCAAACGAAAGCATTTTTACACGCAAACGTAAAAAAGTGCGTCCGAACGGATTGATGTATTTTTTCACAGAATATGCGAAAACGGTCATACGATGCGCATGTTCGTGAGTGATGTTTTACGAATCCAAACCAGGAAACTTTTTGCGTCTGGACGTTATGTTGGCCGGACATGAGCAGGGTCTGACGTCTCCAAATCACACACACACACCGCTAGCGGGCGCAGCGCACTCTGTACGTCCGTACTAGAGGTTCTGCGTTCTCGAAAAAATGCGTTCATTTTCCACTTGCGTTGCGCGGCCGGACTTTCGTGCGACCGTACTTCGTATATTGGCCGTCATTGCCCGTCATTTGCTGCTAGTGCGGCCGTGATTAAGTGCGCCAGAACACACGTTAAAAATGCGCTGGTCTGACCCCAGCCTTAAACATCATTCCATTCCTCTACACCCATATTTAAACAACACTGTGTAATGATGTTACACCCTGCTAAGCAATGTAACACCCCACTGTGCTTTAACTCAGTTATGAACACAACTCCATGCAATAACACATTGAACTGCAGCATCAATCTAGATCAGGAGTCAGCAACTTTCGACCTCTAGACATTGTGGAACTGCTGTCATGATGCTCAGACACTTAATCAATTGCTTGAAATATATTTCCAAAATATTTGGAGGACCCATATTTCTAACCTTTAATCTAGATTCTAGACCAGGGCTGTCAAACTCATGGCCCCCCAGATGTTGTTGTTGCCTGTAATCCCCAGAATTCTCTAAATGTATTAGATGGTCAGGGAATCATAGGGAGTTGTAGCTCAGAACCATCTGAGGTGACCACGGTTTGACAGCCCTGATTAGCCTACAACTCCTCACTGTAACCAAACCAAACTGAACAACACTACATTCTTCAAGATCCATGTATACACCCATTAAATAGCTCTCCTCACTAATGCCTGTGTACACACAGATAACACAGTGACTGATTTTGCAGTTGCTGCGCTTAGAATTTTTCTGTCTGGTCTGCCTGCCCACAACTGGAAATAGTGCCATGCAATTAGCTATTTATACACTCTGTGATGCAGGCTTTAAATAAGGGGAAATTACAGAGTTACACATGATCCAAAATATACATTATTCCAGGAGGTATTGTACAAATTACACGTTTAAACCCTCCACATCACACACACACTCACGTTTTCAACATACTGTATATAATACACACAAGCAATTAGTAGGTGGAAAAATATTATCTATATCAGGGCTCAAAATTTCAAGTCCCAAGCTACTAGCCAGGCCTTAAGAATTACTTGCCACTAGTTGCCCCACCTAACCATATCCTGCCCTGCCTGCATCTGCATTCCCTGCGCTGCGGAATATGCTGGCGCTTTATAAATAAAGAATAATAATAATTCCCACTCGCCCTCATGTAATTTCCACTCGCCAAATGCTAGTAGGCGAGTGGAAATTTTGAGGCCTGATCTATATTATTAGTTACAGTGTTAGTATAAATAAATATATGTATATACATATGGACATACTTGAAAACGAGAGAAATCTCAATGTATCCTTCCTGGTAAAATACTTTATAAATAAATATATATATATTGGTAATAAACAATTTTCAGTTATTTTCAATGATTTTTTCATAAATCCCTCAAACCGGTCTCGAAAAAAGAATTGTTTTAGATTAAAAAAAATGCTTATTACTTTTGCAAGTTCTAGTATCTTTTGTATATTTGTGATGTCTCTGTGTATAACTTTTTGCTGTAGCGATCAAAATACACCAAAAAATAACTTGATGTGAAACAGCCCTCCCCATTGTGATTTTGTTTACTTGTTTCGTCTTCTTATATTCTTAGTGTTGGCAGACTGTTTTCTATAACGCTTAATTCAAAATAGTGCGTTTTGATTGTACTGCGGTCTGTGTGCCGTAGTGTGTATGTGTGTGTGTGTGTATATAATATATATATATATATATATATATATTCATGAGAATGGCTCCATATGTTGGCAGCCTGCTGTGTTTTGGATCATAAGACCGCATAGTTTCTGGAGTCTTGCTGCTCCCTTCCCCCTTCTTTGTGATAACATGAAGGAGATGTGCCAGATGCTGATTCTCCAGGACAGACTGGAGGAATCATATACAGAAGTGCCCAGTGTGTGCACATAGGGTATACTATAGATATGACCCTCTTCATATGATCACAGTTTCCAACTTGTGCAGCTTGTTTTTAAAACATACGCTTGGAACACAAACGTTTTAAAACAATAATAATAACATTAAGGATAATAACTAAAACACAAAAATTACGCGTAAAAGCAAATAATAAAGCATTTTACGAATTATGTTTTAGAAATGCGCAACAGAAGCTCAATAGTGGTCTTATGACTTAATTATATGCCAAGCCCAATGTGCTAGCCTCCTCTTTGCCAAGAGAGAAACTTTGGAGTGGAAACATCTGCTTCTTATGGTACCAATCACTCAGCTTTAAGCAGAGTTTAAGCATATGTTAAATCTGAGCACCTCTCCCAGTAAGTCCCAGTATGGTGCAGAGTAATGTGGTCTCCTCTCAAGAACCAAAAGAGACTGAATGAAGTAAAGCGACTGTATCCTGACAGTCTGCTCAGAGCTGTATTCTATTTTAGGCTTGATTTAAGGCTCAAATCGCTAACCTTTCCATTTTGTGGCATAGCTAAAATAAGGTGAAAAAAACATAATTTCAATGAATTTTTAACTATTAAAAAAGGGAAATATTTCTTGACTCCACAAATCAAGGTGGTTTCTACTCAGCTTATCTAGCTTATTATTAACTATAGTAACCCAAGGAATTATTCAGTAATTCTGGAAATTCTCAAGAATTCACAAGTGGAAAAATGCAATCTGGAAAAATGGCTGAGTTGGGGATGGTTTGACTTCTCCACGTTTCCCAGTTAGTGAATACCCTGATTGTTTTTCAAGTGTGTTCATTATCCCATCATCACAAGAGGACCTGGCAACATTTCCTACTGAAGTGGTCTTTGTCAAAACTAAAGACAAAGAAAAAGAGTCACTTAAAACGCATTGACTGTCGCTGTTGAGTTAATTCATTTGATTCAGTTAAAGCCGAGCCTCTAGTGAAGAACATTTTCACTCAGTAGGTCTCAGGTTTTTGGCAGCCTCTTTGACTCTTTGCATTAGAACAAGTTTTCCATTGACATGTTTGTTGAAACAATATATATATATGAGTGGAACTTATGGAAAAGTTTACCAGTTGCTATTACAATTCAAAGATCTGTTTTAATTAATAAATCTAACTTTTTCTACAGATTTTCATATATCTGCAATTATTGATAAATCGTACTTTGAATTAATTTATAAATCCATAACTCACTCCCACTAAAGACTTTCTGAATGCTTTAAATTGGTGGGGGGATACATAAAATATTTTTAAAACTCCTTGATATTGAAGTGATATTATTATGGTAGTGTGATAAAAAATACTTCAGCCTCATTTTATTTTTACTAATAGTAGTCTTCAATGAAAAACAGGTTTCACTTGACCTTCTTAAGACCTTTTAATACTTACATTAAAAGTTCAGTTCCCAAAGTTTTATATACCCAACCTCGGGCTAAATTACAATCTTCACGCAAACGTTTGCGCCGGCGCAAATAACCATTAACACGTGGGGTAAAACCATTTGCGCTGAATCCCGTATTACATAGTCAGCGCAATAACCGCTCGCAATCGTCTACCGCGGGTGAACCTGCGCAAACCCTGCGCGAGTTTACTGTACTGCGCGTGTCCTATACTTAACATTGTGAGCGCAAATGCGAATGTGCGCTGGTACGAGTATGGTATTACAATCTATTTTGCGGTAATAACCGCATTGCCTTTGCGCGCATAATTTTTGCAACTCCTAAAAGCTGGTGCTAGCGGCAAATTTGAACAATCTGGCTAACCCCAAATATCCAAGCCCATAAAAAGGAATGCACCAAAGCACAGTAGCCCATTCAAATCATACCAAACCAATACAATGGATGAAGTTGTGTGTGCTTGTATTATTGCTGCAGCATATATGCTCGGATTGACAGTGGCAGACGCAATTTGTTAACGTGAGACAGGTTTGGTTCTTAATTCTGATGGGCTGAATCTCGAAAAAAGACTGTGCGCACAAAGATTTTTGTGCGAGATGGTACTACGTGTGCATTTGGGCGCATCTTGTTTGCGCACGCAATTGATCGGAGGAAGAAAAAAGCTGCGAGGATTGTAATTCCAGCGGTGATTTGCGCTCGCAAAACTTTAACACTTGGCAACTTTAACACTTTGCGCAAGGCTTTTTGCGTGAAGAATGTAATATAGCCCCTCCTTCTTAATCTAGTCTCCTAAATCTACCTCTGATGCATCTCCTCTAACCTTCCTTAACTGCCTAAACCTACCCCTAATGCTAATTTTCCTTAACCTTCTTAACCCCTTAAGGACTGCTGACGTACCCTGTACGTCCTGTCCACGGGTCTCTCTTAGACCCGCGGACGTACAGGGTACGTCAGCGGCGCCTAACCCCCTCCCGCCCGATACTTACCTCCCTCGCTGGATCCCTCGGCGATCTGGCAGGGAGGAAGCCTGCCCATGTGATTTACATGGGCAGGCGAGGTTGATGACGTCGCCACGCTGCGTGGTGATGTCAGCAGCAGGCGTCCCCATGCAAATCAATGGAGGGGAGGGCTCCTTCGGAGCCCTCTATCTCCCCAACAATTGAAGCTAGGGAGATACTTTTTTCACTTATAGCATTAATGATTTCAGCCGAATCGCGTTTCGGTGCTAATTGGCACCAAAACGCGATTCGAACCTGGAGGGGGGCTGACATCTTGGATGTCAGCCAAGCCTCCAGGTCCCCCCCACCCACTAACAACCTCACCATATGTGTGAGGATGTCAGTGGGCCAGTTAACCATCTAGCTGCCATGTAGAGATAGGGGGATCCTTATGATCCCCTTATCTCCCGATCCATGGCAGCTAGATGGTCATATTTGACATCATTTGAAAGGCCTGATCATGGCCTTTCCAATGATACCAAACATGACCAGGTTTGGTTTACAAAAGAAATTAAAAAAAATAAAAAAATATATAAAAAAATTAAATTAAATAAAAAAAAATTTTAAAAAATTTTTTTTTGTCTGGGGGGGTTTAATTAAATAGGACCTAGGCTGTCATCTCAAAATAATTAGCACAAAATGGTCAGAATGAGCGCAGCGCACATAGGTGAACTGGCTCAGCAGTGAAGGGGTTAAAAAGCAAAAACATGTAAAAATTAGGTATTTCTAGCCTCGGGACAAAATTTTCAACCTATTTAGCCGGGGTCTTTTTTGGTGGTTGTAGATTTTGGGGATTACATTACAAAAAAGTGTGTTTTTACCATTTTTTTCATCATATTTCATATATTTTTTATAGTAAATTATTCGATATGATGGAAATAATGATATTTCTAGAAAGTCCATTTAATGGCGGGAAAAGGGGTGTATAATATCTGTGGGTTGAATAAACGAGTAAGAGGAAAATTTGACCTAAACACTAACGGCGCAGAAACGTAAAAACAGCAGCGGTCACTAAAGGACGGATTTGTGTAAAACCGCCCGGTCACTAAGGGGTTAAATGGATACTCTATACCAGTGGATCCCAACTGCGGTCCTCAAGTACCCCTAACCAGATTTTAAGGATTACCTTGGAGAAAACAGACTGAATCCTGCAGTCACTGAGCAGCAAATCATATCACCTGTGCTGTGCTTCAGACAGGGCCGGTGCTCCCACTAGGCAAACTAGGCAACCGCCTAGAGCGCACTGCTACCTAGGGGCGTAGCCAGCCCGAACCCAGGTTCCATTATTGTATCTGTCCCAGGGCCGGTGCGAGACTACTTTGCGCCATAGGCAAGACCAGCTGCTTGCGCCCCCCCCCCCCGAAAAAATTGTTAACTGTTGAAATGTGGGGGGGGAACACACACACACTGTGCACAGGGGCTGCACGCGGTCGTTCGTGTCCATCTTACCTGTCCACTGGTTGGGCCCAGGATCAGTCTGTGCCTCTTTCTTTCCTCTGCCTCTCTCTTTCGTCTGTGCCTCTTTCTTTTCCTTTTCTTTCATCTGTCTCTTTCTTTATTTCATCTGCCTCTTTCTTTTCTTTGCTTTGCCTCTTTCTTTCGTTCATCTGACGTTTTTATTTTTCTTTCGTCTGTGCCTCTTTTTTTCTTTCTTCTGTGCCTCTTTTTTTCTTTCATCTGCCTCTGGTGGTGTCCGCACATCATCTGGTGGTGCCTGCGCCTCACCATAAGATGTCCACCTTCTGCGCCGCTTGTGGAGGTTCCCGAGCCGACAATGTCGGCTTTGCGAGCTGCCACTGCCGGCTACACTAGCTGCACAGTGAGGGACAGATCAGGGCCGGTGCTCCCACTAGGCAAACTAGGCAACCGCCTAGAGCGCACTGCTACCTAGGGGCATAGCCAGCCCGAACCCAGGTTCCATTATTGTATCTGTCCCTCACTGTGCAGCTAGTGTAGCCGGCAGTGGCAGCTCGCAAAGCCGACATTGTCGGCTCGGGAACCTCCACAAGCGGCGCAGAAGGTGGACATCTTATGGTGAGGCGCAGGCACCACCAGATGATGTGCGGACACCACCAGAGGCAGATGAAAGAAAAAAAGAGGCACAGAAGAAAGAAAAAAAGAGGCACAGACGAAATAAAAATAAAAACGGCAGATGAACGAAAGAAAGAGGCAAAGCAAAGAAAAGAAAGAGGCAGATGAAATAAAGAAAGAGACAGATGAAAGAAAAGGAAAAGAAAGAGGCACAGACGAAAGAGAGAGGCAGAGGAAAGAAAGAGGCACAGACTGATCCTGGGCCCAACCAGTGGACAGGTAAGATGGACACGAACGACCGCGTGCAGCCCCTGTGCACAGTGTGTGTGTGTTCCCCCCCACATTTCAACAGTTAACAATTTTTTCGGGGGGGGGGGGGCGCAAGCAGCTGGTCTTGCCTATGGCGCAAAGTAGTCTCGCACCGGCCCTGGCTTCAGATATCTGGAAAGCCTGGCCTGTTAGTGGGCCCTGAGGACCAGGGTTACAGACCACTGCTCTATACTAATAGAGTTCCCCTTAAATAATTGGGCAGATGCTGCTGACAGACTCAGTTCTCCTATATACTGTATATATTTTTTTTTTTTTATTTCAGGTGATTTTACTCACCTTTAGTCCCTCGACGTGCTCAACTCTTCCTCTTCAGCTCAGTGTCTTCTGAACCCTGAAGTTCCTGAAGTTTTACTAAGCAACTTGCATTGTGTAGTAACTGCAAATTGCACAGTGCTACAGACGTGCACACTTTACGCAACTTTACTAGTTGCGTAGCATTTGCTCAGAGCGATGGATTGGAGCTGCACACGCATGCGTAGATCTGATCCATTGCTGCCTTTCTGAGACCGATTACTATGGTGGGTGTTTTCAGAGAGAGTGACATCAGCATGCTCTCTGTGTGCTAATGTCACTAGTGACTGATCTGGTGACCGGTAGCCAGAAAATTCAATATGCCGGCTGTTGGCATTGCTGGGTGGAGTGGAGGAAACCCCTGCACGTCATCCAGCCTATTCTTCAGATCGGGGCAGCGGGGGGGGGGAGCAGGGGGTTGGCGCTACACATCCTGGCCACTTTAAAAAGCTACATGGTCAGGATGAATAGAGTATTCATTTAATTCTATTCATAGACCTGATCTCCCCTACTCCTCCTAATTCTACTCTTAAAGCAGTACCTACTCTTCCCTTATCACCTAAATCAACCTTAAAGTGCAACTGCCATGGGCAAAACTAGGTTTGCCTGTTTGACAGGGCATCACTCCCTTTATATAGATTAGCGTATTCTTGCTGACCAATATAACTGAAAAAAATGGAGATAATTGAGTTTAAACACTCCCCTTCTCCCACGATAACGCTTCCACATCCAGATGCTAGCGTTAACATTCACTAAGGAATAGTGCCCAGTTTGTTTGCAATGGACCTTATTTCCTTTTTTAAAAAAATTAAATTATATTCGATGATTAGCTTTTCATTACAAATAAATACAAAGGAAGGGGGCGCTGGAGTGGCAGTAGGTGGAGGGGAAGAAAAACACAGAATTGGAGCAGTACAGCAGCTAAGCACTCAAAAGGGTCTATCCCAAAAGACCCAAAAGGCAGTATATGTGAAAAAATGGGGAATAGAGAACAGCGCTCGTACGAGACCCCACTTCCGTGGGAGGAAAAAGAAACACCACAAAATGGGGAAGTGCACCCCAAAAGTATTGCGGAAGAAAATGCAGCACAATAATAATGACCTGTATATACTTCAGTCCAATGGAGTTAGGTGGAGGTCAGAGTACATGCAAAGAAAAAAAGACACACATATACATGGTGCAGTATGCCCGTACAAAAATATCAGGTGGATACGTGGAAAAATAGAACTCACATATGGTGGAGCCTGTGCAATATAGGCTCAATATGATCACAGTGGGTCTCTTCAGGGATGACCCCGTCCCGTCTTCATGAAGTACCAATGGTTACTCGCATGACCCATACATGAAATAAAACAGATGCACACCATAGTACAGCATTGTAAGCCACAAAATATAAAGGCCAAGTGGACGCAGCACTTACGTGGTAAAGAGCCTGTGTAGATTCACTGGCTCTGTATATGTGCCTGGGTGTAAATAGGGATACACCAAACCCCTTTCACAGGATAAGAAATGGAAAGCAGGCAAACCACCAGATAAAAAAAACGATTTAATACTAAAATGAAATAAAAAGATACATCCAAAACGCGTTTCGCCGCTAACGCAGCTTCATCAGTTGGTATCCAAAAAGAAAATATATTTTCTTTTTGGATACCAACTGATGAAGCTGCGTTAGCGGCGAAACGCGTTTTGGATGTATCTTTTTATTTCATTTTAGTATTAAATCGTTTTTTTTATCTGGTGGTTTGCCTGCTTTCCATTTCTTATCCTGTGAAAGGGGTTTGGTGTATCCCTATTTACACCCAGGCGCATATACAGAGCCAGTGAATCTACACAGGCTCTTTACCACGTAAGTGCTGCGTCCACTTGGCCTTTATATTTTGTGGCTTACAATGCTGTACTATGGTGTGCATCTGTTTTATTTCATGTATGGGTCATGCGAGTAACCATTGGTACTTCATGAAGACGGGACGGGGTCATCCCTGAAGAGACCCACTGTGATCATATTGAGCCTATATTGCACAGGCTCCACCATATGTGAGTTCTATTTTTCCACGTATCCACCTGATATTTTTGTACGGGCATACTCCACCATATATGTGTGTCTTTTTTTCTTTGCATGTACTCTGACCTCCACCTAACTCCATTGGACTGAAGTATATACAGGTCATTATTATTGTGCTGCATTTTCTTCCGCAATACTTTTGGGGTGCACTTCCCCATTTTGTAGCTTTTCATTACAGCTCACAATAAATATCAGTTATTATTATTATTAACATTATCTTGCACATAATAATAAAATTAATACTTTATATTCAAGAAACTCAACTTACTAATCCATCCTAACACTGTCTCTACTTTTATTTTGACTTGTCATCTTGTTCATTATATTATTTTGAGTCCTGGGTCATAATTCTAAATATCATTTATAACATCATTTTCTGATTTCTAGGTTGTCTTTTTTTTTTTTCAAAGTTCCATTTTCTCCAAGTCATGTGGTGAGTCAGTGGCACTAGTGTCTTTAGTCTATGTTATTAATTAGTCTATGTTATTAATGCTTCATTGTCCTGACTCTTCAAGATGTACGTGTTTTAAAGTCAGCATTGACTGGGTGAGGGGTTTCATGGATTTCCTGAGCCTGCTTCCTTTTGTCTAGGAAGTAGAGACAGATTGTGCAGTCGGAGTCTTCTCAAACTCTATACGGTGCTTGTTGAATACAAGAACCGTAATATGAAATATATCAAAGTTGTGTTAATAGTTTATATGGGAAATAACCCTCTGTAATATGATCTAAATGATATTCCTTTATTAATGCTGGTGGGAATATCGAAGAAGATAGTTCTGTTTAAGGAAACGTGTGTTATATTTTATGCTTTATTTTAATATTCTATTTTTGGCTTTTTTTTTTGCAAATTTCCAAAAAAATTCTAAGTAGCATTTAGAGTCTTTTCTCTAAACAGAGACTTTGGGGGATTTTTTCGAATCCTCTCGGCTATGGTGGAGATTTTCTTTTTTTCTAACGCATCTATTTTGACCTAAATTTTGCAAAGCGATCGTTAACTCTTCAGGACAACATTGTGTTGTGAATAGATACCCTTTGTTTATTGTAATCCTATAAGAGTGAGTGTTTGCAAGCAGCAGGGATCAGGCACGTCATTAAAGAGCATCTAATGTTGTAAATCTTATTCAATAGATCAATAATATTCTTCTCTACATTACCTCAAGGTTCTGTCCTTGATCCTCTGCGCTTTTCTATCTACACCTCCTTCCTGGGCAGAATCATTAACAGCTTTGGCTTCAATTACCACCTCTATGCTGATGATACTCAGATCTACCTCTCCACCCCTGATCTCTTTCCTCCTGTCCTTTCCAAAGTCAGCGACTGTTTATCTGCCATTTCCTCCTGGATGGCCTCTCACCACCTAAATATTAACGTGTCCAAGACTGCGCTCCTACTAATTCCGCCTTCTAATGCCTCCCCACCTCCTGACTTTTCTATCATGGTTGAGGGTATCACTATTTTCCTATCAAGCCAGGTTCATTGTCTCGAGTTATACTTGATTAGGCTCTCTCCTTCATCCCCCACATTCAATCTCTTTCCTCCTCCTGCCGCTACCAGCTATGTAACATTTCCAGAATTCGACCATTTCTTACCACTGACACCACAAAGCAACTCATCCATGCCCTTGTAATCTCCCGACTTGACTATTGTAATAATCTTTTAGCCGGCCTCCCTCTCTCCCACCTCACCCCCCCTACAATCCATTCTGAACGCCTCGGCCAGGCTCATCCACCTCACCCGCCGCTTGGTCTCTGCGGCTCCTCTCGGGGAAGCCCTTCCCTTTCTACCCATCCACTGCAGAATTAAATTCAAAATCCTTACCCTGACCTACAAAGCTCTCACTAACTCAGCTCCCCACTACCTGTCCTCACTAATCACCAAATACACCCCCATCCCTAAGGTCAAACAGTGACCTGCACCTAGCTTCTCCCCGCATCACCTCTTACCATGATAGACTGCAGGATTTTTCACGCACAGCCCCCATCCTCTGGAACGCTCTCCCACGTACAGCCAGACTTTCCCCTAGGAGTAAAAGCCTCCACATAGCTAATAATTAGGTTTATTAAGTGTGAAAGATACTTACACATCCCAGCAATTCAGAGAACTGCTTTACGTAGCACATGTGCTACATTCCCCAAATGCAGCTAGAAGCTCTGGGAAAGATATGCAAATGAAGTTCATAATTTCCCTCTTTTTCACATCCTGGGTCTGTTTTTTTTTTTTTTTGCTTGTACTGTATCTTTTAATGTAACAAGGGAACAATGGTTCCAATCATATGTGTCTGATCAGTCGCAATATGTGTACATTTCTGACAGCACTTCTCTCCCCCTCCTAGTCGCGTGCGGTGTACCCCAAGGCTTGATACTCGGCCCCCTGCTATTCACAATATTCATAAATGATCTGCCCAATGTCTGCAAAGCCTCAACTGTACACATGTACGCCGACGACACTGTAATCTATACCAGCAAACCAGATCTCCCGCAGCTGGAGGCAGTGCTGCAAGAACAATTCACAGAGGTAGCAAAGTGGATCAAAGTGAACAAACTTTTTCTAAATACTGACAAAACTGTTACAATGCTCTTTGGAACAGCACCTAAACTACACAGATTGCAAACACCCTATCTATGTGTTGGGACAAGATCAAATGGCAGGCTGACTACAGTCACTTCTCTCAAATATCTAGGTATGTGGTTAGACCTAAATCTATCCTTTGGCCCCCACATCGTAAAACTTTCATCTAAACTTTACCCCAAACTAGGTGCCCTGTACAGAAACAAATCCTGCCTGAGCCCCGCGGTAAGAAAGCGGATTGTGCAACAAATGCTTATGCCGGCTATTGAATACGGAGATGTAGCGTATGCAGCTGCCCCGCAAACACACCTCCAGAAACTTACTACATTGTATAACTCATTCTGCCGCTTTGTGCTACAATGTAACTACATGACCCACCATTGTGACATGTTAAAAGAACTAAACTGGCCGTCGCTGGAATCTAGACGCACTCTTCTCCTTTCCAACCTGGTGTTTAAGAGCTTTTCTGGAAAGCTGCCACCCTACCTGAATAGACTGCTTCCCCCAGCAGTTCCCTCGTCCTATAACCTCCGATCCAGGACCTGCACCTTACTTGCAATACCACAATACAAAAAGAAAGTGACTCGATCCTCATTTTCCTACAGAGCACCACAATTATGGAATAACCTCCCAGACGCCAGCAAATCTTCCCCCAGTCTAAAGTCACTTAAGAGCTCCCTATTAACATACCTCAACACAGAATGCATCTGTAAATATGTAACATAATAACTATTTCCTACATATTTATTTTCTGTTAATCTGTATATTTGTTTTGTGTTAATATCTTGCATTTTACTACTTTGTATTTCTGTACACTGTAACAATTCAATGTTCTTGAACCCAGGACATTTTTGAAAACGAGAGAAATCTCAATGTATCCTTCCTGGTAAAATCCTTTGTAAATAAATAAATAAAAATATATAAATATGAGAAAAAAGGTACTAAGCTTTGAGTGCACTATGGTCAACAAAGAGAGACAGACATATCGGAACAATCCAAAACTTAACATAGTGAGTGGGTAACCCTTAAACATATACCGTACATGAAAGAAGGGAAGCAGTGGATTGACAGCAAAGCCCAACCCTCGCTATATATATCAAAATTGCGGATAAATACCCTCCTGCTTGCATCCGTAATAAGGTGGTTTTTTTAGCATTGTTTTTAGTTTTATATTTCTTTTCTGGACTAGGACGGTTGCATTGCGCTTATCTTTGTAGTTTAGCTTATTCACCGTAATGTCAATATATATATATAACAAAGATCAAACTCCACCATCATCCACCACTCCCCTTTTGTAATTTACATTTTTATTTTGTAAATAAGTCATCAGACAATCAGACAAATGAAAATATGGGCCATGCAGGGCCACCAGTCATCGTCAACATAAGCATATCTTGGGAAATGAAAAATTAAATGAAACAGTAAAGGAAAGGCAGTTGCGATATAAAAGACTCTGCATGTGGTCAGGTAGTCTCAAATAAGTCTCAGAAAACTAAATAAGAGTAAAAGAAAAAGGAATAAAATCAAAAGTCATCGCAAAGGGGACTCAGCAGAAGAAAAGGTGTGTCATCAAAAACCAGTCATTCAGATGCGGTTCGGGTCAGTAGCCGGCATAGAAAAAATATCAAAGGCAGTCCTCTTTAGCCCGTATCTCTCCAGAGGGTAGGGTGAGCGTCCATGTCGGGCCTAGCCTCCTCGCAAATGACTGGTCGAAGTGGCCCCCTCCACACAGCACCTGCACGGACTACACAGCCACTGTAGGTGGTGAGATACCACTGGTTCCCGGAGAGCATCTTCCCGCTGTTAGGCAGCTGCACTGTCGTAGACATCTCGGGGGGATAGACTTGCAGCATAGGTACCTCCGCAGCCTCCACAAGCTCTTCAATTAGCCGCACAGCCTCACCGCCCAGTCCCGGGATCGTTCTAGGGGAGCTCTAGGGGAGTTGGCCCGCCCCGTAACAGGTAGACCTTTAACTGCGGTGCGAGTACCTGTGTCTTCGGCCTGCAGGCCCTCAGCACAGTGGAGAGGCAACGGCACCATCACCTCGACTGAGCAGGTATCCGCCGCTCCCCTACATCCCCTCAGGATAGAGATCATCTGTCACATAATCCCCCCATCATCTTCGTCCAGCATCGCTAGACAGATTTCGAGGCCTTCCATCGCCGCCATCTTCTCTGCAAAGGGGGGAGGGGGGACATCCCAACGCTGGTCTTCACCTGCCTCCTCCTTTTTGGGCACAGCGCCGACAGGGAGACAGGGGCACGTCGTCTCCACTGCCCGCACCATGGACCCTTCCGGGGATGAGGCATTCAAAGCTGCATGGGAGGGAGGTGGATGGTGCCGGACCTCTGGATGCAAAATGGCCGCCGGCCTCATGCCCTGGCAGAGAACGGCTGGTAAAAGTGGGTCTCTGGTCCGGAGGGGGGACAGGACGGGCTCCGGACAAAGCTTACCCGGTGACCAACCGCTTGGGGACCTCTGGCACGAGAAAAATCTATGGGAAAAGTCATCTAGAGTCCCCAAATAGAGAAGGACGTGTGGAGCTCCACCATGATACAACCTCTTTTGTTCTCAGTCGGCCACGTCCCCCATCCTGGGTCTGCTTTAACACAGAACCGTCCTTGCCAATGCATTGCCATACTAGATGGCTTTTTTTTTTTAGCAAAGATCAGGTTATGCAACCAGCCACAGCCACTCCTGGATGGACAGCTGTTTTTGGCTTCTTATGCCCTCATCAGCAGGAAGTAGGCAGTGACTCGGTGTGATTTGATGTTTAGCTCCTAGGGCAAATCAATACTCATTTAAGCTATGGTGGAGGGAAAAAAGTGAGATTAAAAGCCTCCGCATAGCAAATAATATGTATATATATATATTATATATTTTTCCAAGACACAAATAAAAGAATCAAAGAAATAACATTTCATTGATTCTTTTATTTGTGCCCTTTGAAAAAGTCATTTTTCGGATGAAACGCGTTGGGCGTCTTTTTAAATTAAATAAATACAGATTTTTGAGTATCCTGACTTCTTGATCCTCTGCGGTGGTGGAGTGTTGTAGAAATATGGAGAGATTTCAGAAGGATAAATGGAGCCGGATTTCCCTATCTAAACCCTGTGAGTGAACCCTGTGAAAGACACTTTCACCATTCACCCATGCTGTAATACACAGTGTTCTATTTTGCAGTTGGTAAATATTAGTCTATTATATCTCTTTCATGTGTTTTTCTACAGATACAAATAGACAGAACATACAAAATACAGAGCATTCATTCCAACTAAATACCTAAAGAGGTTAAAAAAACACCTAACTTTGTTTTTTTAATATAAGGAGTCCTAACTTTGGTTTTAAAATGATGGGGGCTCAGTTACAATGCGTGGTCACATATTGTGTAAGTGCACCCCATTTGGCAGGCCCCCTACCTGCGCAAACTTAATGCCTCCTATCCCTTTCTCTCTCAATATAAATATATATATATATACACATTTTGCCAAAAATCCACAATTAAGTTAAATTCCTTGGTGAAAAGTCCCAGTATGTAGATAGAAAGCATGCAGTGGACATACTTGCGAGTAAAATATAAAAAAGGGTGATCAAACAACGTTTTGACTGCTGATACCGTGATAAAGGCTCAGTAAGAGTCTGAAATGTTAGTTGGTCTTCCCCCTTTTTAATGTATTAGTAATAAAATAGTTTTATTACTATATGCATGAAAGTACTTTCTGTGGGTTGCAAAGGTTTAATAGTATAATTTATCTAAATAACATACAAATTTATTGATATATATATATATATATATATGTAGCTAATTTGCGAAAAACTGAACATCAAAATGGCTTTGAGATACAAAAAAGGCATAAAAATGTATAAATAAATAAGAAACCAAGCAAAATTTGGACACTGACATGTTTATTTGATGAAGCATCCTATTAGATTACGGCCTTCATTACTAAAGAATGTTTTCTCACTAGTTACATAGGAATGCGTCTTTAAAACAGCAATCCACAGAAACATAAACAACGAAACTTAAAGCCCATGCTACAGCCAGCTGTGGGTACTTTTCATCTACCTAATTTAAAAACCTCAGCAGCTTAGTTCAAAGTCGCTTTTTATGTGGATTAAATACTTTTAAGGTTGGTGATTGACACTATATACTCTTCTTTTTATTGATGACTAATTTTCTTGTTTTGTGCGTTTATTCCATTTTTTTCCTTAACATCGTTTAACTTTTTAACATCCATTGTAACCGTGGTCTTTGACACTTTCAGAGTACATTACACATTGAACGGTTTCATATTTAAATATTTACTATAAGTGCAGTATATGTTTTTATTCTTCTGTCAAAACCACAATTTCCTGTCCTTATAAGTTTCTTTCTGGCTATAAGGTTAAAAATGTAAATCGTGGTCTGTGAATGAAATGGCATGCAATCTTTTAAGACATATCATTTCATCCAGTGATTTCATGAAAAAATAAGCAGGCAAGTTGGGCAACCATGGTTGTCGTCAATCGCTCATTGTCAGATGGGAATTATGAGGAACTAAGTAAGGAATTATATATGTTTTTGTCTACTTGAGTAATCAAATTATCAAAATACTCAGCTATTTCGCACAGATTTTTTCTACCCAATGTTTGCAATTCCTTGGTTAATTCATGGAATTCCTCATCCAGTAACTAGTGTTTTATGTTACATATTTATTTTGATTTAATTACTGGTTCTTCTGAGTTAATTGATGTAAAAGAAAAGCCCCAAAATGCCAACACTTCAGCAACAGCCTCTATTGAAAGGGCAGTTAAGATGATACTGTTAATTGCTCTTCCAGTTGTCAGACAGAAGCGAGAGATACTGATCAGATGGAGCACTTTTTTAACTGCAACTAGCTATATTCTATTAATACTGGAAATTCAGAAAGTGCACTTTAATTAAGGGTTGGAATCATGGCATGGTGACATCTGGCTCCAATCTGGGACTTCAACCACAGCCGGCTGACATCTTGCATGTCAGCCCTTGCTGTGGGACTGCCTCCCGGCCGCGGGTGTCATTGCACATGGGCGTGATGACGTCATGAAGAGGGAATCCAATAAAAGACATGCAGTTGTCCTTTGGATCCACGTATCTCTTGAATCTTGTAATCTAGGAGTTTTGTTTTGGTGTCATTGAAAAGGCCAGATCCCGGCCTTTCCAATAATACCAACCATGAACAGATAATCTGTAAAAATAAAATAAAGTAATGAAAAGAAATATTTTTAATTTTATGTTTTTTCTCCAAAAGCAGCAAAAATGTTTACCATAGGAGGTCCTTTTTGGTGTCATTGGAAAGGCCAGATAACCATCCCGACCGCTTGACAAATGGATGAACGAATGAATTCTAACTTTATAGTCTCCTACTTATATAATTTTATTTATTTGTAAAGTATTTTACCAGGAAGGATATATTGAGATTTCTCTAGTTTTCAAGTATGTCCTTGGTTCAAGAACATTGAATTGTTACAGTAGGTACAGAAATGCAAAGGAATAAAATGCAAGATATTAAAAAAACAAAATACAAATATACAGATTAACACAGAAAATAAATAAAATAAATATGTAAGAAATATACTCTGTTACATGTTTACAGGTGCATTCTGTATCGCGGTATATTAATAGAGATCTCTTATGGGACTTTAGACTGGGGAAGATTTGATGGTGTCTGGGAGTTTATTCCATATTTGTGGTGCTCTGTAGGAAAATGACCCAGAATCTATGCACAAGTTTACACATTCCATGGTTCGTCAAAAATATTATGCCAATAATATTTATGTATATGTATGTATGTGTATATATATATATATTTTTTCTTTTACAAAATTTCTTTTTGTAGAGCTTAAGCCTGGGGTTTATCAGATATGCTCTTATGATGTGCTTGCTCTTACCAGTCACCACATTTATTTCTTAAGACTTTATTTATACAAGGCCAGCGACAGTAAATATTCAATCTTACATAACAGAAATGAAACCAATACAATTTACAGGTTATTAGTGCAACAACAGACAGGATGAAGGACAAAAGTAGAAAAAAAAGACAAAATACAGGAAGTTAGATGAGAGGAAGACCCCGCCTGACAAAATGTGCCACACCCACCTCCAATTCCCAGTAGTCCAGACCCATACAATCCCAGTCACTAATTTTAACAGTATTGAGGAAGAAAATAAAATGTTAAAAGATAATGGTTGTATGGTGTCTGAGAAGAATAAAAAAGCAAAAACATGATACAGATGCCTGGAAATAATTTTAGGTTTATTTCTGTTTTCCCATTGAAACTATTTATTTTTTTGCACCGCTGTTTCCTTCAAAACATTGTTTAGCTGGTTCCACTTTTTATAATGTGTGGTCTCATATTTTTCTTCCAGTCAACTGTGGCTGATGTGGTTGTCTGGCCCTTTCTACGGTGTCTTTTAATCATTTTTTCTTTGAGAATTATCATTATACACCATACACATCCTAAATATTTATATGAATGGATTCATATGTGCTGAAAACCCGATGCTAAAGAGTTGCAGTCAGTTTTCACAAAATGTTACACGATCTGACATTATTGAAAAATGTTTCATCCATTGAATTTTTTCATGTGTACTTTTTATTACATTTTGTTCTCACAGCAGTTTTCATTCACCGTATATATGTTCATTTTAAGTATATCAAATTACTTTAAAATCTTACATTAAATATTGTTTTCAACATTTTCTAAATACTAGGGGCACTATTCCACACTGTGCGCTACAATGGGGACACTAATGGAGAAAAAACTCATTTTATCCCCATTTCAGCATGATATTCCGGCGCAGGTGCTGTCTCAGCACCTTACCACAGTGCTACACGTAGTAATACTCGTGATAGCGCTTCCGCACAGCAGCGTGTATCACCTCCTGGAGTCCATAAAACCCCATGGAGAGTTGCAATTCCGAGCCGCGAGCCCTGCACAGTGATGTGGAGTGATCATGGAGGGAGACTGGGAACTACTTAGGCCGGTGTCAGGCGAATGCAGTGATCACGTACGTGTTGCCGCACAGTTTAACGTCCATTGTAGCATAGAATCATGAGCAATAGAGACCCAAACACTTAGTACGTCCGCACCAAACTGCGCGCGCACAACGCATGTGGCAAACGGATGCAAGTTAGGCAAGAACGTAAATCCGCTACCACGGACGCACAGAGCGCGCACGTCCGCTTAGCGATCTGTGTGAGTGATGAGGAGATGTCAGACGCAGCGCATTTGCAACATGCAGCATCTTGACGCACACAATGGCTTTTCATATCCTTTTAAAAATTTTATAATTTTTCATATTAATTTTGTTAACCATAATTCCCTTTTTTTCTACGTCAGTCAGCAAAAATGGACCGCGTGGTGTCTACAGTATCTTCCGTCAGTACGTCTATCCGTTATGCACGCACGCAGAGTGCGCTCAGACTGCGTTCGTCTGACTCTAGCCTTATTGGAATCGCCGCAGCGCACCGGAGTGCGCAGAACGAGAAAGCAACGATTTTTCACTGAAATTTAGGTGCTTTATGAATAACCCCTTATGCGTATTTTAGACTTGCCATGATGCGCACCTCGCTCTAGTAAAAGCTTTGATAGCACTTGAGCACCAGTGTGAGTGAGAGTAGATCTATCCTCATCTCAAAGGTTACAATTCCCCTGGAACTAAAAAATATATCTTAGGACCATAGTTAACAAATCACGTGAGGTATGCACCTGCATCTCACCAATTATCCTCTAATGATCTGGCGAAAAGTCCCATGTGTACTGACATTGTTGGGACATCATTTCACATCAGCATAAATTTCACTTTCAACTTCAAAGCTATCATGTTCCTTTATCTTCTCAGTACACAATGCTCTCCATCACACATATCATCTGTAGTACATGTGACCTCCACGTCTTCTCTCATGGCAGCTGTTTGGCCTGTTCTCTCAGATTGTGTGTTTGCCTTTGAAATTCTTTGCTTCAAATCTTTTCTGAAAGCATTATTGGAGTGCTGACATTCGCAGAGTTTATCGTAATATTTGCAGTGTGGGTGCCACATAGACTTGTTTTGATGCTAGATTTAGTCCTGGGCGTGGTGCACTTGAAAGTGGTTCAATCCTTCTTTGTGGTATTTACGAGCCTTGTAGAAACACCAGAGTTACTGCAGGCCTGCCAAATGAATACCAAAGATTAAGAATGAAGAAAAACAAGAAGAAATATATATATATATATGTATATATATTTATAATTGTGGAAGACATTTACACTTCCCAGCAATTCAGAGAACTGCTTTACAGAGCTCATGTACTACATTCCATTCCCCATATGCAGCAAGGAATTTTGGGAAGGACTTGCAAATGAATTCCACAATTTCCCTCTTTTTGTTGCATCCTTGGTCTGTTTTAACACAAAACCCTCCTTGCCAGTGCCATGCCATACTACAATGGTTCCCAACCGCTGTCCTCAAGTACCCCTAACTAACAGGCCAGGTTTTCCAGATATATGAAGAACAGCAGAGGTGATATGATTTGCTGCTCAGCGATTGCAGGATTCAGTCTGCATTTCCACAAGGTAATTCTTAAAACCTGGCCTGTTAGGGGGACCTGAGGACCAGGTTGGGAACTACTGCCATACTAGATGGCTTTTTTTTTTAGCAAACTTCAGGTTATGCAATGAGCCAAAGCCACTCCTGGACAGCTTTCAGGCTTTCAGGCTTATTATGCCCTCGTGTGTAAATGTCTTCCACAATTATAAACTATATTATTTGCTATGTGGTGGCTTTTAGTCTCCCTTCTGCCCTCCACATAACTTAAATGAGTTATATGGCACAGGAGCTCTGGGATGCAATTCATCGAATTGCTGTGATGTGCAAGTGGCTTCTGCAATAATAAACAAACTTATTATATTGTGGAGGCTTTTTATCTCACTTTTTGTCCCCCACCGCAATATATATATTCTTCTCATCTCTTATATCTACGCTGTCCTCCAACCCTAAACGGCTCTGGTCCACCTTCAACACCCTCCTCTACCCACCTGCACCTCCCCCCACAGCTGCCTTCAGCGCTCAAGACCTGGCAGACTACTTCCTCAGTAAAACTCTAACTATCAGAAGCAACATCCCAACACAAGATAGTTATCTGCCACCTCCACTCCCACAGGTCCCCTCTGCCACCCTCTGCCGCTTCCTCCCAGCCACTGAGGAGGAAGTCAATTCCTTATTGTCCTCCTCACATCTCACCACGTGCGCCGCTCGACCCCATTCCCTCACATCTAATTCCTCCCCTCTCCTCCTCCCTCACCCCTGCTCTCACACACATCTTCAACCTATCTCTCTCCACTGGCTCCTTTCCATCCGCCTTCAAACACGCGCTAGTTACCCCTTTACTAAAGAAACCATCCCTCGATCCCAACTCTCCATCCAACTACCGCCCTGTATCCCTGGCTTCCCTTCACATCAAAGCTCTTACAAAAACTAGTCTTCAACCGCCTCTCCCTCTTCCTGTCCTCCAATTCCCTACTTGACCCCCTGCAATCTGGCTTCCGTCCCCTACACTCAACTGAAACTGCCCTCACCAAAGTCACCAACGACCTCCTAACTGCTAAAAAACACGGCCACTATTCTATTCTCATCCTGCTCGACCTCTCGGCTGCTTTTGACACTGTTGACCACCCCCTCCTTCTACAGACCCTCAACTCTCTGGGTCTCGGTGACACTGCACTCGCTTGGGTGAATCCTATTTATCCAACAGGTCCTTCTGTGTGTCCTTTGCTGGTAACTCCTCCTCCTCATTGCCTCTATCTGTTGGTGTACCTCAAGGCTCTGTCCTTGGTCCTCTGCTCTTTTCCCATCTACACCTCCTCCCTGGGCAAAATCATCAACAGCTTTGACTTCAATTACCACCTCTATGCTGATGACACTCAGATCTACCTCTCTACCCCTGATCTCTCTCCCCCTGTTCTTTCAAAAGTCAGTGACTGTTTATCTGGCATCTCCTCCTGGATGGCCTCCCACCACCTAAAGATCAACATGTCAAAGACTGAACTCCTACTTATTCCTCCCTCCAATGCCTCCCCACCTCCTGACTTCTCTATCACGGTGGAGGGTATCACCATTTCCCCATCAAACTAAGTTCGCTGTCTTGGAGTTACACTTGACTCTGCTCTTTCCTTCATCCCCCACATCAAGTCTCTTTCCTCCTCCTGCCGATACCAACTGCGTAATATTTCTGGAATTCGGCCATTTCTTACCGCTGTCACCACAAAACAACTCATACACGCCCTGGTAATCTCCCGACTCGACTATTGCAATAATCTCTTATCTGGCCTCCCTCTGTCCCGCCTCTCCCCCCTACAATCCATCCTGAACGCCTCCGCCAGGCTAATTCACCTCACCCGCCGCTCTGTCTCTGCCGCTCCCCTCTGCGAGTCCCTTCCACTGCAGAATTAAGTTCAAAATCCTTATCCTTACCTACAAAACCCTCACTAACTCAGCTCCCCACTACCTGTCCTCACTAATCACCAAATACACCCCGGCCCGCTCCCTAAGGTCAAACAGTGACATGCGCCTAGCTTCTCCCCGCATCACCTCTTCCCATGATAGACTGCAGGATTTCTCACGCGCAGCCCCCACTCTCTGGAACGCTCTCCCTCGTACTGTCAGACTTTCCCCTAACTTCTCTTCCTTCAAACGCTCCTTAAAACGTTCCTATTTAGGAAGCCTACCCCCAACTCACTGACGCAACCATCAATCACTCTCACCTTACAGTCCTCTCCTCCTGTTTTCCAACCCCAACCCTCCCAGATTGTGAGTTCCTACGGGAATAGGGCCCTCATCTCCTCCTGTACTGTTTGTCAAATGTTGTTCAATGTATTGTAACCCTGTCTATACTGTGCTTATTGTACAGCGCTGCGGAATATGCTGGCGCTTTATAAATAAAGAATAATAATAATAAAAAAGAGTGTACATGAAGTAAGGACGGCACTCACGGTCTTTGTCACGAAGCTTCTTAGAATTTATTGTGGAAAAAAAGGATCGACGTTTCAGTCCACTAACCGTGGACTTTCATCAGGATATACAGAATAGCCTTATTACAAACATTTAAATAGAGAATGACATACTCACCACCAAGTAGTGACCCTCCCTCCCTGTGCCAGACAAACGCTGACTCCTCAGAGTGACGTCAGAGCGCCGGCGCCAGACACGTGACCGCACCGTTACCATGGTCACCAGAAGCTCAAACAACGTGTGTTGGGATATAAGCGTACGGGGAGAAAAACCACAACAAACATAGATACGCTGATACTCATTGAGGCAGAGACCGCAGGGAATAACCTGCAGACAACACAGTATGCCTACATAAGCACGACAAAAATCATCCGCATAGAAAACGATGTTAGAGACTCAACATTGCACGGAATCGGGGGGGAGAACAAGGGAGAGGAAAGTGAATGGATAGAAAAAGAAAAAGAACCCACATAAAAATAGAGAAAAAAAGGGATAAAAACACTTGCGAGCGCTGCTAGGGCATATAGGCAACTGGCGTATACCTGCAAAGTAGAGCACGTCTCTCTATGATAAACAAACTCAAACCTAACATCAAAAATCTCTGGACCGTGCGGTAACCCAGTGGCACAAGCCAAGGGGTACAGCCAGTGAATGAGTCTGGGGAAACACCAAAGACAGTCAGAGGAACTTCTTATCATAGGTGTGCCTGTGAGTGGAACTACTCAAAGACCGCAAAAAATTCTCAAATTCAAAATACCCAAAAATTGCATAAATAGTAGAGAAATGCATAAGTTATAAACCACTAATGAAGGTACCATAAGTAATAAAAGAAAAAGAAAAGAAAAACCCTGGCACAACTCGAACCGTGCAATAATCGTGTGAATACTACACGACAATTAAATAGGTACTAATGCTGATGCCAAGATATACAAAACAAATGCATCCAAGTTACGGAGGTAGAACTCCATATTGAATCTATAAAAAAGGAAGAAGGTATGTGGTTAATGAGCAAATTAGAAGAAGACCAAGGGACAATAAAGGATCATCTCAAAAAAGGCTGATAGGAAAGTCTCTCGTTGAGGCCATGGGGGGATAATGTGTTCAGTTCTTTAATCCAGTAAGTCTCCTTACTTAAGAGCATGTTACTCCAATCACCACCTCTTCTAGGGATCGGAATATGGTCTATAGCAATAAACTTCATCATAGGAACTTGATGGCCTTTTTCCAAGAAGTGACGAGCTACAGGCTTGTCACTTGCCCCGTCACGAAAGGCCAAACGTATTGAAGACCTGTGACCTCTAATATGTTCTCGTAAAGAGGTATCAGTCTTCCCCACATACTGGAGACAGCATGGGCATGAGATTTTATAAATTACATGATCCGTAGTACATGTGATCCGATGTTTAATAGGATATTTGCGTCCAGTATGAGGATGACAGAAAGATGTCCGTGTTAACATATGACTGCACGTGACACAGCCCAAACAACGGTAACATCCAGGAAATTGATTGCCCTTGATGGTCGAGTAAGAATGTACCGGGTCAGTGTTGACCAATATATCGCATAAATTACATGATCTCCTGTGACTAAAGAGTGGAGGGTTCTGGAATAATTTCGGTAGAGAGCGATCAGTGGCCAATATCGGCCAATTCTTTTTCAACACACGGCTGATATCAACCGACCTTGGTGTATAGGCCGTAGAAAAAACTAAAGATGGTTGAGTAATACCTCTCCCCACCTGTGTCTGATGGCACCGATCCAAAGCAGCTTGGAAATACCTTCAACAGGCAGAAACGAATTAGACGCCCCAACATCCCCACAGTGGACGTCACCTCAGCTGAATCAGGCTCCGATGCCGAGACTGCTTGGGTGGAAGGCACACCTTTTTTGGGGGAAACTTTGGATACCGAGACGCGGATCACGAATATATCATTAGACCTAGGAGTCGCCCCTCAAGGCGGGGGCAGAGGGGGAAGATCCACTGGTCCAAGAGGTCGGCCGCCCAAACAGAGGAGATAACGTCTGTCTTTAATCTATCTACTAGACCTCTAACACTTGTAGAAAAGAATGTCCTTGCAAAGGGTTTGTCGTTTGTTCCCACTGCGGACCCTCGGATTTTTGACATCGATGTCGACATCTACCGGCTCGGACGGAATCTACGTTTAAAAGAATTTTTCGGGGACACTACAGCACCTGTTTCTACCAACAGGTTTAAAGTTAAAAGTTCGTTTGATCCACCTAACAACCATGCTTCCATTAAAACCTTTCTACGCAAAGTCCAGGACGATGTTGCTTCCAGTCTCAAACGTAAAAACCAATCTCACTCAAATCTTACACGAGAAGAACGCAAGGCGATTTCCTCATTAACCAGGGATGGGCACATTACTATCAGACCCGCCGATAAGGGATGTGCTGTAGTTATCATGAATTATCAAGACTACAGGACTGAAATTTTGGGCCAACTACAGGATGAGGGTACTTATAAGAAATTAAGTGGAGATCCTACACACATATTCAGAAATCGAATTGAAGAGGTCTTAATGCGAGGCTTGACCATGGGTTGTATTACCCAGGATCTTTTTGATTTTTTACTACCTCAACACCCTAGAACACCGGTTTTATATACTCTCCCCAAGATTCACAAAGATGCCACCCACCCACCTGGGCGACCAATCGTTTCTGCCTGTGGAGGACTACTGGAGCCCCTCTCGAAATGGCTAGACCATTTATTCAAAGAATCGGTGATGGGGTTAGACACCTGTCACAGAGACACTCCACAATTGATTGAAGCACTTAACAGTCTTGTATTGCCACCTGGACCGATTGTATTTATGACTTGTGACGTAAAAAGTTTGTATACAGTGATTCCAACAGAGGCAGGGGTTGAGGCTATGCGCCAATTGTTGTCCTCGTCCGCATTATACCGGGGTCCTCCAATTGAATTCGTTATGGAGCTTCTGGAGATAGTACTAAATTGTAATTATTTCCGTTTTGAGTCTAAGTGGCATCAACAAGTCACGGGCACTTCCATGGGTGCTGCGGTGGCACCAACCTATGCCAACACATTTATGTCTGTTTTTGAACAACGTGAAATCATCTCGAAATTCACACATCAATTAGTATACTACACACGATTTATTGATGATATGTTCATCATTTTATCTGATACAATTGAGGGCGCCAATCAACTGGTACAACAGATTAATGATCTTGACTCACCGATTAAGATCACTAGTAATATTAGTCTAGAAACAGTAGATTTCCTGGACTTACGTATCTTGCAATGGAGACTCTCTTGAATACACTTTGTTTCAAAAGTCCACTGACTGCAATACCCTTCTGCATATGTCCAGTTCCCATACGACTCCTCTAAAATATTCTTTGCCTTACACTCAATTTTTGCGTGTTTTCCGAAACAACTCGGATGATATGAGAGCTCAGGCTCAAATAAATGACATGTGGACACGTTTTCACACACGAGGATATCCCACACATGTGCTCCAAGCTGCTTTGGATCGGTGCCATCAGACACAGGTGGGGAGAGGTATTACTCAACCATCTTTAGTTTTTTCTACGGCCTATACACCAAGGTCGGTTGATATCAGCCGTGTGTTGAAAAAGAATTGGCCGATATTGGCCACTGATCGCTCTCTACCGAAATTATTCCAGAACCCTCCACTCTTTAGTCACAGGAGATCCGTAATTTACGCGATATATTGGTCAACACTGACCCGGTACATTCTTACTCGACCATCAAGGGCAATCAATTTCCTGGATGTTACCGTTGTTTGGGCTGTGTCACGTGCAGTCATATGTTAACAGGGACATCTTTCTGTCATCCTCATACTGGACGCAAATATCCTATTAAACATCGGATCACATGTACTACGGATCATGTAATTTATAAAATCTCATGCCCATGCGGTCTCCAGTATGTGGGGAAGACTGATACCTCTTTACGAGAACATATTAGAGGTCACAGGTCTTCAATACGTTTGGCCTTTCGTGACGGGGCAAGTGACAAGCCTGTAGCTCGTCACTTCTTGGAAAAAGGCCATCAAGTTCCTATGATGAAGTTTATTGTTATAGACCATATTCCGATCCCTAGAAGAGGTGGTGATTGGAGTAACATGCTCTTAAGGAAGGAGACTTACTGGATTAAAGAACTGAACACATTATCCCCCCATGGCCTCAACGAGAGACTTTCCTATCAGCCTTTTTTGAGATGATCCTTTTTTGTCCCTTGGTCTTCTTCTAATTTGCTCATTAACCACATACCTTCTTCCTTTTTTATAGATTCAATATGGAGTTCTACCTCCGTAACTTGGATGCATTTGTTTTGTATATCTTGGCATCAGCATTAGTACCTATTTAATTGTTGTGTAGTATTCACACGATTATTGCACGGTTCGAGTTGTGCCAGGGTTTTTCTTTTTCTTTTATTACTTATGGTACCTTCATTAGTTGTTTATAACTTATGCATTTCTCTACTATTTATGCAATTTTGGGGTATTTTGAATTTGAGAATTTTTTGCGGTCTTTGAGTAGTTCCACTCACAGGCACGCCTATGATAAGAAGTTCCTCTGACTGTCTTTGGTGTTTCCCCAGACTCATTCACTGGCTGTACCCCTTGGCTTGTGCCACTGGGTTACCGCACGGTGCAGAGATTTTTGATGTTAGGTTTGAGTTTGTTTATCATAGAGAGACGTGCTCTACTTTGCAGGTATACGCCAGTTGCCTATATGCCCTAGCAGCGCTCGCAAGTGTTTTTATCCCTTTTTTTCTCTATTTTTATGTGGGTTCTTTTTCTTTTTCTATCCATTCACTTTCTTCTCCCTTGTTCTCCCCCCCCGATTCCGTGCAATGTTGAGTCTCTCTAACATCGTTTTCTATGCGGATGATTTTGTCGTGCTTATGTAGGCATACTGTGTTGTCTGCAGGTTATTCCCTGCGGTCTCTGCCTCAATGAGTATCAGCGTATCTACAGTTGTGTTCAAAATTATTCAACCCCCACTGAAATTGAGTGTTTTGGCCAGTTTGACATTGATTTTGATCATTCAGTCATCTTGCTTACAATTAAATCAAAGAGGCACGTGTAGGTCAGACAAATATAACATTTATAATGAAATAACCACAAATGTCTTTTCTGTGCTCACATCATTATCAGTTTTATTCAACCCCTAAGTGACATAAGTGACATTCAATCTTAGTACTTAGTACAACATCCTTTTACAGTTATAACAGCTTTTAAACGTGAAGCATAGCTTGACACAAGTGTCTTGCAGCGATCTATGGGTATCTTCGCCCATTCGTCATGGGCAAAAGCCTCCAGTTCAGTCACATTCTTATGCTTGCGCACTGCAACTGCTTTCTTTAAGTCCCACCAGAGGTTCTCAATCGGATTTAAGTCAGGTGACTGCAATGGCCACTTCAAAATGTTCCAGCCATTAATCTGCAACCATGCTCTAGTGGACTTGGAGGTATGCTTGGGATCATTGTCCTGTTGAAAGGTCCAACGTCCCCAAGCCTCAGGTTTGTGACGGACTGCATCACATTGTCATCCAATATCTCCTGGTACTGAAGAGAATTCATGGTACCTTGCACACGCTGAAGCTTCCCTGTACCTGCAGAAGCAAAACAGCCCCAAAGCATGATTGACCCCCCGCCATGCTTCACAGTAGGCAAGGTGTTCTTTTCTTCATAGGCCTTGTTCTTCCTCCTCCAAACATAGCGTTGATCCATGGGCCCCAACAGTTCTAATTTTGTTTCATCAGTCTTATTCTTTGGAGACAGCAAGGGGGGAGTTCTGGCATGGAGGCCTTCATTACGCAGTGTGCGCCGTATTGTCTGAGCTGAAACTTCAGTACCCACATCTGACAAATCTTTTCTCAGTTCCTCAGCAGTCACATGGGGACTTTTCTCCACTCTACGCTTCAGGTAGCGCACAGCAGTCAAAGTCAGCATCTTCTTTCTGCCACGACCAGGTAGTTTCAACAGTGCCCTTTGCCTTGAATTTGCGAATGATGCTTCCTATGGTCTATCTTGGTATGTTTAAGATCTTTGCAATCTTCTTATAGCCATTGCCCTTCCTGTGAATAGTAATCACCTCTTCTCTTGTCTTCCTGGACCATTCTCTTGACTTCACCATGCTTGTAACCACACCAGTAAATGTCTAGAAGGAGCTGAGTATCACAGTCATTTTAAAGCTGCCTAATTGGTGCTTATTATGCTTTATTGCTGCTCCGTGACATCCACAGGTGTTTTCAATACCTGATTGAAAACACTTGAATGAACCTCTGTTCTTCAGAGTGGTAGTCTTTAAGGGGTTGAATAATTGTGTCCATGAAGAATTCACAAAAGAAACATTTACTACTGTATTACAAAACCAATTGATATCATTTTAGTTGCATATGGTTCTTTAAAAAGTCCTTGTAGGATTTCATTCTGAATACAATTACAAATGTACACTAAATTCCCTAAAACCCTTTACAGCATTGGGGGTTGAATAATTTTGAACACAACTGTATGTTTGTTGTGGTTTTTCTCCCCGTATGCTTATATCCCAACACACGTTGTTTGAGCTTCTGGTGACCATGGTAACGGTGCGGTCACGTGTCTGGCGCCGGCGCTCTGACGTCACTCTGAGGAGTCGGCGTTCGTCTGGCACAGGGAGGGAGGGTCACTACTTGGTGGTGAGTATGTCATTCTCTATTTAAATGTTTGTAATAAGGCTATTCTGTATATCCTGATGAAAGTCCACGGTTAGTGGACTGAAACGTCGATCCTTTTTTTCCACAATAAATTCTAAGAAGCTGTTGTGGAACTACAGATGCTTTGTCTTGAGTCTTATAGTGTAGTTCAGCAACAGCTAGGGATCTTGTAGTCAGTATATATCAGGACTATATGTTATAGCGTATTGCGATTTATATACTGCTACCAATTTTTGTAGGAATACACCAGGATCCCTGAATTGTTTGACTTTTTTTATGTGCCCCGCATATATCTTTTCATACCTGCCTACAGCTAAAACAGGGACGCTAAGGGCAAAAATTTGCACTCGCAAGTCTCCCTTTAGCATCCCCGCAGCCTGCCCCGTAGTGGCCGCTAGGGTCCAGGATGCTCGGGGCAGCACTAACGCACCGTCACGAGCATCCCCTGAATGGAGTCCATAGGCTTCCATGGAGGCATTTCCTGCCGGGTCAAATGACCAGCAGGATCTCACCTCTCACCTCTCACGGCGGCCAGAAGTGGTGGATCGAGCAGCCATTCTCGACGCGGGATTAGAGGGGAGTGTTTGACTTTTTTTAGGGGGGGGTTCCAGCTGCTGCTGATTCTGCAGAAGCGGAATCAGTTAGCTACAAACTTTTTTAGTTAGAGACATCGGTGAATAAATAGCATTTGGACTTTGTGATCCTAACGCTAATTACTGATTGCTTACTCTTTGTGCTCCCCATGTTAAGCATAGGGAGCACAAAGTACAGTAAGCTCACGCTAAAAAGGTGCCAATACCAATGCACTGACGGGTTTTTTAACCCATTAGCGATTGGAAGGTGATCTTTGCGGCACACTATCACCTCAATTAACCTAGCGCTAATGCTCATTTATGTGAGCGCTAGCATTAGAAAGGTGATAGGGCCCTAAGGAAGGGGTGGGCATTTGTTTTGGCTCGGGGGCCACTTTGTGGGAGCGGAGGTTAGCGGAGGGCCGCACCTTTTAAATTGATGAAATAGTGGTAGTTTTATTAAATTTATTTATTGTGCTAATTTCATATCATCTATAGCTGCAAGCACATTTAATTTTAAACCAGTTTAATGACACAAACGTATCCTATCATACTTTTCTACAATTTTTTTTAAATCAGGAGTGAGATTGCTTGTAGAGATTCTCATCACAGCCTGCAAGTTATATATTGGTATATATTGCCCCAGCTCACTTGGGTATATATTGCCCCCAGCTCACATGGGTTTACATTGCCCCCAGCTCATATGGGTATATATTGCCCCCAGCTCACATGGATATTATTGCCCCCAGCTCACATGGATATTATTGCCCCCAGCTCACATGGATATTATTGCCCCCAGGCAGCTCACATGGGTATATTTGCCCCCAGCTCTTACCTCCTCTGCTGTGGCACCAGGCTCCGCGCCCGCTGGCGTTCTTCTACTCCCGAGACAAGCGGCCGCTGACATGCAGCTTTGCCGTTCGCCGGGGATGGGAACCACCTGACCAGCCGCGTTCTCGCGAGATCGCGCGCTGGTCAGGTGGTTCCCATCCCAGGAGAGCGGCCAATCTGCATGTCAGCGGCTGCTCTCCTCGGAAGTAGAAGAACGCTGGCGGGCCGCAAAAAACTGTGTGGCGGGCCACAGTTTGTCCACCCCTGCCCTAAGGCTTTTGCTCAAATAGCATGTTAAAGGACTCCTGGATTTTTTTCGTTATAGTTAAGTTTTATTTGGAATTCGGTGGTTCTTTTTGGAATTTTGTGGTTCACGTAAAAGTTTAGATCACATACAAGTATGTAGCGTGTTAAAGCAGTGTGATAATAAAAATGGCAGTGAACAAAGAATAGTCGCATGGATAGTCAAATGACATATGAGTGATTTAATGGGAAAACTAAAAATGGGGGATGATATTGCCAGCTGTTTATTTAGATTGTCTTATGTTCCATCAGTTTTTAAACTAGGACAGGGGAGAACTGGGTTAAGGGGGAAGGGGGTAGTGAGCATTGGGGACCAGGTGCATCATGAGAGACCCCCTACTGGTTCAAAAATATCTTGAAATGGTTAGTAATATGTCATGAGTATTAGAATAGTCTGAAATGGCGATAACCTCGGCACATCTCTCCATACATATTACATTCATAGAAAGAATGGATCACAAGATTTATCTCTCTTGGTTTACCAAGTTAGATTACTATTAAATTATACTTTTCAGATATAAAAACATTATATATGTGTATAATCACATTTCTCAGTTATATATAGCGGTTACTATTTTTGTATATATAAACCTAATGGATATAATGCAAACAACCTTAGCATGACGCATAATTGCACCTTCCGTGTTGTTTTCTGATGTTAGTAAATAAGCCCTAAATAATGGGGTGATCAATAAGTAACTTCTGTTGCTATATAGTGGGATGAGAGGTTAACAAAAAAAAACAATAGTGAAGGCACATTTCAATTGTTCCTGCAGGGTGGTGAATATGGAGTGGGTGTTTTCCATTACCTATGGATGAGCATCTTGGCAGGAATCAAAGAATAAGGGTTTTCTGGGGGTCTGATGCAACAGTATAGCTACTATTGCAGGGAATTCTGGGAGGGGGTGTCCGTAGTCATTGTACTCTTTCCACTCAACACATCATGAACATGGCTGTGGTCCTGGGATTTTTTCTCAGCAATTGAATAAATGAATAAAGTTAGGGCCCACCTTCAGGTGTACTGGGTCTTCTGTGTCTGTGTGGCTCTCTCATAGCAATGTCCAGGAAACTGTACCCAAGTATAATCATATAACTTTATTATCTAAATATAGATTTATCTACAGGGTAATAAAACAGTTTAATAATGAAAGTAAGGGATAGGAAAAGAATGAAGTGCCTAAAACATATCTTCCTCAATATACATTACATAAGGAATTTTAAAATGCAGGGATTACAGTAAAAAATTCTATGTACAAATTGTTTCCTGGCTTCTAAAATGTCTAGCTAATTGCTGAATGTTCTTACTGGCTGTTATATATGATATATTCCTACTTCAAAAATGACTGGAATTTTGATTAATTTTGAGGGAGCGACACTGCATCTAATTTTTCTCATTATCAAATACAAAAATACTTCTTCTACGGTGGAATTCTAAAATCTTACCTAAAAAAATGCCTAATGTCCTTGTCCTAAAGCTCTATCCTCATAATAAATGGCAGCTTTTACAGATGTTGTCTATGCAAATTTACTAATTTACTATAGCAGTCATGAAACTGTAGAGATAATTGGCATAGAAATATAAATGCCCTTTCTTAGAAGACATGATAATATAAATATTATGAGTACCGGGGACCTTTCAGTCGGTTGATACGATAGCTATGTTTTGCCCTGGTGTGAAGCATATGTGGACATCTGGGACAACTATTAAACATGGCACATCTGGACGCCTCCTCTGTAAGTGGTTGAAGTAAAGGTATTTATAGAAGAGGAGACACCAGATGCAATAAAATTGTATGACTTTGTTATAATGACAGCAGCATTTAGGGATTCGAAAGCGTTCAATGAAATGATCAAGTCTAGAACTAGTAACTAGATGAAATCACAATACGTGCTTAACAAATGTTTTACTTTATGTATATCTTTAATTATTAGTATTATCATTTACTTATATAGCACCACATATTCTGCAGCGCTTTACAAGATCGGTGTTGAAACATTAGAATACCACACATGGATGATATCACCTGATTCAGGGGGACCCTGGTCCCAAGGGAACTTACAGTCTATATGAGAAGTACAAGTATTTTTTTGTGTGAGGGAGGCGCATCCATATTGTTAGGTGTTTTGCCCAAGGACACTTGCTGGTGGCGTCTTTTGAGTTTGCTTTCCATGATTGTAGTTCAGCGACCTGGTGGTTAGGTTGAACCTGCTTTTTCATAAACTCGACATTTGCTTCTCCACAGTTGTATTGGAGGGCTGTGCGGAATGGGATTTGACTGGCTTTCCTTTGGTTGAAATGTTACCACTGGAATCCACAGCCAATATTGGGCTAAATTACAATCTTCACGCAAACGTTTGCGCTGGCGCAAAAAAACATTAACGCGTAAAACCATTTCTGCCGAATCCCGTATTACATAGCGCAACAAACGCGCGCAATCGTCTACCGTGGGTGATCCTGTGCGAACACTGTGCGAGCTTACTGTACTGCGCGCGTCCTATACTTAACATTGTGAGCGCAAATGCGAATGTAATACCATCCTCGTACCAGCGCACAATCTATTTTGCGGTAATTACCACATAGCCTTTGCGCGCATAATTTTAGCAACTGCAAAAAGCTGGTGTACTGTTAATGGCAAATCTGAACAACCTGGCCAAACCCAAATACACCAGCCCATAAAAAATAATACAGCAAAGTATAGTTGCCCATTCAACTCATACCCCAACAATAAAATGGAGAATTTGTGTGTGCATATATTATTGCTGCAGCATATATGCTCAGATTGACTGCGGCAGGCGCAATTTCTTAACGTGAGATAATTGTGGTTATTAATTCTGAGTGGCTGAATCACGAAAAAAAAACCAGTGCGCACACTGATTTTTGTGCGCGACGGTACTGCGCGTGCATTTTGGGCGTGTCCTGTTTGCACGCGTTATTGATCGCCGGATTAAAAGACGCACGAGGATTTTAATACCAGCGTTGATTTGCGCGCGCAAAACTTTAACGCTTTGCGCAAGGATTTTTTGCGTGAAGATTGTATTATAGCCCATTGTGTGGTAGGCAAGTATGTACCGTTAGGTGTCTTCCCCAAGGACACTTATTGGAGAGGTGCTCTGGCTGGGATACGAACTTGGGTCTGCATGGCTATAGAGCAGTGATGTTACCTCTGCTCCATCCAGACAGTACACTCCAATCATTATTTGTGTACTTTTCTCTTTTTTTATGGTCCTCTGTCTCATTGTGGGGTATGTCTCTTAAACATACAGTTAATAGTGTTTAGTTTATGTTGAGTGTTTTTTTTCTCATTTGTAAAAAGAAATTTGAGCAGAATAACTCAAAACATTCTGCATGGGTGTCATTTGCTTTCAAATTTCCTGTTCTCTTCCTTTGGCATTTCCTGGAGATTCCACAACACATTCATTGGATTTTCCCGATCAGGCTTTCAGACTTTATGCATTTAGTGATGGGACAGTCATTCATAATGTCTCAAGTATCCTACCACCTTTGATTTGTCAAAAGTGACTGAGAAAAAAGTTAATAGTGCAGTATGTATATGTCACAACCCCTGCCTGGTGTCCCCTAACAATCCAGGAAACCCAACGTCGCTGTGGCAAGAAAGGGTAAAGCCTTTGCTGTTCCACCCTGTATTCCCCAGGCAGCACCCTTCATGCCCTGCCTTGCTGGACTCTCCCTGTGAACTCACTCCAGCAGCATCAGCAGGTGTAATTAATCAGGCCTTGCATTCACTATATACCGTGTTTCCCTGAAAATAAGACACTGTCTTATATTCTTTTGGCCCCCAAAAAACACACTAGGTCTTATTTTCAGGGTAGGTCTTATTTTTTATGTTGTTTTTTTTTTTGACAGTGTACATCTGGTATCACTTCACCTGTGACAGGAGCTGGCGTTAGAGGAAGCATGAGCAGACGTTCTTTGAGCAGAAGGAATGCACCGAGTGTGGCCGTGTGACCACACTTCCCTGCGCCCGTTGCAGCTTTGTGAAGGCTGGAGGGTGTGGGTCACATGGTGCAGTGCGAGCACGAATTGCGTAGACTACCACCAGACGTGATTTCAGCCTCCCCATCAAACAGATACGATGGACGCAGACGGGGCTTCAAAGCATGATTCTCTCTAGGAGGATCGCATTTTTTAGCGCTGAGTGCACTAACTGCGCTCAGCGTGGTGGCCACACTGGCATCAGAGTGGAAGGAACGTCCAGTCTCACGGATGTTCCTTCTGCTCAAAGAACACTCGTGTGACCGCAGCTTTATGTGGCTCTGCTCCCTCCGCTGCTGCCTCGCTTCCTCTGGTTATCACGGATTCTCTACCTCGACTCTTCAAGTTGCCCTACAACTAGGTCTTATTTTCGGGGTAGGTCTTATATTTTGCCAGTTATCAAATAAACACACTAGCAGGGTTATTCAGAGAGCGTGAAAAGCAGGAGAATGACTGGAGAATAACTGGAGAATGGAAAATTCTAGGTCAAAATAGCCAAACCAGAAAAATTCTCCCTTTCATCTCACTTTCCAAATCGGCTATTTTGACCTAGAATTTTTCATTCTCCAGTTATTCTCCAGTCATTCTCCTGCTTTTCACTCTCTCTGAATAACCCTGTATGTCTTATTTTCTGGGTAGGTCTTATTTTCGGGGAAACAGGGTAACAGAGGCACACCAAGATGCTTCTGCATTCTTGTTGTAGTCTCAGTCTGTTCTTGACACCAACATGGAAGGAAGCTCTATTACTCTGCCTGATATTTTTTGTTCCTGACCCTTGGCTATTCCACTGGACTCTCTTTGGATCATCCCGTCTGGTAACCGTGCTTCGAGAGCCCCTTTTTGCTGTGCCTGCCTCTCGACTCCCTTTCTGCACTTTCCCAACCAGAGACTTTCCTGCTTCGCCCCTTTGCTATGTTTATTGTTTGTTTTAATAAACCCAACCTGGTTTCACCATATCAAGTGTCTCTGTTGTATTACTGCATCCTGGGCTTGCAACCTCATCTCTGCACACTGAGACCTGACCATAAATTTTACTTCCTAGGGACTCTGTGTATGAGAATATTCGGAGTCCAAATTCCTTTGAACTTCTATCTTTTCATTATTTCTTTGTCAAAATGAGTTTAATACAATGATTTTATTATAAGTGTGATATTCTTTTACAGATGGTTTTATTGGGTCAACCTATTTTCTATGAAACAATTTCTTAAAGTGTAACTTGTAATGCCCAACAAGTTGGGATCCTTTGACAAAGGCTCACTTCATACATATGTATTAGCTTTCATTTCTTTGCAAATTATTGAAAAATTGGTTATTCCCTGTCAAACATTTGCTGTCACTTCCTTGGCATGGCAGCAGGGTGACTGACAGCTGTAAGCAACTGTGTCAGAGACATCCCACAAGATGGCCCTCCATTCTGTGTGCCTCATTGCACTACAACCTGCAATATCTGATCGAGCGATAAAATATCTCATTGATCTTTAAACCCTTGGCTGAGGTGGATGTGTCCAATACATCGTGGAAGTTCCATGGCTTCGTGCTGATTGCGGACATCTCCTGTAGTGGGCTGACATCTTGGATGTCAGCCCTGGCTGTCAGACCTCCATCCGCCCACTGATGTCATTGTGCATGGGCACAATGAAGACAGAAATGGAACTACCCTCTGGCTGGCAGGGAATTCCTTTGGACCCTTGTATCTTCCGAACCATACCAGGTGGATCATTTGAAAGGCTGGATCAATCCCTTTACAATGATACCAAACAAGACGAGGTTTTATGTAAAAATAAACTATCACGTTGCCCTCACTAAAACTGGGGCGCTAAGGGGAAAAATTAGCATTTGCTAATTTCCCCTTTGCGTCCTGGTTTCACTATCAGACACCCCGTAGCGGCCGCTAGGCTCGCAGATGCCCTGGCCAGCGCTAACGCTCTATCCCAAGCAACCCCTCCATGGAGTCTGTAGGACTCCATGGAGGCTTCTGCTGCTGGGTCACATGACCGGTACGATCTCACCTCTCTTGAGATCCTGCAGGTAGGCGGAGTGATCGCGGACGGAGACTGGAAACTTTTTTTCAACCAGTCTCCCTTGGCTCCCGGTGGCCAGAAATGGCGGATCGGGCTGCCGTTCTCGACGCGTATTTGATTTTTTTTTGGGGGCTTTTCAGCTGCTGCTAGCTGAATCTGCAGCAGCGGAATCAGTTAGCAGCAGCTCTTAGCTGGTGTTAACTTCATCGTTAGTGACAGCTCTTAGTAACTAGCATTGAAACCTTGTGATCCTAACGTTAGTTAATCTCTGCTTGAATTTTGTGTTCCCATATTAAGTATAGGGAGAGCAAAGTACAGTAAGCTTGCAGTATAAACCGTTAATACTGATTCGCTAACGGGTTTTTTAACCCGTTAGTGTTAGCGAATCGGAGGTGATTCAGGTGCAGCGCTAACGCTCACGCTAGCATTCTTGAATGAGGTGATAGGGCCCTAAGGGCAGCATTACAAAGTTGGCGCTAGCTTAACCAGAGCTGTAATAAACTTACCAGAGCCATTATAGTCTATGGAGTTGCTAAGTTAAGAACAGCTCTGGTTAAGTTAGCACCAGCTTTGTAAAATGGCTATATATATATATATATATATAATTTGTTTTCTAATGCAGCACTATTGTTTACTTTTCAATTACGCAGTAAACCATGTTGCTGCACTAACTCACCTTCTCATTTCCCATGCAGGGTGCAAATGTGGAGGTGATGACACAATTCATTATTACGCATTGGTTCATCTAATACACAAGCCGCCTACAGATTGCGAGGAGACCAGGGGTCCTTTGGACTACTTCACCTCCATTATTTACACCTCATAAAGTCCAGTTAGGTGTCATTGGACAGGTCAGAGTCTTGCCTTTCTAATGATACCAAACATGACCATGTAAAATGTAAAAAAATCTTTTCAAAATTGTGTTTTATTTATTGTTCCAAAGCATTTTCATTGTCCATTTGTCACGTATACACCATTACTCGCCTTCCATTTCCTACGCCGGGCACTAGTTTGGTGTTTTATATATAGTCATATTACTCATAAAATACAATTATTCAGAAATACAAGCAAAAAATTTCATGTTTTTCAGTTTTAGTTAAAATTCAGCACTTTCTCAGAAAAATGCAGTAACAGGTTCACATGTCTATTTTTTTTTTAAGACTGCTCCAGAGAACACAAAGTTGTGGATGATAAAATGTGAAAAAAATAATAATTTTACAATCTGTAATGATTGAAATCTGAATGTAAATTTAAATTTTTTTAAAACTTTTTTATGGCATCCGGATGGAACATGACGCATATGCATAGTAATGATATATTTTAAGTCTGCTGAAAAATAGGATATATACATTTTTTTCTGGGTCCTACAGTAAAACATGACTTCAAATTGCATTAAACACGATGAGCGCAAAACCGAAAAAATGAGCTCATTACACAGAGGTGAAATGGTTCGGCATTGAATGGGTTAAGGCCAATGTAATAGCCACCAATTGATAGGATGTGGCAGACAAAATGCACCTGGCCAGTACAGGTTCACTTTAAGCTGTTCTGGTGTATTTATTGTAGTCGGAAAAAAAATCCCACTCAGCAAATCAGAGTAAGAATGTGAACAATGCAGTTAATTAAATATAGATCTGCATTAACTTTGTGCAGTAAATCCCCCTTATAAATAATTAAATCTTGGGGGGGTAATAATTACATTGCTAGCCAGATCCTATTGACATTTTTTGCTCATAGCTTTAAATTGGTTGTGTTATCTAAAAAATTAGTACATTGCAAATACTGCTCCTGCTAGGTGCTAAAAAGGTATTTAGACACGGGACAATTTGCTAATAAGTGTAAAAATTCACGCATTCCAAAAAAAAAAAAGACACTTTCAGTAAAAGTCATTAACATGACTTATTTTCTTTTCACTTTCTATGTTTGTTTTTTCACGCAAATGTAAGAAACAAAAAATAGTATGGTCCTCTTGATAGACATTTATTTTGGTTTTTAGTTTGTGGTAAAGGAACTCTCCACTCTGGGAAACCCCCTCCCCAAGGGCTGGCAAGTAACACTAATTGAGCTTGGCAAGCCTTCTAAGTGAAGTCTTCAAAGTGAACTTACAGGAGATCTTCTGGAGATACTCTGGAGGTAGTCTGAGGTTTGACAGGAGGTAGAAAACCCACAAAAAGGTAAGATTTGCTGGTTTTAAATCCATTCTTTTATAATGGCAGGCTTGGTCCAGTGTAAGAGCTGCCATGCGTTTGTTTTTAGATCCAATTTTTGGAGGTTTGGAGTGTGCCTGATATGTAGGCAGTTCTCTTTATTGCAGCAGGAAATTGCCTGTTTGAAGTCTGAGATTTGTAAATTATCTGTTAGACAAACTCAGGCTATGACTGTTACAAAGCCACTGCCACAGAGGCCTCCTAGGAGCGGCAGATGGACTACTGTAGGATCTGGTAGACTTAGCGTTGTGGATAGAAAGCATGTCCCACAATCTGTGGCTCTTCTTAATTCTTTTGAGACACTTTCAGAGTGTAGTGGTAAGACGGATGCAGGCTCAGACACCATAGTTGAAGAACCACCATCCACTATGCCTAAGGTATGCAGCACTGCAACCAAGGACAAAAATGAAAAGGTGGGACTTGATAGAAGGCAATTGTTGCTGGGTGATTCTATCATAAGAGGTGTTGAGCTGGAGAGTAGTGGTTTGGTGAGATGTCTTCCTGGGGCTACTGCTCGTAGAGACAGGAGACGTATTCTCAATATTGTCAAAGAAGCAAAGCAGCAAGGGCAAGTAGATGTTCTAGTCCATCTAGGGACAAATGACTTGGCTAGCAATGAGGTTTCTGAGATTAAGGAAGATTTTTGTGTTCTTGGAGGTGAAATACAGCAGATTGCGTCCACTGTGTCATTCTCTGAAGTTTTGCCTGTGCATAACATTCAAGATAGAAAGATGCGCAATAAGGAATTCAATTTGTGGCTTCGGGAATGGTGTCGGGAGCAAGGATTTGGCTTTGTGTCCCATGATAGCTCTAATTGGAGCAGAAAGGAACTGTATAAAAAAGATGGTTTGCATCTTACTCATAGGGGAACATATGTTCTCAGTGAGAAGTTCAAAGGTTTCACAAAGAAATATTTAAACTAGGAGGGGGGGACAAAAGGGTAAACAATCTGCCCTATTGTCCCCCAACACTAAATCGGAGGGTGCAAGCAACATGCGAGGTAAAAAATGACAAGCACAGAATCGTGTCTATAAATGCTCGCAGTTTAGTCAATAAAATCAATGAACTGGAGGCAATGATGGCAGCTGAAAAAGTAGATTTAGTTGCGGTTACTGAGACATGGTTCAGTGAGAAAAATAACTGGGACATAACAATACCGGGGTACTCTTTATATAGAAAAGACAGAGAAGGTAGGAAAGGAGGAGGAGTGGCCCTGTATGTGAAAAACAACATAAAAACGAACCAAATAAAAGTGAGCGAGGTGAACATAGAGTCAGTTTGGGTTACACTAACATTTGGCAATCATACAGTAGCTCGTGTAGGTGTGATCTATAGACCCCCTGGACAAGTAGAAGAGCTAGATAATCTGCTGGTTGAGGAAATAGCCAAAATGGCAATGAAGGGGGAAGTTATTATCATGGGGGACTTTAATCTTCCTGATGTGAACTGGAAAACCAAAACAGCTGGGTGCACCAGGAGTACAAATATTCTAAACTCCTTACTGGGATTATCTCTAACACAAGTAGTTGAGGAGCCGACCCGTAAAGAGGCCATATTGGATTTAATACTCACAAATGGAGGTTTGGTATCGGACGTTGTTGTAGGTGAAAATTTGGGATCTAGTGATCACCAGTCAGTATGGTTTAATATAAGAACAGGGATGGAGCCGCACCACACAAAAACAAAAGTTTTAGACTTTAAAAAAACAGATTTTTCTAAAATGAGATTTTGTGTGAAGGAGTCATTATCAGACTGGAGGAATTTAAAGGGAGTCCAAGAGAAATGGGATTATTTAAAGGAAGCATTATTGAAGGCCACAGGAAATTGCATTCGGCTTGTTAGCAAAAACAAAAAAGGGAAGAAACCACTGTGGTACTCTGCAGAAGTGGCCAAAATAGTGAAGAACAAGAAGATAGCATTCAATAATTATAAAAAAACTCAGCGTGAAGAAGATAGGCAAACCTATAAGATTAGGCAGAAAGAAGCAAAGCAATTTATAAGAGCTTCCAAAGCACACGCAGAAGAGAAAATAGCTCAGTCAGTAAAAAAGGGGGACAAAACATTTTTTAGATACATAAACGAGAAAAGAAAAGTAAAACAAGGATTAGTTAGATTAAAAACAAAGGAAGGAAGGTATGTAGAAGAGGATAAAAGTCTCGCTGACTGCCTCAATAAATATTTTTGTTCAGTCTTTGCAGAAGAAAAGGAAGGAAAGGGACCTCAGTTAGGAGAGAACACTAAAGAGACATTTACATATGAGTTTACAGAGGAGGAGGTTCTAAAGCAGCTGTCTAAAGTAAAGACAAATAAGTCAATGGGGCCTGATGGGATCCACCCTAAATTATTAAAAGAGCTCAGTGATGTAATAGCAAAACCGTTAACAGATTTATTTAACCAATCCTTGTTAACAGGAGTCGTCCCAGAAGACTGGAAATTAGCAAATGTTGTGCCTATTTACAAGAAGGGTAGTAGGGAGGAATCGGGGAACTATAGGCCAGTTAGTCTTACGTCAGTAGTAGAGAAATTAATGGAAACCATGTTAAAGGAAAGGATTGTTGAACATCTAAAAACACATAGATTACAGGATCAGAAACAACATGGGTTTACCTCAGGGAGATCATGCCAAACTAATCTTATTGATTTTTTTGATTGGGTAACAAAAATAATAGACACAGGTGGTGCAGTAGACATTGCTTATTTAGATTTCAGTAAGGCTTTTGATACTGTTCCGCATAGAAGGCTTATCAATAAATTGCAATCTTTGAGCTTGGATTCCAATATTGTTGAATGGATTAGGCAGTGGCTGAGTGACAGACAACAGAGGGTTGTGGTAAATGGAGTTTATTCGGCGCAAGGTCTTGTTACCAGTGGGGTACCTCAGGGGTCAGTACTTGGACCCATTCTCTTTAATATTTTTATTCGTGATATTGCAGAAGGTATTAATGGAAAAGTATGTCTTTTTGCTGATGACACAAAGATTTGCAACAGGGTTGACGTTCCTGGAGGGATCAGCCAAATGACAAATGATTTAGGTAAGCTAAAAAAATGGTCGGAGTTGTGGCAATTGAGTTTTAATGTGGATAAGTGCAAGATAATGCACCTGGGACGTAAAAACCCAAGGGCTGAATATAGAATATTTGATACAGTCCTAACCTCAACATCTGAGGAAAGGGATTTAGGGGTTATTATTTCAGAGGATCTAAGGGTAAGTAGTCAATGTAATAGAGCAGCAGGAAATGCTAGCAGAATGCTTGGTTGTGTAGGGAGAGGTATTAGCAGTAGGAAAAGGGAAGTGCTCATGCCACTGTACAGAGCACTGGTGAGACCTCACTTGGAGTACTGTGTGCAGTACTGGAGACCGTATCTCCAGAAGGATATAGACATCTTGGAGAGAGTTCAGAGAAGGGCTACTAAAATGGTGTACGGCTTGAAGGAGAAAAGTTACCAAGAAAGGCTTAATGATCTTAACATGTACAGCTTGGAAAAAAGACGAGACAGAGGAGATATGATAGAAACATTTAAATACGTAAAGGGAATCCACAAGGTAGAGGAAGGGAGTATATTTAAAAGGAAACAAAATAGCAAAACAAGAGGACATAGTCTTAGATTAGAGGGGCAAAGGTTTAAAAGTAACATCAGGAAGCATTATTTTACTGAGCGGGTGGTGGATACATGGAACAGTCTTCCAGTAGAAGTGGTAGAGGCCAAAACAGTAATTGAATTTAAGCAAGCATGGGATAGGCATAAGGCTATCCTAAACAAAAGATAAATCCAGGTAAAGTATCCATGTAATTGGGCAGACTAGATGGGCCGAAAGGTTCTTATCTGCCGACATTTTTTCTATGTTTCTATGTTTACTACCACCTCTTCTGTACCTTCAACGTCTTCTCTTCATTTCTCTTCCTGCACAGGCCATCCCGATACAAGAAGTAGCTGGGTGACCTGGCTGCATTGGTAGCTTACAGTACACATGGTTATATCCGTCATAGAATTTATTTAAAAAAAACCTGAATCAGATTTATTTAAAAAAAGCCACCTGGAAATGGCACATGGTCATTGTATTCTGGTTTGTTTTTCTGACGATTTGCTTAGGCAGGAAGATGTAAGTTTTTTTTCTGTTGATGCAGCTCCAATGTGCCAGCTAATTAGCAGAATTATCAATAAATATATAGCTTACAACGGTTCTTTCCTTGACGTCGACATTTTCCACTTCCAATATGGCCATCGCAACTGATACAAGCCCATGCTGGAAGTCACTGATTTTGAAGCCTAGAATCATGGTCGTAGACAGATTTTCACACATTTTTGGTTTGTAGATGCAGCTGTCACCCTCTAATCCTATTGTTTTGTTTAGGTAGAATATAAAACAAAATTATTGTGAAATAAATGGTAAGCGCCACACAACACACCGTATCCACCCAAACTCCAATGCTACACCAGCAGGTAGTGGTTTCCCCCACACCATGAAAAATAGACAAAATATTACGTATCTGGTGAGCACAAATGAATGCTCTGGGGTTCGGATGTCTCATGCAGGCCCGCAATACATCATATGGTTATGAAAAAGAAGCAAATATAAAATATCATGGTGCAGACTGCAAGAAATATTACTAGAGGCGATAAAATGTATAATTTCACCCCTCACAAGTGTAGAGCCCCAACACTGGCTCTGAGTGGGATCTCGCCTCTGGGTACTTAGTCTTCCTCCTTGTTAGCAGGTGACCCCCACCAAGGAGGAAGACTAAGTACCCAGAGGCGAGATCCCACTCAGAGCCAGTGTTGGGGCTCTACACTTGTGAGTGGTGAAATTATACATTTTATCGCCTCTAGTAATATTTCTTGCAGTCTGCACCATGATATTTTATATTTGCTTCTTTTTCATAACCATATGATGTATTGCGGGCCTGCATGAGACATCCGAACCCCAGAGCATTCATTTGCGCTCACCAGATACGTAATATTTAGAATATAAAACATGACCTAAATTGTGCAAGTCTACATATTGTGGTACAGAAACCACTTGGAATACTTGTTTCCAGCCAAACAACACAGTCCTCTAGGGTATAAACAGCCGCGGACTTGAAGTTGTGCAAATGAGAGGTCTTTTTATTCCAGCATAAACAAATGCCACCCTTGGCTTTAATCACTATTGCGGGTGATTTAAAAAAAAATCCAGCAAAATCCTAGCTCAATTAGAGCACTTACAAAACATACAGCGATCCTGAATATCCAGGTATCATAATCTACTAAACAAAGTAAAATCACAGCTTTTCCTAGAAGTGCTACTGCTCCCTGCCCTGCTCTCAGCAGTCTGAATAAAAACACTTCTCTCCACGAGTCAGCAGCCAGAGATTATACCTGTTGCTTAATTAATCAGTTGGCAGCAAGTGGGCGAGAGGATAGAGGCCGTGCAGGATCCTGGGTCCTAAATATCTTTCCTCGATTACTCTCCCAGACATTCTGTTAACCAAACCAAGCACTCTGTCACAATATGAAATCTTGTTTCTGTGAATTGCCACCATACAGGTATTTCCAACATACTGCAAGGTTTAGAATGGATTATTACAACCATTTAATTTAATAAAGAGAAAGATCATTTTGTCTGTTTGATTGAGATCAATAAATGTCATCGTAGTTGCTGTCCAGCCTTGTAAATAGCCAGGGGGAGAAGACATTAAAGTAATAAAACAGAAATACATTTGTTCACCTTTCAGAGCTATTCAGAGAAACAGTCTTGCACTAGAAAAAGGTATGTTATTTCTATAAACACATGCTGCTCTATATAGTGTTATACAAAACCACCCAGTATAACCCTCTATTTCCCAGGACCATAGAGAAATTACTTTCTCTGCACAATAAAAAGCTGCAAATAATTTCACTCTCCCGGCTCCACTCCCTCCAGACTGCTGATCATATTGCTCAGGCCTAGGTCTGTAAACCATTTAACTCCCTTCCCCTTGTTCTGAAGATAATTTCATTTGTTCAGGGCTTGATGTAATGCCAAAACTTTCTGCGTAGCAGAGGATTTCACCCTCGCTCTTTGCTTTCCAAGCTGCAAACCGCTTCATTTCACCCTTGACATTTGTAATAGATACTCATCAAAGCTATGAAGGCTATTTTGCATTTATTCATGGTCTTTGTGGTTTCAGATAATCCCATTCTGCATAGGTTTTATCAGCTTTAATGCAGCCCTGTCAAACAAATGTAAATTTATATTAATAACTATAACGTTATAACATGGCAATAAATGAATGCTGCATCTCTTTCGTTGGAGGTACTTTCTAAGAAAACTCTTACTCAAGAGCCTAGGTATCTTTTTTTCTGTTGGTTTTTTTTCCTATTTTTTTTTACAGCACTTCAATATACAGTTGCAGTACAACATCATAGGGGGTCTCATTCATAACAACAGATGGAGCAGCGTCCCACCACTTTCTATTACTCCAAAAAAACAAAAAATTAAAAAATACATGAAAAAATGTAATTGAAACCAGATGGCTATTCCCCCCCCCCTTGGATGCCAAGCATTCAAATATTGAAGAAAATCTTAGAAAATACTGTTGGACTTGTTTCCACATTTCTGACTGACGTTAGTATAGGGGAGAAACATCAGAAACTGAGCGTGTTCAGCCGAATCGCCCAAAACTCTGCTGAATCTCAACTGGGCTGAAAATGAATGCATATATTTATATACCAGTCAGGAGCCCAGGTGTACAAAGGAAGATTGTTCCTTTCAACAAATAACACAAAGACATTAGTGCACGGCACGCACACAAAGGGCCCGATTCCATTGCAGACGTTAACATTTATATATGAGCCAATAAGTATAATGAGCCCACTTGTAATTGTTATGGGCAGCTTTGCTATTCCAAAGCGAGATGGTATTCATTTCCAGCTCAAATCAATTACAAGTTCGGCTGCTAATATAGTGACTGGCTTGTTATTGAACTGGCACCAGATTTGTGTTTCTACGGCTCACTATTACCAACCAATCCTAAAAAGGGCCAACAAATAAGACTAAAACATATTAAAAATCACCTATCTAAAAAATCCAATCTATGGGGATGTAGTTTCACCATTTGGTCATACTGTGTGAAGCCCACCACTACATCAAAGCACTCCAGTCAGTGGATCCTAACCTTTATTTTCACTTGGTAGAACTTGGTACATTACTTGTAACATTGCAGTCTCTGGCATCTATCCTACAATTTATATACTTTATAGGACATTTATTAAGGGTGTTTGTGCGGAGTGGTGGTATATTTAACTCAAAGACCCTGGACAAACACCCATAACAAGGTCCTTAAAACTATATACATTGCAAGAGAGATGACAGGGGTAGGTAGCCACAGGTTATTTCAAGACCTTTATTAGCTGTAATAACTTACATATAGAAATGTTGTTGATTTTTCAGATTTTGTATTCTTGTTAAATGTCCTGAAAATGTTATACACAGACACATTGGTCTAGGAATATGTATATTTGTGGGTTTTTTTTAATATCTTGCATTGTATTACTTTGTATTTCTGTAACAACTGTAACATTTCAATGTTTTTGAACCCAGGACATACTTGAAAACGAGAGAAATCTCAATGTATACTTCCTGGTAAAATCCTTTATAAATAAATAAATAGGTTACATAGTGACTGCTAATGGTAGCATTCAGATATGTAAGCGTTAACGCTATAAGTGACTTTAATGCATGCCTGATGGACTAAACAAAATTTGAGCTACTCCTAATTCTGATTCTGCTTTTGCAAAATAATTTTGCACCCCCTAAAACACCCCGCAATAAATCTGATACTCACCTCTCATCCCTTGGCGAGAACTGTGGCCCGATCCACTGCTTTTCCTGGCTGCGAACAAATAGTTCCCAGTCTCCCTCCGCAATCACTTAGTGGCATTGTGTGATCTCACGTGAGCAAGATTGCGCAGGGCTCGCGGCCTAGAAGTGCAACCCTCCATGGAGTCCTATGGACAGAAGCGCTACCGCAAATATCCCAGCAGTTAGCGCTGCATTCTGGGAAAAGGTGCTGAGGTGGCGCCTGCCCCAGAATATCACGTTAACATGGGGACGCTACGGGGAACCTGCAGGCGCAGATGTTCACCGTTAGCATCCCCATTTTCATCATAACGTCATAATCTATCTCATTGTGTCTTTTTGGATGTGCTGTGTCTTTTCTCGCACTTTATAGTCCTATCAACTGGTCATTTAGCTCAGTGGTCCCCAACCCTGGTCCTCAGGGCCCACTAACAGGCCAGATTTTGTAGATCACCATGGGGAAAAGCAGACTGAATCCTGCAATCACTGAGCAGCAAATCATAACACCTGTGCTGTGCTTCAGATATCTGGCAAACCTGGCCTGTTAGTGGGCCCTGAGGACCATGGTTGGGGACCACTGATTTAGCTGATATGTTCTATACATAAAACAATGAAACATAAATTCCTGAAAGATATCAATGCCAGATTGCTAGCCTCTAGCACTGATCGTGCATGGGAATGTGATGTTTTAAATGCTTCATGAGTGGAAGGTTGATTGTGCTCATTAGGAGAAATTGATAGCTAGAGAACATTTATTAACTTTTTTCTTTTTAAAATTTTTCACTGGGCTAGTTTTTCCGCCATATAATAAGTAGGGCTGCAACTAACGATTATTTTCATAATCGATTAGTTGGCCGATTATTTTTTCGATTACTCGTATCCTCGGATAAAAGAATACAATTTTTTTCCTTAAAAGGAACATTATGAAAAAAATAAACTGCTGCCTCACACTTCCTTTTTTCATAAGCAATTTGCGTAGTGCACATAACGTTCATACGTACGTACATATGCAAATTGCGTACTTTTCGCACACAATATACACGAACACGAGCACCTGGTCACAGTGATGGATTGATGCTGCATGGCCTCTTAAGCTTATGTCTGCTTTCGCCACAAACAAAAGCTGCTACAAGCGCTCAGATAGACATGATGTCAGCAAGAAAGCAGGGTGAGAACAGGGGGCACTCCATGCAGCCTGACCACTTTAGCTTATTAGAGTGTTTCTTTACAATAATTTCATGAACAAACGTGAGTGGGAAGAGGGTCCAGAGGTGGAAGGGAGTGAGTTTGTTCAAGGGACTTGACCTGAGTGCGAGAGGAAGTTTGTGGGAAGGGACCGGATCAAAGGGATAAAATGGCAGCTCCAGGTCAAAGAAGAAGTAACGGTCAGGTTGAGGTGGTGGCACAGGACTCCAGCTTTAACTAAGTATAAAACACCAGCGGTACAGTGCCCATACCCAGTGTCAATATCTCAGTTTGTTTTATAGCACTTCTACAGTTGTAAACTGAATAAAAACAAACTGGTTACGTATGACATGACTCAGGAACTAAATCATAGAGAGTAAACCAGCGGCACTTCTTTTCCAATCAATTCCAAAGCAGAATCTGAGATTATAATGTTTAACTCAGTCAGATTCTAAACAGTGTGTGCTGTGCACAAATCGATTTAATCGACAGCCAATTAGTTGTCAACTATTCTCATTATCGATTATTTTCATTATCAATTAGTTGTTGAATAATCGATTAGTTGTTTCAGCCCTAATAATAAGTCACATCAGAAAAATATTGCATAAAATCCATGGAGTAGTGTGAGATAAGTAATTTTATGGAAATCTTCTATCGAAGGATTCATTGTTATGAAGAACAAGAGTCGTCAATGGTTGATTGTCTGCCATATAAATCTTCATATTGCCCATCGTATAAAAGCCAAATTTGGTCCACTAGGTGTCCTTGATCTCTAGAGAATGTTATTTTTTTATGATTGATTGTCTTTTCTGTGTTTCCTTATGTTGTCACCAAAGAGCTGGCCCAGCACTTGAAACACCAGGCAAATTAGTGGTGAGCTCATTGTAGATTAAAGGATCTCGGTCTTAATTAGGTAAGGCTGGAACTTTATGTCACATTCCGGCCCTGCCCCCTGGTGGTGGAAGCAGGGATCCCTCTGTTTGATGGCTTTTAGGCCCAGGCTCTGCAGACCATCTCTATTGGGCTGATAGTCTGCGGTCACATGACCTGCTCAGCCCTATATATAGGGCCAGCAGTACACTTGATCCTTGGATCAGAATAGGTTTATTCCTACTAAGTTCCTGCTCCCTGTATTGCTGTTTTGCTTTCTGATATTTTCTGTGTATGACCCTTTGGCTCTGGTTTCTGGATATTCTCACGTCTGTCTCCTGAAGTTGTTTCCTATATATCGTGTATGACCTGGCTTGGCTTCTTGAATCTATCTCCTGTCTGTACCCTGAACCTTGATTGTACGAGGACCGTGTATACGTTTTTGACCTGGCTTGGCTACTGACACTTCTCTTGAATATTCCTTTGTGTGTTTGTCCTGTGCATTATTCAGGATACTGGTTCATGTTTAACCGCATAATTTATGTTTGGGGGTCTGCCCGCCAGGTTGTGAAACTCACCTACAGCCCTAAGTCTCTGTTGGCTACTCTATCAGTTTTCAGTCCTAATCGCAAGGAATCTGATTGTGTATATACCCGCCAGGGCAAGAGACATAATTACTGCTCTATTTGTCTTATGCCTATCCATTGAGGGTGCAGCCTTACCACAAGTTCTCGGATTATGTGACTGCCCTCCAGGCTGCAGAATTCATCTACCTTCCAACCTATTTATAATTCAAGTACCTTTTGCTTGAACTCCTATGATTCATTGTGTCTATCCACAGTCCTGAAATCTGTCTTTAGATGAGAAATCATACCCAGTGCAGGGCTACCTCTTGTGTTTGTGTTCTGCACTATCTCTCTTGAATCTGAGTTCTGTATATGTGTGCTGGATTCTGCTATAAGCAGCAAACATTTTACCTGCTCTCAAGGCTTCAAACTACTCAGCCTAAAGGCCCCCATCACCCTCTATAGGGGGTGATCATTAGACTTTAACCATACTCTTCACATGTAACCAGCTCTCACGAATATATGAAAGGGTGCAAAGAATTAGGGTGTACTACCCTCCAGGTCTGATCTGTGAATCCACTCACTTTCCTCCTCCTCTAGTTCACCTCTGCCAAGGTTCATTTTGCTTCTGTCAGAGTGCCTTTAGCAATGGTCATTGCCATTGACCAATATCTTTGAATTTGGATCTGTGAGAAATTATATTAAACCACGATAAATAATTTGGATGCATCCTGTAGTACTCTGATTCAGAAAGTAGAAAGGCATTTTCCATTCTATTCAAAAGGTTTTTGTTCTTCTTGAATGTATTGTCCTTTTTCAGTCTTTGGCGCTAAAAGTCAAGGCTGGCTGGTGTTAAGAGGAGCTTATAAAATGTTAAATACCAATTCATGCAAGAGAAAAAAAATGACAATCTCTCCTTGAGCCATGCAATTTGAAGATGAATTATTACGCGTATTTTACATTATTTCTTTATAAAATTTTCATGTGCTTTATTAAAAAGTGTTCTCTCCATCCAACAAATAAAACATTGTAAACAAAGAGAACAGTGTGCAACAGCAAGGACATCTCCATAAAGCGGCAACATTTACATGGAATCTTTATTATTCAAAAAATGTACTCCCTATTGTAGGTTTGTCTTTCATGTTTCAGAGAGCATCTGTTATATCACAAACATTCAATGAAAGGCCAATGGGGCATATTATTCAAAGGAGAGGCTTGTAGATCCAAGTACAGAATGGGGAGGAGGAAATGCATAGCATGCTAGCAATTTGACCCCAAAGTCAACAACTGTGTTAGAACACAGTCATGATATGAATCAAACATGGTTGGCATTAAAACCCTTGTAGCAATAAAGAACACATTTAATTTACAAAATATAGCTACAACATACCAAATATGTCATTATATATATTGGCTTTACTAAATCTAACTTGTGCACTTGGTACGTTACAGGTTAAATTACTGTAAACGAATCGAACAAACAAGTTATAACGTGCTACAAATGTTAGATTAAAGGGATATAGGGTTAAAATGGGAGGAGGAAAACGAGTTACGGAACATTAATCTGACCCCCTCCACACCTCCTTCTTATTTTAAAGCTTTTATTTTAGGTTAAAACCTTACCCGAAACCAAAGCTGACTTCTGCTGACAGCGCTAGATGCAGCATGTCACATGACCGGGGGGATCCTGAATGGGCAAGCCAATCCAATAGCTCTGACTCTATTGTATTAGCTATTGGTGGGACCTATTTCCTGAAGCCCCGAAACCTGAACTCAGTGTACAGGTTCTAGATGGGACTAAGCCCCTGCACTCAGAGCTGAATCAGACCCCTTTGCAGGGGAGAGAAGGCGTATGGAACTTTAATAACAATTGGTCACACTGTGTATATCTTCCCTTTAATGTACGCGTCTGGGTGGTATAATACTTATAATATGCCAGTGTCTAATTTGTATATTATCCTCTTTCTTTAACCCAACCCAAACTGCTTCATAAAAACTGCTATAATTATATTTAAAGAAGGAAACTCCAAGCCTTGTAAAGTGTGAACCCCTCAACCTACCATGTTTCCTGGTGGGTCATTTCCAAGAGAGACTTAAGAGTGATTTTTCTGATGCTCACACTTTGTTCAAATGATGTGTGCACCAAGGAATTCATTTCCCACATGTGTTCCTATGATGCACTGGAACACCAAAGAAATAAAATAAGTTTTGTTGCAGTTGGGGCCCAGTTTGTGCCCCTAAGGTCTCCTTTCATATAGATAGATCATAGAATATCCTTATTTTATACAGTGTCCAATCTGATAGGTGCATATGTATGGCTTCTATTCATCGAAGTGGAGTGCAATTTATAACAGTTCTGAAACCAACTTAACTATAAAATAAAAAAGCAAGGTTTCATATGGTCCATCCTCTATAAATGGTCTAGTTCATCACGACTTACATCCTGTACTGGTTGGTGACCTGGTAAATGCATCGAAATAGAGTGTTCCAAACACAGAGCTAGACTCGAAGAAACAATGAACCTATGAAATGTAGATTTTGCAGACATCTACGTTGTCTCTTGCAAGGCAGATATCATTTTGGATAAAATAGAGATGGTTGTGAGGGATACAAAATGTTAATGGCAAACGACTAAGGATGATGATGAGAGCTAGAGGGTTCATCTTATTGACATTTTCCTTCTGATATATCAGGTGATGCATAACACATTTATTACCTAGATAAAGGACTCCAGGGGCCGAAACGTCGGTTTTTCATTCTTTTAATGGAGAATCAATAAACTTATGTTTTACAAGCCCCTGAGTGTGCCCTACAGGACGCTTTTTAATACATTTATTGAATATATATGGGTTGAATAGATATCTGTAAGAGCAATTTACAGTGGAAAGTTACCACTATTGCTGTAGTCTTTAAGGAAACTATTCTGGAAAGCAATCACACGAGCTGTGCCCCACTTAATAGTGATGCCAACCGTAGCAGTCATTGTGAGGTGCAGAATACAGGCGAGAACTCAATATGCTCTAGTACTTCACTGGGTGATTGCATAGCAGTCTACTGACAGTGCTAAGACAGCATTTGTGAAACTTCTCCTCTGGCAGTTTGATTTCCTCTCTTGAGAAGCTCTGGCGTTTGCTGCTGCCGGTGTTTGCAACATCGACAAATACCCTTGCTTTCGGAATAAACCTCTATATCTTTTATAGCTAAATAGCTGTCATAATGTATGACTAGCATACAAATCCTTATCATGGGGCTGCAAAATGTGTGGACCATAGCAGGTTTTTCCAAGAAGAGACTAAAGAGGAGTTTGAAACCATTCCATTCAATTGAAGTTGTAATACTGATTTAGTACCGTTTTAGTATTCCAAGAAGACAAGGGGATGTTATTATCTGAAGTGTGAATTGATTGCAATGCTTAGTTCTTAAACCTTGTTAATTGAATGTGTACTGAACTGCAGTGTTCATAGCAGGAGACCGTTTGTTCGCACAGCAGCATTTGTTGTATTGTATGAGATAAATTAGGAGATTTGTTTTCAATAACGCAATGAAAGTGTATCAAACTATTGTTGGTTAACATGGGTAATGACGGAGAGGGAGGAATTGAGATTTATCGTTAAGCCGAATCTTGTATCCACACGTTGAGTAATGGAACTGTTGACATAAACAGAGCACTGAGTCCTGAAACTTCTGCAGAATTGGAGGTGAGACTTTTGCAAATGCTATAGTAGAAGCCTGATATATCTAAGGTACTTTAGGGATTAATTTAAAACGTCAAGGCGATGGTATTGATCATTTATCTAAAATAATTACATGCTACCAACCAGTAGTATGAAAGATTTGGGGTGCTATTCCCTAGATTACACTACCGTTGACATCTGAATGTGCTAGTGTTATCGCTAGGTTAAGTTTGTTTAACACATGCGACCCATATTACATATTATTACGTATTACCCCTGTTAGCGCATCAGGTTTTGCACTAGCTTCCACGAGCTTACTGTACTTTGCGCATCCTATACTTAACATGGGGATCACAATCATTAATTCAATTAATTTCAATAAGTAAGGTATTACAAAAATCCTAGCTCTGATTTCCGTCAGTACGAGCAAGGCAAAATTTGAGCACTTTTTAAAAGCTGGTGCTAAATGAATCTACAAATGCAAAATCAGTTAGCACCCCTTAAAAACACCCCCAATAAATCCGAAACTCACCGCTCACCCCGCAGCAGGAATGGTGGCCTGATCCGCCTCTGCTTCTGGCTGCAAGCAGAGTGAGATTGGGAATAAATAGTTCCCAGTCTCCCTTTGCAATCACTTTGCGGCGCTGTTGTCTCGCGCAGGGCTTACGGCCCAGAAGCGCAACATTCCATGGAGTCCTACGGATAGAAGCACTACCGCAAGTATCTCAGCGGTTAGCGCTACGTTTGGGGTGAGGTGCTGAGGTAGCGCCTGCCCTGAAATATCACGGTAATATGGGGAAGCTACGGGGAAATCTGCAAGCTCAGATTTTCCCGGTTAGTGTCCCCATGGTGGCGCGAAGAAGAGAATAGAGCCCTTTGATGTTTAAGTGTTACATTGTCTCTTCCATAGTGACTAAAGTTACATTATATTCAGAGAGAACATATTCAGTGTACATATTAAGGAACAAAATGGGCATTTGGTTTTTAAAATGAGCTTGTCATCTACATCTTCCCTTTCAGTGAAATATATACTAATTATTTGTTTATTTGCATTAATCGTACATATTCTGCATAATGGTGCAGGGGATGCAATAAATTAGGGTAGTGCATAGTTGTACAGATGTGAGGTAGAGCGGGTTCTGCTCCCTAAGAAACTTATATTCTAGTAGAATGTAGGTGGAGATGAAGAGAAGCACATCGTACTATGCTTTCTGATGAGGGCAGTATCAGAAATTGATTGGTGCATTGGTAGAACATATGGCTTAACCTTCAGGGTTATTAAAAGAGAATCGAAAAGTCACCGCACGTTCGGTGACTTTTCGTTCCCTGCATTCAGCGCGATTCGGCAATCTTAGTTCGCCGAACCTGCGGTGTATTCACCACATGGCCGCCGTACTGCAGGGAAAACCCGCCGCAAACCCGACGAACAATCACTGCAAAATCTGCCAAACACTCACCGAAACCTGCAGAAACAGCTGGATTAACCCCGCCGAACATGCTGGAGAAACCCGACTAGCCGCCGATCACAGCGATGAGCAGCCGCCGGAAAAACCCAACACGCAGACGAACGAGGTGTAAAAAAAAAAAACGGACGCTTGAAAGTTTGAAATTTGAAACGCTGTTTGCAAAAAAAATGACTGAACGAAAATGCTTGGAATTAACATATAAGATCCAATGAATGAATGAATGATAATAAAAAGGTCAGTTACAGTAAAAAGGAAAGACGATTAAAAAAAAAACCAGATTTTTTTTGCCAAAAAAAACAGATCCTAAAAAATCTTTAAATAAAGAGACTTTTTACTGCAGAATATAATATTAATTGAAGCCTATGGGAATCGCCTGAATAAACCTGACGACTGAAACACCGAACAGCAGGGCATTTTGGCAACTTTCCCCTGCTGTTTGGTGTTCTCTGAATAGACGAAGCATTGCTTCTCTACGGGGATTTCTCTGCCCTTGAACAGGCACCGAACGTGCAGGCAATTCGCCAAGATTTGGCGAACTGCCTGCTCTCTGAATAGCCGAATGGCCAGGAAAGGTAAGGCAACAAAGTCCCACAGCATGTATGCAGACCAGTAGAAATCCTGTGAAAAAAAAAGCCTGAATGGGTGGAGATGAGAAGGATTGAAAGATGAAGGCCAGATGCAGAACTCAGTGGGCAGCTTGGGTAATATTTGGAAATAAGATGAAAGATGTAAGAAGGGGCAGAGTTGGACAGGGCTTTATAAGTAGGGGAAATTGTTTTTAATTTGATTCTGTAAGGTAGTGGGAGTTGGTGCAGAGATTGGTATTTGGAGGAATTCGAGTTGGAGCAACAGTTGAGAAGAATGAGCCGCTCCAATGCATTTACTATGGATTGGTCTGGGGACAGTTGGTTGAGAGGATGGAGACAAGGAAGGAATTGCAATTGTCTTGTTGGGACATAATTAGTGTACGCATTAAGATTATTGCTGTGTCTTGTGTCATAAAAGGTCCGATTTTGGATACGTTATTTAGGTGGAGTTAGCAGGAGATTGAATGTGGTTCTTGATAGAGAGAGCAGTGTAAATTGTCACTCTAAAATAGTGGACATGGAAGGCTGCGTGGAAGTTAGAGTCAATCATAATTGAAAAGTCCATCAGAGGTGTATGTGATGGGGAATCAGCAGAAGTTTGGTCTTTGAAATGTTGAGTTTCAGGTGATGTCAAGTCATGCAGGAAGACATACTGGGAAAAAAATCCTGCTTCTAGACTCAGAAGAGAGGGATAAGGGTTAAGAGGACAATTATTTGAGTGCCGTCAGCATATTGATGGTACTGAACCCTAAAGGAACTAATGAGCTTACCAAGAGAGGATGTGTAGACCCAGAAGAGCAGGGACCTGAGACCTGAGCCTTGAGTATCCCTAACAGACAGGTAGAGAAGAAGATTAGGTACCAGAGAATGATACACTCTATCTCCTAAAACAATTGAAAAAATATTATATTTTGTTCGAGACTCGAGTTATAACTTGCATAGAATGTGCATAGAATTCCCTATCATATGAGGTAACGTTTGGTGACCAATGACCGTGTTACTTTACAGAGTTTTAACTGTATAAACAGAATTCTAAAACACATAAAACTGTTTTCTATTCTCTATAAAGCTAATTGTTCCTCTAATTATTCATTAATTTACGTACTTGCACATGAATGCTGAAGAAGAAAGAGTAATGACTCCGCATCAGCAAGTGCAAAACAGCTAAAATGCAGTCACTTGCCAAATATGTCTGCTAATAAATAGCAGAATGACAGATACTGTATGGAAATTAGCATCTGCATAACTTCACAGATGAGCAGAGAACAGGATTCTGATTGTTTCAATATAAAATTGTTAAAGCTTCCTGAAATAAACAAGGCTTTATTTGAACTTTATAAAACTTTACAAAAGGCAAGGCATTTAATAGACTATATAAAGAGGGACAACATGCTTTTTATTGAGCTAGCAACCTTATTTATAATTCAATCAATAACATGATGGATCACATACTTTCCTGCTTTCTGTGTGTATGCACGTAACAGTTAAAGTTTACGTGTAGTGGCCAGGAGCACTTATGCAGTGATATCTTATTAGGGGATGGACATCGTATCGGTCTTACAAGTCATTATGCGATCTCAACACTTGATGAAATAACACACAGGGTTATTCAAAGAGAATCGAAAAGCCACCGCACGTTCGGTGACTTTTCGTTCTCTTCAATTCGATGCGATTTGGCGATCCCATTTCTGCGACCCTGCAGTGTATTCAGCAAGCACCACAGGGCCGTCGTAGTGCAGGGAAAAGCCGCCGCAAACCAGACGAACACTCACCGCAAAAACCCAGCGAATGCACACCGAAACCTGCAAAAACATCTGGATTAACCCGCCGAAAATGCCGGAAAAACCCGAGCAGGAGCCGATCACACGCAGCGCAGCCGCCGGAATAAGCCGACACCGCAGACGAATGGAGTGAAAAAAACAGTACGCTTGAATGTTTGAAAAGTGAAATGCTGTTTGCAAAGAAACTACTGAGCGAAAATGTCTGAAATTTACATATGAGGTCCAGGGAATGATAATAAAAAGGGCTGTTACAGAAAAAAAAAGTAAAGTTAAAAAACAATTTAAGAAAATCGATTTTTTTAAAAAAAAACAAATCCAGAAAAATGCCTAAAATATCCTAAAAAATCTATAAATAAAGAGACTTTTTACTGCAGAATTTTATAATGAACGGTTTATTAGATATTGAATTAAAACGGGAATATTTTTAACATTGAAGCCTATGGGATTCTCCTGAATAAACCTGCCGAATTAAACCACCGAATGGCAGGGCATTTCGGGAACCTTTCACTCCTGTTTTTTGTTCTCTGAACAGCTGAAGCATTGCTTCTCTATGGGGATTTCACTGCCCTCGAACAGGCACCGTATGTGCAGGCAATTCGCCAGGATTTGGCGAATTGCCTGCTCTCTGAATAGCTGAATGGCCAGGAAAGGTAACCGTACGCTGAATTTCAGCGTTTGGTTCCCTTTCGGCAGCCATTCGGATCTCTTTGAATTACCCCGACAGTTTAAATTCCCCTCAATCCATTGTCGGGCCCGGCCACATTTTATCCTCTCTAGGCGGAGCGAAGCAATTCATGATAGGCCCTTAGCAGTGATGTAGGCTGACAGTTAATGGTACGCATGGGTCGAGGGACATGAGGGATAGTGAAACTTAAAAATGAATAACTCCCTTTTCAAATGCATAGCAAAAATATTGTTAACACCTACAAAGGAAGTGATTCCCTGTCAGATCACATAATGCTTTATACAAAGAATGTTGGAGGAACCATTTAAAGGAAAACAATACCCATCTTCTAAGCTTTCGACTGCTGCAGAACATCTGCCATTCAGCCAATCAGGATTCTTTGTTTTGCAATTAGAGAAGAATGAATAGGCCAATAAGGTACCTTATTAGGGATTAAACCCTCAAAACAATGTGTATTACAAAAGAACAACCGAACATTGTGAGCAGAGAATTTTCTCTTTTGACATGTAACGGGAGTATAGCAATAATTCTTTGGGGCACACGTTGATCATTACGGAATTAGGGATTAAGCTGATTCAAGCTGTCCACCACCAATCACATTCTAATTAACTGTATGTTATTTTATGACGTTTGTTATTTTGTTTTGTTTTAGGCTAGGGTCAGATCAACGCATTTTTCGCATCGTCCGTAAAAAAGTGCGTCCGAACGCATGGACGTACTTTTTCACGGAATACGCGATAGCGGTCATACGATGCGCAATTTCAGCCGTGATTTTTTACGGATCCAAACCAGGAAACTTTGGGCGTCTGGACGTTATGTTGGCCGGACATGAGCAGCATCTAACATCTCCTAATCACGCACACACACCGCTATGCGGACGCAGCGCACTCTGTACGTCAGTACTAGCGGTTCAATGTACTTGCAAAAATGCATTCGTTTGCCGCTTGCGTTGCGCATCCGAACTTTCGTGCGGCCGTACTTCGTGTGTGGGCCTGCGTTAGATGTCATTTGCTGCTACCACGGCCGTAATAAAGTGCGGCTAAACGCACGTTCGCTCTGCGTTCGTCTGACCCCAGCCTTATTGTTTGTAATAAAATTGTCCAATTCAATAAAATCTAGTTCTTTTGAAACACCTAATACAGATTAACGCTACGGTACCCCTGCCTTACCAGACAATGTTCATTTGTTCTTTTGTAATTCTTTGTTTTGCACTCTAAAGACAGACAATTATTACCTGCATTATAGAGCTTTATAGGACTTGTATACCATTGTTGATATTCTGTTACAGGAAACTTCAATTTCCATTGTACAGTCAGCAGGAAGTGTAGCTCCCCCATAACATACAGGGTGAGCACAATAACAGTCTTTGATTTGCAACAGATATAGAATGTAACTTTATTGGAATAGTCTTAGGCTAGGGTCAAACGAAAGCATTTTTACACGCAAACGTAAAAAAGTGCGTCTGAACGCATTGATGTATTTTTTCACGGAATATGCGAAAACGGTCATACGATGCGCATGTTCGTGTGTGATGTTTTACGAATCCAAACCAGGAAACTTTTTGCGTCTGGACGTTATGTTGGCCGGACATGAGCAGGGTCTGACGTCTCCAAATCACACACACACACCGCTAGCGGGCGCAGCGCACTCTGTACGTCCGTACTAGAGGTTCTGCATTCTCGAAAAAATGCGTTCATTTTCCACTTGCGTTGCGCGGCCGGACTTTCGTGCGACCGTACTTCGTATATTGGCTGTCATTGCCCGTCATTTGCTGCTAGTGCGGCCGTGATTAAGTGCGCCAGAACGCACGTTAAAAATGCGCTGGTCTGACCCCAGCCTTACACATTGGTGGCTACTGTTGCAACTAACTCATAAAGTTTCATGTGGTATCGGTTAGTATCATGCACACTTGATGTGCGCCCCACCTGTTACTCGGCAAACATCGATGCGATAATCTAGCTCTGACTAGACTCTCTGCAGCATAACTGGCATCATCGCGTTTACAGCTTCAGTGACACGTCCTGCAGATCATCCAGGGTTGCAGGTAGTGGAGGTACATACACTCTGTTCTTCAAGTACCCCAAAGGAAAAAGTCACAAACAGGTATGGTGATCTCGGGGTTCAGTTGCAGAACACCTGGTGATTTTGTCCAGTGCTGCCAATCCATCTGTTTGGCAGGTGTTCGTCAAGAAATTTGTGGACATCGAAATGCCAGTGTGGCTGTGCCCCATCTTGTTGAGAAAGGTAGTCACCACCCTTAGCAGCTAATTAAAGTGGTCAGGCTGCCTGAAGTGCATCTCCCTTCAGCCTTGTTTTCTGTTCAAAACACCAAAAAGTACCAGCACTCGTGTGCTCTGTTGACGTGTTTTTTTTATTGGATGCCTTACACACTAAAAGTAACTTACAGGGTTATTCAGAGAGAGGTGAAAAATAGGAGAATGACTGGAGAAGTGAAAATTCGAGGTCAAAATAGCCAAACCAGAAAAAGTCTCCCATTTATCTCCCTTTCCAAATCGGCTATTTGGTCTAGATTGTTCATTCTCCTGGCAATTCTCCTGGTTTTCACCTCTCTCTGAATAACCCTGTTAGTGTACAAGGTATCCAATAAAAAGGCACTTCAACAGAACCCACGAGTCCACTCCTGGTACTTTTTGGCGTCTTGAATAGAAAACGAGACTGAAGGCAGATGCACTTCAGGCAGCCTGACCACTTTAATTAGCTAAAGTGGTTAGGGTGTGTAGAGTGCCCCTTTAAATAGCTAAAGAGTAAGAAGTCATCAGTTACTTCCATTTTTTAAATCTCCTTAGGTGCTGACTTCATGCATCAATATATGATTCTGTAGTACAGCAACTAGGGCTGCAACTAACGATTATTTTCATAATTGATTAGTTGGCCGATTATTTTTTCAATTAATCGATTCATCGGATAAAAGAATACAATTTTTTTCCTTAAAAGGAACATTATGAAAAAAAAACTGCTGCCTTGCAGCTCCTTTTTTCGTAAGCAATTTGCGTAGTGTACATAACTTTTGTACCCACATATGCAAATTGCATACTTTTCGCACACAATGTACACGAGCACCTGGTCACAGTGATGGATTGATGCTGCATGGCCTCTTAAGCCTATGTCTGCTTTCTCCACAAACAAACGCTGCTACAAGCGCTCAGATAGACCTGATGTCAGCAAGAAAGCAGGGTGAGAACAGGGGGCACTCCACGCAGCCTGACCACTTTAGCTTATTAGTGTTCCTTTACAATAATTTCATGAACAAACGTGAGTGGGAAGAGGGTCCGAAGGTGGAAGGAAGTGAGTTTGTTCAAGGGACTTGACCTGAGTGTGAGAGGAAGTTTGTGGGAAAGGAAGGGACCGGACCAAACGGAGAGAATGGCAGCTCCAGGTCAAAGAAGAAGTGATGGACAGGTTGAGGTGGTGGCACAGGACTCCAGCTTTAAGTAGGTATAAAACACCAGCGGTACAGTGCCCATACCCAGTGGCAATATCTCAGAGTTTGTGTTATAGCACTTCTACAGTTGTAAACTGAATAAAAAAACTGGTTACGTCTGACATAACCCAGGAACTAAATCATAGAGAGTAAAGCAGCGGCACGTCTTCTCCAATCATTTCCAAAGCAGAATCTGAGATTATAATGTTTAACTCAGTCGGATTCTAAACAGTATGTGCTGTGCACAAATCGATTAATCGACAGCCAATAAGTTGTCAACTATTCTCATTATCGATTATTTTCCTTATCGATTAGTTGTCGATTAATCGATTAGTTGTTTCAGCCCTAACAGCAAACATCAGAATGATGGAAGGAAAGATAACTGTGGCAAGTGAGGTGTAAACATAACCACTATAGTTTTTGAGCATTTTAAAATGATGGTCGATAATTGTGTTGTATGGCATCTGCCACTTTTAATCAAATTAATATTAATATTAATAATTAAATTTTTTTAGCTTTATTTCTCAGCACAGCAATCTATACACAAATCGACATCCTATGTCTATCTCTCCATTTTCTGTTAGACAATTTTTGTTGACTGGAAGCGATGGATGATGGAAGAGCCACTGTTCTGATTAAAACTTGACAGTAGACAGTACCCATGGACACCAAGTTCCCTGACAACCAGGCATTATTAATGGTACACGAAATTGCCTTTTCATCTGACAAACTGCCTGCCTCCATGGCTAAAGAACAAGGCAGTTATTTGACTACAAATAAACAATATTTTTTCATAACCATAGCTGTGGCGGGATGGAAGTCCGCCTGCGGTCCTGCTCTATCTGACCCCCCTTTGATGGCGTCCGGCCTGACTACCGAGTGGCACGGCACTCGGCGTCTCGAGTGGCCTGGAGGATGAAATGGTGCGGTGTTGCCTTGGGGATCCCGTTCCTGGGTTGAGTGGTGATGCAGGAGACCGCTGAGTGTCTCCTGCAATAGTGATTGTAGTTCTGAAATGAAGACACCAGACGTGGCTGTATGCTTTAAAACAGTGAACTTTTATGGGTTTCAACAGGGTCATTTATACAACTTCACACAAACAGATTACCAACTCCCCCACCCACACAACCAGCAGTGATTGGCTCCTTTCCCAGCCTCCTGTTCCCTATCAGGTCCCTTTCAGCCTTCCCATTGTCCAGGGATTAGGCAGATGAGGTCTTGGAAAAGCCTCCAATCAGCTGGCTTGCTGTATCCTCGATCTTGCCCTTTCAGGCTCCCCCATTGTTCAGGGGATTAGGCAGATGAGGTCTTGGAAAAGCCTCCAATCCTCTGGCCCGCTGTATCCTCTATTTTGCCCTTTCAGGCTCCCCCATTGTTCAGGGGATTAGGCAGATGAGGTCTTGGAAAAGCCTCCAATCCTCTGGCCCGCTGCATCCTCCATTTTGGGACATGAAATCCTTTGTTCTGTGAAACCATGCTGGGATGAGCAAAATGGCGACGGGGAAAAACACATACAAACGGTTTCTTTCATACTTTTACAGTCACATCATACAGGGTACATTTTCATTACATTACACCAATAAAACCACATCTAGCAATAAAATAAGAGGTCCATAGGCTCACACGCAAAACCAAAACGAAAACAGGAAAAATGGTCTTTAAAAGGGTTCAGTCTTTAGTCCTGTGGCTCGCTGAAAAGAGCTCTCATGTCCGTTCCGTGACAATAGCCATTTACCAAAGTAAAAGCATACCTCGTGGATAATAACTCATAGTAGATCCAACATAGTGGAATCTGCTCATTGGCTACTACATTGTGCATTGTCAAGACAATTATTTTATAAAATGAAAATAATAACGTTTGCTTGTAATGTAATAAACTTGTTACTTGAATTTATTTAATTGTACACGTAAATGTTTCTCAATTGTGTCGATGAAAGGTCTGTTCGCTTGTGGTTTTGTCAGAAGTGTGATTCAGCGCAATACATTCCTCAGTGATCTTTTGATTTTTACCACATTTTAATTAATTTATTGGTTTTTATTTTTTTTAATTTCAGCATGTCCCAGATGTGCATTTCTAGAATAGTCTTGCCTTGCATTAGAAAATTCTTACTGAGTTCCATCTAATGAGCAGTAGTCTGGCTGATTCATAGCATATGGTCCCCAAGCATGTGGCTTGTTAGGCTTCTGAATCAAGCCCGTTGGTGTTGAATGTGGTGCGAACGCTAATGCTTTTTTTGTCTATCTGTAAGGTAGTGTATATACTGTATGGCTGTCCCTGCCAAATAACACCTTAGATCATCAATCAGGAAAACTCAGACTCAAACTATCTCTCCATCCCTTAAACCCTTCACTACCAAGTGATTTTTCTGAAAACTTCTGTCATGTACCGGTGACTTTGTTTTTGAAAATCACTTTTCATTAATACAGTAAAAAAATAATAATTGGGAAATTTCCCATTTTATGTTTCACTGTAGTAACCCTATTTGACAGAGAGATGTCATAATTTGCTGGCCAAAAAGGGCTACTACAGCTGGGGTTCCATATTTTAGACTTGGATTACAAGCTATTCAAACTGTTTTAGTACCTCAGGTTTGTGCCCGAGATGCTAAAACCATGGGGATCTATTCAGGAGCTCAACTGCAACACAAATATCATTTGCAATTATACAGCTTAGCTACAGATCGTATTTACTGGATCTGGGACTGCTATGTCTGCTATTGATGATCTTATTGAACCCAACCTTTCTATACTCCATCATTTCAGTCCACTTAGGTGTATATGCTGAATTAAATAGTGGGCGTATTGGTATATGAGTAACATTTCTCCTCTATGCATAATAGGACAGGGAGAGTGAAAAAAATTGCCATTTCTTTTGATGCTTCCACTAGACTGCTATGGATGTGCCATCTTATTATCATATAGAAAATACATATGGTCCATGGTTAATGCTATGTAATTAAAAAAAAGTTCAAATTGAATAATTGATTGAAGGCAGATCGAGACCGATAGATGTAGGTAGAGAGATTGCAACAGATGTGGCAACATGGGCGGAAAAAAAGGAGGTAACATGGGTAGATTGAGTCAGACGTCGGAGATTTTGAGCAGCCACATATTGGTTTGGAAGAGCACAATCAAATTTCACCACAAAATCCTTTTTATGCCAATGTGGCTAGCCATTTTGAACCCTTTTTTTTTCTTGATCTGTATGTTACTCAACCATCCTTAATGGATTTTTTTAATCTACCTAAATCAATTCGGGATATAAAAGAATGTATGTTCCTAATTTACATCGATTATTTAGCTACTGCTTTAAGCAATACATTCCTATTTGGAAAAATAGAGTCCATGGACTTTTCCCGCCTAGTCTGACATCTGCAAATTAGTTGGCAGCTAAGCCTCTGCTCAACCCATGCCTGCTGCTATTTGAGTTGCATAGACAGAGGCAGGTGTTTGCCCAGAGACTTATTTCACAAGTAAAGCATATTTAGACTGGGTGGGAAAAGTCTAAAGGCTTTTCTTATAAATAGGAATAACTTGATAACGATAGGACATAAATAACTGAGCGTGATTGGACATGCATTTCTGAAGCTTTTCGGGCGCCAAGTCATAAGTAGTTTAGTTTATAAACCCTGAGTTGTAGTGCTTCGGGGTTCTCTGTTCACTATACACATCTAAAAGCAATGTGAATTTCATCGATGCTGAATTTTGTGGTATACAACACCACACCAAAGTATTAATATAATAACTGTAAAGTACTGTGATATTCTGTTTAAATCTCTCAACACTGTGGTACAGTTTTATGCCTTAATCCACACATTACTCTTGTGTGACTATTATTTCTGTGCAACTCTGTGTAACACTTAGTCACACTGTCCATCTCCGAGTTTGTATCACAAAACAGCTCTGTGACATAATTTGTTGTAGTGGAGCACAACAAAATGTAACTCATATTTCACTCCATACTCCTAAATTTAAAGAAGCTGAATGATCCAATGTGTTTTTACCAAGACATGCCAACCGTGTAATAGGAAATGCTATTTGGATTCTAATTACCAAGTCAATTTAATTGCATGTTTGAAGGTTGACCCTGGGTGTATAAATTCACTTGTGGTTCTTCATAACCATGGGAATCATAAATAAATTATGATTTTTTGTTCTTAGTTGTTTAACCCATTTCTAAAGATTTTTTACTTTTAAAGGCTTTTAATATCTTACATGGGGATTTGTTGACCTTATGTTATACATTGAGATTTACCATTGCATACATTATTCATAGGATTGTCTCTTGATATCCAATGAAATTAAATCAAAACAAGAGACCAGGAGCCGGACAATAAATAAATAATTTTAGCATTCGTGAATGCTTTGAAGTTCTCCTATTCATCCACAAGACCTGTAGTTTGGGAGAAGTCACTTTCTTTAAAAGACATGAGATCTTTTTCATCTCAGTGGAAGGAATTACAAAGAAAGTCATGTTTGGTTTTGTTTTATCTTTTTTTTTTTAAAAAAATTGATTAATCACTCTTTGGTAGCTTTTGATTTTGACAAGTATATCGGTCCAGCTGTGATAAATTGGAGGACGTGGAAATGAAGGAGTTAACAGCTCCAAGCCTTGTCTAGACTGTTACGCATGTCCGATTGATACACTCATTGCATGTTCTTGTGCTAAGTTACGCCTGCATCATTCTAGCAATGCTCAGTTAGGTCTGCATTTTTTTAATAATGTAAATAATGCTGTTAGATTTGTGTTATTTCCTTGAGACATTCTCGTGTGCGGCAATTTATAAGTACCTTTCCGATGCACACCAATGACAAGAATAAATTAGCATACACCTTAAGGTATTGCCCTGTCCTTTTACGCTGTCATAGTTTATTGCTTTTCTGCAGAGATGTCCCAGTCCGATCCTAAGGATTGGAATCAGGACCTGATTTTTAGGGGATCAGGGATTGACATTTTCAAGCCACAGGTAGAAACTGGTGGTAACTGATTACGCTTCTGTCACCCCAGGTGAATTAGAAGCCCATATGTGCACTAGAGGTGTGTAAACGGCAACATTTTGTCGTTTCAAATTAATTTATACAATATTTTGTATACGTTATTGTCATGGAGCTGATGTAACGCTCCATGCTTCAAACCCCAAGAGACTTTATGTTCATTTATATCGTGTGTTTTTAAATATATTTTACATCGTTTGGTTTTAGTTTAATTTAGTTTAGTGTAAAATGGCGTAGCTTTGGTTTTAAAAATACTTATATTCCTGTAGGTAAATGTGTTTTGGTGTAAAACAGTAAACAAGCTTTACTGCTGTGTAATTTATGCACCAGGGCTTTTCCCATTATCTAGCTGCATGTTTAATTCAAGGGATCTCTGATAGTGTGTGTTTAATCTGATGTGTTACAACAATTGTATATCCATTGTTCTGTGAGCTGAAAGGCTAGAGAATGTAAAGAATGTTTATTGTAAATAACTAACATAATGTAATTAGTATGGGTATGCAAATTATGACTGTTGGACTTCAGCATAAATGGTGGTTGTTCATTAAAAAGTCAGAGAACTCTCAGAGCTCAGAGAGAGGATCCTGTTTTAAAGCATACAGCCGTGCCTGGTGTCTTTATTACAAACTACGCTACACTCCACACTCACCCTCAGAAGGCAGAGAGCGGCCTTCTGGAGATTCCTAACGGCTCCAGGGCAGAGGAACAGAAGCAGGCAGGTCAAGCCACTCGAGGCGCTGAGGACAGCGCTCCCAGTAGCCGGGCTGACTGCAACGAAGGGGTGTCTGGAGAGCCAGGGCAGACGGAAGGGAACGGTTCCTACACAGTTATTTCATTTAGTAGTTTTGTTTCGTATATCGGATCACTAAAAACCCCATTGTAAGTTAAAATCAATTCGATAGTTGATAGATACGAATTTTTGAACACTAAATAAATCCCCAATTAATCAAATCCTCCTGTTAAAAGGCAAGCTAGGGTTAAATGTTGAGCTGTGCATTGGCCCGTGGTGCTGAATGCAACAGATTTAGTACCAACGCCAATTGATAGTAACTAAGTGCATTGTGAAACAGTAAAACTAAATGGATTCTTTTCATACTGTTTTTATGTAATGTAATGTCATTTGGGAGCAATTCGATATTTGAATTTCGGATCACTATGGTAATGTACTGTCATTTGGAAGTGATTCAATGTTTGATATCGATTCGAATTTCAGTTCACTAAATAAACACCCAATTAATCAATTCCTGCTGTTAAAAGACAAACTAGGGTTAAATGTTGAGCTGTTCAATGGTCTTTGGCCAACAGTCTAACGATTCTGATTAGTTTCATAATGCCGTTTGCTTTAGTTAGTAAGTATGTTGTGTATTGTAAGTTAACATCGATTCGATAGTTCATATTGATTCAAATTTCAGATCCCCAAATAAAATCCCAATTAATCAAATCCTGCTCAGGAATCATTTAACTAATGGTTCTCTAGTGAAACAGCATAACGAATCAAATTGATATATACCATTTTGTTTCAATTCGGATCAAATCAGTTCGTTATTTCGGAACTACTTCCGAAATACGAATTAACGAAATTGGTAACAAGTTGCGATTCCTTACGAAACGAATGCACACCTCTAATATGCAACTTGCAAAACCTCAGCATAAAAAGGCTTTTGGTAGTACTAACACCTCTCAGTGTTAAGTGTGTTTGGCGCTATAGAGGTTTTAATCATATGACAATTTATCAGAGAGATTTATACAGTCATGCAGCTCACCACCGGTGTGTCCCTCACCCACAATAGATGAAAGAATACAAACTTTGTTTAGGGAGCGCATAAAAAGGAACAACTGGTATTCAATCTTGTGTGGTATCACAGACTTCTCAACTGATCAAATGGTTATATATGAAACTCTGAAATATAAAAGCAGAGACAACTTTCATTGCGCAATATATCTCACACAAATGTTGAATTGAAATTAAAAGGCAGTGTGTAGGAATATCACTCACAAACAGAGCCTCTAGGCTTGTGGTATTCGCCTTTAAGCCTCTATGGGGGGCTCTTCCCAATGATCGATAATTCGGCAGATGTGGAGTGACTTCTTAGTTTCAGTTTGTGCCTCAAATAAATGACAGATATATGGCATGATACCAATACTAATAATAGCAATACATACAGGGTCTTTATCGATTTACTCACATGCTCCTGAGCCTCCCAAGTGAGTGGCTCACTATCAAAGCCTTGGACCACTTTAATGAGGGGGGTCCTACCCCTACCACGGTACCTGCTGTTGAGACCACCGGTTGAATGGAGTACATTGTCAATGCAATATACGTTAGAGTGGATAGAAAAAAATGGCCAATGGGAATAAATAAAAAAGGGGTTTATTGCAAAAAAGATTTAAAACAAAAACAATATTGAGTAAATAAAAAAAAATATATAAATTAATATTGGGGCTGAACCGAAACGCGTTTCGCTTGCTCCTTGCAAGCTTCATTAGTCTGATCAGACTATCATTTCCAGCATTTTGTCTTGTGGGTATGTGGGCCTTATAGCAATATAGATAAGGGGATCTAAAAGCACCTTCTGTTGTATATCACTCTTCAGTGATGTTGGGTTAATGACATTATCCGATCCACCAGAACATGAGTCCCAATTCCATTAACCCATGACTGTGTGGCAAATGTTTACTCTTCCTTCCGTCGCTCCTTTCCAAGTGATGGGTCTTGTGTTATTTCCTTTCAGTCCTGCTTACTGTCACATTACTGGGAGCCATGTGCTGTAGGGTTTGGGAATAAGGAGAAACAATCAGGCGTGTGATTTGTCTCTGTAACTCACTGCTCTGTGTTAGCCAGTCTATGAAAGTAGCTGGCTGCTGGTATAATCTCCTGGTCCATGGGCTCCATGTAGATTAGAAAGTGCTCTATGCAAAATCACATGAATGACATCAGTACATAGTTGTTGTGCAGGGATTCACCAGTATATTATGTTGGAAGATGGTTTATCCCTGTGAGCCAGTATCTGTTATTAGGTCCCTAATCAAGCCTACAACATAGGTGCTAATTGTCACGGATCCCCCTGATTACCAAAAGTGTGGTCCCTTTACGCAGACCGCTCTCTACCCTTCCGATCCTTGAATGGTCGGTGATACTAAACAGACAAATAACCAGACAATATATAAACAAGGGGTAACACCAGACAGGGGTATGGAATAGAGTATCGTCACGAATCTTTCTGACTACTAAGATATAAATCTCTTTATGCAGCTCCCTTTCTACTCTTCCGATCCTTGAATGGTCGGCAAAGCTATAAAGGCAACGAAACAGGTAACAGACAAAGAAAGGGAAATACCAGACAGGGGTACAGACCAGATCACAAGTCCTCCCTAGGACTTTAGTAATAGCAGAGGTAGTCTGATGCGTGCTTAGGGTGCCACACAGACTGACCTCGGTACCAACGTTAAGGGCAGAACCTAGAACAGAGTAAATGCCAATGCCAGGAGTTATACACAGGAGGGTTCGTTTGCCAATGCCAAGGGTCGTACACAGGAGGGTTCGTTTGCCAATGCCAAGGGTCATACACAGGAGGGTTCGTTTGCCAATGCCAAGGGTCATACACAGGAGGGTTCGTTTGCCAATGCCAAGGGTTATACACAAGAGGGTTCGTTTGCCAATGCCAAGGGTCATACACAGGAGGGTTCGTTTGCCAATGCCAAGGGTTATACACAAGAGGGTTCGTTTGCCAATGCCAAGGGTCATACACAGGATTAACATAGGAGATAGCCAAAATCACACAAGAGCTCTGCGGGAGGTGAATACCACGTCAGGGCACCGGTGTATGGGAGAGACTGGGTTTTAAACCCGGCGGGTCCGCGTCACAGCGCCAGGCCCCGCCCCTTGGCGTCCCACGTGAGCGGGCCCGGAAGCGCTTACATTCGGCGCCTGGCCAGCGAGCAGCGAGGAAGCTGCTGCCAGGCGCCGCATCCCCTGGGTCCCCGTGACAGAACCCCCCCCTCCAGGGGCGGCCACTGGACGACCCCCAGGGGCACGGGGGTGTGCCAAATAGAAGGCCTTCACTAGCCTAGGAGCATGGACCTCTGCAGCCGGAATCCAAGAACGATCCTCCGGACCGTAACCCACCCAATCGACCAAATACTGCAAGGACCCCCTAGACAGCCTGGCACCCAGAATGGCCTTAACTTCGAATTCCTCCTCGCCCTCCACAGAGACAGGAGGCGGTGGAGCATGGACTTTGGTGTACCGGTTACATAACAGCGGCTTCAGAAGGTTTACATGGAACACATTGTGTATTTTAAAATGGGGGGGTAACGCCAAAGCATAGGAGACAGGGTTGAGTCGCCGTAGAATCTTATAGGGGCGATATACCTAGGAGCCAACTTCATGGAAGGCACTAAGAGCTTGATATTACGTGAAGACAGCCAAACCCTGTCCCCAACTTGATACACGGGTGCCTGCCTCCTGTGTCTGTCGGCCTTAGTTTTCTGGATGGCACTACTTTCCTCCAGTGCCCGTCTCACTCTCCCCCAAGTCTCTTTCAATGATGCCAGTTGTTTATCTAAAGCAGGAATCGTGTGGTATCAGGAAACGTGGCGGGGAGCACGGGAGATCAAAGCCATAAACAGTGAAGAAAGGAGAATGACCTGTGGATTCACTTACTGCGCTGTTAATAGCATATTCTGCCCACGGTAACAGATCTGACCAGTTATCTTGTTGTTCTGAGATGAAGCACCTGAGATATTTCTCTACGTTTTGGTTTGCTCGTTCTGCTGCTCCATTGGTCTGGGGGTGATAGGCCGAAGAGAAAGAGAGGTCTATTCCCACGTTCTTACAAAACCCTCTCCAGAATCCGGAGATGAATTGGGTCCCCCTATCAGAGACTATCTCCCGAGGGACACCGTGAATGCGGACCACATTGGCAATGAATATGGGCACCAGTTCAGCTGCCGAAGGTAGTTTCTGAAGAGGCACATAGTGACCCATCTTGGAAAATCGATCTATGATCGTAAGTATCACTGTATTCCCTCTTGACTCAGGTAGCTCTACTATAAAATCCATGGCTACATGTGACCAGGGTCGTTCGGGGATCGGCAAAGGCTGGAGTAAGCCAATGGGTGCTGTTTTGGGACTTTTCTGCCTTGTGCACACTTCGCACACGGCAATGTAATCTTTGACGTCTCGGCGCAACGTGGCCACCAGAGGAGTTTACTGATACTAGACACAGTCTTGGTGATACCCATATGCCCGGAAGTTTTATTGTCATGATAGATGTTGAGTACCTCTTCTCTTTCGTTCTCAGGTACAAAGAGTTTCGCAGGAGGTTTTCCCCCAGGAGCTGCACCCTGGACGGTCTGCAACCTTTTCATTAGAGGAGACGAAACACTAATCGTGGTAGCGGCTATAATCCTCTCCTGGGGTACAATGGGATGCTGATCTTGGATATTATGTTCATAAGACTCATACTGTCTCGACAATGCGTCTGCTTTAATGTTTCTGGACCCAGGTCTATAGGTAAGTACGTAATTAAAACTTGAAAGAAACAATGACCATCTCGCTTGTCTGGAGTTTAAACGTTTGGCATCTCCAATGTACGTGAGATTCTTATGGTCGGTTATGATAACAACGGGGTCCTTAGACCCTTCTAATAAGTATCTCCATTCGGCCAAGGCCGCGATGACTGCTAACAATTCTCTATTTCCAATGTCATAGTTCTTCTCTGCCGGGACAACTTTCGAGAATAGAAGCCGCATGGATGCAAGGGTTTGTCAGGAGCCTCCCTTTGGGACAAGACTGCACCAAGACCTAGTTCGGAGGCGTCAACTTCTAATTGGAAAGGCAGAGCCGGATCTGGATGCCGGAGAACAGGAGCAGTAGTAAAGGCTTGCTTAAGTGTCTCAAAGGCTTGAGTGGCTTGAGGTGTCCATTTCTGATTTCCCACCCCTTTCTTTGTCATAGCCGTGAGAGGGGCCACCAAGGCCGAAAAATCTTTAATGAACCTTCTGTAATAGTTCGTGAACCCCAGAAACCTCTGAATGGCTTTAAGTCCTTGGGGTAAAGGCCAGTCAAGAATAGCTGAGGCTTCTTAGGATCCATTTGAAACCCCCAGGAGTTATAATATAACCAAGGAATTGCACAGTTACTATGTCGAATAGACATTTTTCTAGCTTACAGTACAATCCAGCCTTCAATAGTTTTTTCAACACTTGTTTTACATGGACATGATGAGTGTCCACATCAGGAGAGTATATCAGGATATCATCCAGATATACTATGACGAATTCTTGCAGAAATTCCCTTAGAGTGTCATTTATAAGGTCCTGAAAGACGGCTGGCGCATTACACAACCCAAAAGGCATCACCAGGTATTCGTAATGCCCGCTACGTGTATTAAAAGCCGTTTTCCATTCGTCTCCCTTCTTAACCCTGACCAGGTTGTACGCTCCGCGTAAATCAAGCTTAGTATAGACACGAGCCCCTTTTAATCGGTCAAACAATTCTGTTATGAGGGGTATGGGATATGCGTTTCTTATAGTGATCCTATTCAAACCCCTATAGTCGATGCAAGGTCGCAGATCTCCCTCTTTTTTGGAGACAAAAAAGAAACCTGCTCCTGCTGGGAGGAGGACCGTCTAATGAATCCTCGTTCCAGATTCTCCCTTATATATTCCTCCATAATGTCGTTCTCCCTTTGCGACAAAGGGTATACGTGACCCCTAGGAGGCATCGTACCGGGGAGCAAGTCAATGGCACAGTCATATGGACGATGTGGTGGTAGAACCTCAGTCCTGGCTTTAGAGAACACCTCCTTTAATGCCCGGTAACATTCAGGGACCTCTGTGGACAAAGGAGGGGCTGTGGCAATATTGAGGCTACCAATCACATTAACTGTGCCTAGGCACTTAGACTGACAACTTGACCCCAACATTTTATGTCTCTCTGGACCCAATCGACTACTGGGTTGTGCTCTGTTAGCCATGGAAACCCAAGGACGACAGGACATGAGGGTGATTCAATGATTTGAAATCTTATAGTCTCCTGGTGCAAAACTCCTATTTTCATACATACATCGACTGTATCGTGAGTGATATGAGGACATGCCAGAGGGTTTCCATCTATGGCCTCCACCCTTAGAGGCCTTTCCCTGAGAACCAGTGGTATGAGGTTTTTGGCAGCAAAATTCTTATCCATAAAATTGCCTGAGGCCCCAGAGTCCAAAAACGCCTCAGTCTTGAGGTGAACCCCCTCCCAGGCTAGGGAGACCGGTAACAGAATCCTGGATTTTTTTTTCATTATCCACAAAGGAGGCACACAGAGAACCGACAACCTGGGTGTCTCCTGTTCTGAATCCCACTCTGCTATGTTCAACCCTGCCAACCCTGGGTCTCTGAGGACAGCGAAGGCGGAAGTGATCTGCCCCTGCACAAAAAAGCAGAGCCCCTTTTCTTTTCTGTGAGCTTTTTCTGCTTCTGAAATACCTGTCCTCCCTATTTGCATGGGTTCAACGACCGGTAAATCAGTTTTTTCATTCTCCGAACCACCTGATGTACTGGAGTGTCTAGGTAACGAGGGTAAAGGAGGCAAGACCCTTCTGGGTCTATCTCTGGTGTGTCTCCTTTCCCTGATTTGATCGTCCATGGCTATACAGAAATCTATCAGGTGTTCCAGACTTTCTGGTAATTTTAAAGGAGCCAGTTCAAACATAAAAGCCTCGTTCAAGCCTTCGGTAAAGGCTAAGGTTAAAACGTCGTTCGGCCAAAGTACTTCAGAAACCAAAGTCTTAAACTCTATGGCATAATCGGCGACCCTCTTATTACCTTGTTTGATATGAAACAAGGACCTACCCGCATTGGTAGCCCTTCTAGAGGGATCAAAGGTACGTTTTAACTCAGAGGTAAAACCCTCATAGTCATAAATGATGGGTTTTTTATTTTCCCACAACGGCGTAGCCCACAATAAAGCTTTTTCTGTTAAATGAGTAATCAGATATCCTACTTGGCTTTATCAGACATACAAGAACCTGGATTGTTCTCAAACAGAATCTCGAGTTGAGTCAAAAACCCCCGACATAGGCTTGGTGTACCATCATAGCGTAGGGGTGCCTTCATACTAAGCCTATGTCCTTCAGGGGAGACCAGACTGACCCTAGGTAACACTGGATCTGGAGGGTTTGTGGTACCTGTATTGGACCGATTTAGCAAAGTTTGCAGAGCGAGAGAAATCTGGTCCATTCTATGGTCCTGTTCCTCTTGTCTGGCTGCGATACGTGCCAGCTGGTTAGAGAGGTCTGCGGGATCCATTGGCCCTGACGTAATGTCACGGATCCCCCTGATTACCAAAAGTGTGGTCCCTTTACGCAGACCGCTCTCTACCCTTCCGATCCTTGAATGGTCGGTGATACTAAACAGACAAATAACCAGACAATATAAAACAAGGGGTAACACCAGACAGGGGTATGGAATAGAGTATCGTCACGAATCTTTCTGACTACTAAGATATAAATCTCTTTATGCAGCTCCCTTTCTACTCTTCCGATCCTTGAATGGTCGGCAAAGCTATAAAGGCAACGAAACAGGTAACAGACAAAGAAAGGGAAATACCAGACAGGGGTACAGACCAGATCACAAGTCCTCCCTAGGACTTTAGTAATAGCAGAGGTAGTCTGATGCGTGCTTAGGGTGCCACACAGACTGACCTCGGTACCAACGTTAAGGGCAGAACCTAGAACAGAGTAAATGCCAATGCCAGGAGTTATACACAGGAGGGTTCGTTTGCCAATGCCAAGGGTCGTACACAGGAGGGTTCGTTTGCCAATGCCAAGGGTCATACACAGGAGGGTTCGTTTGCCAATGCCAAGGGTCATACACAGGAGGTTCGTTTGCCAATGCCAAGGGTTATACACAGAGGGTTCGTTTGCCAATGCCAAGGGTCATACACAGGAGGGTTCGTTTGCCAATGCCAAGGGTTATACACAAGAGGGTTCGTTTGCCAATGCCAAGGGTCATACACAGGATTAACATAGGAGATAGCCAAAATCACACAAGAGCTCTGCGGGAGGTGAATACCACGTCAGGGCACCGGTGTATGGGAGAGACTGGGTTTTAAACCCGGCGGGTCCGCGTCACAGCGCCAGGCCCCGCCCCTTGGCGTCCCACGTGAGCGGGCCCGGAAGCGCTTACATTCGGCGCCTGGCCAGCGAGCAGCGAGGAAGCTGCTGCCAGGCGCCGCATCCCCTGGGTCCCCGTGACACTAATGGTTTAATTTTTCCAGATTTTTTCCATTATTGGCTCCCTTTTACAGGCTTGAGTGGAATGCAGCCCCAAATATTCCCAAACAATGAAAATTTAGTAATGAAATAATCTGGATGTGCCTCTAGGGTACCTGATGGAAATGTGATTCCTCTATTCTAATTGAAAGTTTTCTGGGTGGATTTTTATTTTTAACAAACGATTTTACCAGGAAGAATACATTAAGATTTCTCTCGTTTTCAAGTATGTCCTGGGTGGCGAGTATGTACCGTTAGGTATCTTGCCCAAGGACACTTACAGGAGAGGTTGCTCGCTGGGATCAAACCCATGACTCCACGAATTAAAAAGTAAGCTCTACTCATCACTATCTACTAGAATACTACTTTAGCATGACTTCTTTTTTTAATTAATTTATTTTATAAAAAATAAAAAGGACTCTGAGCACTAGTACACAGATGTATAATACAAAGTGACAATACACAAATAGTTAAATTTTGTATTATATTTTCTAATTTTCTAGGATTTTTTTTCTGTTCAATGTGGTATGCTGCTGCAAAACGGATATATTTTTAAAGGAAAAACAGACTGCACCCTATAAAGTACAAAAATAGAAATAATTAAGGTCTGTGACAAATAAGTGATGATTATCCCAATGTTGTCAGGGAGAAAATGAAGCAATTTTATCAAAGAGCAGACAAAACCAAAGGAGTCATCTAATTTACAAACCATGAATATGGTTCCAATATATTTGGAAAAACAAAGCAATTACAGTCCAGATTCCAGCTTGTTGACGTCAGTGGAGCTGGGTTAATTTAACAATAACAGAACAAATATTGTAAATGTTCTTTATATTCACTTCTAAACTCTGTACTGTAAACAGATATTTTGACATACGTATGTAAATTTATCAATGAATTCCCCATGTTTTAATTTACTAATTACATATTTAAAACACTGCAAAACAAAAAAATAGATACTAAACTTTAATATTATAACTTTCCCTGCAAACTTTGTAACCTTTGTAAGCTTGCAAATGTTTATTGAAGAGTAAAAGAGGACAGCTGGATAACAAGTAACTTTTACTAATTAAAATGAGCAGATGACTATACAATAATCAGAAATACGTGGAAATGGAATAGTATAAGGGGATATGGATATGGGGGATATAGGGATATGGATTTTCTTAACTGTGATATCTGAGGGTAATTACATTATATTTTGTTTTGGTGTGCGAGTGCATTTTTTAATTTTCTTTTTATATATACAAAGTACACTCATACACAATAACTGTAGCACCTGCAGTGAGATTGGTTCAGAACACCAGCGATTTAGTTAAGAAAAGACAGGCAACCACAGGCAAGCAGGACACTCTAAGGCTGGGGTCAGACGAACCCAGTGTGAAAGCACGTGCAGCCGCACTTTATCACGGCCGTAGTAGCAGCAAATGACGGCCAATGACGGGCAATACACGAAGTACTGCCACACGAAAGTTCGGGCAGGCAACGCAAACGGAAAACGAGAACGAGTTTCGAGAACGTGAAACCGCTAGTACTGACGTACAGAGTGCGCTGCGTCCGCTAGCGGTGTGTGTGCGTGATTAGGAGACGTTAGACGCTGCTCATGTCCAGCCTACATAACGCCCAGACGCAAAAAGTGTTTTATTGATGATCCGTACAAAATCACGGACGAAAATGCTCATCGTATGACCGCTATCGCGTATTCCGTGAAAAAATATGTCCATTTGTTCGAACGCACTTTTTCACGGACAACGCGAAAAATGCGTTCGTCTGACCCTAGCCTTACTTACAATGAGTTGAGAAATTCCTGTAAACCTCCGTCCATCAAGAATTTGTGGAATGTACAAGCGTCTAATTCATGAATCACAGTTTTGAGAGAGGGGCTGTTTAAAGTTCATGGGTAATACAGTTTCATTCACAGTTGTATTAACCCCTTCACTAGCAAGTGATTTTCCAAGAAACCATAGTCAGAAACCAGTCGGATTTTTGAAAAATCATTTCTAATAAATTGTACAGTAATATATATCTAATACTGTAATAACCTGTTTGGCCAGTAGATGGTGCCATCTACTTCCAAACTGAGTTACAGAGGTTTTAACAGAAGATCTATTTTGTTCTATTTCTCCCTGCCTCGGCTGCTGACAGCATCTGAAACCCTGATATTTCAGAGCTTTCAGGTGCCAATTTTACAGTTTTAGCTCTTTGGACATTATGCCCACAGGGCTAAAACTTTGGGGGCACCTCCTGCATCCAAAATCGAACGAAATTCGTTTGCAGCAAACAAATTTCATTTTCTTTTGGGCTGCAGCTGCAGGGCAGCACATCGAGATATCTCGATATCGGGGCACCAGACGTGCCTTTGAAACCCGAGATATCTCGATATTGGTAGTGAAGGGGTTAATGGAGTTGTTTTAAAGGGGTTTGAAAATCCAGACGAAAAATTGGCTTTCAAGATCATCCAAAATTAATGATTACAAATTGATCTGAAAATGCACTCTTTGTGCAAAACCAACCATAACCCCAAATGTGACCCTAAGCCCAATGGTAGCCCTAATCACAATTGTAACCCTAACCCAGGAAGTAATCCTAACCCAAAAAGTAACTCTAACCCTAGAATTAACCCTAACTCCAAATGTAACTCTAGTCCATACCCCAAATCTAACCCAACCCTAAAAATAATCCTAACCCTAGAGATTGTAAACTCCTATGAGCAGGGCCCTTTACACCTCTTGTTTCCATCCTATGTCCATTTAGCTGTATCTCGTTCCCTTTGGTTATTGTAAAGCGCTGCGGTAACTATTGGCGCTATATAAATGATAACAATAATAATAATACAAGTAACCCTTTGTCAGGAAACCAAGTATAGACAGGCCCGTGCCCACATCTGAGAACTTGGCAGCATCATTTCTGCGCATTCCAGCCCAGGATATGGAGCAGCCTTGTACTTCCAGTCCTGAGCTCACCAATCTTGGTAATTCCTGCCTCAGCACAAAGATGACCAATTAGCAGTGGCTGATCTCAATAAAAGGCTACGCTTCCCCTCAGCGAGTGCTTCGACATTGTGGCCCTCTAACTCACAGGGAGAAGACATGTGTGTTGTTGCTCTGCTTACCTGCTATTTCCCCTCAAGCCTTGCCGTGTTTCCCAGTTTCCAACTATGTTTCCCATTATCCTCAGTGTTCATACTGGTGTCTGGCCCCTAACAATAGAAGTAACTCAAACCCTATAAGTAAATGGAAGTATAGATGATTTATTGTGGTTCAAAATATGTGCACCTCCAAAATTTCGGATATTTCCAGTTTGTCCAATATTTTCGGGTTGAAATCGGCAAATTCTGAAGATTCTGAAATAAAATTTTTGGTAGTGAACATGTTGGTATTATATGATTGAATGCACATTGATGCTCATACGCCTTTATTCTGTGCTGCATACAAGAATACATATTCTGCTGCTGTCATCAGAGCTATAGGATTTAGCACATATGCTCTGTACAACCCACCCAAGACTTAACTAAATTGATGAAGTAAAGCATCCTTCTCGTACATAAGTCACAGAAAAAATATTTATCTATCACTGCAGCTATAAAAAAACTGCACAGAGGGACAAGAATGCACAGGGGACCTGCTTGTACAATAACTCATTCAACGAACATAGATTGTTATTGTCAAAGACGACATATTCGCTGGTCTGTAATAATCATCAGTATGGGAACCAACGTATTTATATGCAGATTTAAAACCATGCATTATAAGACGGTTATTACAGAGGTCACAGAAATCTTGTACAGGAAATTTGAAGAAGCGTTAATAATGTTTTCTGTTTTTTTAGGGATTTCAAAAAATTTGACTTGTGATGTATAGATATTTTCTACATGAGATTTGTTTATGTATGCATTAATATACACAATATAATTATGAAGAGGTTATTTTCGCTTCCTTCGAAGGCTAGGGACAGATGAGCGCATTTTCTGCGGCCACCGTCAAAATGTACGTCGATGCGTGCGCACGCATTTTTTCACGGAATACGCTTAAGTGGTCAGACGATGCGCAATTCTGGACGTATTTCATGACGATGGGGTGAAAAGAAGTCTAGGGAAATCCGGCTGTTTGAACGTTATGTTGGCCGCACACTAGCAGCGTCTGACATCTCCTAATCACGCACACACGCTGCTATGCGGCCGCAGCGCACTCTGTACGTCAGTACCAGCGGTTTAACGTTCTCGAAAAAATGCGTTCATTTTCCACTTGCGTTGCGCGGCCGGACTTTTGTGCGACCGTACTTCGTATATTGGCTGTCATTGCCCGGCATCTGCTGCTAGTGCGGCCGTGATTAAGTGCGCCAGAACGCGCGTTCGCACTGCCTCAGTCTGACCCTAGCCTTAAGTGCGTTTGGAGGGCTGAGTAGTGACACAGACACACACAGACACACACAGACACACACACACACACACAGACACACACACACACACACACACACACACACACACACACCTCATTTAAAATGATTGCAGATGATCATGTAAGAAGGTGGGGCAATGTATGAGTTAACCCCATGTCTCTGTTATGATTTCTATAACTGACAGGCAGATGTTGGTGACTCTTCATTATGGATGAATATATTGATTATGCTGTTAAGTGTTTTGTTAAAATGAGTGAGGAGGATTTAAGGCAGTTTCAGTAAGGGTAAGATGTGCAGCTCTCTTGGCAATGTTTAGACTGAAAAATGGCTGAGTGGTCAGCTAATTAGCTTTACAAGCATTGTTGCTTGTGTGAGACTATCAGGGTTATTCAGAGAGAGGTGAAACTCAGGAGAATGGCAGGAGAAGAGAACAATCTAGACCAAATAGCCAATTTGGAAAGTAAGATAAATGGGTGAATTTTTCTGGTTTTGCTATTTTGACCTAGAATTTTCACTTCTCTAGCCATTCTCCTGGTTTTCACCTCTCCCTGAATAACCCTGTAGGGTTTTACCAATGTGCACAGGTGTTGTGCCTGCTGTATTCAGACATACACTAATGTTGAGTGCAGTGGCCCTGCCTTTCACTATATATTCACTATATATTTAGGCCTCTACTATATTTTTGGGATTTTTTTTATCTAGTTTATGATAAAAAGCATCAATTTGACTCAATCTCTCAAAACATTTGATTGTGTATAGCTACCCCTTTTCCCACAATTCCCTCTCTGGCTAAATTTGTTTTAGTCTTACCAATAACTACATTCATAATAAGATAGATATGGGAAGAGAAACTAACGAAAAGGGACATTCCAGTCAACATGACGTGTAAGTGAATTTAAACATGCATGTGTTATGAGTATAATTTCAAGACAGTGACTACTAACTCTAGCAAAGCCTTGAACCAGAAAGGAAATAACCTTAACACCAGTCCTTATAGTTGGGCTAAACAGTGCACAAAGGACAAGACAATAGAATAGTCAGAGGAAAGCCAAGAACAAAGGATAAGCAAAATAACTAATTAGGGTTAAGGGCAACAGAAAGCAGCCTAGGTCAGAAACAAAGTGTCAGCCTGGTTCTCCCTTCAAACGACCATTCCCTCGAGAGAAAAACATACTGACATAGTGCAACCTGCAGAAAAGAAAAATACACTTCCAGGCGCATCTTACTAAAATTTCCACTTTTTTAACCCATAAATGGCCAATGTACAAACATCAAATGAATTAATATTTAAACAAAACAGTGGTTATATTATAATGATAAATGTGTATAACTTAAAGAATACTTATAGTTCAGTGGTGTTTCTGTTTTTCCCCTTTTCTCAGCATGGGGTTCTGCGATGTAGATTAGAGAGGCAAAGGTTTAAAAGTAACATCAGAAAGCATTATTTTACTGAGTGGGTGGTGGATACATGGAACAGCCTTCCAGTAGAAGTGGTAGAGGCCAAAACAGTAATTGAATTTAAGCAAGCATGGGATAGGCATAAGGCTATCCTAAACAAAAGATAAATCCAGGTTAAGTATCCATGTAATTGGGCAGACTAGATGGGCCGAAAGGTTCTTATCTGCCGACATTTTTCTATGTTTCTATGTAGTTGTTCAATATCCCAAGAAAATAAGAGCAGGGAGGGTATTTCTACACTTGATGTAAAAAAGACAGCAGAGCGGCAGATAATTCAATTAAAATGCATTTATTAATCAATAAAAAAGGTTGACCTTCAACTATAAAATCAATTGTTAAAGTACTAATTAAATAGGATCAACAAAAACGCGCTTTCACCAATAGGCTTCATCAGTTGTTATCCTGTTATCTGAATGATCATTCTGTGCAAAAGTGCAAGTGTTTTTGGATTTTTTTTGTGAGTTGTGAGTGCGCAGCCGCATGCGTGCCACGCTGTATGAACGTCCGCGTTCCATTCTCCTTATGTGAAGATGGACGTTTCAAGAGTCCTCTTTCTCTTTTAATACGGGAACGAAAGCGGAACTTAAAGCAGGGTTTCTTCTTGCAGATGATCCGGGAATGATTTTTATTATATACATAGTCCAATCATCACTTCTAAGCATTAACTTGGATGGAAACAAGGAACCATTGACTCAATCATATTCTATTATAAGTTTTTATCAATGATTTGCATGTCTCTTGTCATAGTTTCCTCTTTGATAAATACTGAAGAAAAATAAGCATTCAACATTACTTTTCTTGATCTGCAGTTACTAACAGTCCTGTCTCTGATTTGAGTGAACCTACACTTTCACTTTTGGGTTTTTAAGAATTTCTGTACGTAAAAAATCTTTTGGGGTTGGGCTTGCTCTTTTTCATTTTCTAGTTTAGTTGACCTAACCGCTTGTTTTACGCACTTTATTGGCTACCATATATACTTTGCAGTGTTTCTCAACTCCGGTCCTCAGGACCCACTAACAGGCCAGGTTTGTGGGAGAGGTGAAGCAAACACAAGTGATAGAATTTGCTGCTCAGTGAATGCAGGATTCAGCTGCATTTCCCCAATGTGATTCTTAAAATCTGGCCTGTAATGGGTCCCCAGGACTGGAGTTGAGAAACCCTGCTTTATAGGATGCCTTAGATGTATCCAATTTAAAATCTTTATATGCCTTCTTTTATTTTTCATATCCAGGGTTCATATCCTGAGCCACATTAATTTCAATTTGTTTCTGAAATTCCCATGGATGCTCTGACAGACCTTCAAAGTGGAAAACCTCCCACCGCCCTGAAGTGTGTCAATTAGATGCCACTAATGACAGTGATCTTGCACTGCTAGTTTCCAGGCACAGGACTCTAAGGGCAGTGTGGGTAAGACTTATACCAGTCCATAGAATGGCTGAGTTGATGACAAAAACATACAAAAGTGTAACCAGGGACACATCAATAGTCAGGTAGTCAGTAGAAGCAGGGTCAATCATAGTAAGCAAGTAAACAGAGCCAGATAAGCCACTTATACACAGGAGCAACAGATAGCAGACTGTATACATCAACATAGTGACAATGAGAACTAGCTCCAGGTTGGGCATACTGTATATTGCAGGGCATATGGCATCAAAAAGAAGAAAGCAATGCTCAATGATGAACACATGTCAATAAATGCTCTGCCAAGGAGTGGCAGGCATCAAACACAATATGACAAAAAGAAATAAAACACCAACAGTACCAGTGCCAAAAAACTACACGAGAAAGTGCACATCAGAGGCGACAAGGCGAAACCTGACAGGACCGCCTGTGAGTCCTTCCTAACAGGCTCTAAATGCTCCTGCAGGTGCATGTGTGCACAGTTGGCCACACGTAGCTGAATCTTGAAAAAGAGAGTGGAGACTGTGGGGCAGGACATAAGATGTCTTTTAGACTCTATCGAATAGGGAGGAGCACTTGAAAATCATTTAGGATGCTAGTCTTAGTAAATTATCTTCCCTAATAGAGCTGATTAGCTGCCATGCATGTCTCCTCAACAGACCCCCTATACATGTTGGCTATTAAGAAAATGTCAAGCAGCCGAATATGTTGGCAGCAAGCTATATAAACATGTCAACCAGTTGAATATGTTGACAGCACAGCAAAATATATAAACATGTAGAAGCTTAATGAGACCATTGAAATGACAGTAAATAAAAGCCAATGCAATGTAATTTGAATAATCGGGGGGCTATTGGAGGGGTGTCCTATGACTAAGAATATTAACACTCAACATGTGGTCTCTAAAATGTCATTTGTAATAATATCATAGAGCAAATAATACCATAGAACAAAGAACTGAACAGTGTGTTTTTATGGGATTTGGGGGCTGGAAGGAGTAAATTGAATACAAGACATTCTGAACTAATTTAAGTAATAAAGAGTTTTATTCTTCTTAATAGAATACAGTTTCGAAACTTGTGGTAAATGACACTTGGAAATGTTTAATAAAAATGGTTTAGTATAACCACACGTAGGAACATTTTATGAAGCGTTAATTGAGCTGGAGGCTAGTCATGCTGTGTAGAGGTTATTGTTACAAATTTGTGGTCAGAGTATATTTATGTAGACCATTTTAAATTGACAATTATTTGTGAATTTGAGGTTAGATGTGGGATGGGTAGGTTATAAGCTTCTAGGAAGGTTGGATAAAAGTTGTCGTTTATAATATTTTTGAGAATGCTGACAGTTCCTCACATAAAAACATCAGCAATTCCTTTCTTTTACTTTTCGTATTTTTTTTCCCCCCATCAATCATTCATTTAATTCTTAAAAAGGCTCTCTTGTAAAGGGCATGGGTGTCCAACTGATTTGTTATGGAGGGCTAAATTGCCAGTTGAAGTAGGAATGAAGGAAAGAAGAATAAATCAGACACAAACAACAAAATACCAGAAACGACCTTGGGCGCCACCATACACATACACAAAGGATTATTCACTAAACCTGGAATAAAGGGATGATAATGCTTAATCAAATAATTATTTTTTAAAATATATTATACATTGTGCAACTTTTGTTCTTTGGCATGGTAGACACGATCATGTACCTATCGCTAAAACGGGGATGCTAACGGGGAAAACCTGCTCTTGCCTGACTCGAGTAAATTGAACCCACTGGCTTGATAAGGTTATCTTAATGTCAATGGAGAACCAGTACACTTATATATTCACTAGTTCAGTAACTATCCTATTGTCGAGTAAAATCAACCTTATATTTTCTTCTTTATTTTTTAGATGGATCATGCTGTGATCTGGCTAAGGATAATTTAATATGCCATGATGTGTGTGAACAGGTAAGGTCTGGTCAACTTTCAGAATTACAGTAACGTAGCAATAATTATATGTATACGTCATGTCCTGCCTGAATTTTATAACAAAAAATGCAATAAAAATATAATTTTCAATCATCTACATTGTGTAAAGTGTTTTTTTTTCACATTTTATCATGCGAGCCTTTGCGGTTATATTTTCTATGGGGTGCGCTTGTTAAAAAAATTAGAAAAGGGGACTCGTTACTTTTTTTGGGGGGAAATTACATGTTTTACAACGCCCCTATAGAAAAAATCGTTAGTGCAGCATCATTGTTCAAATTCTAATTGAAATGAGAACAATATTGCTACATTAATAAAACAAAAACAAACAAAAAAATTTTTTTAATTTTTTTTAATTTTCTATTTTTTGTTTTTTTAATTTTATTTTTAATTTTTTGGTTTACATTTTAAATGGTCATGTTTGGTATCATTGGAAAGGCCATACTCTGGCCGTTCCAATGAAATATTAACCCCTAGCTGCCACGGATCGGGAGATAGGGGGTTCATTGGAACCCCCTAAGGGTTAATTCCAGAACTGAGGTCAGGGGGATATCCCAGAAGCTTGGCCGACATCCAAGATGTCGGCCAGCTTCAAGAGGGGACCGTGATATGGCACCTGTTGGTGCCATATTGCGATCCAGCCCCCTAGGGGTTAAAGACAGCCGCCACTTGGAATGGAAGGCTGTGCCCTTCCAAACGGTGCCTGCCTTTAGATTGTGGCCTGCACAGATGGGGAGGGAGAGAGGTCCAAAGGACCTGCCCCCTCCCCTTCAGGCACCTTCCCCGCACTGGCGGGGGTGCCTGTAATAGACATCATTGTGCTGGCGCAATGAGGTCTATTGTGCCCGCCTGGGTCCCGGAGGCTGGGCTGATATCGAGGATGTCAGCCCGCACCAGGGGGCCGCGCAGCGAAGTGAACATGCGGCAGGACACGCTGAGCGCGTCCTCCGCATGGAAAGGGTTAATCATTCATATTTTGACATTTACACAGACTACCTTTTGTGAGGTATGGGTTGTTAGACTGTGTAAGAATGTATGGTGTGTGTGTGTATTGTGAGGTATGGACTGTTGTTGGCTGTGAATAATGCATTGCTTTTCTTCTGCCTTCCTACTTCCTGTTCTACTCTGAGGTGTTTACTCACTTCCTGTTGTCAGTTGGGGGGAATGTTCTGGTAGATGTAAAATGGCAGCTGAAGCAGAGCAGTGTTATGAGGCAGCTCTGTGAGGAAACTGTTTTACACTGATTAATAAAGTACAACTTGGTTATCCAGAAGGAAGTAACTGTTTTATACAAGACAACCAGTAAAGTAGGAATATAAATATTACACTATTAGGGCAGTATTACAAAGTTGGTGCTAACTTAACCAGAGCTGTTGTAAACTTACCAGAGCCATTATAGTCTATGGAGTTGTTAAGTTAACAACAGCTCTGGTAAAGTTAGCACCAACTTTGTAATATAGCCCTTATTGTTTCAAATTTAATTTATCACATGTTTGTCCTAAATGTTCATTTATTTAAGAGACAAGTATTACGACGACAGATAATTACCCTGTTGGATCAATACCGCTCCTTTGACTCTAAAATCACCTCGGAGTGTGGCCTCTGTCCTCCCAAGAAAGACCCGTGGGCAATATGGGACGTTCATAAAATATACAAGGCGTGTGGCTTATGATCTATGAACTTTTCCGTTCCCACTGTTTTTCACGTACGCACTGCCTCTACCTTTTCTCTGAGATTATAGGACCCCAGGCTTTTCTTCCAATGAGGCGGAGCAGATGCCCTGGGGCCCTGAGGGTTCCCCTTCCCCTCCCTTCCCTTCCCGTGTTCTGAGTTATACACTTGAAAAATAATTGAGAGCATCTGCAGCACTTGATTCATGATGTAATTGCCCCGGTGAATGTTCTGTTCATGATATTACTTCTTATGAGCTCCCACATGTACAGTGAACTATTAATGCACAATTTCCTTTACCGCATTGCTCTCAATAAAAATATTGATTACAAGAGTCAAGTATTACAGGACAAGTTAATTTGAAGCTTCCAGGTTATCAGTAAGCCTCAGATTAAGAATTTAAAAACCCAAAATAGGTAGTTCCAAACTGTGTTTGGGCCAAAAGTGGGGTTGGGCAGACATCTTTCTACCAACCATCAAATCCATGATGAATATTGTGAATTATGTTTTCTAAAAGTAAGATCCAGGTGTTGAGTGTAAGGCTGGGGTCAGACGAGCGCAGTGTTAACGTCCGTGTTGCCGCACATAAGTACGTCCGTGATAGCATACAATTGTGTTAAATGGAGCCCCACACACGAAGTACGTCCGCACAGAAGTGCGGGGGCTGACGGACGCTGCAAACGGACGCAGGTTAGGCAAGAACGTAATACTGCTAGAACGGACGTGCGGAGTGCGCCACGTCCACAACGTCCACATAGCTTTGTGTGTGAGTGATGAAACGAGGTCAGATGGACTGCATTTATACGTCCAGCATTTTTGACGGACAGAATGTTTTATCATTGTAATTTATTTTCCCTGCTACATCAGTCAAAAAATACGTCAGTGAAAAAAACGGACTGTGTGGCCACTACCTTGTTGTCAGTCAGTAAGTACGTCTGTATTGCACGGACGCACAGTCCGTACAAAATGCGCTCATCTGACCCTAGCCTAAGAATACTAAGTGCTGAGGGTGAACAAAAGAGATATCATTGTTTAATGAGAAAATATATCTGTACATCCCACCGCCCCAGTGATGAGGAGACTGTCATCTTGCAGCTTTTTTGTTCTCCAGGTCATTCCTGACTAAAAGAAGCTGAACATTTGCTTCATTGCCTGCCTGATGTTGCTATGTACCATATTGATTTAGTTTTGGGTGTACACAAAAAACCTTTCTTTTGAGGGTCCTCCTGCTTTGGTTAAAACAATGTCACAGAGAGGTGAAAACCAGGAGAATGACTGGAGAAGTGAAAATTCTCGGTCAAAATAGCCAAACCAGAAAAAATTCTCCCATTTATCTAATTTTCCAAATCGGCTATTTGGTCTAGATTGTTCATTCTCCTGCCAATTCTCCTGATTTTCACATCTCTCTGAATAACCTTGATAGTTTGAAAACATCTGGAGGTCCATGGTTGCTGACCACTAGTTTACTGATTAAGTTAAGAGGTTGTCTATCTGTATCCTGCCATCTTCAGAAGAAGGTCACTGCAGATTTGTCAGAATCAAGATATTTAATCTAATCATAAAATTCCGAGATTAAAATACAAGAGCATATACAGGTATGTAATTTTGCTTATCATTCTATCAGTTTTCATTTTTATGATTTATCCTCACTTTTAGATTTTGACTTCAAAAAGTGAATCCCGTCTGAAACATTTGTTACAAAGAGCACCGGATTACTGCCCCCCATCTATGGTAATATTTTTATATAATTTTATTCTCTTTCAGTTAATGACATGGAAATTGTATTTGCCATTTCTGTTACATCATTTATTTTATGCTTAAAGGGTTATTCAGAGAGGTGAAAACCAGGAGAATGACTAGAGAATGGAAAATTCTAGGTCAAAATAGCCGATTTGGAAAGTGAGCTAAATGGGAGAATTTTTCTTGCTTGGCTATTTTGACCTAGAATTTTCACTTCTCCAGTCATTCTCCTGGTTTTCACTTCTCTCTGAATAACCCTGTGTGTATTGAATTGAATCTATTGGAAATGCTTGCTGATTTGGCAAGATGTAGCTTTTTTTGCTCATACTGCTTAGGTTCTGCTAAATAAAAAATGAGAACATATTACATGTTATGTACAGTCAGGTCCAGAAATATTTTGGTATATCGACACAATTCTAACATCTTTGGCTCTCTACACCACCACAATGGAGTTGGAATGAAACAAACACAATGTGCTTTAACTGCAGACTGTCAAACTTTAATTTGAGGGTATGTACATCCAACTCAGGTGAACGGTGTAGGACGTACAGCAGTTTGCAGATGTGCCTCCCACTTGTTAAGGGACCAAAGGTAATGGGACAATTGGCTTCTCAGCTGTTCCATGGCCAGGTGTGTGATATTCCCTCATTACCCCAATTACAATGTGCAGATAAAAGGCCCAGAGTTCATTTCAAGTGTGCTATTTGCATTTGGAATCTATTGCTGTCAACTCTCAAGATGAGATCCAAAGTGCTGTCACTATCAGTGAAGCAAGCCATCATTAGGCTGAAGAAACAAAACAAACCCATCAGAGAGAGATAGCAAGAACATTAGGTGTGGCCAAAACAACTGTTTGGAACATTCTCAAAAAGAAGGAACGCACCGGTGAGCTCAGCAACACCAAAAGACCCGGGAGACCACGGAATACAACTGGTGGATGACCGAAGAATTCTTTCCCTGGTGAAGAAAACACCCTCAACAACAGTTGGCCAGATCAAGAACACTCTCCAGGAGGTAGGTGTGTGTGTGTCAAAGTCAACAATCAAGAGAAGACTTCACCAGAGTGCATACAGAGGGTTCACCACAAGATGCAAACCATTGGTGAGCCTCAAAAACAGGAAGGCCAGATTAGAGTTTGCCAAACAACACCTAACAAAGCCTTCACAGTTCTGGAACAAGATCCTACGGACAGATGAGACCAAGATCAACTTGTACCAGAGTGATGGGAAGAGAAGAGTATGGAAAAGGAAAGGAACTGCTCATGATCCCAAGCATACCACCTCATCAGTGAAGCATGGTGGTGGTAGTGTCATGGCGTGGGCATGTATGGCTGCCAATGGAACTGGTTCTCTTGTATTTATTGATGATGTGACTGCTGACAAAAGCAGCAGGATGAATTCTGAAGTGTTTCGGGCAATATTATCTGCTCACATTCAGCCAAATGCTGCAGAACTCATTGGACGGTGCTTCACAGTGCAGATGGACAATGACCCAAAGCATACTGCAAAAGCAACCAAAGAGTTTTTGAAGGTACAGAAGTGGAATGTTATGCAATGGCCAAGTCAATCACCTGACCTGAATCCTATTGAGCATGCATTTCACTTGCTGAAGACAAAACTGAAGGGAAAATGCCCCAAGAACAAGCAGGAACTGAAGACAGTTGCAGTAGAGGCCTGGCAGAGCATCACCAGGGATGAAACCCAGCGTCTGGTGATGTCTATGCGTTCCAGACTTCACACATAATATCACACACCTGGCCATGGAACAGCTGAGAAGCCAATTGTCCCATTACTTTTGGTCCCTTAACAAGTGGGAGACACATCTGCAAACTGCTGTAAGTCCTACACCGTTCACCTGATTTGGATGTACATACCCTCAAATTACAGCTGACAGTGCAGTTAAAAGCACATTGTGTTTGTTTCATTCCAACTCCATTGTGGTGGTGTATAGAGCCAAAGATGTTAGAATTGTGTCGATGTCCCAATATTTCTGGACCTGACTGTATTTATTATTTACAATGTCTTAATATAAAGTATTGTTCGATATGAAGAAATAAAAAAAACTATTAACCTGAGCCTGCTATGCTAACACCAAATTGGACTCAATGGGATCATTCCTTTTAAAAATGTTAGCATTTTTTGCTGAAATGTGTAATTGAAAAAATGGAGTTATTCCCTTTGAGAGGTTTGCTGTCCCTCATGTAGCTGTGGCAAGCCATCCTACAAGGTGGTCCTCCATACATTCTTCAGGTTCACATTGACAGATGGTGAGCAGTGACTGAACAGAGTACACGGTGTAATGAACCCAAATTAGCGCCACCCACAAAGGGAGAAACATGGCCGTCATTGGTGCAATGTGAGTACAAACTGCAATATCTTATCATGGGATGAGATATAGCATTGTTCTTTAAGAGCAATGCAATATCTATCCCTTGATGGGATATTGCAGCAAAAGCACACCTGATAAGTACAGGTGCACTTAAATTATATTGGAGGCAGCAGAGGTGCCAAAAATAGGGGCTCTCTCCCCTCTGCAAATATGGGACTGTTGACATAGAGTCAAGTCACTTTTCTAGTTCTCGGTCCTCTTGCTATGACTCACTGTAGTAAAGGATTTCTCTATTTGTATAAATCACAGGTCTGGAGGTCCAAAGGAAAAATGTCTAAATATTGGGGCCTGAGAGCCAGTAATTTTTGCAGAAAATGGTGCAAGATGAGAAGAAGTACTTATGTTGGAACAGCTCTTTCTTGTCCTGGTAGCTGCAAATTATCATCTAGAACAGTGGTTTCCAACTGCAGTCCTCAAGTACCCCCAACAGGCCGGGTTTTGAGGATCACCTTGGGGAAATGCAGAATGAATCCTGCAATCACTGAGCAGCAAATCATATCACCTGTGATGTGGTTCGGTTATCTGGAAAACCTGACCTGTTGGGGGTACTCGAGGACCGTGCTTGGGAACCACTGATCTAGAAAACAAAGTATAGGAGATATTTAATTACTGTATCCAAAGGATCCCCCTATCTCCCCTTGGCAGCTAGGGGGTTAACTGACCCACTGACATCCTCACACATATGATGGGGATATCAGTGGGTGGGGGGTGACCTGGAGGCTTGGCTGACATCCACGATGTCAGACCCCTCCAGGTTTGAATCGCGATTTGGTGCAAATTTGCTCCGAATCGCGATCCGGCAGCGAAATAGTTAATGCTGCACACCGCTGAAAAGGGAAGACTCTCCCCTTTCCAGAGGTGCAACTTGCATCACTCTACCTTCAATGGTTGGGGAGATAGAGGACTCCGAAGGAGCCCACCCTCCCCTCCATTGATTTCAATGGGGGCACCTGCTGATGACGTCACCACGCAGCGTGGTGATGTCATCGAGGTCGCCGGCCCCTGTAAATCACGGGGCAGGCTTCCTCCCTGCTAGATCTGCGAGGGATCCAACGTGGGAGGTAAGTATTGGGCGGGAGGGATGTTAGGATCCGCTGACGTACTATGTACGTACGCGGGTCTAGGACAGACCCGCGGGCAGGACGTACATAGTACGTCAGCAGTCCCTAAGTGCTTAAATGTGGTCACTCTCCCGCCGACCTTTGGCACTGTTTATGGTTGTGTCCCAACATACAGCTGTTCTGGGACTCTATCCGTAGATTCTGCTCGACAGTCCTTCAAATCACAGCTCCCAACACCCCTGAATGGGCCATTTTCAATTTTCTTCCTCCCACCCCTGCCCGCCCCCACCTTAAAAGTCACAGGTTTTGGCTCGTTTTGCTTTGCTGGCGGCCACAGGTAAAAAGGCCATCCTTTCACAATGGACCTATCCCACCTTTCGTATGGTATATGACAGGGTTTATTCCATGTTTTTAATTGATTGGATAGAAGCTTTCTTACACCTGGAAGACCGGTCTATGGCATTCTTCCGGAACTGGTCGCCCCTGATTATGACCCTCCCTGAAGATACAAAATCCTCACTGCGTCTCACCTTTTATTGCACCTCCTGGTACTCTCTGCAAATGCTGAAAGGTTCCCCACCCATCCCCCACACATCCTCTAATCCTGTTCTGTCCACTTTCCTGGCCTCCGCTGATCCACCCACCTGATGGAACGCTATCTACTTCTGTAGGACAAGGTTCCATATGACCCGCTCTGACCCTGTAGTACTGTCTGTTTACGCCCTGTCTCCACTTGATCCCCGGAGGAATTGATATCCCCCATGTCCGGTGTGTTGCCGCACAGCTTAATCCATTTGATTCACTTTTGAGTTTTTGTATTGCTGTAATATTGTGTTATATTTCTTTATTTCTGTATCGCAATTGAGCCTTCATTAAATATATTTAAAAAAAAAAAGATACTGGAACAGTTAACTATAAAGGCCCTGTTGTTAGCTTAACAGCTTGGAAGGAATAGGACCCTATAAGTACTCATTCCTATCCTTGAATAAACCCATCTAACAGATTCCAGTTCTGCTTCCCACACTATGAAATAAATATGTTTATGAATATGTTTTCCTGAAACAGAACTAAATACTTTCTTCTAGCAGTGAAATAATGTCAAATGAGCTCAAAGTACAAGATCACAAGACTATGCATCATCTCCACTGATATGTCTTATTGCCGCCACAAAGAATTTCCTATGTTAACGTCCAACTTATAACACATGGCATTCCTAAGTGATGCATGTTCACTTATGATTTAAAATTTTTGAAATTGATATTTATTTTATTGCTCAAGACTTCAAAGCTTTGGAACAAGTTTGTGAAAATGGATAACAGGGATGTATGGACCTGTTCCTTTATACTATTTATATGAGCCCTGATTAGCATCAAAGAGTCAGTGAATATAAATCTTCTGAGTACATACACAATAAAAGACTAAAAGCACAGTACTATAGATTTAGACTGTGGAGCTCAAAATATTGAGTGAATTACGGTTGACGTTATATTGATAAAAGTATACAAACAGAACCTGTCTCTACACTCCCCAGTTATGAAGTGCTTTATCTTGCTATACAGAACTTTAGAAAATCTAATTGTGGGACAGAAAGATAAAACTTAACTTTTAATCATAAAAATACTAAAAGAAAAATATAATTTGAAATCTGACAAAATATAGGAGAGAGGTGTAGTGAAGTGACAGGAGAACCAATCTACCACCCACCAACCTGGTCTGAAAAAGGGGATGGGGGACCGTATACACCAGTCTACATCATATACATATCTACAACGAAACATGAAAGTAGGCACTTAACTCTTTACCACCGGCCGGGTTGTGCCCGGCAGGAGGACGTTAGTGCCGGTGGGGAGTACTAGTACGTCTAGCTTCCTGGCTGTTGCAGCGGGTCCCACCTCTGGCCCATTTACACAGCTGACAAGCTGCAGGCATCATTGACTGCGGGGAGGTGGCCTGTCTTCAGGCCGTCCCGTGGTAGCGAATGATGGGCACTGTGCGCCAACTGGTGGGTGGGCATGACGAGGCCCATAGATGCCAGCGGGGCATGCTATGCCACCCCGCGGTATTCAGTCCCACCGCTGCAAGGACGGCATAGTAGGCCCCGCGGCGATAACAGGTTAATGGTGTTCCTAGGGGGTGAGTGCATCGCAATGCTTGATCTAAAAGGTAAGCTAAAACAGCACAGAGGCCCTGTTCACAGACAGAAACAGACCTTCGTGGGTCTCTGGGTATAGGAAAGCCAGAGAAACTGGGCAAATGCCTGTAGTAACTAAAGTCAGTTGCTTGCCACTGAATCAAACCCATTATATCCTTGAATGCTGCACCATTAATAGAAGGTGCATAACATATCGCACTCGTCTCTCATAAGTCCAGCCTGCGGGCGCTCCGCAGACCGGAGCAGGATATAAGTGCCAAGTAAAAATGTCACTGCAAATAAAGAATACTTACTGAACAACTAAAGTGTACAGAAAACAGTATTAATTCACTCAATCACTTTACATGTTTCGCTGTTAAACACAGCTTCATCGAGAGTGAAAATCTGGTATGTGTAGAAGCAAAGGAAAAGCCTTAGAGAGATAAAAGCAGAGCTTTTTGAATTATATTTCAACACATCTATATTTATTTTTTTTATACAGATTTCGAATTATATTTTTATTTTAGTATATTGATGATTAAAAGTTAAGTTCTATCTTGCTGTCCCACTATTTGATTTTCTTCTGTCTATTCTGGGGTTTCCCCCCCCCCCCGCTACTTGTGTTTTGTAGACTTTATAACTTACTGTTAACAACCTGAGGAGGCTGCTATTTTTGCCATCTCATTTTCACCCCTGATACCGTATTTGTATATATAAACTGCATAAGCTGCATAAGCAAGTCCAGTTATTTACTGACTTCCACTGCATTTGTATTTCATTATTCTGCTTATATGGAATACAGAAATGGTAAATATACAATAATATGCTAGATAAGCTGAGTGTTGTGTATTGGAATAGCAGAATTGCTGCTGTTGCAACCATAATAAACTAGGGTGAAATAGATATGGAAATTCATACAAAAGGTAGGGGAAGCTTCTTTGGAAAAAACCTAACTTATCCTATCTGGATAGTTGAAGGTCATTGTGGTTCTACAAAAGCAATTAGTGGATAATCCCAGAGAATGAATGGGCACCTGGTGGTCATACAACCACTCTAAAGTAGCTTCACTCCATGACTAATTTATTGCTAGTTAAAGCAAAGTTTTATTCAGCAAACCAAATGGCAGGAACTCAAAAGTAGTATGCAGAAGCAGTCAAGTCTAGGTGGAGTAGAGGTAACATCACTGCTCTGCGTGGCAAGAGCCTGTGGAGACATGGGTTCAATCCCAGCAAGAGCACCTCTCCAGTAAGTGTCCTTGGACAAGACATGTAACGGTACATACTCACCACCCAGGACATGCTTGAAAACAAGAGAAATCTCAATGTATCCTTCCTGGTAAAATCCTTTCTCAAAAAAAAAAAGTCATTCTGGTGGTTCTCATAGTAAACACCATGGGCCCAATTACGATAGAGACTTTATCTTGACAGCTCAAACCGCTATTTTAATTCTGGTATTGGTGGTTCCTGATTGCATGTTGATAGCTCCTATACATTGTGTAGGATCCATTAATAATTTGACTAAGAGCAAGAACAGCAAGCTAATACCTGCCAGCTCAAGGTTATTAGCCTGAAAGAATACCGAATCTAAGTGATTTTGCTTAACACTAAACACAAACATTTAGATATAGTAAAAAAAACTAACAGGGTTATCCAAAGAGATCCGAATTGCTTGAGAAAGGTAACCGAATGCTGAAAATCAGCGTTCGGTTCCCTTTCCTGACCATTTGGCTATCCAGAGAGCAGGCAATTCGCAAAATCCTAGCGAATTGCCTGAACATACGGTGCCTGTTCGGTGCCTGTTCGAGGGCAGTGAAATCCCCATGGAAAAGCACTGCTTCGGCTATTCAGAGAACACAAACCATCAGTGAAAGGTTCCCGAAATGCCCTGCCATTCGGTGGTTTCATGCGGCAAATTTATTCAGGAGAATCCCATAGGCTTCAATGTTAAAAATATTCCCATTTTAATTCAATATCTAATAAACCGTTCATTATAAAATTCTGCAGTAAAGAGTCTCTTTATTTATAGATTTTTTAGGATATTTTAAGCATTTTTCTTAATTTTTTTTTTTTTTCGAAGTCCGATTTTTTTTTAAAATTTTTTTTCAGTTTACTTATTTTATTTGTAACAGCCCTTTTTATTATCATTCCCTGGACCTCCTGTGTAAATTTCAGACATTTTCGCTCAGTAGTTTCTTTGCAAACAGCGTTACATTTTCCCAGATTCATACAAACGGTTTTGCTAATTTATTCACCTCCCTCGTCTGCAGTCTCAGCTGCTTCGGCTGCTTCGGCTGGGTGTGATCGGCTCCTGTTCGGGCTTTTCGACGGGTTTATCCAGATATTTTTGTGGCTTTTCAGCGTGCATTCGGTGGGTTTTGCGGTTAGTTTTCGGTGGGTTTGCGGTGGCTTTTCCCTGCAATTCGGGGACCCTGTGGTGCTTGCTGAATACACCGCAGGGTCACCGAAATGGGATCGGCAAAACGAACCGAATTGAAGAGAACGAAAAGTCACCGAACGTGCGGTGACTTTTCGAATCTCTTTGGATAACCCTGTAAATTTACCTCAAGTCCTGTAGTGCAGAAGGTGACGCGATCCGCAACTTTTTTGTCCACATTCAGCAGAGCACAGGGAACCCTATGGACTCCAAAAGCTGATACAAGCATTGATGCACTGCGTATCTAAGAGCGGCCTCAAAATATTCTGTACTGAGCTGCTAATGCGGCAGCTGAGTCAGTACAAAGCTGTTAGAAGTGAGCCGCAAAAGGGTAAACTGCTCATTCACAATTTATTTATTTCCAAGCCACTATTAATGGCTCATTTGGAATTGGGCTCCATATTGGGGAAGAAGAATCATCCAAGTGACCACTAAATGATTGATGGTGCCAGATATTGTGACTTGCTGTAAGTATCATAGAAATAAATGATCTCTTGGGATTATATGTTCAATAATCTCTAGAGTTTACAGAGGTTAGCGCACAAAAAATACAAAAAACACCTGTTTTTCAGAGCAGTTTTGTTCCAAACTTAAAAAAAATTCACATGGGAAACAAATATGCTACTGGCTACAATATTTATCTGCATCACTGTGTTTCTGCAGTTTTGGTTCTTGCCCATGCTACCCTACTTCCCCATTCTCAGGTGATGCCCCATAAATATATTATAAAAAGTAGTCAATATTATGGAAACATTACAGACTAAGGAATTAGAACACTGTAGTAAATGGGCCAGGATGGTATTAATCGATGTGAATGCTGGAAATAACAGAAATAAGAGAACTATACTGGTATTTGTATATTGGTGCTGGTATTCAGAAAGACCTGCTACTATAGAGAAATCTGACATGAAGGTGTTGAGGTGATTAAAGTGGGATCAGTTGCATTGAGTCATGCTGGAATGGAATAGGATTTATGATAAAATGAAGGGTGGTTTGAACAAATTAAGATTTGGAATGATAAATGTAAACAGAGCCTATGAACATTTTCTTCCATGAAGGAGGTCCTGATTATCTTGATTTTCTTGTATCTTAATACTGCTGGCATGAGGGTACATTCTGTTTTAGCAAAGAGAACAGGGAGTTGTTGCTAAAGGTAGGTGTAAAGAAAAGATGGTGCAATAGAAGAGGAGTGTAAAAGAAGAGGAGAGCTGCCATTGGTACAAGGAGAGGGTTTGGCTACAGGAAAATAGTCATGAATGCACACAATATGGTATGATTTTGAAGAAGAGATTATGTACTCGAACGACTTGAAGGTTGGGTCAGTATCACTGAGGTGGGGTGTCATGAAGGATGGATGAGAGGCATCATGAAAGCAGTCCTTTGACTAGAAACTAAAACGATAAAATTCTGATATTCCCAAGGAGACAAACTGATTTGCTGATGGGACTGCCCAGTTGGTAGGTTGGCCACAGAGTCGACTCTACACTTGGTGAAGCCTTGGGCGAAGTTCAGATGTGAGTCTTCTCTTCGCTGTTTGCTACCTCACTTTATTCTCCACAATAACTATGCTGCCGACCACTTGCTGTGCTGGCAGTACCCCTCTTGAGAGGCACCAAGTAGCATGAGGCCATTGGTCGGCAACAATGGCCCTCAGATGTTTTGAAGCTACATTTTTGTGATGTTCAGTCAGCTGAATGAGTGGTTGAGTTGCATGGGAGATGGTTCCAAAACATCAGGAAGGCCAAGGCTGCTGACCCCTGCCTTAGGCCTTAAGCCCCAATAGGAGGGCTGTTACTCTTTTTACTCTCATTTCAAACCATCACAAATTCTTCTCTACTGTTTTTTACGATTAAAAGATATGTTGGCTTCTTTCTACAGCAGGAAGTGGGAGAGTATAAATCTAATTTTTTTTTCGAAACATTACAATGATTTCCTTTCATTTTTCACTGCAGTGGAAGTATAAATGGGTGAACAGAAGAGACAGTCAGTGTCTTTCATTACACACTACAACTTACTGTGTTTAATGCCCTAAAGGTTTATGTTTGTAGGCAGCTAATAAACCGGGGTAATGAACACGTGTTTGATTGTATTTTTCAAGTTTCAAGTAACACAACTGTAATATATGTCTGTTGTATTCTCACCTTTTTGTTGGCACGTCTGGAGGTGTAATTGTGACGTGTTTGCATAGCTCATGAATAAACAAATATTGCTTGAATATGTTACCATTACATTTTGATGAGTTGTAACAGTTTCTCACACTTTACCTTATATTTACTCTTATTTATAAACTTTGTGTGAAGTTTAGAGATTACCATGAACTTAGTTGTCAAGAAATAATTGTTTTATTTCGGCTTTATTTTTAGACAGACATTTGGACCTGCATGAATTCCTCATTGCCTGGTAAGAATATTCAATATATCTCACGTTGGCTGCCGATATAAGGGGATATCTTATAAGGTGGCTATTAGGACTATGATTAGTAAAGTATGTGAAAAGAAATGTCACTGTAAATATCCATACTAATAAGCGCATAGTTTATGATATATCTTGTGGCTTCATCGGAGTGCTAGTTGGTCTGAAAATGTCTGTCCAAAAAGATATTGTTGTTCAAAAGCATAGTTCCAGCAAAATAATGGTGGGGCTAAACCCCTAGAGCCCTATTCCAAAGTTGGTGTTATTTTAACCAGAGCAGTTGTAAACTTTCCAGAGCCATTATAGTCTGTGGAGTTGTTAATTTTACATCAGCTCTGGTTAAGTTAGCACCTACTTTGGAATATTGTCCCTAATTGCTTACTGGATCTAATACAGTATAGTGTTCTGGGATTTATTTTTGGCAACTAAAGGCCCAAAGTTTTATTCACAAATATGTATCTCTCCAGCAATCACGATTTGCTTTTATTACACAATGTTTGTGTTCTGAAGGCCATATTGGCGTCAAAAAAGTCTTTCCCACTTTCCCACCAATAAATTGTATGCAAAATGGCCTCAATCTGACAAAACACTTCTTACTTAAAAAGCTACTTTTGTAGGTGGGATCAAAGAAAAAGGGCTAATAAAACCATGGGTGGTATGATTTTGGAAATTCAGTTCAAATCAAATCAAATCAAAATAAGCTTTATTGGCAGGACCAAATACATTTTAGCATTGCCAAAGCATATGGGGTGGAGGGGGGGTAGTGGGACATATATGGGGGGGAATGGGCAAGTCCATGGACATTATCAGGGGTAAGGGATAATGTGAGGTTGGATGGGGGCGAGTCCGTGTTGGGGATTTATAAGTCTGGGATCTATCATGTTCCTCTCAGTCTGTGACATTTTTCTGTGACGTATTGGGCAGATATTTTCACCGCCGGCTCCTCTTCTCCCAGTATGATGTGGAGTTTCCTCGTCTCTCTTCTATAAAGGTGAAGTCCGGGATGAAAGTGGGGAGTCTCTGGAAGTGAGTTTCCCTCAGTGCTGAGTACTTGGGTCACTGTAGGAGGAAGTGGACCTCATCTTCCAGGCCCCCCTGGTCACAATGCTGGCACAGTCTATTCTCCCTGGGCTTGTAGGTCTGTCTATGCCACCCTGATTCGATTTCCAGGCTGTGGGTGCTCAGTCTGTACCGGCTCAGGATCTGTCTGTCCTTGGGGTCTTGTAGTAGCTCCAGGTATGGGGCCAGTTTGTATTCCCTCTGTAGGGATTGGTAAATGGTGAGTTTCTGAGAGTTTGCTATATCATGTCTCCATTCTCTGATATAGTTTTCCCTGGAATCGTTAATTAGGGCCTTTATTTGATATTTTGTCAGGTTGCGTTCATGGGGGCTTTGGATGATCAGGGTGGATATGAGTTGTTGCAGCCCACATGGTTTGGGGTGGTCCTTGTTGGCCAGTAGGGCTTTATGGTGGTATGAGTTGAGGCTGCTGATGTTTAGGTGGTCCCAGTATGATAGCGCCCTCTTCTGTACTGCAAGAAGTAAGGGGAGTCTGCCCAGCTCGGCCCGGCAAGCATTGTTAGAGGTGCTCTGTTGGACTTGGAGGAGGTGCTTGCAGAATTCCAGATGGAAATTTCTGTTGGGCTGGTGTCCCATTTGGGTTGGTCAGGGTAGGTGATGGGGCCCCAAACTTCACTGCCATAAAGGAGGATTGGAGCGATGACGCTATCAAAGATTTTAAGCCAGACTCTTATAGGCGGTTTTAGTTTGTAGAGGTTTTTCCTGATGGCATAGAAGGTTCTACACGCCTTGTCTCTTAGGGCCTCTATGGCTGGTTTGAAATTTCCCAATCAGTTTGTTTCTAGGCCGAGTTATGTGTAGCTGTTGGCTTCCTCAAGAGTGCAGTCATTAAGTGTGAATGAGGAACTCTTGTTTTTTGCGTTCTTCCTTTGGAAAACCATGACCTTTGTTTTCTTTTGGTTGATGGGTAGTGCCCATGCCGCACTGTATTTTTCCAGCACTTCCAGGCTGTCTTGTAGACCTCTTTCTGTTGGTGACAGTAATAGGAGGTCAGAGTAGATCTTTAGAAATAACATTTAACCTATTTAGTTACATAGTTACATAGTTACATAGTTACATAGTTATATAGGCTGAAAAAAGACATGCGTCCATCGGGTTCAGCCTCTCCCACATAACCTACTGCTGTTGATCCAAAAGAAGGCAAAAAACCCAGTCTGAAATGCTCGCCAATATGCAACATACTGGGAAAAAATTCCTTCTTGACCCCAGAATGGCAGTCAGATTTCTCCTTGGATCAAGAAGCTTTTACCCACATATTAAATATTATAACCCTTAATATTCTGTGTCTGCAGGAAGTCATCCAGTCGCTTTTTAAAAGTCTGTACAGACTCTGACCCAACCACCTCAACAGGCAGAGAATTCCACAGCTTTATTGTTCTCACCGTAAAATAACCCTTCCTATGCTTTAAGCTAAATTTTCTTTCTTCCAGTCTAAATGGATGACCCCGTGTCCTGTGTATAGTCCTGTTAAGGAATAGGTTATCAGACAATGGTTGATAATGGCCCCGTATATATTTATATAAGGTTATCAGATCCCCTCTAAGGCGCCTTTTCTCTAAACTAAACAGGTTTAAGCTTGTTAGTCTTTCCTCATAACTTAACCCTTCCATCCCCCTTATTAATTTAGTTGCCCGTCTCTGCACTTTTTCTAGCGATATAATATCTTTTTTTAAGACAGGTGCCCAAAATTGCACGGCATATTCAAGGTGCGGCCTGACCATTGATTTATACAGAGGCAAAATTATGTTTTCATCCTGTGAGTGAACTCCCCTTTTAATGCATGCCAGTACTTTGCTGGCCTTGGCGGCTGCTGTTTGACATTGCACATTGTTACTTAGTTTGAAGTCTATGATTATTCCCAAATCCTTCTCCTGCTTGGATTTCCCTAACTCCGTACCATTTAGGGTATAAATTGCTTGTGTGTTCTTCACTCCAAAGTGCATAACTTTGCATTTATCTAGATTAAATTTCATCTGCCATTTAAGTGCCCAGTCCCACAATCTATCTAAATCCCTCTGCAGCGAAGTAACATCCTGCTCACATTGTATTTCTTTTCCTAGCTTTGTGTCATCTGCAAACACTGATACATGACTTTCAATGCCTATCTCAAGGTCATTTATAAATAAATTGAATAGTATTGGTCCTATAACAGACCCCTGAGGGACACCACTTACCACTGGTGTCCATCTTGAAAATGTACCATTTATGACCACTCTCTGTACCCTATCTTTTATCCAGTTTTCTATCCAAGAACAAGTATTTTCATCTAGACCATTTTTTCTTAATTTAAATAGTAACCTTTTGTGTGGAACTGTGTCGAAAGCTTTGGCAAAATCTAAGTAAATCACATCCACTGCGACCCCCTGATCTATACTTCTACTTACTTCCTCATAGAACGTAATTAGGTTAGTCTGACATGATCTGTGTTTCATTGTAATGCCCCGCGCCGCGGTCGGACCGCGGCCGCCATGTTGGGACGCCTGACAAACTCACCTGAGGTCCCTCGTGGCGCGTCGCTCCTTGGTTCCGGCCTGCAGCTCGAGGGAGGAGAGCCAGGATGTGTCCCACGCCGCCTCCGCGATCCGTCTGAGCAGAAGGCAGGCGCGCATGCGCGATCGTCCATCCTAGAGCATGAAGACCTAGGTAATCTGGCGCCCTCTGCTGGTCAAGTTAAGGTACTGCACCCCACCTGCACTGGAGATCCTCGTATACCACCAATTAGTCCCAGGTGTCCCAGGTGAACGGTGTTCGTATGATTCCTTGAACCCTATTTAAACCTGCCGCCTTCTCCATCTCACTAACCAGGTTATACTGTGGTTATACCACGTTACCCAGTGGTTCCCCTTCGTGTTCCTCTAAAAGGATTCTGACTTCCGTTCCTGCTGCCGATACAGCCTTACTCCGGTTCCTGTTGCCACGGTACAACTCCGGTTCCTGTTGCCACGGTACAACTCCGGTTCCTGTTGCCACGGTACAACTCCGGTTCCTGTTGCCACGGTACAACTCTGCTCTGGTTCCTGTTGCCACGGTACAACTCCGCTCTGGTTCCTGTTGCCACGGTACAACTCCGCTCTGGTTCCTGTTGCCACGGTACAACGCCGCCCTGGTTCCTGTTGCCACGGTACAACGCCGCTCTGGTTCCTGTTGCCACGGTACAACGCCGCTCTGGTTCCTGTTGCCACGGTACAACGCCGCTCTGGTTCCTGTTGCCACGGTACAACGCCGCTCTGGTTCCTGTTGCCACGGTACAACGCCGCTCCGGTTCCTGTTGCCACAGTACAACTCCGCTTCGGTTCCTGTTGCCACAGTACAGCTCCACTCCGGTTCCCGCTGCCACAGTACAGCTCCGCTCCTGTTGCCACGGTACAGCTCTGCTCCGCTCCTGCTGTCACGATACAGCTCCGCTTCTGTTGTCACGATACAGCTCCGCTTCTGTTGCCACGATACAGCTCCACTTCTGTTCCTGCCACCACGGTACAGCTCCATTCCGCTTCCATATTCAAGATTGCCATTGCAGTACCAGTTCCACCTCTCGGCATACCTCTATTCCTGGACTACTTCCAAGATTACAACCGTACTTATTTATCCTTACAACTCTTCGTTCTGGACTTTTATTTCTGTCAAAAGAAACTTTACATTACTTTATTCTGGACTTATATTTTGTTGCCTTCAGTAAAGTTTAACCAATCATATTCCTTCTGGTCTCCTTCGGCTTGCCATTGGGTTCCATACACCCAACACCATACAGGGGTCAAAGCCTCTGTCCTTACAGAATAACCTGGTTCTCAAAAATGGAACCCGCAAGCTCGAACCAAATCCTTGCTGTACTTGCAGAACAAGTGTCAACACTAACCAAGGTGGTACAGAAACTACAAACCGGCCTTGAAGCTTTATTGCACAAAGAAAGAAGACGGGCTGAGAATACTGCATTACCTCCATCACCATCTGGTTCTGTGATACAGCAGGTGGATCTGCCCGCTCCCGAGCCCAGAGTCAACATGCCTGAACGGTTTACCGGTGATCGCACAAGGTATCGTACGTTCATCACCGCCTGTGAGCTTATGTTTTCACTCTGTCCACGTACCTATGGATCAGACTCTGTGAAGGTGAGGTCAGCCATCTCCTTACTGTCTGGACCTCCACAGGAATGGGCCTTCCAGTTGCTACGTGAAGGAAGCCCCCTATTGACTTCCTGGGGTTCCTTCGTCCAAGCCATGAATCCTATCTATGATGACCCTCTAAGGTCTTCCGCTGCACTAACCACCATCCGCCATCTAAAACAAGGAAGGCGACCGGTGGAGGATTACATCTCTGAGTTCCGGGCAGTGGCAGCCGACACAGGCCTGAATGATGTGGGCCTTAAAGATCACTTTCGTCATGGTCTTTCCGAACAATTGAAGGATGAATTGGCTCGTATAGGAGTACCTACTTCCTTGGAGGCCTTGATCACCCAGTCTCTGGTCTTGGACCAACGCTTCAGAGAACGACGTCAAGAGAGACTCTCTAATGCTCCTTTCACCTCTCCTCGAAGACACGAACCTTCTCCTGCGTCCTCTCCACGACAGACCTCCTCCTCTTCAAATCCCGAACCCATGGAGATTGGTACTACCAAAGGTCCGCTGTCGCCCTCTGAGCGTGATAGACATCGCCACCAGAATCTCTGCCTGTATTGCGGCAAACCAGGTCATCTTTTGCGTGGCTGCCCTACACGACCACCACGTCCCTCTGAAAGAGGTAAGAACCATCCAACTATGGCCTCTCTTCAAAGTGTGGTCGGCTCTGCTTCTACTCACCTAACCATTCCTATCACTCTACAGTGGGGAGATAGAAGCGTCGATTTAAACGCCATCATCGACTCCGGAGCCAGTAACAGTTTCTTTGATCTATCCCTTGCTACCTCCTTGGCTGTTCCTACTCAACTAAAAAAGAAGCCCGTGCCTCTGCATATGGTGGATGGAAGCACCCTACGCACCGGTCCAGTTACCCACGAAACCACCCTTTTGAAGCTCCTAATCGGAACCAAGCACCAAGAAAAGCTTCAGTGGGACATTGTTCCTTCCCCCTTGTTCCCTATAGTTCTGGGACTTCCTTGGCTCCGCACCCATAACCCATATATTGATCGGTCTTCCAATACCGTGTCCTTCCCTCCTGTCACTGTCGAGTTCACTGTATGAACGGCTCCAAGTCTGAGAAGGTCGCCTTTTCCACCTATCCATCTTCCACGCTACCACCTAAGTATTCAGAATTTCAAGACGTTTTTGAGAAAAAAGGGGTCGATACACTTCCTCCACACAGAGAGTACGACTGTCCTATTGACCTCCTTCCAGGAGCACCTATTCCCCATGGACGTATCTTTAACCTGTCTGTTCCCGAATCACAGTCTCTGAAGGACTATATCGAAGACAGTCTTACAAAAGGTTCATCCGTCACTCTACATCTCCTGCTGGAGCGGGCATCTTCTTCGTTGGGAAAAAAGACGGCGGTCTCCGCCCTTGCGTTGACTATAGAGCATTAAACGCAATCACAGTACGGAATCGCTACCCGCTCCCATTGATTCCTGAACTACTCGATAGGGTGAAGGATGCGTGTATTTTTACTAAGATTGATCTTCGTGGAGCGTATAATTTGGTCCGCATGAGAAAAGGAGACGAGTGGAAGACCGCCTTTCGATCCCGATACGGTCACTTCGAGTATCTCGTCATGCCATTTGGATTATGCAATGCTCCAGCCGCTTTCCAGCATTTTCTCAACGACATCTTCCGTGACGTCCTGGACACCTTCCTTGTGGTCTACCTCGACGATCTCTTGGTATACTCTCGAACCATCCAAGAACATGAACAGCACGTCCGTCTTGTGTTATCTCGTCTTCGTCAACATAAACTATATGGCAAAATCGAGAAAAGCACTTTTGAAACATCCTCTATAGAATTCCTGGGATATGTCCTATCACCAGGACATGTCGAAATGGACAAAGCAAAGATTAAGGCGATCCTAGACTGGCCGACACCCCGAGATAAAAAATGGTCCAGCAATTTATGGGATTCGCCAACTTTTATCGTCGCTTCATTCGGTCCTTCTCTCATCTCACCGCACCCATCACTTCTCTGACCAAAAAAGATGTGAAATTCTGTTGGACTAAAGAAGCTCAGCAGGCCTTCGACAAGCTGAAAGAAAGCTTCACCCAAGCCCCCATCCTGAAACAACCAGACATCGATTTACCATATTCTCTGGAGACGGACGCCTCCGATATCGCCCTAGGAGCGATTCTCTCCCAGAAATCGGGAGTAAAGAACCTTATGCATCCCGTGGCCTTTTATTCCAGACGTCTTTCCCCAGCCGAAAAGAATTACAGTATAGGTGAGAAAGAGCTCCTGGCGATCAAGAGTGCCCTCGAGGAATGGAGACACCTTCTCGAAGGGGCAAAACATCCCGTGGTTGTCTACACGGACCACCGCAATCTGGAATATCTCCGCACCGCCAAAAGATTGCGACCTCGACAAGCCAGATGGGCGTTATTCTTTGCCCGCTTCCTGTTGCAAATTACCTACAGACCTGGAGTAAGAAATGGTAAGGCAGATGCGCTTTCCCGTCGATACGACTCAGACGCCTTTCCTTCCACCACTCAACTCGACTCCATCCTGTAACGTTGGGGGCTTCCAGCCCTACCTGTGTGCTTGAGGACAGCAAGTCTGATGCTGCTCGCTGACCACTGCCCGGTTTAAATGGAGACAGGCAGGGAGGTGATTGCATGAGGTGTGGCTTGAGTGGGGGGCGTGGTCTGGTGAAGGTCTTTAAAAACCCTCAGTATAGTTTCAGAAGTTGCCAGATCGTGGTTATCCATCCTGAGCTCCTTGTACCTGACTGCTATATTGATTTAACCTGTTACTGACCTCTGCTTGTGTTCTGACCATTCTGCCTTCTGTTGCCCTAGACTATTTGCTTGTACTACGCTACTGCTCTGATACCGACCCGGCTATTCCATTTGACCATTCTGAACTCTGTATTCCTGATTCTGGCTCGGCTGACTCCTCTCCGTATTGTTAACCCTTTTCTGTCTAGCTAGTTTACCTGGCCAATTCTAAGGACCAGACAGATAGGGATCATTCACAGCTACACTGTTGGTAGCTTCTGGGTTTTGTGGAGTGTTGGGGGTTAAGTACTGCGTGGTGGGATCCGGGAACCGTGACATTACGATCTGGCCAATATGGATCCCGCAGATTTAACACAGCACTTGGCTACCTTTGTATCCAGGCAGGATGAGCAGGATCATAGGATGGATCAGTTTGCCATTCCCTTACAAACTATCCTGAATCGTACTGCACACCTGGAACCAGTTGGGGTTGCACCCCCGCCTGCTATACCTGTGCCCCCTGTCGTTCAGACATCCCAGGTACACATAATGAGGCAGCCAGTACATAGTGAGCAAGCAGTAATTCTAGAGGTGCTGGAGATCCTGAGAGGGGCTAACAAGCTCATTACTCAGCACCTGGATATCCTGTATGCAAGGTTGCTGCAACCTCCTAGGGACGTCTTCCCAAAGGAGCCTGTTCCAGTTAAAGGTTCCAGAGGACCCCTGACCCTGGAGGAAAGGGTATGGAGGAAGACTCAGGGCTTATGCTTTTATTGCGGTTCTTTCCTGCATAAAAGAATGGACTGTCAATTGCGCCCCCAGAAGTTACCCTCCATGTTCCAGCCTTACCAGGCCCCAGAGTCCACTGCCCTGCACGTCGCAGGACGTCCAAAATCCACTGCCCAACAGGGAGAGACCAGGTGTAATGCCCAGCAGTGGGAAGTCAAGAGTGCTGCCCTGCAGCATGAACAATCTAAGGTGGCTGCTCAGCAGCACAAAGAATCTGAGTCTGCTGTTTGTCAGCTTCAAGTCCTGTCCATATCTACTGTGCCTAAGCTAGCAGTTCCAGTCAAGAGTGCTGTCCTGCAGCACGAACAAATCAAGTCCACTGCCTCACAGTGCGAGATCTGGTCCACCGTTAACCAGTTTGAGAGCCAGTCCACTGCACAGCAGTTCAAGAGACAGTGCCAAGCCAAGGTGGTTACAAAGCACTGTGAGATCAAGATTGTTGCCGAGCCGGTATCTGCCAAGCCACGCTCACCGAGCCGGTAGCTGCCAAGCCATGCTCACCCGAGCCGGTAGCTGCCAAGCCACGCTCACCCGAGCCGGTAGCTGCCAAGCCACGCTCACCCGAGCCGGTAGCTGCCAAGCCACGCTCACCCGAGCCGGTAGCTGCCAAGCCACGCTCACCCGAGCCGGTAGCTGCCAAGCCACGCTCACCCGAGCCGGTAGCTGCCAAGCCACGCTCACCCAAGCCGGTAGCTGCCAAGCCACGCTCACCCGAGCCGGTAGCTGCCAAGCCACGCTCACCCGAGCCGGTAGCTGCCAAGCCACGCTCACCCGAGCCGGTAGCTGCCAAGCCACGCTCACCCGAGCCGGTAGCTGCCAAGCCACGCTCACCCGAGCTGGCTGTTGCCAAGCCACGCTCACCCGAGCTGGCTGTTGCCAAGCCACGCTCACCCGAGCTGGCTGCTGCCGCCATGTCCGAGTCGCCGCAGAGCCGTGCTGTTGCTGCCATGTCCAAGTCACCACAGAGTCGTGCTAAAGGCGCTGCCCCTCCTGTCCTTGCCAAGGGTGCTACCCAACAGGTCCACACCAAGGGCGCTGCTCCACCGAGCCCAGCTGTCCCGGCGTCTTCGAGCCCAGCTGTCCCGGTGTCTTCGAGCCCAGTGGTTCCAGTCCAGTTGCCGCAGAGCCGTGCCAAGGTCCCTGACCCACAGATCCGTACCACTGGTGCCGTGTTCGTGTTGCCGCAGTGCAGAGAGGACACTGTTGCTGTCCATTCCGCGTCCTGTACCAGGGGTAGGAGACGCAAAAGGACTGGTGCCAGTGCCTTCCAACCTGGACCCAGCTTTGGCTCCCAAGAGGTCTGTACCTCAGGCCCGCAAGCCCGAGAGTCGAGTCCTGTCCCTGCTGGATGTTTCCGAGCCTCTAACGGTGCTATTATATGCCTTGAGGACCGAGAGGTGTATGAGAGGGCTCTACGTATCTACAAGACCCATTGACTTTTTTCTTGTCATTTTTCTTGTCCTCTTTTGAGCATCCGGCGTCTGCTCGTGGAGAGGGGGGTACTGTAACGTTGGGGGCTTCCAGCCCTACCTGTGTGCTTGAGGACAGCAAGTCTGATGCTGCTCGCTGACCACTGCCCGGTTTAAATGGAGACAGGCAGGGAGGTGATTGCATGAGGTGTGGCTTGAGTGGGGGCGTGGTCTGGTGAAGGTCTTTAAAAACCCTCAGTATAGTTTCAGAAGTTGCCAGATCGTGGTTATCCATCCTGAGCTCCTTGTACCTGACTGCTATATTGATTTAACCTGTTACTGACCTCTGCTTGTGTTCTGACCATTCTGCCTTCTGTTGCCCTAGACTATTTGCTTGTACTACGCTACTGCTCTGATACCGACCCGGCTATTCCATTTGACCATTCTGAACTCTGTATTCCTGATTCTGGCTCGGCTGACTCCTCTCCGTATTGTTAACCCTTTTCTGTCTAGCTAGTTTACCTGGCCAATTCTAAGGACCAGACAGATAGGGATCATTCACAGCTACACTGTTGGTAGCTTCTGGGTTTTGTGGAGTGTTGGGGGTTAAGTACTGCGTGGTGGGATCCGGGAACCGTGACACATCCTGCCTGACAAATTCTTCTGCGCCTCACAAGGATCCTTAATAGAAAATATAAAGAAATATAGTCTTCAACCACCGACTGACATTCATGGGCTCATACCCAACGATGGTCTGTTCTATCATAACGAACAAATATATGTTCCTCCGGAGGTTCGTCTACAGGTACTACAACACTCTCACGACATTCTTGCTGCTGGACATGGTGGCATCAAGAAAACCATAGATGCCGTACATCGACACTTCTGGTGGCCATCCGTGAAGAAGGACATCATCGCCTTTGTAACCTCTTGTTCTGTTTGTGCCCGCAACAAACAACCCCGCACCCGTCCTGCTGGTCTTCTCCAACCCCTGGCTCCACCGCTGCATCCGTGGAAAGATATTTCAATGGACTTTATAGTAGATCTTCCCCCTTCGCATCGCTACACCACCATCCTGGTAGTGGTAGATCGCTGTACCAAGATGGCCCATTTCATACCAGCAGTAGGCCTACCCACAGCAGCTGAAACAGCCACCTTGTTCATCAAGGAAATATTCCGCCTCCATGGTACTCCTCGTTCCATTGTCACAGACAGAGGATCTCAGTTTACTTCCCGTTTTTGGTCCCAAATGTGTCGTAGCTTAAAAATTGCCAGATGTCTTTCTTCCGCCTTTCATCCACAGAGTAACGGCCAGACTGAGCGGACAAATCAGACGCTGGAACAATACCTTCGTTGCTTCACCACACATCTCCAAGATGACTGGCTGGACATCATCCCGACTGCCGAATTTGCGTACAATAATCAGGTGCACTCATCAACTCGCTTTTCACCTTTCTTTGCCAATTACGGTTATCATCCTAGCACTCTTCCGGAGATGCCGCTTAACACTCCAGTTCCAGAAGTATCAACCCGCTTGAGAATCCTACGTGGTCAACTACGAATGTTACGCCACCAGTTGCAACTGGCCCAACAGAACCAAAAGAAATATGCTGATCGTGGTCGCAAGGAAGCTCCTGTGTATGCACCCGGAGACAAGGTGTTACTATCCACGGCTCATCTCCGTTTGGATTGTCCTTCGAAGAAGCTGGGCCCTCGCTACATTGGCCCATTCCCGGTCCTCAGAATGGTGAACTCCGTGGCGGCCCGCTTAACTCTTCCTCCTTCCTACAGGATCCATCCTGTCTTCCATGTATCTCTCTTGAAACCCTGGCATGAGAATCCGTTCCCCGATCGGAATACTAAACCACCTGCTCCTGTACCCATATCTGGAGAAGAGGAGTTCGAGATATCACGTATTCTGGATTCGAGACTCCGTTACGGCAGGTTAGAATACTTGGTACACTGGAAGGGATACGGGCCTGAAGAACGATCTTGGGAACCCAGTGCCAGCGTCCATGCTCCTGCAAAGGTTCGTGCCTTTCATATCCGTTATCCTTCCAAGCCATCGACCAAGCGCACCCGGGGGTCGCGCCTTGGTGGGGGGTCCTGTAATGCCCCGCGCCACGGTCGGACCGCGGCCGCCATGTTGGGACGCCTGACAAACTCACCTGAGGTCCCTCGTGGCACGTCGCTCCTTGGTTCCGGCCTGCAGCTCGAGGGAGGAGAGCCAGGATGTGTCCCACGCCGCCTCCGCGATCCGTCTGAGCAGAAGGCAGGCGCGCATGCGCGATCGTCCATCCTAGAGCATGAAGACCTAGGTAATCTGGCGCCCTCTGCTGGTCAAGTTAAGGTACTGCACCCCATCTGCACTGGAGATCCTCGTATACCACCAATTAATTTACCTAGCACTCAGGTATCCTCATTCCACCTGCGAGTCCCAGGTGAACGGTGTTCGTATGATTCCTTGAACCCTATTTAAACCTGCCGCCTTCTCCATCTCACTAACCAGGTTATACTGTGGTTATACCACGTTACCCAGTGGTTCCCCTTCGTGTTCCTCTAAAAGGATTCTGACTTCCGTTCCTGCTGCCGATACAGCCTTACTCCGGTTCCTGTTGCCACGGTACAACTCCGGTTCCTGTTGCCACGGTACAACTCCGGTTCCTGTTGCCACGGTACAACTCCGGTTCCTGTTGCCACGGTACAACTCTGCTCTGGTTCCTGTTGCCACGGTACAACTCCGCTCTGGTTCCTGTTGCCACGGTACAACTCCGCTCTGGTTCCTGTTGCCACGGTACAACGCCGCCCTGGTTCCTGTTGCCACGGTACAACGCCGCTCTGGTTCCTGTTGCCACGGTACAACGCCGCTCTGGTTCCTGTTGCCACGGTACAACGCCGCTCTGGTTCCTGTTGCCACGGTACAACGCCGCTCTGGTTCCTGTTGCCACGGTACAACGCCGCTCTGGTTCCTGTTGCCACGGTACAACGCCGCTCCGGTTCCTGTTGCCACAGTACAACTCCGCTCCGGTTCCTGTTGCCACAGTACAGCTCCACTCCGGTTCCCGCTGCCACAGTACAGCTCCGCTCCTGTTGCCACGGTACAGCTCTGCTTCCGCTCCTGCTGTCACGATACAGCTCCGCTTCTGTTGTCACGATACAGCTCCGTTTCTGTTGCCACGATACAGCTCCACTTCTGTTCCTGCCACAACGGTACAGCTCCATTCCGCTTCCATATTCAAGATTGCCATTGCAGTACCAGTTCCACCTCTCGGCCTACCTCTATTCCTGGACTACTTCCAAGATTACAACCGTATTTATTTATCCTTACAACTCTTCGTTCTGGACTTTTATTTCTGTCAAAAGAAACTTTACATTACTTTATTCTGGACTTATATTTTGTTGCCTTCAGTAAAGTTTAACCAATCATATTCCTTCTGGTCTCCTTCGGCTTGCCATTGGGTTCCATACACCCAATACCATACAGGGGTCAAAGCCTCTGTCCTTACATTCATGAAACCATGCTGATTTTTGCCAATTACATTATACCTCCCAATAAATTCCTGAATATTATCCCTTAGTAACCCCTCAAATACTTTCCCAACCACAGATGTTAAGCTCACAGGTCTATAATTCCCAGGCACAAATTTTAAACCTTTCTTAAATATAGGGACCACGTCAGCTTTTCTCCAATCCTCTGGTACTATTCCTGAAATAAAAGAATCTTGAAAGATTAAGAACAGAGGTTTGACTGATCCTTTTCCAAGTATCTCATTGTGTGCTCCCATAAGTATTATATAGCATTTTTAAGGACAGATAGGGCTTTCTTTTGATATATATATATATATATATAATCTATTTTTTTTTTTTAGATAACTTTGTTAGGAAAAAAATGTTATGGTGACTAAAGGATAACAAATTTTCCCTACCGTTGAGCCTGATGTCAGCAGCCATGAAGTCCCATTTTTCTGCCAATGCATCAGACATCATGGCAGGGGGTAAACAATAGTTATATAAAAACCCTTAAATACTAATATTTTGAATTAATGTAAGTCCTTTAACCCCTTCACTACCAAGTGATTTTTGTTGAAAAAATTTATCATAACATTTATTTGAAACATGGGACGTGAAGTTAAATTAAATATTGAGTAAAATATACGTTTTGCACAGAAATTGTAGTTTTGAGATAGTTAAACATTTTAAATAATGTTAATTTGTTCATTTTACATTTTTCTGTTTTCATTTATCCTTTACAGAAATATTGTTGAAATTTAAGATTTTGAGCTCTAGATGGTGTCATTTATCTTAGACAATTTCAAATGGGGTCTGTATTATTATTATACAGGCAGAAAACACCTTTAACCAGTAACTGTGATAAAGATAAATAATAAAAAGGTTGAGCTCTCCTGCTTATGGGGTTTTGTAGTGATCATAATGAGATTATTAGCAATGCAGCTTCCACAAAATCAAATAGAAAAATAGAATAGAAAAACATATCTGTTTGTGCATAATGCCTGTATATGGAAATTACAGTAACACCTCGTATCTGTGCTGTATAGGGATTTTCAGTCATTATAACCCCTTGACTCTTATGTCTGTACAGCGTGAGTGAACCTGGAGTGCTCCCTCTATTCTGCCCTCTCCCTGGCAACTGTAATCAATTTGAACTTTTTGTTACAGTGATGATTGGAGTTGCTAATATGTAGCTGGTTTTTATGTCTTTATGTCTCTCCGGAGTGCTTGGAGAGACATAAACCAAAGGATTTTGTTTCTCCACAGGGGACACACTAATCTTTCTTTAAAAAGGTGTATAAATTGTCTTTAATGTTAATGAGTATTTTTAATGCATTTGTGGCAGAGCGGTAAAAGTTCATTAGTTAAATGTTTAATTTCATTCCTACAATTTATGCATGTGTGATCCCAATGTGTATGTTGCTTCCCTGATCTACCCTGCTCGCCCACAAACCATGTTTTCCCCTGCAATTTCTCACCCCGAGCCTGCCAGTAACCACTTAGTGCACGTTGCAACACTGTATCGGTTCATTGAAACGGTCCGGCTGCTGTTTTGATGGTTATATCCCCAGTGCTTTTAATAATTCGTTCTCTTTTGTGTCCAGCTCGTACCAGTGTCAAGTGTACAAACGAAATGTGTTATTTGTGTCCTTGTAAAGTGTACCCCAGCTGGCCTAAAATTGTGTAATGCAGGAGGCTCCCCAGGAGATCGCAAATACCACTGGCAAGCTGCCAAAACCCGACACCTGTTCACCCGCCTGCCCTGGAGCCTCCTTTGCCCCCACCATGATGCTTTTTGGACAGTAGGTTACCAGGGATGGTAGCCTGATGTGGAGTGAATTTGAAGGGGAAGCATCACTGGGATCACCCCACAATCACCTGCCAAAGCGAGGTCAGGCTTCCAAGCCGCAGAAGGGGCCCCACGCCTGAAGCAGAGCTCGTGCTCCAGGAGATAGAATTTCCTGGATGAGGAACGGCCCAGGGCAGGCCAGACAGTGTGGCACCAAAATCTGGGATCGAGCTAGAGGCAGTGGCAGCCTATGTTAAAGATACAAAAAGGGTTATGGCTCGGGGCAGTGGCAAAACCAGTGCCGGGATGTCTGAAGGCTGTCCGGGGGAGAACAATGGAACTGAGTTGTATAAATGTACCCTGTATGTGCCCTAATAAATGAGTCTCAGTTTGGTTTTCACCCTGCATCTCCAGTTATTGCCTGGGTGTTGGGCCAGAATCAGTACTCCTGCGGGATACTGATGGCGAGGGGAGCATTCTGCACTTGGGCAGGGAACCCCCACATTACAGCAGCATTATAGTGCAAGATTCAGATAACTCGATTTTGAGTGTGAATGAGGTTAATATAGTTTTATATTGTGGAGCCTGTATTAAGACATTTATGTATTTGTGTAGATTCCACCATTATTTACAGTTTGCAAATACAAAGAAACTTGACGTTAGACATAGGGGTAGTTATGTGTTTTAGTTTAACTACACAAGTTTGCTAAATATGACCTTTCCTTGACCTTAATAATAGCCGTTGGACATAATTGCAATAATAATCTTTTTTTTATGGGTTCGGCAGACATTCCCCATGTAGTTTAGTGTATATTATATTTATTCCGTTATGTATTCTGTGTTCTTTTCAGTATGTGGTTACTGAAAAACACGACACTAAATTCATCTTAGATGACATTTGATGTACTTTGCCCATTAATAATTTCTCGCTTGGACTGCTGCAATATTTTTATCCAACATTCAATGTATCCTAGCGTTGTATTCTTTTCATCCTACGCAACATGTACTGGGAATAATATTCTAACACATTTCATGGGCTTTTCAATGCCAATGCATTCTTTAAGACGGTATCTAGCAATCTACAAATCAGTAAATTATGAGATATTGCTTGCAAGTGTCGTATTGGTTGTTTCTACAGTATTGCATATCATCATAACTATCATTTCTGTCACTTATACGGCAATTGAGCCCAGCATGGATACGTTTGCATGGAGGCATGAAAATGTATAAACATGTTTTGTTTGGGGATATTTATTAAAAAAAAGATGAACTCGGCAGCGGATTTCACGACTGTTTTGTTCAACTCCAACTGCAACGACTGTTAACCAGGAAGAAAAAAATTGTCCGTCTTATTTCTTCATTTCATTCTTTAAGGTTGGGCATAATATAAATGAGCAGGTGGAGATTTATAGTTGTATCAAACGTATGCTTGTGTTTGTATGTTCTTAAAATCATAAATTCATAATTGTAATGGGCCACTATCAGGGGGTGGGGGTGGGGTCCAGACACAAATTGGGAGGGACACTTAACAATTTTGGCTAAAACGAGAGATGGATACATATCTATATAGATAAGTAAATAGTAGATAGTAGGAGGAATATAGACAGAGAGATGAAGCGACAAATAGACACACAGGCTGATATACAAATAGATTGTAAAATAAATAGATATAAACAGATAAATGCACAGACAGAAACAGACAGATAAATAGCCAGATAGGTAAACTAATAGACAGAAAGATAACGCCATAGACAGATAGATAAATCGAGGAGGCAGACCAATACCCATACCCCGTTCCACTCCATGAATACTTACATCCCTCTGCCAGTTCTCTCTATCTGTCTCTCTCGATAGCACAAGCTCTCATATCCTTACTGCTCTCTGGACACTTTGTCTCTGTAGCAGGATGTTCCATTCACATAGAGTAACTGGCCCCCTGTTACAGAGATTAAAGTAACAGTGCACAGGTTACAATTAACATGTGGGCTGCCAAAGATCAGCCAATAGCAAAGCCGGCACCCCAGCTTGGCAAGGGATTTCAACTGGTAGTCGTCCCTCCTGAACTATTTTCGCCACAATGTCCTCAGCTCCCACAGATGGGCTGTCCTTTGTTTTTTGGGGTCCTTAAAATACAACTGAATAACCCTGTTTTCCCCCAGAAAATAGCTGAGCCCAATCTTTGACAATCAGCACATACACAACTAGCACAGCATTAAGAGCATCAAGAGTTGGCTGCTTGTATTCTAATTGAACCACCAAATCTACAATAGTTTAAGTTTTGTTTTCCTTAGTTTGTGTACCCAGGGTGTATTTATAGGGTGGAGGAAAGGGGAGTTTGTGAGGATCCTGAGGACGAGCAACAGCACTAGTGGCCTGCTCTGCGGTGGGTGCCCGCTCAGGTCTCACAAGGTTTTAGCTTGCTTGTGCCATTACAGGGATGAATGCTCCATATGCAAATCAGTCTGCTCTCACCCAAAAAGGGTGGCCGGTACTGATTGCCAAGAACGTCATCCCTGCACGAGAGGTGCAGCAACCCCCGACGATCGTTTCAGCTTATTAGGCCTCCTCTGGAGGGTATAGCTGACACCCCTCTAAGCACATCAAGCAAGGGGTCCACGTTTGGATGACCCTGTAAATGTATAGTGAGTGAGTCAGTGTATTTATAGGGTGGAGGTAAGATCTCTGCTTTGTAGAGTAGCTGCTCGGGACAGAAGATGGTGTGGAGATCGGGACTCTTGCTATTAGCTAAGTGGTCATGGTAGATAGAGTGTGCCTCTAAGTCAATTGTGTCACAGAAATACAAGGGGACGAACAGTGGAAAGTAAGAAATTCACATGAGATCAAGGAAGGGACATTTCTAGAAAATATTTCTCAATTACTCATTCATTGCAAATATAATGGGATGTTCTTGCAGCAGAGTATACAGTTACTATTGTCTTGTAATTTTTTTTAGGAAAAGCAATAGATTTGATAATAGAAGTATGATTGCTTAGTTTGGGACCACTCGGACACAGTAAGTGCATCCATTGTGACCCCCCTCCCACCATTTGTCGCAGAGTTTTGATGGATCGGCTGGGAGGTCCACACGATGCAACGTGCGTACTTTTAATGCATGTTACGAACCAATGATGCGTGGCTACATCCTTGAAAAGGTTTTTGAAAAAAGTTAATCCGATTACTCCTGTTTTTTTATGTCCTCCCTAAAGTACATAAAAATCTTGAAAATCCCCCAGGGAGACCCATAGTGGCAAGTATGGACTCTATTTTACAACCCATTTCTATCTTTTTAGATCGGGTGTTTCAGCCTTTTGTTAAAGTATGTGAATCATTTATCCTTGACACCTCAGATGTTTTGAGGAGGATTGAGAATATACAGATTACAGGCTCTGAAATTTTGTTCACATTGGACGTGGTTAGTCTCTATACCTCCATACCTAACGATGGGGGGATTGAAGCGATTAAAGAGACCCTGGAGGGAAGTTCATATACCCAAGGTCAAATCCAATTTATTATTCAACTTTTGGAGTTGACGCTTAAACGTAATTGTTTTGTTTTTGGTGATCACTTTAACCAAGAGCAGGGTAGGACCATGGGATCTAACATGCCCCCCCATATGGCAATTTATTCATGAATTGTTTTGAGAAACAGCATATATATACTCATGATCTTTTTAGGAAACATGCTAAGGTGTGGTGGCGTTATATATATTTATTTATTTTTGTGAAAGGATTTTACCAGGAAGGATACATTGAGATTTCTCTCGTTTTCAAGTATGTCCTGGGTGGCGAGTATGTACCGTTAGGTGTCTTGTCCAAGGACACTTACTGGAGAGGTTGCTCGCTGGGATCAAGCCCATGACTCCACAGGCTCTCTCCATGCAGAGCGGTGACATTACCTCTACTCCATCCAGCCGGTATATTGAGAATGTATTTGGCATATGGGGTCGCCAGGTTGACGAGCTCATACAATTCCATGAGGAGATCAATAAAGTCTCCCCTGCCATACAGTTTACCATGGAATTTAGTGATAGTGAGATCAATTTTCTGGATTTGAAATTAAAGAAGAATGGTGACAAAATCACTAGCGATTTATTTGTGAAACTGATCGCAATAGTTTATTGCATTTCTCCAGTTTTTATCCAGACCATATGTTAAAATCACCACCTAGGAGCCAGTTCACTAGAGTAGCACGTAATGTGTTTGATCCAGTGTTAAGGAAAATCTGATTAAAAATGACATAGAGAATTTTTTTTCGGAACGGTCTTATCCTGTTGAATTATTGAGAGAGGAGAAAATCAGGGTGGCACAGATGGATCGCCTGCCACTTATTACTCCACATAACAATCGTGGTGAAGGGAAACAGAACAAGATAGTCTTTACTACGAATTTTAGAAGAGCTAGTCGAAGAATTAATGCAATTATTAAAAACAATTGGAGAATCCTCAATAAGGGTTTTCCTGGAGTGGAAGAATTTAAATCTCCCCCTATATTTGTGTATCAGAGGAATAAAAATCTTAAAGACGAACTAGTGAGAACAGATTTGGGCCCTTCGGTTAGGAAGGTTCAGACGTTTTTGGGGGGCACAAAGATTTGGCACTTTTCCTTGCCTCTCTTGCAGCTGCTGTAATGCAGTGATAAAATGAGAGACATTTTCACATCCACACACAGGAGAACAATTTCATATCAAGGATTTTTTTACTTGTAACAGTTCATTTGTAATCTATCTGATTAAGTGTCCTTGTGGTCTCACGTATGTGGGTGAGACCACAAGGAAGATTAAAGAGAGAATTATCCAACATAAATCCACCATTCGGACAGGCAAGATTGACTTGCCTATACCTGAGCATTTTCGTAAGGAAAATCACTCTATTTCCCAACTTCGGTTCCAAGTTATTGATCAAGTTCAGTGTCTTAGATGGGGGGGGGGGGCATTATTGTAAAAAAAGAGGGAGAAAACAATGGATATTTAAACTAGATACTCTGTGGCCACGTGGTCTTAACAAAGAATTTAACCTGGATATATTTCTTTAGTTTAGGTTTAGATTAAAATATTAGAATTCTTTTTTAATATGTGGTGAGCATGGAGTAGGACCTGTTATGACCATAGGCTTGGTATTGAAAGGGTTAAGGTTTGTAGAGCATTTGTTTGATTGCATGCCCTGCCTCTCATTTAGGAATTTTAATTGGTTTTAGGGTATATAATCTGCTACTGTATGTAAAATAAGTATGTCATACATGATTAAGGCTTCTCAGCCGAAACGTTGTATTATCCCCTGTTATGCGGTGATTAAGGATAAAAGTGTGATTAAGCAGAAGGATCTGGTGTGGCCTGTCTTTTATTTCAAACTGTTTAATGCATGTTACAACAGACGTGGATTTTACCGTCAAACCGCTAGTAGGATGTTTCCAGAAAGCGTGATATAGGAGGCTTGCACTCCGTAGATATGTGCGCACAGCAAGGTGGCCACACTGGTATTCAAGTGGACGCTCTTTCCACACTCCTGTACATCTGCGTGGCACTGGCCTTACATCCATTTTCATAGATTCTGCTTCTATTATCAGCAGTTCCTATTTATGTAGAGTAAGTTGTTTTATTTGTGGGATGGGGCTTTGGATCAGAATCTAAATTAGAGCCATATGACTTTCCTGGCTTGCGTGTTGTGTTGCCAAATAAAATATACATATATTTACATGTATCTATCCGGTCATCTATCCTCTCGTGCATGTGTATATCTAAATGCAAAACCATGATTTATTGATTTGATTTAATTGATGTTTTAAAAAAAAATATGAGTACACTTATTCCTGACCGAAAATTATTTTTTCTAAGGTGTATCTAAGAAATCTGATGCTTGGGTTGGCCTTGGATGCTGTGAACTTGCAATAGCAGTGGAGTGCCGCCGAGCCTGTAGACAGGTAAATTATGAACCAGTACAACAATAATCTCCTAGTTCCGACGAGCTAGACTAGACTTTTATATGTAATACATAACCATCATGGAACATCTAAAGTGAAGTTCTTTGGTTACCATAGGAGTACTAGCAAGGCCACTAGAATACAAGGCATTTGAGCCACAACCTCAAAGCCTTGTACCTCTTCTGATTAAAAGCAGTGTGAAATGCTCTGACATCTCTATACACATAGCATAGCAGGAGAGCTCTATCCATGGAGTTAATCTGCTTTTATAGATAGTGGTTATTAGCACTAAAGTAGAATTCATGAAATATTCTTATAATAAATTGTTTTGAGTATCCTTTATCCAAAATGCTTGTGGCTAGAAGTTTAAGATTTCGATTTTTTTTTTTTTTTAGAATTTTAAAATATTTACATACAGTAATGAGTTTGGGGATGTGACCCACAACTAAGCACCTCAGAATTTTACTCTGCAGAGAAGTGTCATTTCATTTACACCCCAGTTCTCTATTATTTTAATACCTAGGACCTCCAAAGCCCATTTTTTGGAAAGATAAAATCCAGACCATATAATTTTTTTTAGAATTGTTGGTATAATTAACCTATTGAGTGCAGAGGATGCCACTCAAGCCACTCCAATTAATTGGAGAGGAAATGCATGCATTCATTCTGGAATGAGGGTGACATTTCCCATAAATCCTGCCAGATGACTGGTGACGCCATCATGTAAGTACACTGTGACATCATCAAAACCCTTAAACCCAGCAGAGCAAAAAGGATACAAAAGTGTGTGTGTGTGTGGGGGGGGGGGGTGGCATCAGACCACAGTTTCCCCACTGCCTCAAGTTCTACAATCTCAAATAGAGAAAGCGAACTACCTTTTCATTTTTCAAAGACATCAATCTTGAGGTGTAACTATTATTAACTGCTCCCAATTGTTACAAGTTGAGGTGCTAATAGGGCGCATTGTTTACTGAAAATCTAAAACCATGTGTACACGGAGAGTAGAGATAAAAAATCAATTACTTAAGTACCACGAAAAACATGTGAAGTTATGCCTCCACGGATGGATTAACATGCAGTTTGACTTTGCATTATTGGTTGGGAAAGCATCCCAACACAATTAAAGCATTTCTTTCCTGCAGTACAAGACATCCCATAAGGTGGGGGAATGTATTATTAAAAATGTATAACTCATGGAACATGTATGTGATTATATATTAATAATACTTATTTAATCTTAGGCATCGTCAACAAGTGATATCTCAAAAGTCTGCAGAAAACAGTCTGAGGTATATTTAAGAATCAATATTGACATTAATTTCTTAACACTTTTTTGCTGTATTTCCGCATAGTACTTAATATATAATTAATATCTGTCATCTGTAATAAAATATTATACACAATACATGCTTTCATGCCTATAAATAAGGTTTAAATAAAAGTACAGAATCTTTAATGTCACAGCTCCACCTCATGGTTTGTAGAAATACTGCACAGTCATGAAGGAGGAAGAAGTGTTGGTAAAAGGGCAATAGAACATTCGGTACATTGTATTCAGGCCTACAGTACACGTTTATCCAACATCAGCATACATTTTATTGTTTGGCTTTTTAATATTTAGGGAGGGTGAAGGGTAAATTAATTTTATTAAGGGGATATTTTTCACAAATAGGTGCATCATGTAAAATATTAGGTCAAAATAGCTGAAATTGTAATATTTTTTAACTCCGATATTGTTTCAGTTCAAGTACTTTGACAAAATTTCCAATTCTCCTTCAAGTATAAACTCACACACTATAAGGAGAGGATAATGGCTGTGTTCTTGCAATAGAGCTGAATGGGACCTCATTCGCTAGTTGGGATTATTAGATGACAACCAAAAAAAAAAACTGGAAGTGGATAATTGTATATGCCAAGGCAGGGGGAATTGCTCACTTTCGTGTCAGTCGTTTGATGTCTTTTGCTGCCATTGAGGGAAAGATATGGAATCACACACAGATACAATTTTGGAAGCATACAGAGATATTATTGAGCATGACTGGGCCTTAGGGCATAATCTGTGAAAGGCCCTCTTGGTTTGGTAATGCCAGAGGACTGAAGGGATATGCATTCCTGTCTTCGTGCCCCCCCCTGCATCTTCTCACTTTCTCTTATCATTATTTGTGTCTTATTCCCTTGTCCATCTATGCCTATTGCCCTGTCCCATTCCTTTACTATGTACTGCACCAGTTCCCTCCTCTTCCCACTTCTTTGTTCTGGCCTGTGCTTTTATCACCTCTTTCGTTCTTTCTCATTCGCTTTCTGCAATACTGTCTTATTCCAATGTCACCATTTATGCCCTGTAATATTCCCCTTTCAACCCAGTTTTCTTATCCTTTTTCCCTAACACCCATTATGCTCTACTTATTTCCTTCTCACCTACTGCACCCTTTCCCACTCCATTGTTATCCCTTGTGCCCCATCTCATTCTCCTCACACACCTATCTCAACGGCCCATTTCCTGAAGGCAAACTAAGAATGCAAAGGGTGGAAGACCTTCATTGGTGCAATTTCCCATTGCCAATGAAATTCCAGAGTCATGGAAAGCAATTTGTTTGAATCTGATACAGTCACAGAAAGAAAAGTGAGAGTTGACTGTAGCTGAGGGTGACATGTGGGAATTGCAGTACTTGGGCCACAGGGTCAATTCAATCATGATACAATTGACAATCGTGGTCACAATTGACAGTATAAAAGCAATCTTAAAAACCACCTCCTAGGTGGTATTAATATACACAATGCTTTGCAAGTTGGGTATTGAATGCTGGTCTCACATATGATTATGCAAGTATTTTGTTACAATTCACCTCTCCTATTTCTGGTCTCTATTTCTTAAAGAGTAAGAAACCAAACTTTGTGGGTTGGTGGTTATAGGACTAGCTTCAATAAACATACCCCTTAACCTGCATTGAAAAGTCACTCTACGCGTTTCGCTACCTCATAGTAGCGTCATCAGGCGTTGTGGAGGGTCAGTGTGTAGAAATGCAATGGTCAGTAACTTAAGACTCATAGGTCTATATGCTTTCCCCAATCAAGAAGATGAAATACAGTTGTGCTGACAATTGTCAGAAGATCCACCTATTGGTCGTTCATAGGTGTGTTAATGATGATAATCATGCCCTGCAACTATTATGATAAATATTCCAGTGCAGGCATGGTAGCAGTCATTCATTTAATCAAGTTTTATGATAATCTCCTACCGGTAGTATGAATCTAGAAGATCAAATGTTGATATATAGGGAAATCTGTTACTCACTAGTTGTGTGAACTGAACTGGCAAAAATAGACATTGGAATTGGATATAGAGAAGATGGGGACTCTGAGAATTAACATTAATAAACTGGAGTTCAAAACGCTAAGTTAAAACCAAGATGGGTTCCTATTACAATGTTCGCTCTAAAATGGGGATGCTAACGGGGAACCCTGCAGGTTTCCACGCAGCGTCCCCATTTTAGCGTGAGATTCCGGGGCAGGCGCTACCTTGGCTCCTTGCCCCGGAACCATGCATTAACCTTGAGGATACTCACGGTAGCACTTCCGCACTGCTGCTAGGATCATCTCCTTGAGTTCATAGGACTTCAATGAGGGTTATGCTGCCGGGCCGCGAGCCCTGCTATGTACTATTTGTCCCCAGCCTCACTCTGCTTCCTGCAGCCAAAAGTGGCGGAACAAGCCATCGTTCTCTCTGCAGGATGAGAGGTGAGTATCTGATTTATTGGGGGGGTTTAAGCTGGTGCTAACTGATTCTGTAGAAGAGGAGTCAGCACCAGCTTCTGGGTGATTGTGCTCCTCATGTTAAGTATAGGGTGCACAAAGTTCAGTAAGCTCACGCAAGCTAGCGCAATCACCAATGCGCTTATGGATTTTTTCACTGCTTAGTGTTAGGGATGTAATATGGGTGGCATGGGTTAAAGTCACTTATCCTGACGTTAACGCTTACTCACCCGAACGCTACATTTAGCTTTGACTATGTAATAGGGCCCCAAGGTATTATTATAGCAGATTTTATATCTGTAATGTCAATGTAATCTTAGGTGTCAGTAAACCGAGGGATACACTTATTTACCCAAAAATATATCTGAAATCCCCTCCTGGTACATATTCTCCAGACCTAACTCCCCATCTCTAGCCTACATGTTATCTACCCCTAACCTAATCCTCAATAAATCCCTATTGCCTCTTCAACATTGTTATATATATATATATATATATATATATATATATATACTTATAAGGGTTGTGGTGGAGGTCAAAAAGTGAGATAATAAACCTCCATGCTAGAATTAGTTATGTTTATTATTGCAGTAGCCATTTACACATCACAGCAATTCAAATAGGATGCAGTTTTTTTTTTGTGAAAGGATTTTACCAGGAAGGATACATTGAGATTTCTCTCGTTTTCAAGTATGTCCTGGGTGGCGAGTATGTACCGTTAGGTGTCTTGCCAAGGACACAGCAGTTCTTTGAATTGCTGTGATGTGCAAATGACTTCTGCAATAATAAATATATATATATATTTTAAGATATGCAGGTTACTGAGTTATCATCTGAGCAGGGCCCTCTGGACCTCTTGCCAATGGTTCCTGTTTGTTTGTAATATTATTTGTTTAATTCCCCATTGACGTGCTGTTGAAACTGTTGGCACTGTTTAAATGATGATACTGATAATAATCTTAGCTGTTGTGATGAAGATGTCTTAAATATTTCTGGATTTGAGGTCCAAAGAGCAACAAGCCATCCTTAATACAGACCTCTGGTTAGGGGGAATCGGTTTTGATCTAATATTTCCAAATTAGACCCCCTCAGTTGTGTCACACCACAATTCACACCATTTCTGAGAGATCCACTTGTATTTATTTACTTATGTTCTTTTTGTTTACATTGATATCTCTGCGTCTTAACAAATTAGCATGTTGGTTGGAACTCCATAAAATGATGGATCAGTTATGACAGTCTTTGACTCAACTGACTGCATGCTGTTGACATAAGCAGAAATATGAAGAATTGTGCGCGTTTTCTTGATCCATTTTCTTTTCTCTGCATTATAGTTTTACATGATCATACTTCACTGGTTGTTGGCTGAATTGCATTGTATAGGATATTGCAGCACAAGCCAATTACTCTTGCCGCTGCTGTTCTCCTTGTTAATATCATATTATTAATAATCCTTACATTAATATTTAATCATCTCCATGGCGGTAATATGATGAATTATGTTAATTATGAAATATGAAAAATGCTGATCATATTCTCTTGATCTTGTTTTAGGCTGCGCTACTGAGCTGCGTTAACAGAAATGAAAGTAAGTTTTGTATATTTTTTCTTTTAATTGATACTGTATTAATGTATGAAGTGTTTCAGTGGAGATGTTTTTATGAGCAGTATTTTTAAATAAATTAAACAAAACAATCTGTTAACTATGTATTGTGACCTTCTTTCGTTTTCTTGTCAGTGGGTTCGATTTGCTGTAGCTATGCTGGTCGTCACACAAACTGCCGAGACTATTGCCAAGCCATATTTCGTACAGATTCTTCACCAGCACCATCACAGATTAAAACAGTAGAAAATTACTGTGCCTCGATCAGCCCAACACTAGTACAGTGCGTTAACAACTATACACAGTCATATCCAATGAGAAACGCCAGTGACAGTAAGTTAAATGCTATTCTCTTGCATATATAACAGCATTCTTATTCGACAGTACCTTATGATAAAGTTCAGAATTTATCTCTGATAGCAATGTAAACTGGAAAAAAAAACATCAAATCGGCCAATTCTTTTAATTTTAATAAGAATGCATATATATATATATATTTGTGGTTGGGAATAATGGTAGGAAAGTCGGTTGTTTATGTGCCAGGAAATGATGCAAAGGTTTGCCTGAAAAAGGACATACCCGTGATAGGCTAATAGTGGGAGGGTAGGTGGAACGTTCGTCGATAGTGAGTTCAGCTGGAATAGGTAAGTAAACCAGGAGGAGAGCACTCCAACTCCTACATTCAAAGACTTTAACAGTAGCTCATACATTTAAAGATTTTACCAAATTTTAACCCATATGATTCTAACAACTCTTAACCATTTAAAGATTTCAACACTTCTTAACTCAGTAAAGATTTTTCAAGGTTTTTAACCCGAAGCTCTATTAAAAAATGATGGGAATTTAGTTCACAATATATGGCCATAAATGCTATCCTGAAAATAACTTTCTGGACAGGAATTACAAAATCACTGAAATAAGCACAGCTAGATCCTGATTATCAATAATAATGAATACCATGGTGTGGGTCAGTGGCGGAACTGCCAGGGTCGCAGTGGTCGCAATTGCGACCGGGCCCTAGCAATTCCGCCACTGGCTTGGGGAGACCGGTGGCAAATTTCGCCAAGCGCAGCGGCGAGCGCTACACTATTTTTTTCAACAGCCACGATCGGCGTTCGATGATCCTTCCCTCTCCCTGCTCGATTGCCTCCAGCTGCTACGACCGGACGTGTGTCCTCGTGTGTGGGGGCACGGCCAAGGAGACAGTGAGAGAGACAGAGCGGGCCGGGATTAATGCGTGGCTGGGCGGCCGGATACTCTTCCTCTGCGGCTCCAGTCCCACTGAGTCAGTCTGGCACCACCGCACCGCTGCAGGCAGTCACTTGAGAGCGTGACAGTCACTGTCTCTCTGAGGTCACACAAATGTCGGTCACATCATTCAGCATCAGCACAGCACTGGATCAGGTAATTAGGTTCCTGGGGGCAATATATACCCATGTGAGCTGGGGGCAATATATACCCATGTGAGCTGGAGGCAATATATACCCATATGAGCTGGAGGCAATATATACCCATATGAGCTGGGGGCAATATATACCCATGAGAGCTGGGGCAACATATACCCATGTGAGCTGGGGTCAATATATACCCATATGAGCTGGGTGCAATATATACATATGAGAGCTGGGGGCAATATATGCCCATGGGTGCTGGGGGCAATATATACCCATATGAGCTGGGGGCAATATATACCCATGTAAGCTGGGTACAATATTGTCAGGTCCTGGAGGCCCTGACCCCCTGGCACCCCTTTTTGTGCCTTTTACTACATGTCCCCTGCAGATTCCAAAACCCTTGTATAAACAATTCACCTTCCTGATTCTACCGTTCTGGCCCTGGATCCACACCTGCCCTTCATCCTCCCTGATTAACCCTGCATATAAGGGAGTCCCACCCTCAACCCTGGACTTCCACATTGAAGTTGTATTTCGCTGACTGCATTCCTGTTTTGGACAAAGCTCCCTGTTACCTCTTGCCATTCTATTGACTTCGCTGCCAAAGACTCCAAGGACCCTCTGTTATATCACCTGGACTTTCATCACTTGCATATACCGGTACCCTCCCATCCTGCTCCCCTTCTGCCCCCCATCTAGGACCCCCCGTGTACCAGACCCCCTGCTGAATCCTGACTAAGCCATTGCCTGTTCCTTGCCTGATTTGATGTTAGTGTTTATTTACAATAAACACCCTTTTGTTATCTTAAACCTGCTTATATCACTGCATATTGGGCTCACAACCCCATCCTGCTACACCAACCGCAGTCAGATCCTGACAGAATGTGGAAGTCAACAACCTGTGAGCCCGCAGTGATATACACCATGGTGGAAAACTTAAAAGATGCCTTCCTGAAGATCCAGCAGTATCTAGACTCCCTGCTTGATTATATGCAGCAAAACCCAAGGGGCACCTCATCTAAGGTGCGCGTTCCTGCTACAGAGGGAGCCAGAGGACCACTGACCCCAGAAGAAAAGGCAAGAAGGAGGGCGCTAAACCTCTGTTTCTACTGTGGGGGTCCCTTGCATCTAATATCGGCCTGCCCACTGCGCCCACCTAAGCCAGGTACAAAAAGTTTTTCTACACCTGTTCATGCCAAGCCTGTTTGTACCAAACCTGTACCAACTATCAAGATCACAAAGTCTTCGTTGGGAAAACTGGTGCCTGCCCTGCAAAAACTGACCTCAACTGTCAAGTTACAAAAACACGCACCCAAAGAAAAAACCCTATCCCAGCTTGCTCCCAGAAGAACCCAGATAATTAGTCCTCCACAAAAGCGTGCTACTGTTCCCAGAAGAGCGGAGTTAAGAGCTACCAGACTCTCTGTACCCAGAGACCGGGTTATTCAAGAAGCTCCTTCTGAGGGGTCAGACCACGAGACCCCTATGGAGTGCGCTGCACCGGATTCTGATCCCGAAGTGCCAATGGAGCAAGATTCCATAGACGCTGAATCAGCCATACGTATGGAGACCGAGACTAGCCAATACATCATGGCTGGTGTTGCCAAAAAGCCAGAACCCAGCCCTCTACCTCCTTGTTGCACATATGCCTCAAACGGAACTGTCGTTCGCAGAGAGGACCTGGAGGTCTTCGAATCGGCCCTGAGACTTCGGGAAGCCGCTCCTCATGGACACACGGTGCCACCTTCACCATGTCCTTCTGATGACTCGGAGTCAGAAGAGGAAACCACTGATGCTGGCCTGGACCTGTACAGACAGACTGCACGCCGCACCCAGGGACCCCCAGGACAGCATGGGAGGTATGTTGGCGTTGCAGGATCCGTTTGTCGCCCAGCCACCTATCTGTGTCGTGCAGTGGCCAACTACAGAACTCCAGCTATCACAACCATTTCGAGTGCACCATACCAGAGATCTGCCTTCATTGGTGCCCTGTTCTCCATGTCACCCACAGTTGTTCAGTTGACTGTGAAACCGAAACCCCAAGAGCTGGAGACTCATCCATGCCTCCTGGAATTGGAGGTTGAACAAAAGCCAAAACTCACTGCCCTGCATCCTTCAGGATCTCAAGAGGTCCCTGCCCTGCAACCCGCAGGATCTCAAGAGGTCGCTGCCCTGCAACCCGCAGGATCTCAAGAGGTCGCTGCCCTGCAACCCGCAGGATCTCAAGAGGTCGCTGCCCTGCAACCCGCAGGATCTCAAGAGGTCGCTGCCCTGCAACCCGCAGGATCTCAAGAGGTCGCTGCCCTGCAACCCGCAGGATCTCAAGAGGTCGCTGCCCTGCAACCCGCAGGATCTCAAGAGGTCGCTGCCCTGCAACCCGCAGGATCTCAAGAGGTCGCTGCCCTGCAACCCGCAGGATCTCAAGAGGTCGCTGCCCTGCAACCCGCAGGATCTCAAGAGGTCGCTGCCCTGCAACCCGCAGGATCTCAAGAGGTCGCTGCCCTGCAACCCGCAGGATCTCAAGAGGTCGCTGCCCTGCAACCCGCAGGATCTCAAGAGGTCGCTGCCCTGCAACCCGCAGGATCTCAAGAGGTCGCTGCCCTGCAACCCGCAGGATCTCAAGAGGTCGCTGCCCTGCAACCCGCAGGATCTCAAGAGGTCGCTGCCCTGCAACCCGCAGGATCTCCTGTTGTCGCTGCCCTGCATCCCGCAGGTTCTCCTGTTGTCGCTGCCCTGCAACCCGCAGGCTCTCCTAAGCTATCATCGCCACGGGGCCGTCGACGTCGCCGTAAGGCCAAGTCGCTCATTGCCCAGCAAGAGCCATGCAGTGCCAAGGAGGTCGCCGCCGCAGAGCCGTGCAGTGCCAAGGAGGTCGCCGCCGCAGAGCCGTGCAGTGCCAAGGAGGTCGCCGCCGCAGAGCCGTGCAGTGCCGAGGGCCTCGCTAAGGGCGCTGTTCCTCCATGCCTTGCCAAGGGTGCTGCCCCACCGTGCCTCATCCAGGGCGCTGCCCCACCGGTTGCCAAGGGCGCTGCCCCTCCGGTCCTCAAGGGCGCTGCCCCAACGATCCTCGCCAAGGGCGCTGCCCAGCCAAGTCAAGTTCCAGTATCTTCGTCGCTGCAGACCTGTGCCACTGTTGTTGCCCAGGTTCCTGTACCTAAGAGAACTCGTCCCAGCACTGTACAGTGCACCCTTGTCACACCCATCTGGGACCAGGTTTCGGGAACATGGACATTGCATCCCGTAAACAATCCTTATTCATCCGGGGTGTGACCCTGGACACTGTACCTGCCTCGACCACGTCTGGGGCACCCGGAGGTTGCCCCTTGTTGGGGGGCTATGTCAGGTCCTGGAGGCCCTGACCCCCTGGCACCCCTTTTTGTGCCTTTTTACTACATGTCCCCTGCAGATTCCAAAACCCTTGTATAAACAATTCACCTTCCTGATTCTACCGTTCTGGCCCTGGATCCACACCTGCCCTTCATCCTCCCTGATTAGCCCTGCATATAAGGGAGTCCCACCCTCAACCCTGGACTTCCACATTGAAGTTGTATTTCGCTGACTGCATTCCTGTTTTGGACAAAGCTCCCTGTTACCTCTTGCCATTCTATTGACTTCGCTGCCAAAGACTCCAAGGACCCTCTGTTATATCACCTGGACTTTCATCGCTTCCATATACCGGTACCCTCCCATCCTGCTCCCCTTCTGCCCCCCATCTAGGACTCCCCATGTACCAGACCCCCTGCTGAATCCTGACTAAGCCATTGCCTGTTCCTTGCCTGATTTGATGTTAGTGTTTATTTACAATAAACACCCTTTTGTTATCTTAAACCTGCTTATATAACTGCATATTGGGCTCACAACCCCATCCTGCTACACCAACCGCAGTCAGATCCTGACAAATATATACCCATGTGAGCTGGGGCAATATATACCCATGTGAGATGGGGCAATATATACCCATGAGAGCTGGGGGCAATATATACACATGTGAGCTGGGGGCAATATATACACATGTGAGCTGGGGGCAATATATACACATGTGAGCTGGGGCAATATATACCCATGTGAACTGGGGCAATATGTACCCATGTGAGCTGGGGGCAATATATACTCATGTGAGCTGGGGGGCAATATAAACCAATGTGAGCTGGGGCAAATATATCCATGTGAGCTGGGGCAAATATATCCATGTGAGCTGGGGCAATATATATCCATGTGAGCTGGGGGCAATACTATCTTTTTTTATATTGCAGGGAAAAAAAAGTAAAAATATAGATCTTTTTGTGGGGGGGAGGGAGGGGGCCTTCATGGATTCTTGCACCGGGGCCCTCAGGTTTCTAGTTACCCCACTGGTGTGGGTCACGCTTAGTACTGGCCTTTGGAGTGTGAGAGCTGTTGGGACGCACAAGACGCCATGACAAAAGGGACAGTCACAAACAGCTCGTACCAAAGGGAGGAATGAGAACAAATTCCCATGCCTCCCTGTTATGGACAAAGTAGGTGCAGCACTGTTTGCTGCCTGAAGTCATCTGCCCCTATGTCTTTCTGTGAGGCCTGTCCCCACAATCTTTGGTGCCCAGACATGTGAGCTATGGATGATGTTGGTGGCTCATGTAAACTTACACAGACGGAGCTGGACACAGGGTCTGTGTCATTGTGTGTGTGCGATTTCAGGGTTTGTGTCCATGTGTGTGGAGTTTTCAGAGTCTCTGTGTATGTCTTTGTGTCTCAGTGTCTACCAATGCAGTGGTGTTACTATAGGGTTGGTGTCACCCAGTGCGGTAACTCATGGTGTCACCCACCCCCCTGAGTTTTACTACTTTTTTAACTACTGTTACTCATACACTTTATTGCCGTGGGGTTCTGTGATATGCTTATACACAGCGCACATTTTGTAGGTTTTATTGCTGCTGGGCTCTGTGATACTCTCATACACAATGCACATTACTGTGAGATTTATTGCTGTGGGACTTCATGATACGCTCAAGCACATTACTGTGAGTTTTATTGCTGTGGATCTCTTTGATATGCTCATACACATTGTACATTACTGTGATATTTATTCTTGCAAAGCTCTGTGATATGCTCATACACACCGCACATTAATGTGAGTTTTAGGCTGGGGTCAGACGAATGCAGTGTGAACGTGCGTTTACCCGCACTTTATGATGGCCCTGGTAGCAGCAAATGACGTCCAACGCAGGCCCACACACGAAGTACAGCCGCATGAAAGTTCGGCCGTGCAACACAAGCGGCAAACTAACGCATTTTCGCAAGAACGTCGAACCGCTAGTACTTACGTACAGAGTGCGCTGCGTCCGCATAGCGGCGTGTGTGCGTGATTAGGAGACGTCAGATGCTGCTCATGTCCGGCCTACATAACATCCAGACACCCAGAGTTTCCTGGTTTGGATCCATTTGAGATCACGGCCGAAAATGCGCTTCGTATGACCGCTATCGCGTATTCCGTGAATAAGTACGTCCATGCGTTCGGACGCACTCTTTTACGGACGATGCGACAAATGCATTCGTCTGACCCTAGCCTTATTGCTGTGGAGCTCTGTGATACGCTCATTCACAATACAGATTCCTGTGAGTCTTATTGTTATGGGGCTCCGTAATATGCTCATCAGCGTGGGGCTGCCATCAGAAATCTTGGGGCCCCTTACTGAACCAATGGTTGGAGCCCACCTTCCCTCAGCTGCCCATCTCAATAATCTAATTAAAAATAAAACATTTTTCCTCCTTTTCTGCTTGCCTTATTGTTTGTTGAGTGGGCTAGATCCATGGTGGTCCAGCAAAGGGATAAAAAGTAATCCCTATTGGGAGAGCGTTCATTCTGCACATGTGTCTTGTTCAAACTGTGCTAATTGATCCCTCATTGATGTGTCACAGTGCCCTTACTGGTCCCAGAAACTGTGGCCCACCGGGAAAGTATTTGGCATCCTGGTGGGCTAGATGTCACCAGGGTACGGCCTGCCCCCCTAACCTACCTTGTGATGCAATACTGTCTTTGACAGTGTCTCTGTCTCTGTGACATTTGTATTTGTCCTTTAGTGTCTGTTTGTTTTTCAGTGTCTTCGTCAGTTTTTTTTTCTGTGTGTACCTGTGAAATGCTGCAGAGTGAACAGGCATAAAACATAGATTTATATTGGAAATCTTTAGCTAATTGTGATTTGTGAGAACCTTTGCTTTATAAGAACTGGAATGTCATCATCACCCATGAAGGAATAGGAACAGACTCACAGTAATGCATTGCTTTGCATAAATATTTATTTTCTTCCAGGAACCATCATTTGTATTGACATCCATACAACTAAAGAGTTCAAGTCCCATTTCGCCTAAGGGCTGTATTATTGGATTTGTAATAAAAATGAAAGTGTGCCAGCATGTGGCATGCTAAATTAGATTTTCTGCCTCGGAGGATTGTCAATCAGGTTTACTTTTGATTGGAACAATAATTAATGCATTACTGCATTACATTAAAGACATACTGTCTCTGTCTTTGTTTTTTATTTTCAGGTTTGTACTGCTGTGATAGGGCAGAGGATCATAGTTGCCAAGCAGCTTGTAAAAGGATTCTCATGTCTAAGAAAACAGAGACAGAGATCGTGGATAGCCTCATTGAAGGGTGTAAAACGATGCCCCTACCCCAGGATCCTCTCTGGCAGTGCTTTTTGGAGAGTTCTAGGTCAGCTTATCCAGGTGTTACTGTTGCCCCGCCACCTTCAACAGGACTTGATGGGGCCAAATTACATTGCTGCTCTAAAGCAAACTCATCGATATGTAGGTATGAACACCATATTCTGAAAGTTGTTTCTATTTTGCACACAATTCACTGGGTTCCCTTTCAGTATTGCAACTTTAAAGAAATATTTTATTATTAAAACAAATGTAATAATAATAAGTCTCTTTCTTGGACCATCCAAAACTAATATGCCCTATTCCCTTGCTGACGCTAACATAGAGATGGTAAGCAGGAAAATATGTGCTTGCAAATTTTCCCTTAGCATGTCCATGATAGCACCTTCCCCGGATGTTCCCCCGAGTACGATGTTATCTCAGCACCTCGACCTGGAACGCAGTGCTAACCTCCCTGATACCTGCAGTAGCGTTTCTGCACCGCCACAATTATCAGCTCGCCGAGTCCATAGGACTCTATGGAGACTTGCGTGACCTCGCTCTCATGAAACTACGCAGCACCACGGAGTGATTGCAGAGAGAGACTAGGAACTATTTTTCCACAGTCTCACTCTGCTGCCGGGGAGAAGAAGTGGCTAACCCTTTGTGCCGCGGTATGAGAGGTGAGTATGGGATTTTCAATGGGTTTTTAGAGCGTGTTTAATGATTTTGCATTTACAGACTCATTGAACGCCAGCTTTTAGGAAGTGTTAAAATTTTTGTTTGCATGTCCCGACGGTAAATTGTGCCAGCCCTTTGTAATACCTCAATTGTCGAGACACTAGAACTAGATTGCGCTCTTTGTGTTAGGAATTGGAGACGCTTAAGTACAGTGAGGTCACACAGACATTAAACTTACTTATTCTAGAGCTAACAATTACATATTGAGATGCTACATTAGCATCAACTATGGATTAGTGCCCAATTTGTATTATTGTGAAAAATTCAGAAATTTGGTTAGGAAGTCTTTATGTGCCACATTTGTAGGTATGAGGATGGAACTGGGGATATGTGATATATATATTTGTAGAGTCTACAGTGGTGGGATTAGGAATTGCATTAAGTATGGACGTAAAAGGGTTGATATCATGTGGTATAAATACTTCAAGAAACAATAGCCACCATGACCAAATTAATTTAGTTGATTGGTTATGGTGAGCTGAGTTTCCCCCTAGGCAGTAACCCTAAGGCTGGGTTCACACCTGCGTGTTTTTTGATGTGTGTAATACACGCGTTTTTTGATGCGCGTATCGCGCAAACGTAAAAACGCGCAAACGCGCATTGCAGCACGTTAACGCTGCAGTCTATAGCTGCGAACGCACTGCAATACGCCCCAAAGAAGCTCCTGTACTTCTTTGGGTGTAGGACATTTACAGCGCGTTCCTACACGCTGTAAAACGTCCAGGTGTGAACGGGCCCAATAGGAAATCATGGGATTTCCGTGTTTAGGCGTTTTACAGCGCACAGGGACACGCTGTAAAACGCCCAGGTGTGAACAGGGCCTTAGGCTGTGGCTGCCTTTCTGTCAGGTTCAGGTTCCGGGGTGGAACCAGGTAGTGTGGATATGGCCCAAATGCAGTTACTACAGACAGGATAGTGGGTGGAGGAGGGTGAGTTGAAGGAGACTGACCAGATCTTTGAGAAGTAGCTGGAGACTGCAGACTGGAAGGATGCTGGTGGAAACACGGTGGGAATTTTGATAAGGAGTGGACACAAAAGGGGTTATGCTGGATACAGGGAAATAGCAGACTAGGACCGCAGAGCTAGTCATCTCTCTCTGCTGGGAAGGGAAAACAATACTGAAGCACAGAAGGGAAAGAGGGAGGGAACTTTATTTCAGGTGAGGAAATGTGTGGTATGTTAGTTGTGGTTTAATTGTTTATAGCCCTGTGCTTCTACTGCTGGGGAGAGGCAGCACTTTTCCTGTGCTGCCAAGGTGCAGTTCAAGAGGGAATGGTGCCAGCCTGGCCCTTCTTCCGGCGGCGTGAGGCAGGACACTTTCAAAGCAGAGGACATCTTCCCTCTGCCCAGAAGGGTCTCTAACAGCTTATGCTGGACAGCTTTCCAGGCTTCCTATCAGCTTAACACAGGCTGTGCAACTCTATTTAATCGTGAGGCATCTAATTAGCTGAATGCTCAGCTATGTGATTCCTGCAGCAGACCCTATCAGTCTGGACTAGCATCAGGGGAGGCAGTGGCCCTCAATATAAAGTGACTTTTTAAGATACTGTAAACTAAAAGTGGATAGTGTAAGTAGGGTGGGGGCAGGATGGGTTCTAAATAATTTAACCCCCATCGATTTCCCCTTCTATTTCCGCTTTTTTAAGTGATAAATGTTATTTTATGGTTTAAACAATAGAGGAACATCTTTTTCTAATGTTTAACTGCTTTTCTGCAGGGATCTCTGTACCAGATTATACAGCACAAGCTGGGGAAATATCCATAGCTGGCAAGAGTTTGATACCATTTGTGAATATAATCCGCTGGAGGAGTCAATGTTAACGTGCCTGGCTGATGTGAGGGAGCCTTGTCAGCTGGGCTGCCGGAATCTCACCTACTGTACCAACTTTAATAACAGGTAAATGTTGTCTTGTGCAATCAATTAACAAGTGTGTTTCACCACAAGAAGGAAGTGTTCAAGATTAATATGGAACTGCCACTTGTCGTCATGACACTGTTGTATGCTGGCTGCTTCGTTAGGGGATGAAGCCATGGAATATTTATTAATTGCATACTAAAATGTATTTATGGAACACTGTGCTCATCCCGACTGCTTTACAGTTTTAAAGTGGTCAGGATGTTAGGAGTGACCCCTTCTCCCTCCAGATCCCCTGATGTGGAGATATTGTGGGTGAAGTAGAGGATTTTCCTCTACCCCACCCAGCGTCACCAGCAGCCGGTATTTTTGAATTTCCCAGCTGACGGTCACCAGGTCGGTCACCGGTGACATCGGCACTCAGAGCGTGCTGTCGGCTCTCGGAGACCAACTGATGTGGCGATCTGTCTCAGAGAGGCAGCTGTTGGATCAGATCTGTGCATGCGTGCAGCTCTGATCCACCATTCTGTGAAGGCGCTACAGAACTTGCGTACGTAAAGTGAGCAAGTTCCATTCTGCAATTTGCGGTTTCTACACTATGCAAGTTCCGCAGAGGAGCATATTGTGTTAGAAAGCTTCATGGAATTCTGGATTTGGGAGTCTCTGAGCCGAAGAGGAGTAGCTGCTCGCAGTGAGTGACAAAAGGGTGATTAATTTCACCCCCAAATGAAAAGAAAAACTAAAATATCATTCGGCAGAGGCTGTCAGAAGCCTCCCCAATTATTTTAGTTAAAAAATTAACTCTATTTTTTAATGGATTGGCCCTTTAACTTCTTAGTAAATAGCAGTTATGTAATGATTTATGCTTAGAAAATAGGACTTTGGAAAGAGTCACTTTGATGCTCTTATTGACAAAGTGACCTTAACATTTATTGTATGTTTATTATGACTGAAAATAAGAACAATTCCAGCCTGTTTAGGTGAGAAGTAGATTCACCAGTTTAGCAATTATTAGTAGTATCAAATCCCCAAATCATTACAAATGGCTCGTAGCACAGGCCAACCTATATCAAGAAGAGCTGATTCCCACAGACACTTATCTAGGAAGAAAATGCAGACACTCCAAGCTTCTTGATCAAGGAAAATCTATTGCAGATACATAAATGAGTTGTTCAGTGATGTGCCTTCAATAAATTTGTCCTGATCAAGAAGTTTGGAGTGTCTGTAGCTTCTTTCTAGACAGGAGAGAATAGAGGCGTTAGGTGGTAGTAACATTTTATATCTTTTATGTCTCTAAAATCAGGTCATACATAGCTCTCTAGGTAACTCTGTCCTGGGATTTAGGACATGTTAGGAGAATTCTTTAAATATAAGACTGCAACGTCCTTGTTTTTTTTTTTTTGTTATGTATACTACAATTTTCTGATCTTAACAAGGTATAGTTCAAATAAACAGTTTGTCCAAATGCACAATATATATTTTATTAAAGTACCTCTTATGCCCAACTTTAGTTGGGATCATTTGACGGGCATCATCTCCTATATATATATATGGGTCTTTTCCTGCTAAAACTTAAAAACTACAAATTCTGATTAATTCCCTATCAAAGTTTCACTTTCATTCTCTTTCAGTGGCATGCCAATGGAGTGAGTACTGTGAGTGATTCAGCTGGCCTACAGGCAGGCCACCACTCACTCTGTGCGCCTGGCTGCAGGTCGGCATACTGAGAGTCAACGCTAAGGGACAATTGTGCCGCACTACGTGACTGATCATAGCTCTGGCCATGGATCTTCATGACCATTAAAATATCCATCCGACTAATCAAACATCACTGAGTATATCCATGTGATGTCTAGCATTGTTTTAATGTAATATGTTTTGTATTAGTTTTGCAATCCTCATTAACTTTTGACAGCCCAGAGTTGGTTTCAAAATTTGCAACCCCATGTATGTTTGTGTAAAGTGTGTGAGTGTGTTCCATCTAATGTCAATTTAGTATAATGTGTACTCAATATTTCCTTTCAGGCCAACTGAACTATTCCGTAGCTGTAATGCCCAATCTGATATGGGTGCATTAAATGATATGAAACTCTGGGAGAAAGGAAGCATTAACATGAAAATAATGAACATTTCTGTCCTGGATATTAGAAAATGTCATCCTGAAATGTGGAAGGCAATCGCTTGCTCTCTGCAGATTAAACCATGTCACAGTAAATCTAGAGGCAGTGTGATTTGCAAGTAAGAGACTTTCATTGCTGATTCAAGATTTTCTTTTGTTATTGCACTATAGGGTAAATGAAAAAGATGATGCTAGTTCTTTATCTCGTAGTTTTGCATATTTTATTTGTACAATGAATTGATACAGCAATATAGAAAATATGTAACAGTGGCATATGGAGGTTACTCTTATATCCATATTTTAGTTGAATTAATTGTAGATTTGTAAAACGTTATACAGGAGAGGTTACCTACAGTATGTGCAGGCGCTAGGGGTTCCCTGCTTATTTTGCTTCCCATAATTTCTATAAATGAGTCCCGGGTTTGCGCTAAAAGCTCAGGCATTATTTGCAAAAAAAAGTGGTGCTGTGTAATATCTACAGAAAAGAAAAGAAAAAGCACTGGGGAATAGAATCAAAAACCAGTGTGTACAATGGGCATAACCCGGCAATATTAAAGAAGAAAAAAAGGTGGTAGACACAAACTACCCAATATCAATTTTAATAGGTGTACAAAAAAACTAATAACACCGAACGCATAAAAGACACATATAATGAATTAGGTCACAAATTGAAACCACCCAATGAGGGATGGTTACCTCACTAAGGCAATCCTGTTGGTCTGTAAAATCAAGTAAATCTGAGTAACACAGTCTAGCTAATGTAGGCTACTGAGCGGCAGTTAGCAGTATGCCAGGCATTCATACAATCAAATCAAAAAGCATTGAATAATTTATAATCTTCGGAGGACCACCTTAATTGTGTATAGAGGTCGACCGATATGTGAATAATTATGCACATAAAATAGCAAGATAGTATATAGACTGTGTAAAGTATCGATGCTATGGAGAGCCTAACAATTGGCTCCTATATATGCCTGATGTACATTCATTGAGACAAAAATTGTACTGAAAAATGTAACTGTGCAATTAGAGAAACTGCTAAATCAGCAGTACAGCATAGATTTATAACCATAGAACCATCAAGCAGCACAAAAGCCATACAATAGAAATAGCTACGCCCTCATTGTTTAGGGGCAAAATTAAATAGGTGCCAAAGTGGGCAAAAGTGACCAGACCCACAATATTAAACTGTTAAAAGAACCTCACTCCTGAGTTGAAATACAGACACAGGGGTTTAACTACCGTTGGCTGCACGTGCATCCACTTTCAGTAGCGGCAGCCCTTAATTTCACTGCTCCGCAAACTTTTTAACATCACGCTAAGAAATGTTAACGTCTCCAGGCAACTTTGGCGTTTTGTCATGAGTCTTGGTTGGTCTACGGATGTTAAAGGTCAAAAGCTAATGGCTGTCATACGATTTTTCCATTAGCATCTGACTTTTAACAACCGCTTTGGATTAAGGCCCCACAATTGCAATCTGAGTTGTTCTTTTCTTTAACTCTGTTCAGCACTGAAAGCTACAGTCTGCAAACGTTAGGTTATTTAAAGAGAACATGTCAGTTTCCAAAAACGTAATTCAATAGGAATTTAAATTCATTGTCAAATGTGCCCCCCACACCAATCATTCACAATAGGGTCTGTGAAGACCTCTATACTGAAAAACATTGACAGGTGAGAGTGGTTCTCTTGCTCTTTTCACGCCTCTTATTGACAGCTGATGTGCTAACTAATTAGTCAGCTTGTCCTCCTCAACACTGAGGGCTAATTGTCTTTGTTAAACTATGTCTAAAGAGTGGTTTGCTAGTGATAGCCAGTTTCGGACTGAAGTCAGTTGTGCTTTATGTATCTCTTCAAGCAATGGAATATCAATTTGATCTTTATTATAACCATCCATTGATAGGCTAATTCCAAGATAATGAACCTGTTTATGAAAGGCTTATGTTAAAAACAAGTGCGCTCCATCTAGATGAGGTAGAGTTTTCCTGCTCTTAGTTCTTTCATGATGGGCACAGATTGCAGCATTATACTGTATGCAAGCTTTCATCACGGTGGTCTATGAGCAATGATAGCCTAGTTTTAGGTGTCACAGAGATTTTGTAAAACTCAATGATTGAGCCCCTTCCTGTGTATTTTTACATATTTTATTGTGCTGTTACAAAAAGTCTGTTTGTCCATGAAAGTGCAGGTGGATTATATAAATGGGATTGAGCCACCATCAAACACAACATCTTTGTCTGGTACCAAAAATATCATTACAATAGTAACACTTGTACATACAGTATATCCTGTTTTAATCCCCACAATTTCTTCTCTGAAGAACAGATTGTGTAGAAATACTCAAAAAATGTGGAGATCATAGTAAGTTTCAAAAAGGTCAAACAGCAGAGAGCATTTGTGAACGCCTTTCTTCCACTGATGAACCTGAAGATTGCATCCCATTGTACATCTATCTCCGTAAGTAGATCAGATTTAAACCAACTGGTTTCATTTATTGTACTTTCTTCTATCTGTTTTTAACATGACACTTACAGTATCCATCCTAGCCAGACCACCAAGAGCCATATTTTCATTATTTACCAACAGCTTTACCGAATTTAAATTGTATATCTTGTATTATATTACAATATACTATATACACTATATTGCCAAAAGTATTCGCTCACCTGCCTTGCCTCGCATATGGATGGGTGAGCGAATACTTTTGGCAATATAGTGTATATATACAGTTGTGTTCAAAATTATTCAACCCCCACTGAAATTGAGTGTTTTGGCCAGTTTGACATTGATTTTGATCATTCAGTCATCTTGCTTACAATTAAATCAAAGAGGCACATGTAGGTCAGACAAATATAACATAACATTTATAATGAAATAACCACAAATGTCTTTTCTGTGCTCACATCATTATCAGTTTTATTCAACCCCCAAGTGACATTCAATCTTATAACTGTAAAAGGATGTTGTACTAAGTACTAACAGCTTTTAAACGTGAAGCATAGCTTGACACAAGTGTCTTGCAGCGATCTACGGGTATCTTCACCTATTCGTCAGGGGCAAAAGCCTCCAGTTCAGTCACATTCTTAGACTTGCGCACTGCAACTGCTTTCTTTAAGTCCCACCAGAGGTTCTCAATCGGATTTAAGTCAGGTGACTGCGATGGCCACTCCAAAATGTTCCAGCCTTTAATCTGCAACCATGCTCTAGTGGACTTGGAGGTATGCTTGGGATCATTGTCCTGTTGAAAGGTCCAACGTCTCCCAAGCCTCAGGTTTGTGACGGACTGCATCACAGTGTCATCCAATATCTCCTGGTACTGAAGAGAATTCATGGTACCTTGCACACGCTGAAGCTTCCCTGTACCTGCAGAAGCAAAACAGCCCCAAAGCATGATTGACCCCCCCCCCCCCCCATGCTTCACAGTAGGCAAGGTGTTCTTTTCTTCATAAGCCTTGTTCTTCCTCCTCCAAACAAAGCGTTGATCCATGGGCCCAAACAGTTCTAATTTTGTTTCATCAGTCCACAGAACACTATTCCAAAACTTCTGTGGTTTGTCCACATGACTTTTGGCATACTGCAGTCGACTCTTCTTATTCTTTGGAGACAGCAAGGGGGTGCGCCTGGGAGTTCTGGCATGGAGGCCTTCATTACGCAGTGTGCGCCGTATTGTCTGAGCTGAAACTTCAGTACCCACATCTGACAAATCTTTTCTCAGTTCCTCAGCAGTCACACAGGGACTTTTCTCCACTCTACGCTTCAGGTAGCGCACAGCAGTCGAAGTCAGCATCTTCTTTCTGCCACGACCAGGTAGCGTTTCAACAGTGCCCTTTGCCTTGAATTTGCGAATGATGCTTCCTATGGTCTCTCTTGGTATGTGTAACATCTTTGCAATCTTCTTATAGCCATTGCCCTTCCTGTGAAGAGTAATCACCTCTTCTCTTGTCTTCCTGGACCATTCTCTTGACTTCACCATGTTTGTAACCACACCAGTAAATGTCTAGAAGGAGCTGAGTATCACAGTCATTTTAAAGCTGCCTAATTGGTGCTTATTATGCTTTATTGCTGCTCCGTGACATCCACAGGTGTTTTCAATACCTGATTGAAAACACTTGAATGAACCTCTGTTCTTCAGAGTGGTAGTCTTTAAGGGGTTGAATAATTGTGTCAATGAAGAATTCACAAAAGAAACATTTACTACTGTATTACAAAACCAATTGATGTCATTTTAGTTGCATATGGTTCTTTAAAAAGTCCTTGTAGGATTTCATTCTGAATACAATTACAAATGTACACTAAATTCCCTAAAACCCTTTACAGCATTGGGGGTTGAATAATTTTGAACACAACTGTATATCTGTATTTATATATTTCTAATCCCATTCCCCATGAACAAAGTTGTTCATTCAGATGATTTTGACAGATGCCACAATAATGTAATATTTTGAAACAAAGCAGTATTGCCGAGTATCATTTAAAAATAAGAAGCCCTTTTTAATCCATTTTTAGGGTTAAAAATAATTTATTAACAGTAGTAAGATGATCTACATTTTTAATGGTTATCTGTCTCTCATATTAAATACCCAATTTTACATTTTAGTATACAGGGTTATTCAAAGAGAATCAAAGTCACCGCACGTTCGGTGACTTTTCGTTCTCTTCAATTCAGTGCGATTCGGCGATCCTATTTCGGCGATCCTGTGGTGTATTCAGCAAGCACCACAGGGCCCCCGTAGTGCAGGGAAAAGCCGCCGCAAAACCCGACGAACACTCACCGCAAAACCCGGCGTACGCTCACCGAAACCCGCATAAACATCTGGATTAAGCCCGCCGAACACACCGGAGAAACCCGACTAGCCGCTGATCACACAACAAGAGCAGCCGCCGGAAAAACCCGACACGAAGACAAAGGAGGTGAAAAAAAAAACCAGTACGCTTGAAAACTACTGAGCGAAAATGCCTGGAATTTACATATAAGATCCAATGAATGATAATAAAAAGGGCTGTTACAGTAAAAAGAAAAGACGATTAAGTAAAAAAAAAAAAATTGCCAAAAATATCCTAGATCCTAAAAAATCGATAACTAAAGAGACGTTTTACTGCAGAATATAATATTAAACGGTTTATTAGATATTGAATTAAAACAGGAATATTTTTAACATTGAAGCCTATGGGAATTGCCTGAATAAATCTGTCGCATGAAACCACCGAACAGCAGGGCATTGTGGCAACTTTTCCCTGCTGCTTTGTGTTCTCTGAATAGACGAAGCATTGCTTCTCTATGGGGATTTCACTGCCCTTGAACAGGCACCGTATGTGCAGGCAATTCACCAAGATTTGGCGAACTGCCTGCTCTCTGAATAGCTGAATGGCCAGGAAAGGTAACCGTACGCTGAATTTCAGTGTTCGGTTACCTTTCGCCCACAATTCGGATCTCTTTGAATAACCCTGATAGTCTCTTCTAAAAATTCTGCCTACAATTAAACTAGGTAGAACTAATTGGATATTGTTTGTCCCAGGATCTAGTCCATTGGATAATGCTGTTGAGGAAGTTACACATCCCTGCAATCCAAACCCTTGCCCAGCCTATCAGTTGTGTGAGGTGAATAGAAAAGGATGTCCTCCTGGAGAACCATGTCTTCCATATTTCTGTACTCAAGGTATTTAATTTAGAATGTTTCTTCAATATTTCATAATGTCTGGAATTTATATATTACATTATAATATGACTCAAAATTGTTTCCTAGGCTACTAGCCAGGATATAAATCAAGCACCACCATGCGCGTCATATTTTTGCCCTTACTTGTCACTGTTTCCATCCTTTAAACCTGTCAATTTCCATCCTTTATTCCTTTTAAACTAGGGATGAGCTGTTCGGTTCGATTTGTTCGGAGTTCACATCAAACATCGGCCGTTCGACAGTTCGCGAACTTCGAACTTTTTGGGACGTTCGCCAAAAGTTAGATTTTTTTTTTAATTAAGTATAAAAAATGCTTAAATACTAAAAAAATCTAGAAATAAAGAGACTCTTTACTGCAGAATATTCTAAGCAACGGTTTATGAGATATTGAATTAAAATGGGAATATTTTTAACATTGAAACCTATGAGATAAAACATTCTTGTTACTAAAACATCAGGCAGACACAGCCCTCTAATCAGGCACTGTAGAGGGCAGCCTGCAGGGGCCTCCCAAGGATCCCCTTGAGGAGCATGCGGCCGCCGGATGAAAGAGCTGCGACTGTGCGGGCTAGCCATCAGGGTGCATGTGGCAGAGACAGGCAGTGCAGGGAGGGAGCCACTGTACCTGTGGCCACGGCAGACCCCCCTCCCCCCACAACCAGGATCCAGGGAGCCCCCACTGACCACCAGGCTAAGGTAAGGTGACACATTTCTAAAAAAAATAAAATCCGAGGACATTTTTAAATGTCCCCGGGAACATAAAATAAAACTTTGTTTTACTTACTCTACCTGGCTGAATGTATTTAATTATATATAGTAGATAAATTCAGCCAGGTAGAGGGGGGTGGCTTGTGGGCTGCGCGGGGTCTCAGGCAGTGGTTTGTTTTTTTGTGTGTGTATATTTTTAGCAAATTTATAGGGGAAAGTAAGGGCAGGTATGATTATATATATATATATATATATATATCTATATATCCAGACTTGTATTACACACACATTTTGGCAACTAATTGCCCCCCCCCCCCCATTTGGCTGATCCCTCCAGAAGAAATGTTGAACCCGATAGAGCAGAGAATAATATATGTATTCTCTGCTGTCAGGTTCAACATTTCTTCTGGAGGGATCAGCCAAATGGGGGGGGGGGGGGCGCGCATTTAGTTGAGATTGTCCACATGCCACCCCTCCATGTGCCTATGTGTATATATGGTCTGAGGTATGTGGGTGGGTGTATATATATATATATCTGCGTGTTGATATATACGTATATATAGGTCTGCGTGTAGTATCAATGCATCCCTACTCTCTACACAGCGCTCCGTGTCCCTATAATATATATGATCAGGGGTTACCTTCTTTTTATATTTTTATACTATTCCTATTAAATTAACAGTAACTTTTTTTGCCTATATAACATGTGCTTTGTGAAAATAAAATGGTTTTGTGTGTACATTTTAATTTAGTTAGTGGATTCCTGTCCAGTGCGGTGAGAAGCAAACGTAATGTAGTGTATACACGCTGCGAGGCGGAGCGGAGTGAAGTCAAGCCTTTCAAAATGTTTGCTTCTCTTTGCTTCGCTACGCTGTGCGTCGCTACGCGCTCAGTGTGTCTCAGCCTTTATTCCTGCATCGCTAGGTTACCGAATCAGTTTGAATACTTGTTACTGACCCTACTTGTTCTGAGGACCCGATCTGTTGCCAACTTTGCCTTTCATTTGACTATTCTCTCTGTGTATTCCCTGCCTGTTCTGTTTGCTTCCTGTTGCTACTGGTGTGCGCCGATTCTCACCATGTACAGTAGCGCAGTACAAGTGCCTAAACATTGCTGACCCAGTTTTGTTATAGCTGCTGATGTAACTGAATAGATCGGGGATCTCTTGTGCATTACCAAAACCACCACCACTGCACTCTTCCACAATACCACAGAGGGGTTACTTACGGTGTGAAGGCACTTGCTGCCACCAAAGACACAATATTTGGGTGCACTGCCACTGACGCCTATACCAGATTCATATCATTTTAATATTTGACCGCAGGGTCCAACCCTGCACTCTTCCACAATACCACAGAGGGGTTACAGTGTGACGGCACTGTTGCCGACACTAAAGGCCCAATTTTAAAGCACCTATTGTTACTTTCATCCAAAGCCTGCATAAGTTTCACCATAATTTAGCCAAAAAATCACTAAACTTGTTCTGCGTGTCCTAAAATGTCTCCTCTTTTCATACAGACTGCCGCCCCAAGCAGTTGTTTATGAATAGATTAAAGGAAAACCATTTACTGTCATTTGAAATGTCATTTTTTTGGTTTTTAAATGTTTCTATACATCCTACAAATCCGCCACTTCACGGGTTATGGGGACCTCCTAGGCACGACATTTGAAGGAATTTTTCGTTTTGATTCTTAACCTTTATTTGATGGAAAACTCACTGTTCCTTTAAAAATGTTTTTTTTTAAACTGTTTGTCCTTGTTTCCTGTCCCCAGGGCACTACCCGGACCCCCATACACCTTTTATGGCAAATATCTTGCATATATGCCCTCTTGGAGGGCACTCTAAAAATCGAACTTTCGAGTCCCATTGACTTGGATTGAGTTCGGTTCGTGTTCCAGTTCGAACTTTTGAAATTGTTAGAGTTCGAATTTCGAACCGAACACGGGGGTGTTCGACTCATCACTACTTTAAACCTGTCCCTGTTATTATTATTTTTTTTGCACCCATAAATGTTCCTCCAATTCTTCACAGGAAACTAAAAGCCCTGACAAGATAATAATGATATAGTTCACCCAATCCTGGTGTAAGAGCTTAATGGGCCTGGAACTAAAGATTTTGGTGGGCCTTTGCCCAGTCCAGCCCCCATTGTGCTTTTTCTTTGTCCTGAGTGCAACTCACTTTTCATTGAACTATTGTTGTAATGTCCTCTCCTCCTCCGATGGTGCTATTCTTCTATCACTTTCTCGATGGTGCTATTATCCTCCAAGTAGGGGGAGGATGATTATACATTTTCACTGGGGCTATTGTAGGGCATGAGCCTGGAGCTGCAACTCCAGCGGTCTCTATGTGAATCTGACCATGATCTCACCTAGATGCTGAAGTAGCAAACTTATAGCAGCTCTGATTTTTGCAAATTGTTGCAATCACGTACATAATTTAAGCAAAGAGGATGCTGTTATGCGCAGAGTGTTATCCGGCTCTCACTCACCATTAAAATACTTAAAGCAAATGATCTTAAAACTGGGTTGGAGAAGATCTGGAAAAATTTCTTTCAACTATTAAAATGGAGATATGGTTTTGATCAGAACTCGATTAGGTTTGCTTTTAGTTTTTTTTCCTCTGGGACATACAAACAGCAGATCCATTTTGCTTTCTTTTGATCCAGGTTGCAAACTGGGAGAAGCATCCGATTTCCTTGTTCACCAGGGGGCACTTATCCAAGTACCTTCAGGAGATGTAGGTTGCTATAAAATCTGTACTTGTGGACATAGTGGGATACTAGAAAACTGCATGGAAATACAATGTGTTGATCTTCAGAAATCATGTGTCATTGATGGACAGAGAAAAAGTAAGTACCAATCACTCATATCACTAACAATGTTTGAACTGCATTCATACCCACTTAGCATTCATAGATATCGGAGACATAAATGAAATTGAAAGTGGCCGAAATGTAGCAAAATGTGCAATATTAACCATAACATGAGAAAATGAATGAAGAGCAAACTGTATATTGCATCTCTACAATACCGCACATAGTGTAGTAGGTTTGAAGGGCAACTGATACTTTCTACAAAATATGCACCTGTGAGTGAATATAGATATTAACCAAAATGCAATACACTTACATTATTTTAGATCATGGAACATCTTTTAAGGTTGACTGCAACATCTGTTCATGTGTCGGCGGTACTCTCCGTTGCTCCAAAAGGCAATGTCACAATGAACTAAGCTCTGACCGTGACCGGCCAATATTTACAGGTATCGTTATATAGCTTCTAAATGATTCAAATGTGGGAATAATATTTCATTTTTTATTTTTTTTAAGTTCGTATCTCCAGCTGTATAACTCAATTAAAATGGTGACTATGAAATAGTGTTTATATTGTAAATTCTTTATGAAATCACAGAGAGTAGAATAGCAACGTGCAATGTTGTACCTACTGGAAGTGGAAGACCAATCCGATATGATACCCTGATGGGATATCGCAGTCAAAGTGTGCCTGGTCAAAACAAATGCCTGGCAATACAAACTGCAAAATTCTTTCTTTTGAATATTTACAAACAATAACATCCAATTACAGTTCATCCTTAAGACCTTAACGACGGGCGGTCGGGCGTCGTCCGTCATGGATGGCTTAGCTGGTATGCCTCACTGACAGGTGCTGTCGCGAGCCGCAGATTGCTGCCCACCCCGCAGCCAACACTCTACACTCTACACGCGTCTTTTACTGCAGGGGGGCGGCTTGTGCTGTCCCCATGCAGCCAATGACGTGCGGTGCACGCAGGCTGTGAGGAGGGGCCGTGGCGGCCCATTGAAGACAGCAGGTCGTACCTGCACGCCTTGCATCTTCAAACCCCTCCCACCACCCGGACGGCATAATACGTCTGGCGGCGGCAAGGGGTTAACCTATTAGAAAGAAAAAACTCACAATTACTTTCAGATTTGAAAACCAGTATTACATGCAAGCCATTGGCATGACCATGTGCATCAATGGTCCATATATATATATATATATATATATATATATATAATATATATATATATATATATATATATATGCAAATGCTTTTATGTATCAATACAGCAGTGTACACCAGTGCCCATATACAGGGGCGTTCCGCTGCACCCAGGCCTTTGAAGTCGGGAGCCAAAAATCGGCTGCCGGGGCCTCGTGTGGGCTGCACGGCGACCACAGAACGAAGAGCACTTGGGCCCTGAGGTTTCTAGTTATGTCTCTGCCCTTATGCCCTGGTATACTTAAGAGATGTAAAATTTCCGGAAATTTTGAAGCCATGGAAAAAAAAAACGTTTTTTTCCGGGAAAAATGTGAAATTTTCGGAAAAATGTAAAATATGCACAAAATAATGTATTTTGTATTATGTAAAATAATATACTATTATATAATAATAATAATAATATACATATATTATTTTGCTTTTTACAATTTATATACTTGTATTGCCCTTGAAAAAGTCTATTTCATAGACGAAACACGTTGGGCTTTGTGCATGTTATGCTATTTTATTCATCTTTTTATTTATTTTGGAATAAAAGTTTTATCCTACACCCATCTTCTTGTTAATTTTGGCGATCCCAACACCCGTGGTCCATTTGAATAGACCAACGGGGACTTATTCTAGACGCTGAGGTCTTCCAATTCTTTTTTCCAACATTAAAAACAATATCAGGGTTATTCAGAGAGGTGAAAACCAGAAGAACTGGCAGGAGAAGAGAACAATCTAGACCAAATAGCCGATTTGGAAAGCGAGATAAATGGGAGAATTTTTCTGGTTTGGTTATTTTGACCTAGAATTTTCACTTCTCCAGTCATTCTCCTGAGTTTCACCTTTCTTTGAATAGACCTGTGTATATATCAAATTTGCCCCTTAGCACAATAGCAAAAGGAAAAAAAGGCAGTAACTGATTGCATTATTTGTGCCTGTAGGATATGGATACATCAATATTTAAGCTCCATGTTGAGGTTTATCTTTCGAGCAGTGCGTTAAAATAAATTGAGGAAAGGACACAAAAGACAAACGTATACAATGCATGCAATTTAATCTCATTTTCTGTTTCTTTTTCCTCTCCATATTTGTAATTTTTCTCATTGATTTCTAAAAAAGTTAATTTGTTTCTTGATTTGGTTTGAATATTAGTAAACATAGAGCAGATTCTTTCACATGCAGCAGCAGAAGATGCAGGAATCTGAAGTAAGCAAGATGCAAGAGGTGCCAGAGGTCATGTTGTGCACAGAGTCACCATGTTGCAGGAGGGATATGTTTTGCAGAATCCCAGACTGTACTGGGGGACATTAATAGGGACAAATTTAACCTCTTACCTGTCAATTGAGGCCTGATAAGACAGAAACTATCAACTGTATCCCAGCAACCACTGCAAGCTGTACAAGAGTATGTATGGAGCTCACAATCATGCTAAACTGAAGCCTTTTCCCTGCAGCGCCCCCTAGAGACTGAAATGCATATTTTTGTTGAGTATTGCATTGAGACATGTTCCTTGAATTGTATTCCAGGATTTGCTCGTCTTCAGCCGAGAGAACAAGTAATGATTTAAGACTTTAAATAAAGTCTGTTACGTTCCATGCTGGCAACCCTGTCTCCCTGCCCTCTGTATTTGTATATTGTGTTTTTTTTTCCCTTGTGTTTCTGTTGCTGCCAATTCCTGGGTGGCTACCCAGGGGTTAATTGGTGTTCTGTGCTCACCTGTTGATCCTTGTCTTGATTCTCCTGCCTATATTAGAGCAATGTACCTATGGTACATTGCTGGATCATTTTACTTTGCCTGGTCGCCTAACGAGCTGTGTCCTGAGAGCTCCTTGCTGCGTTTCTGTTATCCTCAGTTTGTAGATCCTTGTTCAGTTTATGCCTCTGTTATTCTGTTCAAGTTTATGTCAGTTTCTCCTGTGTAATTAGTTCTGTCAATTGCTGTATTTTGGTTTGCTGTTTATGTTCTATTCTGATTCCCCGGTTACTGATTTTGGCTTGGCTGACGTCCCTTCTGGTTCTGATTCCTGTATCCTGTATGACGTACTCTCTCTGGTTATGACCTTTTGGCCTCCCTCTGTGACTATTCTATGCTATATTCCTTGTCTGTATTGTTTCCAGGAAACCCTGTCATCTGCATTCAACAGAAGACTCTGTACGGCTTCAAGGTAATATTTTCCTTTAGCTAAGATCTGGCTATCCTAAAGACCAGCCTTTCAGTGCAGGGCATCTGTGGTATTGCCGTACATAGGTCTTTAACCCTGTGTTGCTCTCACCTGTCCTTGCTGTTTGCAGTGCATCTCTGCTCATAGGGGCTTCTCTCAGGAACCAGGGCCTCACCTTGCCGCATGCCTGGTGGTACCGCCACCATAACAGTCTCAGAAGGTCTTAATGTTATATAGATTTAATACCATATCATTAGACATAATATATCATTGGAAAAGATCACATCACACACAATTTTTCTGGAAAAAAACAAAAAAAGGCTTTGGAAAAAAAACTTTTTTCCCCCCCAATTTTTCCGGATTTTTTCCAGGCCTTCCCATCTCTAGGTATACTACAACTACTCTTCATTAAAAGATATAGAATCATGACTCCACAAAGAATCTAAGTCAGGGCATCAAAGTAAATCTACTATAGAATAGCTTAAAAAAAAAAGAGAACTCGCCGAGTCAGAGCCGAGACCTTAACACAATAGAGATACTGTGGAATGATTTCAAAAGAGCTGTTCACACCAGACATCCTAAGAATATGTCTGAGCTGAAGCAATTCTGCAAGGAAGAGGTGTCCAAACTTCATTCGGACGATTGTGCATGTCTAATCTGCAGCTAATGGAAACGATTGGCTGAGGTTATTGATGCCTTAGAATGATCAACCAACTATTAAACAAGGTGTTCATTTACTTTTTCTACAACACTGTGTTTCTTTAAAGCAGGGTGTCTCAGCCCTAGTCCTTGGGACCCACTACAGGCCAGATTTTAAGGACCACCTTGGGGAAATGCAGACTGAGTCCTGCAATCACTGACCAGAAAATCATATCACCTGTGCTGCATTGAGCAGCAAATTATATCACCTGTGCTGTGCTTCAGATATCTCAAAAACCTGGCCTGTTAGTAGGTCCTGAGGACCATAGTTGAGAAACACTGGTTTAAAGGGATATGGCCAAAAAACACATGAAACATCATAATTATTAGTGCTTAAGCACATTGTGTTGGTCTATACTTATGACTTTGATGAAGATGACAGTTTATGACCGATTATATATTATATACACTCACCGGCCACTTTATTAGGTACACCTGTTTAATTGCTTAGCACAAATTGCTAATCAGCCAATCACATGGCAGCAGGTCAATGCATTTAGGCATCTAGACGTGGTGAGGACGACTTGCTGAAGTTCAAACCGAGCATCAGAATGGGGAAGCAAGGGGGATTTAAGTGACTTTGAAAGTGGCATGGTTGCTGGGGCCAAACGGGCCGGTCTGAGCTTTTCAAAAACTGCTGATCTACTGGGATTTTCACGCACAACTATCTCTAGGGTTTACAGAGAATGGTCTGAAAAAGAGAAATTATCCAGTGAGTGGCAGTTGTGTGGACGAAAATGCTTTGTTGATGTCTGAGGTAGGTCAGGAGAATAGGCAGACTGGTTTGAGATGATAGAAAGTCAACAGTAAGTCAAGTAACTACCTTAGATACTCGAGTATAGCGCAAACCGAATATAATGCGATGGATAGAGATTTATTATGGAAATGAGAGAATACTCAATACTCGAATATAACGCGAGGAGCAAAATTTTACTGTACCGGTAAACAATTAAAATCCTTCCAGGTTCTCTTAACCCTCTCAGGCCAGGGTGCTCTGCTCTAGAATGATTGCAGTTGTTACTAAGTATGAAGCCAGCTGCCATCCATCTTTTTTACTAGCGATTAGATGGCTGGCGGAGGTGACTGAAAGATTGGCTTAAACCGAGCATGCCCTCCGGTCGTGATGGATCCCACCTCTTCCGAATTCGGGAGTTCCTGAAGTGTTTGCAAGCATCAGGGAAACCGCAGTCACTTCAGCGAGATTACCGTAACTTCCGGGAGACTTGGGATCCAGAGCAAGGCAAGTGTTTTTTTTTTTACACGCGATGCACATGTCTCGAATATAACGCGACCACTCCAATTTTAAGGTAAATTTTTGTCACCAAAATCTAGCGGTATACTCGAGTATCTACAACCAAGGCAGGGACATGCAGTCAGGGGCAGCAGGTGAGGCAGTGCAAATTTTTAAAATAAAACCTGCTGCTATTTAAAAAAAAGTTTACATACTCACCTGTCACCACCGCTCCCCCGCCGTCTGTATCTGCTCCTTCACTTTTTTTTTTAGTTCGCCGGCTGCTGTGTGATAGTTACATAGTTATATAGGCTGAAAAAAGACATGCGTCCATCAGGTTCAGCCTCTCCCACATAACCTACTGCTGTTGATCCAAAAGAAGGCAAAAAACCCAGTCTGAATGCTTGCCAATATGCAACATACTGGGAAAAAATTCCTTCTTGACCCCAGAATGGCAGTCAGATTTCTCCTTGGATCAAGAAGCTTTTACCCACATATTAAATATTATAACCCTTAATATTCTGTGTCTGCAGGAAGTCATCCAGTCGTTTTTTAAAAGTCTGTACAGACTCTGACCCAACCACCTCAACAGGCAGAGAATTCCACAGCTTTATTGTTCTCACCGTAAAATAACCCTTCCTATGCTTTAAGCTAAATTTTCTTTCTTCCAGTCTAAATGGATGACCCCTTGTCCTATGTATAGTCCTGTTAATGAATAGGTTATCAGACAATGGTTGATAATGGCCCCGTATATATTTATATAAGGTTATCAGATCCCCTCTAAGGCGCCTTTTCTCTAAACTAAACAGGTTTAAGCTTGTTAGTCTTTCCTCATAACTTAACCCTTCCATCCCCCTTATTAATTTAGTTGCCCGTCTCTGCACTTTTTCTAATGATATAATATCTTTTTTTAAGACAGGTGCCCAAAATTGCACGGCATATTCAAGGTGCGGCCTGACCATTGATTTATACAGAGGCAAAATTATGTTTTCATCCCGTGAGTGAACTCCCCTTTTAATGCATGCCAGTACTTTGCTGGCCTTGGCGGCTGCTGTTTGACATTGCACATTGTTACTTAGTTTGAAGTCTATGATTATTCCCAAATCCTTCTCCTGCTTGGATTTCCCTAACTCCGTACCATTTAGGGTATAAATTGCTTGTGTGTTCTTCACTCCAAAGTGCATAACTTTACATTTATCTAGATTAAATCTCATCTGCCATTTAAGTGCCCAGTCCCCCAATATATCTAAATCCCTCTGCAGCGAAGTAACATCCTGCTCACATTGTATTACTTTGCGTAGCTCAAGCTGGCTAATAGATTCATTGAAGTCTGCAGCGCACGTCTGGCGCCGCCTACTTAATGAATCTACGCTTTGCAGTGCCTCAGAGAGGCACTGAGAGCAATGGAATTGCTTGGACCAATGGGAAAGCACCATTGATCTCAAGCAATTCAAAAAACGCCTCCATGGGAGGCATGCCTCCCATGCTTTGACACAGGACAGTCATGTGACTGTCCTCGTCAGTAATGAGGACGTGCCGCGGAGCTATGTGCCTGGAGGCACATCCTGGAGAGCCGCAAAAGATCCTGGGGAGTCCTGAGAGAAGCAAAAGATTCTGGAGAGCAGAAAAAGATCCTGGGGTGCACTGACAGCAGCCAGTTCCTGGGGTGCACTGACAGCAGCCAGTTCCTGGGGTGCACTGACAGCAGCCAGTTCCTGGGGTGCACTGACAGCAGCCAGTTCCTGGGGTGCACTGACAGCAGCCAGTTCCTGGGGTGCACTGACAGCAGCCAGTTCCTGGGGTGCACTGACAGCAGCCAGTTCCTGGGGTGCACTGACAGCAGCCAGTTCCTGGGGTGCACTGACAGCAGCCAGTTCCTGGGGTGCACTGACAGCAGCCAGTTCCTGGGGTGCACTGACAGCAGCCAGTTCCTGGGGTGCACTGACAGCAGCTTGGTTCTGAGGAGCACTGAGAGCAGCCAGTTCCTGGGGTGCACTGAGAGCAGCCAGTTCCTGGGGTGCACTGAGAGCAGCCAGTTCCTGGGGTGCACTGAGAGCAGCCAGTTCCTGGGGTGCACTGAGAGCAGCCAGTTCCTGGGGTGCACTGAGAGCAGCCAGTTCCTGGGGTGCACTGAGAGCAGCCAGTTCCTGGGGTGCACTGAGAGCAGCCAGTTCCTGGGGTGCACTGAGAGCAGCCAGTTCCTGGTAAGCACTGTCAGCAGCCAGTTCCTGGTAAGCACTGTCAGCAGCCAGTTCCTGGGGTGCACTGTCAGCAGCCAGTTCCTGGGGTGCACTGTCAGCAGCCAGTTCCTGGGGTGCACTGTCAGCAGCCAGTTCCTGGGGTGCACTGACAGCAGCCAGTTCCTGGGGTGCACTGTCAGCAGCCAGTTCCTGGGGTGCACTGACAGCAGCCAGTTCCTGAGGTGCACCGACAGCAGCTTGGTTCTGAGGAGCACTGACAGCAGCCAGATCCTGGTAAGCACTGTCAGCAGCCAGTTCCTAGTAAGCACTGACAGCAGCCAGTTCCTGGGGTGCACTGACAGCAGCCAGTTCCTGAGGTGCACCGACAGCAGCTTGGTTCTGAGGAGCACTGACAGCAGCCAGATCCTGGTAAGCACTGTCAGCAGCCAGTTCCTGGGGTGCACTGACAACAGCCTGGTCCTGGGGAGCACTGACAGCAGCCAGTTCCTGAAGTGCACTAACAACAGCTTGGTTCTGAGGAGCACTGAAGGCAGCCAGTTCCTGGGGAGCACTGACAGTAGCCAGTTCCTGGGGAGCACTGACAGCAGCCAGTTCCTGGGGTGCACTGACAGCAGCCAGTTCCTGGGGTGCACTGACAGCAGCCAGTTCCTGGGGTGCACTGACAGCAGCCAGTTCCTGGGGTGCACTGACAGCAGCCAGTTCCTGGGGTGCACTGAGAGCAGCCAGTTCCTGGGGTGCACTGAGAGCAGCCAGTTCCTGGGGTGCACTGAGCAGCCAGTTCCTGGGGTGCACTGAGCAGCCAGTTCCTGGGGTGCACTGAGAGCAGCCAGTTCCTGGGGTGCACTGAGAGCAGCCAGTTCCTGGGGTGCACTGAGAGCAGCCAGTTCCTGGGGTGCACTGAGAGCAGCCAGTTCCTGGGGTGCACTGAGAGCAGCCAGTTCCTGGGGTGCACTGAGAGCAGCCAGTTCCTGGGGTGCACTGAGAGCAGCCAGTTCCTGGGGTGCACTGAGAGCAGCCAGTTCCTGGGGTGCACTGAGAGCAGCCAGTTCCTGGGGTGCACTGTCAGCAGCCAGTTCCTGGGGTGCACTGAGAGCAGCCAGTTCCTGGGGTGCACTGAGAGCAGCCAGTTCCTGGGGTGCACTGAGAGCAGCCAGTTCCTGGGGTGCACTGGAGAGCAGCCAGTTCCTGGGGTGCACTGTCAGCAGCCAGTTCCTGGGGTGCACTGTCAGCAAGCCAGTTCCTGGTAAGCACTGTCAGCAGCCAGTTCCTGGGTGCACTGTCAGCAGCCAGTTCCTGGGTGCACTGACAGCAGCCAGTTCCTGGGGTGCACTGTCAGCAGCCAGTTCCTGGGGTGCACTGACAGCAGCCAGTTCCTGAGGTGCACCGACAGCAGCTTGGTTCTGAGGAGCACTGACAGCAGCCAGATCCTGGTAAGCACTGTCAGCAGCCAGTTCCTAGTAAGCACTGACAGCAGCCAGTTCCTGGGGTGCACTGACAACAGCCTGGTCCTGGGGAGCACTGACAGCAGCCAGTTCCTTGAAGTGCACTAACAACAGCTTGGTTCTGAGGAGCACTGAAGGCAGCCAGTTCCTGGGGAGCACTGACAGTAGCCAGTTCCTGGGGAGCACTGACAGCAGCCAGTTCCTGGGGTGCACTGACAGCAGCCAGTTCCTGGGGTGCACTGACAGCAGCCAGTTCCTGGGGTGCACTGACAGCAGCCAGTTCCTGGGGTGCACTGACAGCAGCCAGTTCCTGGGGTGCACTGACAGCAGCCAGTTCCTGGGGTGCACTGAGCAGCCAGTTCCTGGGGTGCACTGAGAGCAGCCAGTTCCTGGGGTGCACTGAGAGCAGCCAGTTCCTGGGGTGCACTGAGAGCAGCCAGTTCCTGGGGTGCACTGAGAGCAGCCAGTTCCTGGGTGCACTGAGAGCAGCCAGTTCCTGGGGTGCACTGAGAGCAGCCAGTTCCTGGGGTGCACTGAGAGCAGCCAGTTCCTGGGGTGCACTGAGAGCAGCCAGTTCCTGGGGTGCACTGAGAGCAGCCAGTTCCTGGGGTGCACTGTCAGCAGCCAGTTCCTGGGGTGCACTGTCAGCAGCCAGTTCCTGGTAAGCACTGTCAGCAGCCAGTTCCTGGGGTGCACTGTCAGCAGCCACTTCCTGGGGTGCACTGACAGCAGCCAGTTCCTGGGGTGCACTGACAGCAGCCAGTTCCTGGGGTGCACTGACAGCAGCCAGTTCCTGGGGTGCACTGACAGCAGCCAGTTCCTGGGGTGCACTGACAGCAGCCAGTTCCAGGGGTGCACTGACAGCAGCCAGATCCTAGTAAGCACTGTCAGCAGCCAGTTCCTGGGGTGCACTGTCAGCAGCCAGTTCCTGGGGTGCACTGTCAGCAGCCAGTTCCTGGGGTGCACTGACAGCAGCCAGTTCCTGGGGTGCACTGACAGCAGCCAGTTCCTGGGGTGCACTGACAGCAGCCAGTTCCTGGGGTGCACTGACAGCAGCCAGTTCCTGGGGTGCACTGACAGCAGCTTGGTTCTGAGGAGCACTGAGAGCAGCCAGTTCCTGGGGTGCACTGAGAGCAGCCAGTTCCTGGGGTGCACTGAGAGCAGCCAGTTCCTGGGGTGCACTGAGAGCAGCCAGTTCCTGGGGTGCACTGAGAGCAGCCAGTTCCTGGGGTGCACTGAGAGCAGCCAGTTCCTGGGGTGCACTGAGAGCAGCCAGTTCCTGGGGTGCACTGAGAGCAGCCAGTTCCTGGGGTGCACTGTCAGCAGCCAGTTCCTGGGGTGCACTGTCAGCAGCCAGTTCCTGGGGTGCACTGTCAGCAGCCAGTTCCTGGGGTGCACTGTCAGCAGCCAGTTCCTGGGGTGCACTGTCAGCAGCCAGTTCCTGGGGTGCACTGACAGCAGCCAGTTCCTGGGGTGCACTGACAGCAGCCAGTTCCAGGGGTGCACTGACAGCAGCCAGATCCTAGTAAGCACTGTCAGCAGCCAGTTCCTGGGGTGCACTGTCAGCAGCCAGTTCCTGGGGTGCACTGTCAGCAGCCAGTTCCTGGGGTGCACTGTCAGCAGCCAGTTCCTGGGGTGCACTGTCAGCAGCCAGTTCCTAGTAAGCACTGACAGCAGCCAGATCCTGGTAAGCACTGTCAGCAGCCAGTTCCTAGTAAGCACTGACAGCAGCCAGTTCCTGGGGTGCACTGACAACAGCCTGGTCCTGGGGAGCACTGACAGCAGCCAGTTCCTGAAGTGCACTAACAACAGCTTGGTTCTGAGGAGCACTGAAGGCAGCCAGTTCCTGGGGAGCACTGACAGTAGCCAGTTCCTGGGGAGCACTGACAGCAGCCAGTTCCTGGGGTGCACTGACAGCAGCCAGTTCCTGGGGTGCACTGACAGCAGCCAGTTCCTGGGGTGCACTGACAGCAGCCAGTTCCTGGGGTGCACTGACAGCAGCCAGTTCCTGGGGTGCACTGACAGCAGCCAGTTCCTGGGGTGCACTGACAGCAGCCTGGTCCTGAGGAACACTGACAACAGCCTGGTCCTGAGGAACACTGAAGGCAGCCAGTTCCTGGGGTGCACTGACAGCAGCCAGATCCTGGTAAGCACTGACAGTAGCTAGATCCTGGGGAGTACCGACAGCAGCCAGTTCCTGGGGAGTACCGACAGCAGCCAGTTCCTGGGGAGTACCGACAGCAGCCAGTTCCTGGGGTGCACCGACAGCAGCCAGTTCCTGGGGTGCACCGAGAGCAGCCAGTTCCTGGGGTGCACCGAGAGCAGCCAGTTCCTGGGGTGCACTGAGAGCAGCCAGTTCCTGGGGTGCACTGAGAGCAGCCAGTTCCTGGGGTGCACTGAGAGCAGCCAGTTCCTGGGGTGCACTGAGAGCAGCCAGTTCCTGGGGTGCACTGAGAGCAGCCAGTTCCTGGGGTGCACTGAGAGCAGCCAGTTCCTGGGGTGCACTGAGAGCAGCCAGTTCCTGGGGTGCACTGAGAGCAGCCAGTTCCTGGGGGCACTGAGAGCAGCCAGTTCCTGGGGTGCACTGAGAGCAGCCAGTTCCTGGGGTGCACTGAGAGCAGCCAGTTCCTGGGGTGCACTGAGAGCAGCCAGTTCCTGGGGTGCACTGAGAGCAGCCAGTTCCTGGGGTGCACTGGCAGCAGCCTGGTCCTGAAGTGCACTGACAGAAGCCTGGTCCCGGGGAGCACTGACAGCAGCAAGTTCCTGGGAAGCACTGACAGCAGCAAGTTCCTGGGAAGCACTGACAGCAGCCAGTTCCTGGGAAGCACTGACAGCAGCCAGTTCCTGGGTTGCACTGACAGCAGCCAGTTCCTGGGTTGCACTGACAGCAGCCAGTTCCTGGGTTGCACTGACAGCAGCCAGTTCCTGGGTTGCACTGACAGCATCCAGTTCCTGGGTTGCACTGACAGCATCCAGTTCCTGGGTTGCACTGACAGCATCCAGTTCCTGGGTTGCACGGACAGCATCCAGTTCCTGGGTTGCACGGACAGCAGACAGTTCCTGGGGCGCACGGACAGCAGCCAGTTCCTGGGGCGCACGGACAGCAGCCAGTTCCTGTGGAGCACTAAACCTGAACCTACGTAACCCGTGTATATCTGGCTCTGATAGTAGTCAGTGCCTCCATGGGCGTCCGCAGAAAATTTTCCAGGGGGTTTCAATGGCTTCCATATTCTGCCCTTTTGACAGTGTCATGAAGTGGATAGAATAAAGCGTAATACGGAGGCTGCGAAACATGATGCAAGTCTATTACAATCTTCGTGCAAAAACCCTTGCGCAAAGCGAAATTTTTTGCGCCAAACGCTAAACTTCTGCACGCGCAAATCACCGCTGGAATTACAATCCTCGCGGCTTTTGTCATCCGCCAATCAATTGCACACACAAACAGGACGCACACAAATGCAGGCGCAGTGCCGTCTCGCGCAAAAATCTTTGCGTGCGCAGTTTTTTTGCACCCATTCAGCCAATCAAAATGAAGAATCACACCTATCAAACGCAATTGAATTGCGCCTGGCAGAGGCATCGGAGATCAAAACATAGAAAGCGTGATGTACCTTCCCAGGGAGATCTCTGTCAGGCTAGTGGAGAAGTCCTGGTGCAAACGCCAGCGAGGTCCGCCCAAACCTCAAAGAACATCCATAAATCCACAGAAGCGTGCAACACAGATATCTCCAACGGAAAGTTTATTGAAAAATGAATAATACAGCAGGTAAAAATGTGACGTTTCGGTCCTACAGGACCTTAATCATGCACGATCCTGTAGGACCGAAACTTCGGATTTTTACCTGCTATATTATTCGTTTTTTCAATAAACTTTCCGTTGGAGATATCTGTGTTGCACACTTCTGTGGATTTATGGCAGAGGCATCGGAGACGGGTTCTGCGTCTATGATGCAAAATGAACACATAAACTATAGTAATAATAGAAACATAGAAACATAGAAAAATGTCGGCAGATAAGAACCTTTCGGCCCATCTAGTCTGCCCAATTACATGGATACTTTACCTGGATTTATCTTTTGTTTAGGATAGCCTTATGCCTATCCCATGCCTGCTTAAATTCAATTACTGTTTTGGCCTCTACCACTTCAACTGGAAGACTGTTCCATGTATCCACCACCCTCTCAGTAAAATAATGCTTTCTGATGTTACTTTTAAACCTTTGCCCCTCTAATCTAAGACTATGTCCTCTTGTTTTACTACTTTGTTTCCTTTTAAATATACTCCCTTCCTCTACCTTGTGGATTCCCTTTACGTATTTAAATGTTTCTATCATATCTCCTCTGTCTCGTCTTTTTTCCAAGCTGTACATGTTAAGATCATTAAGCCTTTCCTGGTAACTTTTCTCCTTCAAGCCGTACACCATTTTAGTAGCCCTTCTCTGAACTCTCTCTAAGATGTCTATATCCTTCTGGAGATACGGTCTCCAGTACTGCACACAGTACTCCAAGTGAAGTCTCACCAGTGCTCTGTACAGTGGCATGAGCACTTCCCTTTTCCTACTGCTAATACCTCTCCCTACACAACCAAGCATTCTGCTAGCATTTCCTGCTGCTTTATTACATTGACTACTTACCCTTAGATCCTCTGAAATAATAACCCCTAAATCCCTTTCCTCAGATGTTGAGGTTAGGACTGTATCAAATATTCTATATTCAGCCCTTGGGTTTTTACGTCCCAGGTGCATTATCTTGCACTTATCCACATTAAAACTCAATTGCCACAGCTCCGACCATTTTTTTTAGTTTACCTAAATCATTTGTCATTTGGCTGATCCCTCCAGGAACGTCAACCCTGTTTCAAATCTTTGTGTCATCAGCAAAAAGACATACTTTTCCATTAATACCTTCTGCAATATCTGACACTTGCCATCATCCATTATATTGTTGCTGCATTCCTTTTTATGTACTTTTTTTTTTTTTTTGGTTTAGCCAGGTTGTTCAGATATGTCGTTAGCACCAGCTTTTAGGAATTGCTAAAATTATGCGCGCAAAGGCTATGCGGTAATTACTGCGAATAGATTGTAATAACATCCTCGTACCAGCGCACATTCGCATTTGGATGCACGAAGTACAGTAAGCTCGCGCAGGGTTCGCGCAGGTTCACCCGCGGTAGACGACTGCGCGGTTGTTGCGCTGATATGTAATACGACATTCGGCGCAAATGGTTTTATCGCTTGCGTTAATTTTTTTGTTCCGGCGCAAACGTTCGCGTGAAGATTGTAATTTAGTCCTAAGTGTCTGATCTGAGTGTTGCATTTTCTAGTCTGTTAACGCCATTCAATGCAACACACTCGTCATACATCCATGATCAAGGCAGGGGCGGATCCAGGGGGGCAACGGGGCAATTGCCCCCCCCCCGAGAAACTCGTTGCCGTCGTTCTTGTCTTCTCTCTAGGAGGCGAGCGGCCGCTGACATGCAGCTTGGCCGCTCGCCTGGGATGAGAACCACGTGACCAGCGCGCAATCTCGTGAGAAAGCGGCTGGTCAGGTGGTTCCCGCCAAGTTGAATGTCAGCGACCACTCGCCTCCTAGAGAGAAGACAAGAACGCCGGCGGCGCCTGGGGCCTGGCAGAGATGCAGGTGAGAGGCGAGCTGGGGGCAAATCTACCCATGTGAGCTGGGGCAAATCTACCCATGTGAGCTGGGGGAAAATTACCCATGTGAGCTGGGGGCAATATATATATATATATATATCCATGTGAGCTGGGGGCAATATATCCATGTGAGCTGGGGCAATATATATATCCTTGTGAGCTGGGGGCAATATATGCTTTGGAGCAGAGTCCCCTCTCTTAGATTGTAAACTCTGGAGCAGGGTTCTTTCTCCTCTTAGATTGTAAGCTCTGGAGCAGGATCCCCTCTCCTCTTAGATTTTAAGCTCTGGAGCAGGGTCTCCTCTCTTCTTAGATTTTAAGCTCTGGAGCAGGGTCCCCTCTCCTCTTAGACTGTAAGCTCTTGAGCAGGCTCCCCTCTTGGATTGTAAGATCTGGAGCAAGGTCCTCATCCCCACTGCCCAGACAAGACCCTGCCTAGAGTGCCTGTATACTGCCAATATTGCCCTGGCCTGTACTTCATGCAAGCTCTGTGAGCTTAACTCAGGCCCCCACCAGATTACCACTAATCATTTTGTGTCCCTCTTCCCCAGACAGATAAACTAGACCTCAGATCAGGGAACTCTCATAAATAAAGACAATGACATCAAGCTTAATAAAAATGTATTTATTTGAAAATCATCACCTTTTTTTGTGTCCAGCAATCCATCCAGTGGCCCATAGCAGCTGCACCTGCATCTCAGCCCTGCCTCTCCCAGCCTGCAAACTGAGTGGGAGCACATGGTGGATTGGAGGTGGAGTGGGGATGTGATGCTCGTGCAGCCTAGTGGAGAGCCCAGGAACTGCATCAGTGTAGCAATTATCATAATTTAAGCCTGTTGATCCGGGTGGGGGGGCAAGTGCCTCACCCGCCACTGACCTCACCGCACGTCACTGAATCAAGGTATGCAGAATACCATCTGAACACCCAAAACGTTGACCCTTGAAGCAGATGGGTGACAGCAGCAGCAGACCAGACCAGGAGCCACCCCTGTCACCTAAGAACATGAATCTGAGGCTACAGTTTGCACAGGCTCACCAAAATTGTAGAACAGAAGATTGGAAAATGTTGCCTGGTCTGAGGAGTCTCAATTCCAGCTGCGATATTCAGATGGTAGGGTCAGAATTTGGCGTCAACAACTTGAAAGCATGTTGGTGTGCTGGGCGTTCAGAGATTTAGTTGTAGCGAGTGGTTATTTGATTTACTGTTGCCTTTCTATCATCTCAAACCAGTCTCCCCATTCTCCTCTGACATCAACAAGGCATATTCGTACACACAACTGCCGCTCACTGGATTTTTTTTCTCTTTTTTTTGACCATTCTCTGTATACCCTAGGGATGGCTGTGAGTGAAAATCCCATTAGATCATCAGTTTTTAAAATACTCAGACTAGCCCGTCAGACACCAACAACCATGCCACGTTCAAAGTCACTTAAATCCCCTTTCTTCCCCATTCTGATGCTCGGTTTGAACTTCAGCAATTCGTCTAGATACTTAATTGCATAGAGTTGCTGCCACATGATTTATTGATTAATCGCTTGTTAACACAAATTGCTAAACAGGTGTACCTAATAAAGTGGCCGGTGAGAGAGAGTGTGTGTGTGTTGCTCCAAATAATGTGATGGAAATCATAGACACATTGAGACATAGCAGTATCTCAAAGAGCCAGTTGTTATGCCACATTTTGAAACAGAATTTTACTACCATACCCCTGGCAGACAAGAAATGGTCAGCTGGTCAACATCTGGTCAGTCGTGAAGTGAGGAACTGATGGCAATGAGTATTCCTAGAATTTCTTAGAATAGACTTTATAGATTTCATTGTCAGCTTTGTAGTTTTGGACTGCAGGACTTGGGTTAAATTTGGATTTTAAATTAAGAGAGATTACCCATATGTGGAGCAGGAAAGCCATTCTGAAATGGGCCCAAAGACAAATAATATCTGCAGTGTGTGGTGAAAGAGCTGAAAAAGGACTTCAAAGGACTTTTTTTGCTGCAATATCTGTTTGATGAATATCAGCTGGAGCAAACATACAGAGTATTCAGGGCATAAGGAAATTAGTTAAATTAAACCACTAGAATAACCATTTAAGTATATTTTATTAACCTCTTCACAGGATTGACAAAAGGCAATAAGCTGAAACAATTCTGATATCCTAGTGTAAACCATCTAATAAAAATGCAATTATACAGAGTCCACTAGTGTTGGTACATTTTGATTTCTTGGATTGCCTACAGCACTGGTCCCCAACCCTGGTCCTCAGAGCCCACAAACAGGCCAGGTTTTAAGGATTACCTTGGGGAAAATGCAGAATGAATCCTGCAATCACTGAGCAGCAAATCATATCACCTTGTGCTGTGCTTCACATATCTGACAAACCTGGCCTGTTAGTGGGCCCCGAGGACCAGGGATAGGGACCACTGGCCTACAGGATGATCATGGCACATCATGAGTTAAAAAACAATATACACATGGAAGAATGACAGGATCACACCAAAATCACTGTTTGTGATGCTGTTCTTTCTCACAAAAGAAGCCAACAGCCAAACTACATGTTCATAGCAATACATAATCGATGTGATTGTCAAACAAAACTGGAATGCGCCCCTTTTGCTGTATGAATTGTAAATGAGAAAAATGTTAAAATCCTAGGTATGAGATATTGTCAATATCAAAAAAGATGTTGCTTGAATGTTTTTGCGTAGCTTACTAGTTATCTTCAATTTATAATTGGAAACCTCTGATTACTGTAGTTTTCATACCTGCTAAATGTTCCGATTTAGGTACAGAAATACAGGGTTTGTTCCAGTTTCTCACCAAGGAAGCAAATCTGCTCTTCTTTCATGGCAAGGCAGCTGGGCATGCCCCCTTTCCAGACATATCCACCTCCATGATTCCATGATGGGCATTGACAAGCCCATTTCCTGGTTGGGCATGCCTTTTTGGGTGCAAGTTGGGTTTTATGCATTTTTTCAATATTTTCCTCTCTGCTTTATTTTCTTCCTGGATGAAGTTAGAGGAAGTCTACAGATACACTAGGAGTTATTCAAAGAGCGCCAAATTGGCTTTCAAAATTGCACCAAACAGTAAATTTCCCCGTACGGTGTGATTTCGGAGCCATTCGGCTATTCTGAAAGCTGGCAGTTCACCAAATATTGTCAAATTGCCAGCGAAATACGGTGATTAGCAGCAGTGGAAAGCCCATAGAGAAGCAATGGTTAATCTATTCAAAGAACACAGAACAGCACTGAAATATCTGTGAAATTCCCTGATTTTCGTTGGTTTCATTCGGCAGGTTTAGGCAATCCCATAGGTTTCTATGTAAAAAATATTCTCAGTTTTTATTAAATATTTATTAAACCATTTATTCTTTTAATTTTCAGCAAATCATTTTTTAGGCTTTTTTCATTTCTTTCTTCATTTTGCATATTTTTCAGCTACAATTTTTTCCTTTCTTTTTGTCTTTATTTTTTTATTATTTCTTTCTGTAACACACCTTTTTTATTATTATTCATAGGACCTGATATATTATTACTAGGCATTTTCGTCCTGCGGTGTGTTTTATTTTTTTGCAAACGCGTTTTAGAAGTTGCGTTATTTTTTTTTTTTTTACCCCGTTTGGCAGTTTATTGGCTTTTTCCGACGACTGATCAGTGCTCTGTTCAGCAAATTGTCGGCTTTTTCGGATGCATTCGGTGGTTTTACAGCAGATTGTTGGTTGCGTTCGGCGTTTTTTCAGGAGCTTAGCAGATCGATGCAATGTTTTTTTTCGGCGTTTTTTGCGTTAGATTCAGCGGGTTTTCGGCTGCTTTTCCCTGCACTTCGGGATCCTGCAGTGATTGCTGAATTCACTGCAGGGTCAGAGAATTTGGCTCCCTGAAGTGCGGTGGAATTTCGGTGCTCTTTGAATAACCCTGAATGTGTTTGTGCAGGGAAGAGGAGGGTATATTTAATCATTTTTGATGGCAGGAAGACATCTTTATTTATTTACCTATTTATTTATATTTATCATATTATACCATATTTATTTATTTTCCTGGATTTTACCAGGAAGGATACATTGAGATTTCTTTCGTTTTCAAGTATATCTATCATAAAGTGACATCTTGTGTTCATTCTTACAGTTGTATGCTTTGTACATGAACGCAGCATGGTGGACACCCTTACTATAAATTTACACATTTAGAGATATAAAAAAATGTAGTTCTGGAGCAAATTGCTAAATGAAGTGTAATCACACCAGTTGTCTCATATGATGGACAGTGTAAACTATGGCACAGTTCCACAAAACTGTAATATATACACAACAATTGTCAAATACTGTCTGTAATAATTTGATAAAAATTTAAGTTGCCAAAAAATATTCCAACTAATTGTATAAACTCATATTCCAGGGTTGCCTTGTAACTGTGACAATCAGTTTGTTCCCGTATGTGGGCAGAATGGCCGCACTTATGCAAGTGCTTGTGTAGCACGATGTGTTGGATTGCAGGATCACCAATTTGAATACGGACAATGTTCTTCAAATCCATGTAACTCTAACCTCTGTCCAAGGAGTCAAAGGTACATTTGAAAACTGCTATTGTGTTGGTTATTGGATAAAATGATAATATCTTTCACTAGCATGCAATCCATAAAAGACTCCATAGATTTTTGAAATTGCAAAGAGACTTTATGGACACCATGTATTTTAAACGTAAATGTACGTGTATGATATATACTGTTAAACTTTTCATTTTTGTTCTTGGTTAGATGTGTTGTAAAGAGACAAGTTTGCCTAACCAGCTTTGAGAAGTTTGGATGTCCCCAGTACGAGTGTATCTCTCGGCAACTTAAGTGTGACTATTCCCAAGACCCTGTCTGTGATACGGATAACGTGGAACATGGAAACATATGCACCTTGTATCAACGAGGAAAACAGCTTTCATACAAGGGATCATGTCAGGTAAGACAACACTTCAGGTCCAATTGTTGTAGAAATAGTTGACATTCCTTGATTCTGGTAACATATTGCTTTTTCTCTCCTAAGACTGCAATGGAGATCACTGACACAGGCAATGATTCGAAATCTTAAGTTCTTAAGTAAGGAACTTTTGTTACCATAAAACAATATCCATTGTGTCTCCATCTGGTTAAACATTTGTTTTGTCTCATTCATTTTTACAACCAGTGATATATATTTCATACATTTTGGTTTTAAACAGTCTGATAATATACTAGAAACATTCATGTGTCATATTTCACGTATTAATATATCGTGGGCACTTTGATGTGACCACTGACCAACCTCAGATTGTATATTTCATTTTTAAACAAATCCTTTTTTTGCTATTCTTTGATTGCCTTAGATCAGTGTTTCCCAAACCTGTCTCCAGAACTCTCTAACAGACCAGATTTTACAGATCACCTTGTGAAAATGCAGACTGAATCCTGCAATCACAGAGCAGCAAATCATCTCACCTGTGCTGTGCTTCACATATCTGGCAAACCTGGCCTGTCAGCGGGTCCTGAGGAAAGGTTTGGGGAACAATGGCTTAGATCAGTGTTTCCCAAACCTGTCTTCGGGACCCTCAACCAGTCCAGATTTTGCAGCTCACTTTGGAGTAATGCAGACTGAATCCTGCAATCACTAAGCAGTAAATCATATCACCTGTGCTGTGCTTCAGATATCTGGAAAGAGTGGCGTGTCAGCGTGTCCTGAAGACATAGAAACATAGAAAAAATGTCGGCAGATAAGAACCTTTCGGCCCATCTAGTCTGCCCAATTACATGGATACTTAACCTGGATTTATCTTTTGTTTAGGATAGCCTTATGCCTATCCCATGCTTGCTTAAATTCAATTACTGTTTTGGCCTCTACCACTTCTACTGGAAGACTGTTCCATGTATCCACCACCCGCTCAGTAAAATAATGCTTCCTGATGTTACTTTTAAACCTTTGCCCCTCTAATCTAAGACTATGTCCTCTTGTTTTGCTACTTTGTTTCCTTTTAAATATACTCCCTTCCTCTACCTTGTGGATTCCCTTTACGTATTTAAATGTTTCTATCATATCTCCTCTGTCTCGTCTTTTTTCCAAGCTGTACATGTTAAGATCATTAAGCCTTTCTTGGTAACTTTTCTCCTTCAAGCCGTACACCATTTTAGTAGCCCTTCTCTGAACTCTCTCTAAGATGTCTATATCCTTCTGGAGATATGGTCTCCAGTACTGCACACAGTATTCCAAGTGAGGTGCTCTGTACAGTGGCATGAGCACTTCCCTTTTCCTACTGCTAATACCTCTCCCTACACAACCAAGCATTCTGCTAGCATTTCCTGCTGCTCTATTACATTGACTACTTACCCTTAGATCCTCTGAAATAATAACCCCTAAATCCCTTTCCTCAGATGTTGAGGTTAGGACTGTATCAAATATTCTAAATTCAGCCCTTGGGTTTTTACGTCCCAGGTGCATTATCTTGCACTTATCCACATTAAAACTCAATTGCCACAACTCCGACCATTTTTTTAGTTTACCTAAATTATTTGTCATTTGGCTGATCCCTCCAGGAACGTCAACCCTGTTGCAAATCTTTGTGTCATCAGCAAAAAGACATACTTTTCCATTAATACCTTCTGCAATATCACTAATGAAAATATTAAAGAGAATGGGTCCAAGTACTGACCCCTGAGGTACCCCACTGGTAACAAGACCTTGAGCCGAATAAACTCCATTTACCACAACCCTCTGTTGACAGGTTTGGGAAACACTGGCTTAGATGAACATATCAGACCCTCCCTTGATTATAGTTATTATATCAAGGTATATGGGAGCGCATATAGACATATATACAGTAAAATATAATATGGCAAATAAATATCACCACAATGGATAGTTGTTTTAGTCACAGATGAATGAATAGTCCGTGAGTCCTACAAAAAAGAAGAGAAGACCATCGCGCAATATATACTGGTGGAATGAATAAGCACACACAGCTTGTACATAGCACTCACAAACGAGGAGTCTTCAAGACACCAAATGTACGCCTTTAAGTCCCTTATGGGGGACTCCTCCCATACAACGATTCCTTTTTCTGTGATGATAGATGTATCTCAAAAGGAGAGAGAAGTGGACTGAGGGACCGGAGGATCCGCACCTTCCCAGGGCCGGGGGCCGCGCACACAGTGAACGAGAGATCCGAATTTATTATCAAGTTTGGCGGAATTTGGATTTGATCTGGAGTTACGAGGTGGGACCCCCTCAGGTGCTAAGAGGTCCTAGGCGCCACTACAGAACCACCTATAAAGGAGGTTCTAGAACACATTAATTTTTTTTTCCTTTTTACACAAATTTATCTCTGGACTACAGAACTGTACTATGTATCCTTCTCTCTCCTTTTGAGATACATCTATCATCACAGAAAAAGGAATCGTTGCATGGGAGGAGTCCCCCATTAGAGACTTAAAGGCGTACATTTGGTGTCTTGAAGACTACTCGTTTGTGAGTGCTATATACAACTGTGTGTGCTTATTCATTCCACCAGTATATATTGCGCGATGGTCTTCTCTTCTTCTTTTTTGTAGGACTCACGGACTATTCATTCATCTGTGACTAAACCAACTATCCATTGTGGTGATATTTATTTGCCATATTATATTTTACTGTATATATGTCTATATGCGCTCCCATATACCTTGGTATAATATCTACAATTAGCTAGGAGTGGAGGATACAATCATCTGGTGAGCTGCAATTTATATCGATCTACTATAATATCTAGCGCCTATACACTCACCTTTTAGGTTTTTTTTTCCTCCCTTGATTATATCTGCAACATTTTATTACTTTAAATCCCTTAGGGAGAAGTAGGATGTTGTGATTTATCAAAAATATATATTCTGAGGTTTGTTTCATTACATGACAGTACATGAACAATAATGATGTCTGTTCTACATTATCTGTTTTGATGCTCTACGTTTGGTCCGTGTCAGTCATATAGACTACAATAACAATTTAAAGTATTTGGGACATCATTTGCCTCGCTTCGTAAGTTGACCTGTAATGCTCAAGATAGATAAAGCTATCATTGCTCCAGTAACTGAAACTAGACCGTTTAACACAGCAGACAATCTTCTGAAAGACTGGGTCCATTCCTCTGTAAGCTCTGCAATATAAATAGAATAGACTGGCATTACAATGTGCACATGTGCAGTATAAAACAGCGGCAATAAACACATTTCTGATACAGATGTCTGACATAAACACATAAGATTAGACAGGAATGCAAAGTAATCCATTTAAACAGAAGTAGTTTGTTATGAACAGCTGAAAAGCCTCTGACACACTAGATAGCAACAAAAAAAACTGACCTTTGCCCTACAGGAAGCTGAATGTACCTGCCAAAAGTTGCTGCACAGCAAATAACTTCTTATGGCAGGTTGGATTTACAATAAACAACTAGACTGGTTATTCAATAAGTGATGAACTTGCCACCGACTTGCACCGAATGGTGTATTTCACCGTACAGTGCAATTTTGTGGCAGTTCATCTATTCACAATACTGTCAATTTGCCAAATACTGGCGAATGGACAGCAAAATACAGTGCAGATCGGCGACCTTCGGTGGCAGAGAAACTGTCCCACAAAGAAGTAATGGTTAATCTATTCAGAGAACGCCAAACTGCACCAAAGTGCCAGTGAAATGCCCTGATTTTCAGTGATTCAATTCAACAGGTTTAAACAGGCGAATCTCATAGGAATCAATGTGAAACAATATTATTGATTTTCTTTTTTTATTCAACCATTCATTCTTTTAATTTCCAGTTGTTTTATTTTTTTGGACCATATTTTTGTATCTTTTTGAAATTTTTGATTCCCAATTTTTCTAAATTCTGTAACTGACCTTTTTATTATTTCTATAGGACCCTTTTTGTCATTTAGACACATTTTAATGCATTTTTATTGGTTTAAACACCTATTGGAAGAATAGCAGAGTTACATGTTTGTTTGTTTTTTCTCTGCAGTTCGGCGGTTCCATGGTCAGCGCACTTCGGGGACACTGTGGTGAATAGTGAATTCACCACAGGGTCGGAGAAATGGAATCGCTGAAGTGCTCCGAATGAGAGTGCTTTCTGAATAATGCCTTAGTTGTGGTGTAACCATCACTGCATCGAGGACAGTGCAGTAGGCATCATCCCTCTTGTATTTCATAAACTAATTCCAAGACCGATGCAAAAGTGAGATCAACTGGAATTATAACAGTGTTTCTTTCAAGTTTAAACTTGTGTTTTGTAATTGGCCTTTACGTTCGGTCATATGTAGGAAAATGGCACTCTGTGTGGACTATTCTACATGTTGCCATATGCAGAGACTCCATCATATATCTGTAAAAGGTGTGAGATACCTCCAAAGTTACTGGATGTAAATAGACAATAGCATAGACACAGCAAGGACATTAGTGCATACCTACGAGGCGAAGGGTGAGGCTAGTTTATGTGAGGAATGAGGATGGGAAAATATCTTGCATTAGTTATAAGATGAAACATAGCAATATTTATCAATTAGGTGATACTCATAGCTTGTGACGGTAGCGAGGGGGTTTACCATAGTTACATAGGCTGAAAAAAGACATGCATCCATCGAGTTGAACCTTTCACAGATCACCTACTGCTGTTGATCCAAAAGAAGGCAAAAAAAAAACCCAGTCTGAAGTGCTCGCCAATATGCAGCATACTGGGGAAAAAATTCCTTCTTGACCCAAGAATGATAGTCAGATTTCTCCTTGGATGAAGAAGCTTTTACCCACATATTAAATATTTTAACCCTTCATATTATGTGTTTGCAGGAAGTCATCCAGTCGTTGCTTAAAAGTCTGTACAGTCTCTGACCCAACCACCTCAACAGGCAGAGAATTCCACAGCTTTATTGTTCTCATCATAAAATAACCCTTCCTATGCTTTAGGCTGAATTTCCTTTTATCCAGTCTAAATGGGTGACCTCGTGTCTTGTGTATAGTCCTATTAATGAACAGGTTTCCAGACAATGTTTTATAATGGCCCTGTACATATTTCTATAAAGTTATCAGATCCCCTCTAAGGCGCTGCTTCTCTAAACAGATTTAAGCTTGTTAGCCTTTCCTCATAACTTAAAAATTACATTCCCCCTATTGAGTTACCCGTCTCTGCACTATTTCTAGCGCTATAATAACCTTTCTTTTTTTGTAAATAACTGTTTATTGGTTTTCCAAAATAAAGACAAACCTCATAGAACTCGCAGGTTCATTAGTGCAGTTTGAAAATTAACAGAGGGACACGCAGGACCCTTATAATGTTGCAGTATAAATACAGTTAGGAAGACAAAATAATGGAGAGGAATAGGTAGGGAACTGAGGGACTGAAGATAAACTCTTTGATTCGATCTTACATGTGTTACTAAAATGTCTGAGTTCCATTGCTGAGTGTGTGTATGTGATTATGCAGGGATGGTAAGTAACGCTTGGAAAGCGCGGGACGAGGACTGGAGTATCCAGTTGGACCAGATCGCTGTGTATTGGGGTAATCTATCAGAAGCACTGAAAACCAGCTGTTCCACTGAGTGTAGTTCTTCCATGAGAGTAAACCATAGGGAGAGGGGTGGTGGGGTGAGTTGTAGCCAGTAAAGTGGCACCAGGGCCTTGGCGGTGTTCAGGATGCGAATGGCCATAGTGCGTTTGTATGCAGTGATAGAGTAAGTATTATGGTGTAAGAGGAACGCGGCCGCTGTGAACTCTGGGGGAGGATCCGTGAATACCTTAAGTATGTCATAAATCCTGGACCAGAAAGGTTGTAGTTTCGGGCACTCCCACCAAATGTGTAGCATGTCTCCCAGTGCCTCATTGCATCTCCAGCATTGTGCTGGTACCTGGGGGTCATAGCGATTAATCTTATCTGGGGTACGGTACCATAAGCTGAGGACTTTATATGCAGTTTCCTGTGCTTTGGAGGAGACCGAACAATGATGTGTCAATTCGCAAATCTTGGACCATTGTGCATCGGAAAGAACCACGTCTAGCATGTTTTCCCACTTTCCCATATACGGCGGCGGTACATCCGAGGCCGCCTCCCTAAGTAGAGAATAAAGCAGGAATAGACCATGTGAGAGAGGTCCCTTGGTACAGCATAATTTCTCAAAAGGCCGTAGTGGGCACCCCAGCTGATGTTTCTGAGGTAAACTGTCAAGATAGTGTCGGAGCTGCGCATAGTGGAACGTGTGGAGAAACGAGATGGGACTATCTCTTATTAAGTCCGTCAGAGGCCGGCAGGTCGAGTCGTGGAAGAAGTGTAATATGCGTGGTGTGGGAGCCGGGACCAGTCATCTTACCGAGTGGGGATCTAGTCCGGGGAGGTATTCCTCAGTGTATCACCGGTGTCATGGGGGAAGGGAAAGATGTGAGGCCAAATTTAGTGGCAGACCGGCACCATATCCCAAAAGTCGCCTGCAGGTATGGCGATGAACTGGCCAGTCTCCGACCCTCCTTCAATGTGAGCCAGGGAAGGACAGTCAGCGTTCTTCCCACCAGCTCTTGTTCCACTGCCCTCCATAATTTAACTGACCCCTCTCTCGACCACTTCACCACCCGTTGGAGGTGGCAAGCCTGATGATAGAGTCTAAAATTGGGTAAGGCCAATCCTCCCGCTGCTCTGGATCTGGTAAGGACCTGATAGCTCAATCTAGGGCGTTTACCTCTCCAGATGTAGGTTGCTACCATAGACCGAAGGGAAGTGAAAAACGCCTTGGGAAGATCGATAGGTATCGTTTGCATGAGGTATAGGAGTCTGGGTTGAACATTCATTTTGACCACTGCAATGCGGCCGAGCCAGGAGATATGCGGGTGATTCCAGTTGGCTAGGTCGCGTTGCAAGAATCCGAGGAGTGGTGGAAAGTTATCCTGGTAGAGACGGGAATGTTGTGATGGGAGCCATATGCCCAAGTATTTGATTTTATCAGTCATCCATTTAAAAGCAAAGTGTGGTCTCATTGCCTGAGCTCTAGGTTCTGGTACTGTGACATTAAGGATATGTGATTTTAAAAAGTTAATCTTCAAGTTAGAGAGTCCGCCGTATTCCTCGAAAGCTGTCATTACTCCCGGTAGGGAAATCTCCGGCCTAGTTATAAAAAACAGGAGGTCGTCTGCGTACACCGCCACTTTGTGTTGTTGAGATCCTACCGTGACCCCCGTTATATTGGGATCGGATCGTATAGCCTCCAGGAATGGCACTAAAGTCCGTACAAACAGTAGCGGCGAGAGAGGACACCCCTGCCGTGTGCCGTTGCGGATGGTAAATGGGGCCGTAAACACCCCGTTGACACATACGCATGCGGTTGTATCCCCATACAGGGCACCTATCCAGGCACGAAGGGCCTAGGCCGCTATGTGTCAAGGAGAGGGAAATAAAGTCCCAGTCCACCCGGTCAAAAGGCCTTCTCCGCGTCTGTGGACAGGAGCGCCAGTGCCTGGGAGGAGTGACGGGCGTGGTACATAAGCTGCAGGGTCCTCATGGTGTTGTCCCGGGCTTCTCGGCCAGGAATAAACCCCACTTGGTCCGCGTGGACAAGAGCTGGGAGGAAGGGTTTCAGTCTTTCCGCCAGAATTTTTGCAAAGAGCTTCAGGTCACAGTTTAGTAGGGAGATGGGTCTATAGCTGGTGCAAAGTTCAGGATCTTTGCCTTCTTTTGTCAAAATCGTGATATTGGCACTGAGGGTCTGTGTGGGAAGTTTCAGTCCGTCCGTCAAGTCATTAAATGCCGTCAAAAGATGGGGGAAGAGGATCACGGCGTAGCATTTATAATACCTGACTGGAAGGCCGTCCGGGCCAGGACTTTTACCAGGTTTAGAGGATTTGAGTGCCAAGGCCAGCTCTACTGTGTTCAAGGGGCGGTCAAGGAGGTCGGATGTTTGGCGGGAAACTTTTTCAGTGGAGTACTTGGTCAGATAGGACAGAATGTCAGAGCGTTTGCGCGCCAGGTCTTGGGGGTTGGTGGTCCCTTGCAGGTCATATAGTGCGGCATAATAGTCACGAACTATCTGAAGCAATTTTACCGGCAACCACTGCAGTGTGCCCTGTTTGTCTCGTAATTTAGCTATGTGGGCTGCTGATCTTTTTTTGGCTATCATTCGAGCAAGCAGTCTCCCACTCTTGTCCCCATGTGAGTGAAAAAGGGCCTTGGAGCCGCAGATATGTCCTGTGGTAGCTCATGTTTATAAGTTTAGCTAGGGATCTGCGCAGCTCGGTCAGAAGGGCCATGGCTCCAGGATCTCCGTCCCGCTTGTGGTCAGAGGAGACCTGGGATATTTGTTGCTGGAGGTCTCGTATGTCAGCCGAGCAGCGTTTAGCCCGTTTGGCGACCTTACGGATGAAGTAGCCTCTGATCACATATTTTGTGAGCCTCCCAGACCATAGGTGAGGACACATCCCCCACAGCATTCCTTTCAAAGTAGTCAGTAAGGACCTGCCGACCTTCCTCAGCCACAAGCGGGTCAGACAGGAGGGAGTCATTAAGGCGCCAATTTGGTGCGGTGGGTTTAAACATGGGTGAGTGGAGGGCAATGGTTACCGGGGCGTGGTCTGACCAAGTGGCAGTGCCTATCGTAGCGTTGCGCAAAGCAGAGAGGTAGTACTGGGGGACAAAGAGATAGTCAATTCTAGAGTACGATTGGGAGGGGTGTGCATGAAAAGAAAAGTCTTTACCCGTGGGGTGCAATGTGCGCCAGCAATCCGCAAATCTAGCTTGATGTAAAGAGCCCCGGCATGAGCACAGAATGTGTAGTGGGATAGAGGAGCAGCCCGCGGAAGTGTCCCAAGAAGGTTCTAGAGGTACATTAAAGTACCCCCCCAGTACCAAAAGTCCTTCCGCAAAATCCTGCGGCGTCCGCAGAGTTGTGGAGAGGAACTTGTGTTGAGCTTTGTTAGGGGCATAGCAGTTAGCGAAGGTGTAAGTTTGGTTCAGGATCTGCCCTTTCACGAAAATGAAGCGACCCCCCCCCCCACGTCAGTCACGAATCAACAAGTTGAAACGGGATTCGCTTATGAAACAGAATTGCTGTCCCCTTGGACTTGGCCTCAGCATTGTGGCTAAAAAACCCAGTAGGATAATGGGAGTTAGTGAGAGAGGGTGCTTTCCCTTCCTGAAAGTGAGTCTCCTGTATATACACAACAGAGGCCTTCAGGGAGCGAAAGTCACGCATGGCGTGGGAGCGTTTCTCAGGGCTATTTAGTCCGTTAGCGTTGATAGAGACAATGAGTAAATCAGCAGGCGTCAGCGGTGTGCAACATTCAGCTGACATATCTATATCCTCAGGGGGGACAGGGGTAAAGGAAAAGGAACAGAAAATCAGGGGTAACTATATACAAGCACAAGGAGGTGACGAGCGGCGGGTGTGGCGACAATCCCAGTGAAAACACCGGACGGTGACTGCACTCTGTGTGACCGCTAACCTCAACGGGGTTCGTGGTCAAGCCCCACCCGGGACTGACAATTAATCACTTAAAGAGAAACCAAACTTTGCAGAGCAGTGATATGACTCATGAAGTAGTGAAGAAAAACATTTTGGGCAAACAAACGTGCCGTAGGCCAACCTTAGTGATTGAAACAAACCTGACCGGGTTTGGGGCGTCGGCAGAGGCCCTCCGACAGAGTCCGAAAAAGTAGTCCCAGTGCGAGGCCAGTCTTGCTGTGGAGTGTGGGAAGTTATCGCCTCCATGTTGGCCATGAGGATACTTCATCGCTAAGATAGCGGAGAGTGGGCCCTCAGCTCTCGATTGAGTAAGGATCAAGTGACTGCCCAAGAGGGCACTCCTGCCCATGTGGAATAGTGGTGCGCTCCGTTCCCGCGAGGACTAGGCCGCGGAGGCATTCCATTATGTGCAGAGGTCCCCGTCGGCGTTGTTTCCCAAAGACGCGCTCGTGAGAGGTCAGCATGAGGACGGAGCAAGGTCCCATGATGATCCGGGGAAAAAACCCAAGACGATCCGCGTGTGGGGGAGCCTCCCGAGGATATCCTCCAAGTCCGCCTGTAGTCATGTCTTAAGGAAAGAGGCAAGAGGCCATGTCGCAGGGGGTACAGCTGATGAGGGGTCGCGGTGTGATGTCTTCCGTCAGCGGGACAAAAAAAAACCAGAGGACCAGTTCCTGAGGGTGTGCAATTAAGGCGGATGGTTATCAATTCACGACTGTGAGCCAGTACGTCTCGCCGCTTGACCGCGGCTTCTCCCTGTGCGCGGGGGGAGAGGGGTCTGGCGCGAGCCCCGTGCCGCCTGGTTATATAAGGCAAGAGGGTCCGGCCATATGAATTGCAGGGGGGGTAACTGTAGGTTCACCGACAAGGCTTCAACATCTTCTGGGGTCTGCAGGATATGGGTGCCCTGTTCAGAGATGACTGCTAGACCTGTTGGGGTGTGCCAACGGTAGCGGAGTTGCTGATCGCATTAGAGCGAGGTGAGGGGCTTCAAGGCACGTCTGTAGGCTAGAGTGGCTGGTGACAAGTCAGGGTATAATTAAAGCTCGGTCCCTTCATAGAAAAATTGCGTTGCCTCTCGGGCTTTGCGTAAAATATCTTCCTTAAGGTTAAAGTCATATAGACAGCATATCGCATCTCGTGGCGGGCTGCCGGGCGGGCCTTTTGGTCTGAGAGCTCTATGGGCCCGGACAAAATCTATGGCCGAGGGTTCGGGCCTGTCCAGCAAGGACTTAAAAAGGGAGGAGAGCATACCCTTAAGTTTTTTCCGCAGACGTCTCTGTTTCAGGTAAGCCACGCAGCCTAAGGTTGTTGCGGCGGCCTCTGTCGTCCAGGTCGGCCAGGTGTAGGGCCATGTTACGCAGCTGACTGGAACGCAGGTGTAAAACTGATGCTGTCACTTCGTGGGTTAGCCGCAATGAATCTGACCCTTGTTCCAGCGTGTCAACCCGGCGCGCAAGACCCTGGATGTCCTGGCGCACATGCTGCAGTTTGGCCATGATAGAGGAGCGCAGTTCTGTATTGGCTTCTTTTAAATCATTTTTGGTGGATAAATTGCGCAGCAGGGGAAGCCATGTCGTCGGATCCTCAATAGTACCTCCCACAGGAATCGGGGAGATCTCAGGCTCTGTTGGTGTCCTCGCCTTGGCCACCATCTTGTCCGGTGGACACACCAGGGGATCTGCAGGCCCCACCAGGAATCGGCGCAGTGATGGGGTGTCAGTCACCCGGTCTGTCCCCTGAGGTTTCTGGGTGCCGGGGGTCTTGTTGATTTTCCCCATCGCCGGTCAGGGAGTGCAGGAGAGCCCGATATAGCCGGAGTCTGAGCGGAGCTCTGTACTCATGCGGCCATCTCGATTGGCGCCCAAGCCACGCCCCTATAATAACCTTTCTTAAGACAGGTGCCAAAAATTGCATAGCCATGATATTTGGCTTTCACTTGCAAGAAATAGAAGCAGTACATGCTACAAAGGGTATCTCATGCATATTACCGTAATTTATTTATTTATTTATAAAGGATTTTACCAGGAAGGATACATTGAGATTTCTCTCATTTTCAAGTATGTCCTGGGTTCAAGAACATTGAAGTGTTAGTTACAGAAATACAAAGTAATACAATGCAAGATATTAAAAAAACACAAATATACAGATTAACAGAAAATAAATATGTAGGAAATATAGTCACTAGGTTACATGTTTAAAGGTGCATTCTGTATTGAGGTATGTTAGTAAGGAGCTCTTGAGTGACTTAAGACTGGGGGAAGATTTGATGGTGTCTGGGAGGTTATTCCATAATTGTGGTGCTCTGTAGGAAAATGAGGACCGAGCCACTGTCTTTTTGTATTGTGGTATTGCAAGTAAGGTGCTGGTCCTGCAGTCTATTCAGGTAGGGTGGCAGCTTCCCAGAAATGCTCTTAAACACCAGGCCGGAAAGGTGAAGGGTGCGTTTAGACTCCAGCGATGGCCAGTTTAGCTCTTTTAACATGTCACAATGGTGGGTCATGTAGTTACATTGTAATGCAAAGCGGCAGAAGGAGTTATACAATGTAGTAAGTTTCTGAAGGTGTGTTTGCGGGGCCGCTGCATACACTACATCTCCGTAATCAATAGCCGGCATAAGCATTTGTTGTACAATCTGCTTTCTTACCGCGGGGCTCAGGCAGGATTTGTTTCTGTACTGGGCACCTAGTTTGGGGTAAAGTTTAGATGAGAGTTTTTCGATGTGGGGGCCAAAGGATAGATTAGGGTCCAACCACATACCTAGATATTTGAGAGAAGTGACTGTAGTCAGCATGACATTTGATTTTGTCCCAAAACATAGATGGGGATTTTGCAATTTGTGTAGTTTAGGTGCTGTTCCAAAGAGCATCGTTACAGTTTTGTCAGTATTTTAAAAAAGTTTGTTGTGTTTGATCCACTTTTCTACCTCTGTAAATTGTTCTTGCAGCACGGCCTCCAGCTGCGGGAGATTTGGTTTGCTGGTATAAATTACAGTGTCGTCTGCGTACATATGTACAGTTGAGGCTTTGCAGACGTTGGGCAGATCATTTATGAATATTGTGAATAGCAGGGGGCCTAGTATTGAGCCTTGGGGTACACTGCAAGTGACTGGGAGCGGGAGGGAGGAGCTGCCAGAAATTGACACATATTGTGATCGGTCGGATACATATGATTGAAACCAGGTTAGCGTGCGATCACCAATGCCAGAGTTTTTAAGTTTTTCTAACAAGATGCCATGGTCTACCGTGTCAAAGGCCTTGGCAAAATCAAGGTTTCCTTGTTCCGTGCCAGCTTGGATATCATTGCAGACTTTTAAAAGTAATACCATAGGTCTCAGAAAATAACTTTGGTATGAAGGATTTGGGGTTTTGGATAGATATGGATTTCATAGTGTTGATCGATAAAAACGTCCAAGCTATCAAGCAGATAGTTCACCTGCCTTCTGCACTCCAGTCACTGTCTACTTACTGACAGAGACTAAAGGGGTTATTCTATGAGCACTGAATTGGCCACCGAATTGCACCGAACAGTGAATTTCACCGTACAGCACACTTTCGTTGGGTGCTGATTATGTGATACCTTCCTTGAATGCTATGATGGATCAATTTCATGGCAACGCTGGACCGGTAAAGTTGCAGTTTGCTTTCAAGAGCGATATAACATTGATTTCTATGATCTTGTATATCCATCATCATATCCACATGTTTAAAGAAAAAGAAATTAAATGGTATATGTGTATAAAGCTGTACATTCCTAACCTGAGCCCCAAACTGCTTATCACTGCCAGCTGATATCTTTCTAAGTTGGGAGGGGGCAGAGGGTCTCACGAATCAATGATAATTTAAAATTTATTAAATGAACATGGAGCCTAGAATGTCCCTTTAATGAATCTCTTTTAATCTTTAGGGAGGCAACGCCTCTAGCTCACTGTCCATGAGTATAATATAGTATCCAGGATACCTGGGAGACCATATTCAGAAGTAATTAAGTCGTATCCAATCAATCAGAGGCATCATATTTTAAATAATCAATACAGACGAAGAAGGAAGACATTCTCTGCTCATCTACTCCGTACAACACATTATTAAAATACAGATATTTCATACCACTGCCATTTGTTCAATGTCGTCTTGTATTGGTGATGAATAGGATTATAAATCTATCTTGACATTTCCATGTTCACCATTTTCACAAAATGACTGTTTATGAAATTACAAATACAACTGAACCATGTTAAAATAATCAAAAACAGTTTTTTCCTCTAAAATTTACCATTAACTGTATGGTATTTAAAATCTTGGCAGCATTTCTGCAAATCTGTTGAGCCAGTGTGTGGACAGAATGGAGAAACGTACAGTAGTGTATGCAGTGCTTACTCGGATCGTGTTGCTGTGGATTACTACGGTAGCTGTAAGGACGTCAGTATCTTCTCACACCATAGTCTTCACACAGAATGTTCATCTGTCAAGTGTCCCAGAATTCCAGTAGAAGGTTATAACTTGGTCACACCCCCTGGTAAGCCATATTTTGTTTGCGATCGTCAATTATCCCACAGGAAACAATCACATTCTGATTTAATTTGATAGTAAATTTAGGATGAATACAACTAGTATACAAACATTTATACATTTCATAGAACGTTATTATAGACTACTGTTATGAGTTTAATTGCAATATATATATATATTTGCAATCAATTGATATACAGTTGTATTATCAGGGGGTCAAGATGAGCAAAAACATTTGGGAACGCAGGTCCTCCACCATTTTTTAAAATAAATGCCCCACTCACTGAAAATCTTTTATTAGGTTTCAATCACAGGTTTCCATCTTAAGGCATGAGAAATACTGTATATTACAACCACCATAAGGATTACATAAGACGTCTTACTATTGTATTTAAAATACAAGTGTTGGGCTGTGGGTTAAGTTTGACATGTCAACAGTTAATCGGGGCAGAAATCTTAGAGCTCCCACACTTACTATTTGAGGACAAGACCCCTGTGTAATATATGTTATATGCATTTCATTTATGCTTTTCCATAAATTGTGCTGGATCGTGTGGTAGCTATCAATTTTGTAAAATGGTTATGCATTCTGCATTTGTGCAGGTATCATATAAATCTAGTGGGACAGCTTTTCTTATTGTAAGGTAGTGCAGAGACATAATGGATCTAGACCACTACAGATTAGCAAGCTCGATTTTTTTTTTTTTTTTTTTTTTTTTTTTTTTTTTTTTTTTGTTACTGCCCTTACCCCTCATGACATATAAAACGGGGGAATCCAGTAAATTTAGAGCAAACTAAAGTATAAACATGATCTTTACAACAAATCCTACACACACTGTGCGTATGTCAATCTGGGGAGAAATATCCCCCCAATTCCTACAACCATAACTCCGTCTTTTTTTTCTGTACAGGAGCATGTTGTCCTTTATGTGCTGGTGTTTTAAGGATTCTGTTTGACAAGGACAAACTAGACATCTTTGCTAAGGTAAACTATATATGGTTTCAAAAAACTTGCATTCTTGCCTAGGCCTAGGGCAACAGATTGAAGGGGCAACATTTTCCAATACTTGTTGAGTTAAACTTAAAAAGGTTATAAGACGTATCCAGAAAACTTAGATCGGTGAACACTGATTAGGCTTGAACGGAAAAAGTCTAAAAAATAACACTAGTTAATTCCTGCCGCTAGCTGTTGTGTTTGCAGTATTGCCCATTAGCTTGGCTGGTGCGCCAGCCTCCTTCTAGTCATGTGACAGCTGCATCTTGAGTGGAAGCTCTAGCATGTCATATCTGGTCAAGTGTGGAGGCAGCCTGGTGCTGGAATGAAGGGAAGTAGTATATTGACTAAAATGCTAAAGGAAAGCAGGGTGTGTGAAGGGTCAGGACAGATTAATTTCTACTCCCTCCTTTTTCCTCCTTCCCGTTTTAACCCTACATTATCTCTAAATCCATTGTTTAATATTGCCTTCACTTACAGCTTAACAGTAAGGCTTTAATGTCAATTCTAATTATAATAAACAATACATATTCTGGAATGTGTAGAGAAGTGATATTAAAAAAAATATTAAATACATTGTCTCATATTCATTGTGTACTGCAGCCTGTTTTATGTGCTTTTAGGTTATAAACCGTTTTGCTTTACTTGTAGGCAACAAGCAAGAATCCAATTACTGTCCTCGATATACTTCAAAAAATACGGCTGCACGTTTCAGTCCCACAATGTGATGTATTTGGATATTTAAGTATGGAGTCTGAACTAGTTGTCCTTATTATACCTGTTGATAATCAACCAAAAGCAATACAGGTAAGATGTTTTGTGCTCTCCGTATTCAGTGTAAGCTGACAAGTACACAGCCCAAAATTTCCATTCTTTACGGAATCTGAAATTTTCTTATTTCCTGAATTTGCCGATTTGGATCGATCTGAAATTTTGGACAAATCCAAAAATATTCAGAAATGGCCGAAATGCTGCAGGCACGTACATTTTTAGCCATTATACACCCTCTATACCCATGCTCCTACGTTAATCACCCATATTTACACTACTACCAATACCCATTCTACACCCCAAAATGATAAGGTTACTATCAGGGCCAGACTGGAAATAAAAAGCAGTCCTAGAAAAAGATTTTTTTAGACCAGCACTGTATTGCATCAAGTGCAAACAACAAAGTATACTAGCTGTAAGATAAAAAGCACAATCCATGATGTCACAGCAGCCCATAATCTTAAGTATTTCATTGGGAGCAGTAGGGATACAACAGAACATTTACAAAACTCATAGTAATGTGCAGTGTATATGAGTGAATCACAGAGCTCCAGTCATAAACCTCACCTCATACACACTGCATATTACGGTGTGTCCACATCCATATAATGCGGAAAAAAAGAGAGGTTTGTGAGGGTCCTGAGGACGAGCAACAGCACTAGTGGCCTGCTCTATGGTGGGGCCCGCTCAGGTCTCACTGTAACGATCTGGACATTCTGAACCCCTGGCGCCCCCTTGTATCCTGTTGCTTGACTACCTCTTGCATATAATATGCAGGTTCCAGGACTTTTTACCTGTTGTCTGCAATCTCGCCCTGGAACCTTACCTGGACTCTCTCTGACTAATGAACCGTGCTTAAAAGGAAGCAACGCCTTGAAGGCAGCGCTTCCTCATTAGAAGTCCTGGGCTTATTTATTGCAAACTGGTCCCCTCGAGCTCTTGCCTGTTTCATCTTGTTATCCTGATATTCCTTAGTACCTCTGCTATATTTATATTTTGGATATTGCTATTTCTACCTCATCTAAGGTATCCTCCTTTGTTCCCCTGTACCCTGTTATATTGGATCCTAAGTATACCAGACCTCTCGCTTTGTATTTTGACAACCCTGTTACCTGCTTAGACACCTGCTCTTGTTTATGACTATTCTTATTGCCTGATCCTATATTGTACCTTTTCCTGGCTTACTTGTTATTTATATTATTGTTTATTTTAGTAATTGCCTTTTCTGTATACTGTTTGGTTTCCCACTAAGGCCATGGGCACACTAGGTGTATTCTTTAACGCACAGTACGTGCGTTAAAGAAAACGCTAACGCACCGGTGTCCACTCGACACCTGCCTGCCCCCCCTCACGCTGCAAAGCGAGATCGAGGATCGCACTTTGCAGTCCCGTCGACGCGCATCTTAACGCATCGACGGGGAGGATCTCTAGACGCACGCATGCTATGCGCGCGCGTATTGAGTGCGCACAAGCATGTAACCGGCCCCGTCGCAGCATCACAACGCTGCGACTGACATCGGTAAGTGCATTTCAAGGTGCGCTAGTGCGCAGAAGAATACGTCTAGTGTGCACCCGGCCTAAGTCTTATTGTTTCTCTTGCCCCTTCTAGTGTCTAGCTCCTTCTCGCTACTCAGTTTCTCCTGCCTCTTCGCTGCTCCTAGATTCAGACCCGACTCCTACTACTCCCAGCCATCCCCTCTCTTGCCTCAGCCCCTTTCTGCATCTCCTTCCATCTCTAGTCTGTTCCTCCATTATCCCCTTCTGTATCTCTCATCTGTTCTAGTTTATTTCCTTTAGTGTCCAGCCCCCTCCTGTTATTTGGTTTAGCTATTCTGTGGTTACCGTTGTGCTTTGTTCTGGTTTGTTTATATTTTGGTATAGTGCTTTTTGGTTCCAGTTTCTTGTCTGTTTATTTGTGTGTTGCAAATAAACCCTGTCATTGCCTTGTATCTGTCTGAGTATATTGTTTCGCTGCATCTTGGGCTCACACCTGCACACCATGTATGGCACAAACCGTGACACTAACAGGGTTATTGCTCGATTGTGCCATTACAGGGACAAATGCTCCATATGCAAATCCTCAGGACCCTCACAAACCAATTTATTTCTCCCCACATCCATATAACCCCACACACTTCAGTGGTCCCATTTAGTCGAAGATTTGGTGAATCGACTATCTAATGTTAACTGTATTTTGCCAAAAATGGAGTCGCGGAAGCGGTTATCGGACGTTTCCGATACCGGGCCTCATTGCCTCTCAATTCCACCGAATGGAAGAAAATAAAAATAATTAAAGTCTCCTATTCTCTTAATAGGAGCTTAAATCAATAAAAATGTAGTAAAAATGTGTTTAAATAATAAAAAGGTCCTTAAAATAAATCTTCGAAAAAAAATACAAAAATAAAAAGGTGATTGCACAAAATATAAATAATTGTCTCTAAATTTATTTTTTTATTTTTTTTAAAAAAAGATGCCAATGGGCCCACACGAGGACTCGGCCTACCGGGAAAGATACTGGTATGCCTGATGGCCAGACCGGGGCTGGTTACTGTGAGGGTTATAGTTACTGGTTATGTTTGTATTAGGGTTAGGGTTACTTCTAGAGTTGAGTTACTGTTAATTCAATTTTTTCAGTTAACAAAATAAATTCAAATTGAGCCAAAGATTTACTGATCGATTCAAATTAGTTTTCCGTCAATTCACCATTTTTGGGTACTCTCAAATTGTCGAAAAACCAATATTTTGTTCAAAGATCAATTTAGACAAATAATGCATATCTATTAGCAATGTCAGTTAAATTCAGAGATCATTACTAATGTGAAATTTTTAATTATTTTAAAAGGTTGCTTATGCAATTTTCTATAGACCACATTGAGGTAATTAAACCTGACTTTGTGGCTCCAACTAGAGATAAATGGAGATTTTCTTACATGAACATTTTATTTTACATAACATTTTATCTAGATATCCCAAGTTCTAGCCTAAATAAAATTACACAAGAGGGCAGCACTCAACCTTTACTAAGCATAACGGGCAGGTGCTTCAAGATAAAAAAAATACAAACCAGGAGAGCACTCCAATTCATATATTCAACAACTTTAACAGTAGCTCATACATTTAAAAATTAAATAGTTACAAAACTCCAATTCTTAACCCTTCCAAGATTTTCACAATTATTAACCCATTGAAGAATTTTCACGAAATGTGTAACCCTAAACTCTGTTTAAAAATTATGGGAATTTAGTTCACAAAATATCGGCATAAATAGCTTAAGCCTGTCACAATTCCAATGTATCCCATCGATGAAAGGCCCTATGCTTATCACCTAATGACCTCCACTATGGAATTAACTCACTGAGGACAGAATCCTTTCTGGAGCTAACCTGCGATTCAAGTGTCATAGAACCTTCAGATGAAAGACCTGTGGCAGGGAGGGGTGCATGCCAGAGGGTTGTCAGCATACAAATACACCAAAAGGGCAGCATTCAACCTTTACTAAGCATATAGGGTGGGCGCTTCTCAGGACAACAAAAAAAAAAACCCCAACAACTTAGAGTGCTCGCCTCCTGGTTTGTTGTGCTAGTTCACCCCGTTGAATTGTATGGGCTGACTCGGCCCTTCCACGCAGCCGACATGCCACTGGCTGCTGCGAGATGGCCTGAATTCAGGCCGTCCCCCTGCAGCCAATGACACGGGTCAGCTGTGTGGGCAGGCTGAAGGAGAGGACTGCTGTAGCACCAGGTGGCGGGGCGTACTAGTAGGCCTCACCACGTTAAACCCCTCCCGCTGGGCGTTAAGGGGTTAATCTTTAAAATGTGTTCGCTACTGTTAATGTTGAATGTATGAAGTGGAGCGTTCTCCTCCTGGTTTGTGGTATAAATAAAATATGTACTACTCTTGAAATAATTTGAAGAAAATCGATAGATACACAGGCAGGGGTGTTCCAATTGTTTTTACTGACATTAATGTTTTAAGTAGTTTTAGTCTTGGGACCTAGTTCGTGAATTCACGTATCTAGTAGCCCTAGGACCTGCTTTGATGAGGTTAGAAGTTATTTCATGTAATATATTAAAATTCTAGCTAAATACACTCAGTTTTTTTATAGATTACAGTCCTATTACAGATATCTCTATTTTTCCTTTTCTTATTGCTTTCTCTATGCTATTTATTAAGCTTTGTGTATTGGTCATTTACGATTAGCTGTATACCAGCAATTTAGGAATGTTCCATAATTCATTAAAAACAAAGAATACATCTATAAAACATAATACCTTTCCCATCATGCTTTTTTGTTTGTGTAGATTGATGCGTGCATTAAGGAGGCTGAGAAGATAAATTCTCTTATCAATTCTGACAGCCCAACACTGGCTTCACAAGTGCCCCTGTCAGCCCTCATCACGTCTGAAGTTGAAGTATCATCCCCATTACGCTCAGATAGTAAAAGAATGATTGCGTCTTTGTGTTACCTATATTTATGTGTCGCTATGATGTATGTATTCACTTACTGGTAACATACGTGTGGTCGAAAGACAAACTTTGCCAAGTTTTTAAAAAAAGTGCGGACGTAGTATTAATTCCTTTGTATAGAAATACAACAATGGCCTTTTTCTTTTTTTTTTTAAGGAAAAGGACAAATAGTCTAAGTGATCCTATCTTGTTACCTGTCCTTAATTTTATATGACCAAATTATAACATGATGTAGCGTTTATACTATAAGACTTTTTCTGTGTTCTGTACAAACAGTTCTTAATACTTTCAATGTAATCTTCTTACCCACTCTATATATATATATGTACTTGTGCAGTTTAGAGATTGAAAAAGGTTACATAATGAGTACTTGCACTGTTTACATATTAAATCATGCATTTACACACAGAGGTCCAAAAAGGAAGGTTAAAACCAAAGAAATAATGATGTCAACTCAAAAAAAAAAAATTCCATTCAAAGAATGCTTGTTTAGTCAACATTTCAACATAAAAGTTTGCAATCTCCGCCTTTATTTCCCCCCAAACAGTGCACACACTTCTCAAAACACCACCGAAAAAAATCACCTTTTGTCAATATAGCCAACTGCTCTTGGACACCGTGAATGAGGTCTTCACGGCTGTCCTAGGTCTTTCCTCCCAACTCAAGCAGTTTTTTGTTATGCAGTCAACATAGCTCAATTCGTTATGAAGAATCCTCAACATGCTAGTTTTTGGTATGTTGAACTCTTCCATAAGCTTTATGAGAATGGTTTGAGGTTCCTGATCAAGAAATTCCTTCATTTTGGCCACCATGGTTTGATTTGTGGACGTGTGGGGCGTCCCTCTGTTGGTTCATCACAGATGTCAACATGTCCAGACTCGAATCTGTTTACATACTTGGAGACTTTGGACTTAATCACCAAGTTGCGTTTTGAGTTCTTCAAAGCACTTTGTCACAGGGAAGCCACAATGAATTTGGTGAAGCATGACGGTCATCACTTCTTGAGCCACCTCACTTTTTCAAGATAGTCTGGATAGATCAGTGTTTGTTTTTGGTTTTTCCATGTATTAGAAGGATTAGGCTTTCTTTCAAGAAAAAACTTGAGTTAGCATCATTATCTTACTGATTGTATCCTTACTTTTGGACCTCCCCGCATACAATGTATACATAATGCATACCTCCAAACTCTTTGCATAATGTGTTCTTTATAGTCTAGTTAACAAAATGGATGTTTGTGAGTGTGTATACAACTGCCATATATTTAAAGCAAACAGGAAATCATCAGATTTAACTGAAGCAATTCTCCACAGTAACCAACAGTTATCAAGTATTGATCTTTTAATTTTATTGCAAATGCACATAGAGGTCGATAAGAAGAAAGAATTGGATTAAAACATTACTAACTTGTCTATAGACTCTTGGTGAAAAGGAGTGGGCGATTTGCCGCATGCTCTCGGAGCAAAGCACAAGATAGGGACAACAAATACTGCTGTAGTGCCCTTCTGCCAAAACCGTGTAACTCCCATGAGATCTTTCCCATACAATCTTGCTCCTGGTCCACACAACTCTCTGGAGTTCTACAGCCTCCAGAGAACACGAGCGGCAACTCTGCAATCATTCTTTAGCAGTTCCATGAAAGGAGCTGGTAATACGGACCAGCTAATGGGTACCAGCTCACACTGGTTTAGAGTCCCATTACCGGCTCTGCCAGAATATAACCGGATATGACCATAGTTCTTATGTTCTAACTTATGGATGAATTTTATAGAATTTTGTTTTCAGTTTAGGTTTACAATACAGTTTCTATGTTTTGTCTTCTCCACTGAGTTATGTGCCTTTTTATTGCGATACTTAAGAAAATTTACTATAAAGTGATTTGAGGGACATGAAGCTTCCACAATCAAGTGCAATTGATGGAGAATGAAGTGCCTGTTGTCCCTTTGGAGATCTAGTGTTAGTTTATTGTATGCCTTTAAAATAGGGATGCATCGAAATGAAAATTTGGGAACGAAACCGATAATGCACGATGAGCTTGGCCGAAAACCGAAACCGATACCGAAAAGGACTTTCTATATATGAGTATATATACACATACTGTGTATACAGGTGTCTGGTGTGTGTAATATATATAATGCTCCGAAATGAAAATTTTGGAGCGAAACCGGAAATGACTTTTTTCCCCTACAATTTATTTTAAGATAGTAGTAATACATTTTATACAAAAAAACTCAACTTTATTAAAATTAATATCATGAATTTAAATTAATCCACATTAAAATGTTTAAGATATTTTTGTCCTATTTTGGTGGAGTTATTTTGCATCTAGTGCATACATTCATGTGTAATCATTTTTGGACACGCACATTTTATATGCAGAAGACATTTACACATCCCAGAAATTCAGAGAACTCTGCAACTATAAAGTTTATTATTTGCTGTGTGGAGGCTTTTAACCTATTTTTTTTTGCCCTGCAACACAACTTAAATGAGTAGCTATATATCTATAATGGCTCAAATGGAGCCTAAACATCAGTCTGTTTCTCTTAATCTATTATTTTTTTAAAGTGCAGACACCGCTGGCAGGAGGTCATTGATAAATCACTTGTTCCTTGTCACTGAGAGGCCAGAGGTTACTGCTTGCACTGATAACGTGGTTCATGCAGTTAACCCTTTGTGTGCAGAAATAAATATGTGTAGCAGCTCCTGCCTCTTTCCAATTACAATTATCTCCAGCTAAGCAGCATTGAAAGCGTGCACGCTCAGGGTCAGCTGGGATCAGCAATTTTCGGCTGACTTTTTCAGCTGGTATTTTGCTTTCAGGACAAAACCGATAACCCCATTATCGGCAGAATCTATCGGTGGCCAAAATATCGGTGCATCCCTGCTTTAAAACAATTATGCCTGGGCTATGCTTATTCCAAGACAAATGGGTTGGTTCCTTAGACCCGTGCATTTCACTAGCCAACACCATGACAATGTTTTAAACGCAACAGCAGCAGTGGGTTTTTCCCTGTTTAGTGTGCCTGGACAATGTAAAAATGTGCAATGGCATTCCTCCAGTGTCAGCCAAAATGTTTACTTGTGTGAAGAATATTTGTAACATTGATAGGGTCTTGACGCATGCAGGTTAGCTATCGACTTTTTTGTTGTTGGGCCAAGTGAATTATTATCTGCCAAGCTGCATGAAAGGTAGGGAGAAGACAGCATTTCTATGCTAGGGAGAAGACAGCATTTCTATGCTCTGTTTACAGAGGTGAGTAACAAGAGGGAAATTGGTATGGTGAAATAAAAGGCTTTCTGGAATAGAAGAGGGAGCAGAGAATGTGCAATACGTGTTCATAAGAATTCCAGTTAAAGTGCATCTGTCATACATTTCCACAACAGGCGTTGACGTAATGACGATATTCGTATGAGTGATAATAAAGGCTTTCTGTAGAGATTACAGTATAGATTTCAATAAATATGAAAATGTAACAGAGGCACAGTTTAATAGAAACAGAGACTTATTCAGCATTAACTACACCTGCTCTTCTTAAGAAATAGCAGGTTCATACCTAGCTGATCAGTATTAGAATGTTTCTGTCTGACAAACCTGGGCTAAAATTCTACCGAGCAGTTATAGTTAATGGGTAAGCAGTCAAGTATAACATCGACTTGTTTACCACAATGGCTTCTTATTCTATCCATGCTGCAAACTTTCTTGCAGGTTTCACTGTTGTGCCAGCTTATCGAAAATTAGCACTTCCAATGGAAAGTATAGGAAGCGTTTATTTGACAGCAACCTGAGAATAATGAGCAATTCTAAAGTCATCTGTTATTTTCAACTCAATCAGTATTGAAGGAAAAAAAAATGGCTCTCAAAAAGGTTATTCACTAACCTCCGAATTGGCACCAAATGGCGAATATTACGGCAATTAGTCTATTCACTAACCTGTCAATTGGCCAAATACAGGCAAATTGACAGCAAAACACAGTGCAATTTGCCAGTACCGAAATAGTCCCATGGAGGACTATTGAGTGTTCTATTTACAGAACGCTGAATTGCACATAAATTCTTGCGAAATACCAATTTTCAGTGTTTCGACATGTTTAAAAAGACACAGGTTCGATCCCGACAAGAGCACCTCTCCAGTAAGTGTCCTTGGGCAAGACACCCAACGTTACATACTCGCCACCCAGGACATACTTAAAACCAAGAGAAATCTCAATGTATCCTTCCTGGTAAAATCCTTTCTGAAAAAGAAGAAAAAAAAAACAGGCGAATCCCATAGGTTTCAATGTAAAAAAAAAAGTAACTCGCTCTTTTTTAATAAGACAATGCTTTTAATTTTTTGCAAAAACTATTTATTTTTTAGAAGGACATTTTTGGTTTATTTAAGAGACTTATTTTTTTAAAGGACGTATATTATTTTAGATACATTTTTATTGATTTAAACCTCCATTCGGAGACTACCCTCAGTTTGGTGGAATTTGCCAATGCCAATTTGGTGCTTTTCGCTGACATCCGGTAATTGCTTCAGTGACTCCATTTCGGCAAAATACGGTGGACAATTGCTAGCGACTTCACCGTATTTTCAGCGAAATGGAAGCCCCGAAATGCAGCGAAACGAAGCACAGAAATTGCATGCAATTTCTGTGCTTTGAATAGACCCTCTAATGTTGCATTTGCAAATCACTTAAAAGCAAAAGATCTATTTTTACGGTACCACAGTATAGAGGACAGCACAATTTGCCACCTCCTCTCACTGCTTGTAGAGGGAAACTGGGTACAAATAGTTCCCCATGTCCTTCCACCAGCCCTGCAAAGTCCTATGGCAACTAGGAGACAACTAGACTCGTAAAAGGGAGCTGGTAAGGGTCAATGTCTCAAGCTGCATTTTCCTAATACCAGCTCATCCAGAATAGAGATCCCTTGCATTCTAATACAATTACTTAATCATTAATTGACTTTAAGGGAATTAAGGGATGCTGTACAGAGCTCCTGATGTTAAATTATCAAGGTAATCTAGGCTAGGATAAAATGGCAGAAAAATATGTGGTTCTTAGAGTGATATTTACTTTGAAAGTCACCTTATTATGCCTCCAGGGTGCTGCTATCTTAGAGGAAACCTCAGCACAGAGATCAGAGTTGCAAATTAAAGGCTTGGTACCAACGTTTACCTGTAAGATGACAGTAGGAAAGCCAGAGTATGGGCAAGACAGAAGCGATGGCAATCATGTTATACATGTGTTCTGAGAAGAATGTAGGAATTTATGTTCAAAAACTATATTAAAGCTTTGTGGATTTATCATTAACACTGCTGCTACAAAATCAAAGTTTGTATTTTAAATATGTATTATTTGTTCCAAAATAGGATACTTGGTTATGTACCAGAATCATAGTATTATTTTAGTTTGTAAATTGTACATTTTTTTTACTAGACAATATAATGTAATCAGGATGACAATCATTTGCTATGTTGTTTGTGAAAGTGTATATATGCATTTTTTTCTACAGTGTTATGTATTGTAAATGTTTTATACCTTAATGTTCTCTTGCCATTAGTTTTTGAATTGTACCATTGACGTGTTTTTACTTTGTTATATTATTATATAGCATATCTTTGCACACCAATGCCTTTGTGCAGTATTTCCCAACAGTATTAGAATATTTTCAATGTAATAATTGTAATTGTGTATTTTTTTTGCAGATCTGCGTATGTAATCATTAAGTACCAATTTATATCAATAAAAATAAGTGTCTCTCAAACCTACTTTACAAAGTCTATCTTGTTCGAAATAATTCACATTCTGATCTTTAAAAAGGGACACTACCACTTACATAAGCTGTAACTAGATTACTTGTGCATTACAAACAAAAACACTTAAAAACACATGCTGTTTTTCTTTCAAGTAATTGCAAGTAAAAAGGAAAAATAAAGTTAGTTTTTTATGTTTCCATTTTTTTTAATTTATCCCCCCCCCCCATGAGGCAACATTTACCAGAATCTGTGCAAAGGTTTTTCTTTACTCTGGTTTACCTAACCTACAGTATTTAACAGTTAAGGAGGTAGAAGAGGGAATGTTTAGATCAGGCTACAGGGGTCTATTGTTCTCTAAGCTACCCAAGAGATGGCATCTGAATAGGATAAAACAGGGAGTTTAGAGACTTCTAATCTACACTCTGGTGATGTCCTTTGAATACATCCCACACAATACAATGGATTTGAGTATGTGATCGACCCACAGACTCCACTCTATGGCCATTGCAACAAAGCGAGAAGCAAGTGATGTGAACATTTTGGGGGGGGGGCAGTTTACCACACAGTTCACAAAACGGATGCACCCAGTGACACATGTAGAGTAAAATATTTTCTTAACTAAAAACATTCAGGAGAAACACAAAGTGTAAGATATCAGCAACATAAAATAAAGACATATCCTTTTTTGTGGTAGTGGGCCTTAACGCCGCAGGACGTACAATTACGTCCTGCATTAGGCGGGCTTTAACGCTGCAGGACGTAATTGTACGTTCTCGGCGTTTGCAGCCCCCCTCCGGCCCCCCTCCACCTCCTCCGGTCGCTCCCACGCTGATCTGACTCCCGCGGAGTCAGATCGGTGTGAACCCCTCCTCCCGGCGCACTGACGTCATCGCGCCGGTGGCGCGATAACGTCAGTTTCAGACTCTCCCCCCCCCCCCCCCCGCCGGCGCAGGGGAAGTGCCTGAAGGGGAGGGGGGATCCTTTGGATCCCTCTATCTCCCCATCGCCGGGGACCAGGCAGGCGGCTGTGGCCAGCATCGCTGGAAGGGTCACAGCCTGACCTTTCCAGAGATGTACGGGGTTAACCCCTTAGTTGCCAGGTCGCGGCCTGGCACCAATCGGTGCAAGACCGTGGCCTTTTTCCGGTGCGGGCCGCCATCTTGGATGGCAGCCCCCACCTCTGGGTCCCCCCCACGTCAACTGACTCATCGCGCCATGCATGATGATGTCAGTTAAGCGGGGAACCCCCTAGCTGCAAAGGGATTTCCTATGGAAATCCCAAAAGAGGAGATAAAGGGGTTCAAAGAGCCCCCCCTATCGCCTGATCGGTGGTAGCTAGGGGGTCATGTATGATATTGCTGGAAAGGCCAGAGCATGGCCTTTCCAATGATATCAAACATGAGCATGTTAAAAGTAAAATAAAAGTAAAAAAAAATAATAAACAAATATATATTTTTATTTTTTTTTATGCAGCACTATTGTTCACATTTCAATTATAATGTGAACAATGATGCTTCGCTAATGATTTTTTTTGGGGGGGGGGTTTAGCTAAAATCACGCAATTTCCCCCCCAAAAAAAATGGGTTCCCCGTTCTAATTTTTTTAACAAATCTACCCCATAGCATATGACCGCAAAGGCTCGGATAATATTTTTTTTTTAAAAAAACACTTTACACACTGTGGATGATTGAAAATTCACATTTTTTTTTTACATGTTTTGTTATACATATAATAATGATATATTATGAATCTTCCGAGTCTGGCGGAAAGAACGATATATAATTTGTCTGGGTGGTATAATAATACGTGACTTAAAACCGCGTTTAAAAACGGTCTAAATGAGCTCAGCAAACTTCTACTTCGAAACAGCGCCGAAGTTCTAAAATTACTCCCGTCCTTAAGGGGTTAAAATATCTGTGTGCAAAAGTTGTAAAAAGCCATAAATTCTGAAAAATCAGGATTTTTTTTATGTAGTTTGATGCGGTGATAGACCATTTAATACTATAAAATGCAGTACACATGGAATGTTGGCACCCTTGTAAATGCCAGAATTGCTCTAAGTATTTACCATTTTTGCTCCAATCACAAGAGAAAAGCTTTCTTTAGTGCAGGGATCTCAAACTCTGACTCCCCAGATGTTGATGGCCTACAATCCCCAGAATCCTTTGAATGAAATAGATGCCCAGAGAATGATGGGAGTTATAGTTCAGAAACATCTGGTGGCCAGAGTTCGAGATCCCTGCTTTACTGTGTATTGGATACTAGAGGTTCAAAAATATTTAACACTTTCAATAGCTAGGGATTTTACAAAAGGTCATGAGCCAGTGTTTTTTGGAAAATCATTTTTAGTTATTTACACATCTAAGAAATATTCACAATAAATGTCTTATTGTACTAACCTATTTAGCAGGCAGATATCACCATCTACAGGCCAAATTAGCTACTGCGTGTCTCGGTTCCGTGCAGGATCAACTGGGGAGATGTCCTTCAGATACATTCCCAGCTGTTTTTTTTAGTATAAGAATTTTATTCAGTTTTACATGAATACAGAAAGATGCATAACATTAATAACAATGGTATATAAACTTATACATTGGAAATGCACACATCAGATCAAATAAGTGTCAAAGTTGATAATATTAAACGTAGTTGAGCAACCTGGCAACCCATAAGGCTGCAACTAGGAGGTATAAGGAAAAGAGAGGGGAGAAACCAAAAGGGGAAAGACTACCGGGGAGTCCGCAGGAAAATTATTGAATCACACCAAATTTAGAACCACCATACAAGACAGGTCTAAATCGTATCAAGTACCTATATACACATCCCATATAAACCAGTGATCTCGGACCGAGAGCTGAATCCTGGCTACCGAAGCAGCAAGAGCGTCTAATGCCCAAACTTCACTCACTCTACTTTTAAGCCCCGCTATAGTCGGGAGGGAGGGAGATCGCCAGTGAACTGCTATAAGTGTATAAGCAGAAGTGAGAATGTGTGCTAGCAGCTTACTCCGGGCTACCGACATCCCCTTCGGGAACACTTGAAGTAAGAGAATTGTCGGGTCTAGGGTTACATCATTACCCACAAACTTATTTGCAAAGGTCACCACACCTTGCCAAAAGAGCTGTAAAGGAGGTCAGTGCCATCACATATGTATAAAAGAGCCCCGTGCTGCCGAGCAATGCCAGCAGACGGAAGATCTCGCGGACGAAAAATGGCTAAGTCAAGTACCAGCGGTATAATAATTCTTTCCTCGCTTCATGTAGAGACGCACACCTGAACTTTCCTCTATCTCTTGTAAAGGACTCAGCCCACCGCTCTTGAGATATAGAGATAATTAAGTCCCTTTCCCAAGTTGCCTGAAATTTATATTTCTGTAAAGGGGATGGGGCTGACCGCAACTTATAACATAAAGAGAGTAGTCGAGCTGGCTTACATGGTTTGACACAATAAGTTTCAAAAGGGGAAAGTGCAGGTATTGTGATCTTCCCAGGACCCGTCATGCCATATGTCGCAAGCAATGATTTAACCACTTCGATGCTGAGGACGCGCTCAGCGCGTCCTCAGCATTCCCGCTGGTATGCGGAGGACGCGCTGAGCGCGTCCTCCCATTGGGGTCAGCGTTCGGCCGGGTTCCGGCCGATCGCTGGCCCCCCCGGTGCGGGCTGACATCCTCGATGTCAGCCGCGCATCCGGGACCGCAGCCGCCGGAATTAGGTGTCATCGCGGCAGCGCGATGACACCTAATTCAGGCCCCCCCCCCGCATGTGCGGAGGAGGCGCCTGAAAGGGAGGGGGGGGAGAGGTCCTTCGGACCTCTCTCCCTCCCGATCGGCGGCTCTGCGGGGGTTAACCCAGGCATCATTTGGAAGGGCACAGCCTGCCCTTGCAAATGGTGCCTGGCATTAACCCCTGGGGAGCTGGATCGCGAATCGGCGCTGAAAAGCGCCGGTTCGCGATCCTTTCCCGGAGCTGGCCGACATCTTGGATGTCGGCCAAGCCTCCGGGAACTCCCCCTGAGGACTGGCGTCATCGTGCGTAGCACGATGACGCCAGTCCTGGACTTAACCCCTAACTGCCACCAACTGTGGAGATAGGGAGTTCCAATGAACTCCCTATCTCCCGATCCGTGGCAGTTAGGGGTTAATGTTTGGTATGGTTGGATCGGCCAGAGCATGGCCGTTCCAACGATACCATACACTACTGTGAAAAATGTTGTAAAAAAAAATAAAAATGAAAAATAAAAATAAAAATTTTTTTAAAAAAAAAATTATAAAAAAAAAATAAACACTTTTTTTTTCTTTTTTTTGTTTTGTTAATGCAGCAATATTGTTCCCATTTCAATTATAATGTGAACAATGATGCTGCACTAACAATTTTTGTATGCGGTGCGTTTGTTAAAAATAGTGTAATTTTCCCCAAAAAAAATGTAACGAGACCCCATCTCTAATTTTTTTAACAAGCGCACCCCATACAAAATATAACCGCAATTGCTCGCATGTTAAAATGTGAAAAAAAACACTTTACACATTGTAAATTATTGAAAATACATATTTTATTGCATTTTTTGTTATAATATACAGACATGACATAACGTATACATATAATAATGACATATTATGAATCTACCGAGTCTGACGGAAAGAACGATATATAACATGTCTGGGTAATATACTAAAATAAGCCTTCAAAACGCGTTTAAACATGATGAGCGAAACCAGTAAAAATGACCTCAGCACAGGGGCGGGAAAAGCCTCAGCAGCGAAAGGGTTAACCTGTAAATACGAGAATTGTAGAGGACGGGGAAAGGTATAGCGACCAGTGAGTGCAGGGTATGATAAGAATTCTCTCGGAGAGTACAAGTCCACCAGGCGCTTCACTCCAGAAGCTGCCCAGGGGCAAGCGTCAAAATTACGAATTTTAGGAGTTAGAGCCGTGAGTGGTGTCGCCAAATGAAGCGGGTGGTAGTGACAGAGGTGACTTCGTGCAGTATCCCAGAGACGTAAGAGCAGGTTAGCGAAAGGCGATAAATCTGGTAGATGGGGGCGAATATGTTTCGGGAGCCATACCACATCTGACATTCGATACATAGAAAATAACGGATATACGTGCAGAGTCCACTGTGGAGTGTTAGAAGGCAGTAGGGCTGAGCCCATCAGAGCCACGAGAGCCGCTTTATGGTAGAGAGAAATGTTTGGTAGGCGTAGACCCCCTTGAATGACTGAAGAGGACCTGAAAACTGACCCTGGGTTTCCTATTTTTCCATATAAACCGGTTAACGATTGCCTGTAGCGCTTTAAAAAAGGAAGGTTGCGGGGATAGTGGTAGAGCTCTAAATACATAAAGAATTTTTGGGAGAATGGTCATTTTAGCAACTGCGATCCTACCTAGCCATGAGAACTCTAGACGTGTCCATTTCGAACACAGCTCACGTATCGTCGACAGCATTGAACTATAATTCAATCGGTACAGATTGGGGCGCGAGAAGGAGATTATAATCCCTAAGTAGGTTAAATAAACCGCTCGCCAGTCATAACGATAGGCAGTTTTCAGAAAAAGGAGGTCTTTTAATGGGAGGTGGACACTTAAGGCTTGCGCTTTGGATATATTTATTTTATGATAAGATATTCTACCATATAAAGATAGAGAACTATGGAGATGTGGCAGGGACGTCATGGGGTCATTAAGGGTGAGGAGAACGTCATCAGCAAACAAACTGATCTTACTCTCCATTGGGCCGGTATTCACTCCTACAATCCTAGTGTCCGCACGTATAGCTTGTGCTAATGGTTCTAACGCCAAAGCGTACAGGAGAGGAGAAAACGGGCAGCCCTGGCGTGTCCCATTTGTAATAGCAGCAGTTTCAGACAAAAATCCCGCATTTAACACTTGCGCAGATGGGGAGGAGTACAAGGTAAAAATTGCCGTTATGAAAGGCAAAGGAAAATTAAATTTGAGGAGGACATGGCATAGGAACATTCAATTTAACCTATCAAAGGCTTTTTCCGTGTCCCAGGAGAGCAAAAGGCAGGGTTCAGAGTCACGGTTAACACAGTAGTCCATTATATTGAGAAGTCGAACAGTGTTATCAGTGCCTTGACGACCCTGAATAAAGCCCACCTAGTCATCCACCACTACCTCAGGGAGCAGTGGCGCCAATCGATTTGCTAAGATTTTGGCATAAATTTTAATGTCGACATTTAATAAAGTTATGGGGCGGTAGTTTGAGCAAATGGTGGGGTCTTTTCCCTGTTTCGGCAGAGTGACTATCGTGGCTCTGAGGGGGCCACACCTGTTTCAAACAGGGAGTTGAATAACGACAACATATGTGGGGACAATTGTTCCACAAATGTAGTGTAATATTTTGAAGAAAATCCGTCGGAGCCAGGAGATTTTCGAGGAGGCAAGAGCCTCTGATAGTTCTTTGACAGAGATTGGTCTGATCAGGGTGTCATGGCACGTAGGAGAGAGTTGAGGGAGGTCTACAGATGTCAGGTAAGAAAATACTTCTGATAGGGAGGGTTGGTGTGTATTTTCATCTAGGTGAAGATTATACAATTGAGCGTAATATTCAGCAAATCGATTGGCAATTTGTTGTGGCTGCATTACATAATTATTAGGCGTGGTAAGCTTCACAATTTTGGTCCTCGTTAAATGGACCTTCAGTTTATTAGCTAGGAGTCGACCCGTTTTATTGCCATATATGTAAAATTTTGCGTTAAGGCGTCGTGCCCTCCACGCATACTCTTTCTTATGTATATCCCCAAGTTGTGACAACAATGAACTCAGTTGGGCCGCTAGAGGCGGGGTAGGAGCCAATTTATGTTGAGACAAAATCCTATCTATTGAAACATGGGCACTAGGCCCGGTGTGAGCGCACTTAACTTAATCACTAGGTAACTTGTAACTTGAATAGGGATTTTCAACGGTATTCTGGATACTCGTAGTTGGAGAATCATAATCAATTGAGCCTATTAATAAAAAATAAAAAGCTCCATGGTGCAATATCGTTTGAATAATCAGGTTATAAAAGATAATAAAAGACCAATCGTGTGTGTCAAGAACTCACAAGTGTAGAGCCCTAGGCTCAGATGGTAACGCCTTTTGACCACTCTGGGGGGTCACACCCCTTCTGTAGGATTCTTTACACTTTATTTAGCAATGGGTTTGTCCGTGGGAGACTTCTTTAGCACTTAAAGGGAAAGAAAGACTTCCATTACGCAGACATCAGCATTCTTGTGGCATACTAGTAAATAACGAATGGATACTCACAATTTGTTGAGCCTCTTAGAAAAGTGGCTCAGTATGATAGCTTGCATGGAATCGAAATCCAATAGGCAGGTCCCAAGCTGGAGATTATTGGAGAATGTAAAAAAATCAATGGCAGGATATTGTACTGAAAAGAGCAACGAACTGGAAGTAAAAGTAAACCATTTAATCTAAAATCCACATAAAATAAACAAAAGAGAGACGCGTTTCGCCTAAGCAAACTGTAGGCTTCCTCAGTCCTGTGTGGTGTGTTAGTTCCCATGCAGCTATTAAATAGCCGCTTCATGATGGCTAATGTTTGTCACCTGTAGTTGGCAATCGCTAGTGCGTTCCAACTCTGCTTCCGGCGTGTGTTCCACAACATGACTTCCGGTCACGTGATTGGATGTTAGGTGCAATTCCGGTTTGCGGCATGCGTTCCAAATCTGGCCCGCGGCATGCGCTCCAAAAGTTCCAACCTCCAAACATAGCCTCCGGTCACAAGGGCCCAAATTCCATCTGCCTCTCACCACAGTGTGTGCGGTCCGCACTCTGGGGGTCACCCCCACTAAGCCACGCTGCCAAAGAGAGTCACAAATCAACCCAACAACAGTGCATAAAAAATCAACAATCTCCACCATATAGACCACAACACAATTGAATATGCGGTCAGCTAGCCAGTGGATAGGGTGGACAATATCGATAATAAAATATAGATATTGGTAGTAGGTTGGATAATTGAATCAACAATTAATGACATATACAGTGTATAAAAAATCAGCAATCTCCACCATATAGACCACATGTCAGGATCCCTGGCTGTAGCCATTCTGGAACCCCCCCCTGGTGGTACATTTCATGTTCTGCTCCTGTCATGCAAAGTAACAGTTAAAACACCTGACACACACACAGGCACACAGATAAAGGTGTCACGCCCCAGCCAGACCTTTGCTGGATCATTACAGCTCTTGTGCTGAGAGAGTGAGGTGCTACTAACTCGCTGCTCTGCTGTACCAATCTGTTCCTGTTTATTATTTAGGTTTTCTGCAACTCCACCATCATCCTTCTGAGAATCATCCGGTCAGTTTATTTCCATATCATCCTCCATACCCCTTCCCACCTGCTTATCAGTGCAGGACACTGCATCCTGGGCTCATACCCCTGCCATCCATGTGCCACCCAGGTACCATCCCCATGATCCTGACACCACAACAGAATTGAATGTAATGTCATGCGGTCAGCTGGCTGGTAGATAGTATGGACAATATCGATAATGAAAAAATAGACATTGATAGTGGATAGGATAATTAAAAACATAAACAATAACAACATATACAGTCTATAAAAAATGGCATAACTCAAAATCGGCATTGAGGCCATTTGGTTCAAGGGTATTCAGTGTATAGATCCATTTCATTTCAGTTTTTGCTAATTTTAAGTCAAGATCTTCCCCCCTCCAATTTTTGGTTACCTTCTCAATACCAAAAAATTCTAAACCCATTGGACTATTATTATGTTTAAATTTGAAATGATTAGAGACACAATGTTTCTCATAACTTCTATTAATATTGTTAATATGCTCATTAACTCTAACTTGTAATGCTCGTGTAGTCTTACCTATATAATATTTATTGCAGGGGCATCGTAATGCATAAATAAGATATTTAGAGAAACAAGTCAATTTATCTCTAACCTTATAGTTGTTTTGACCAACACAAAATGTAGTAATATGTCTTTTCTTGCTATGCGATTTCCTGCAACTAATGCAGTCTCCACATCCATAGAACCCAGATGTTAATCCGAACCAATTTATCTGTTCCTTCTGTTCCCGTAGATGGTTATGTACTAATTTTTGTCTTAGACTGCCTCCACCTCTATAGATAACTTGGGGTTGATTAGGTAAAATATCTCTAAGTACGGGATCCTCTTTTAATATTGGCCAATATTTCTGTATATATTTTTATTTCCAGCATTATAATCCATAACAATGGGTAAATCAAATTGATCAGTTCTTTCTTTGACTTTGTATTGTAATAGCATATTTCTATCCGAATTACGGATTTCCTCCCTTGTGTGTTCTAATTCCGTCCTCACATATCCCTTCTCTACAAAGTCATCCATTAATTTCTCCGACTGCTTCTCAAATTCTCGGATCTCAGTGCAGTTTCTCCGAAGACGAGCCGAGAATTTGAGAAGCAGTCGGACCTCTCTCCCTCCCGATCGCCGGCGTTGCGGGGGTTAATACAGGCACCATTTGGAAGGGCACAGCCTGCCCTTCCTAACGGTACCTGGAATTAACCCCATGGGGGCTGGATCACGAATCAGCGTATATCGGCGATAACTATGTCTGCATTGATTGGCATCTGGACCCCTGCATCTCCAGACCTGTGGCAGCTATAGGGTCATGTGATGCATCATTGGAAAGGCATGACCAGGTTGTATGTAAAAAGATTTTCTTTTTATCATTTTGTTTTTTACTCTTAACAAAGCACCATTGTTCACTTATCAACAATGATGCTGAAATAAGTTACTGAGTGTTATTACACATTGTTCCATCAAAAACACCGCACTACAGCAAGGAGCACTGGGTGGTCTTTGGAACCCCGCATCTCTAATTTTCACATCGCACAAGGTCAGGTGAGGGGTCATTGGAAAGGTCAGTCCAATATAAATTGAAAGGAAAAAGGTTTTATTTTTAGTTCCAAAGCAATGGCATTGTCCATTTGTCAAGTATAAAATGAGCAATACACTGCCATTAAACTTGCTCCTGGCGTGGGAAAAGAAGAGGTGAGTAATGGGCCATTACTCACCTCTTCTTTTCCCACGCCAGGAGCAAGTTCAATGTTTTATACAGTAATATTATTCATAAAAACAATCCTCCAAAACACAAGAGAAAATTTAATTTATTTTTTTTCCAGTTATGGTTAACAGGATTACCCCAGAGAATATATAACCACAAAGGTTTGGATGATAAAGTGAAAATTTTACTTGCTGCAAATAATTGAAATCTGAAATATAATTTTTTTCCTTCTATCATTCGGACGGGACATGACATACACATAGAAATAGATTTTGAATATGCCGAGTCTGCTGAAATCAATATACACAGAGTGCGCCGCATCCGTGTAGCGGCCTGTCTGCGTGATGACGTGAGGTCAGACACAGCACATTTGCGATGTCCATCACGTTGACGCTCAGAAGTTTTTTTTGGTCTGGCTTACTGTACTTGTCATTTAATTTTAATTTTGTTTCCCATATTTCCCTTTTTCTCTACATCCGCCAAAAAAAAAACAGACCGTGTGGTGTCTACAGTATCTTCCGTCAGTACATCTGTCCGTTATGCACGCAGGCAGAGTGCGCTCAGACTGCATTCGTTTGACATTAGCCTTACTTGTGGTCCCAGCTTACTACTGTGGAGAGGTGAGGCCATGTGTAAGAGCAGAGATGAGCCCCTAGGCCAAACCTTGCCCATCAGCCCCTGGTAATAGCACATTGGAAGAGGAGAAGGGGCAGAGGCACACCAAACCTTTTAGTTCAAGGCTGAAACCGAATCAGGGTTTGAGGGGAAATCACCAGAAAAATCCAACATGGACTGGGATATTTACTTTTTGCCAGGGTCATTGCCTCCAGGAACCAAAATATGAGTGTCCAAAAAAAGGAAGAATCACGATTACTGCAGCTTGGTTCTGGCTTCAGCAGAACTCTCATAAGCAGGCTAGAAATTCCACCTGACAAGGAGTCCAGAACCACAGAATCAACCTCCTTCCGGAGAGAAGCAAAGCGAAGAAGCTTTGTGTTAAACTTTGAGGCCATTAAAGCTATGACTGGAAAACCAAATTGGTGTCAGAATCGTCAGAACTTGTGGAAGGCCGAGCCCTGCATTTTGTTGTCCTCCTGACATTGCCACGCCATTCTCTGACGTCCGATACAGACGAAAGGAGCATCGAAAAGAAAAAAAAAAATCTGAGGTTCCAGGAATCACGCCGAATCTCTTGAGATCGTGTTTTTGACGTAAGTTACAAATTTGCATAGGCTGAAAAAAAGACAACCGTCCTACGGGTTCAGCCATTCACACATCACCTACTGCTGTTGATCCAAAAGAAGGCAAACCCCCCCCCCCCCAGTATGTAGCGCTCTCCAATATGCAAGATACTGGGAAGAATTCCTTCTTGACCTCAGAATGGCAGATTTCTCCCTGGATCAAGCAGATTTTATCCACATATTAAATATTTTAACCCTTAATATTATGTTTTTGCAGGAAGTCATAGTCGTCGTCTGACCCAACCACCTCAACAGGCAGTGAATTCCACAGCTTTATTGTTCTCACCGTAAAATAACCCTTCCTATGCTTTAGGCTGAATTTCCTTTCGTCCAGTTTAAATGGGTGACCTTGTGTCCTGTGTGTCCTTAATGAATAGGACTTCAAACAACAGTTTACAATGGCCCTGTATATTTTATATAAAGTTATTAGATCCGCTCTAAAGAGCCGTTTCTACAAACTAAACAGGTTTAAGCTCGTTAGCCTTTCCTCATAACTTCTTCCATTCCCCTTATTAATTGTCAGGGCTCGGCGGGCTGAGACTTATTTAAGGTGTTTTATTTCTGACGCACAGGATGATTGGGTTACTCTGTTACCATGGGCAGAATTTGCGTATAACAACGCCACTTCACAGTCGACAAAATTTTCTCCTTTCGAAATAGTCACGGGTATGCATCCCACTATTTTTCCATCCTCGTTCTCCCCCCAGAACATTCCTGCCCTGGAGGAACACCTAGATAAGCTCCGGGTTATTTGGGAGAAGACCAGGTTGAATCTAGAATCCGCTTCCTTGAGCCAGAAGCGGGCGGCTGATCGGAGGCGCAGACCTCCACCAGTGTACCATGTGGGTGACAGGGTTTGGCTCAGCACACGCCACATTCGTCTGAAGGTCCCGTCTATGAAATTCGTGCCTCGTTTTATCGGTCCGTATACAATACTCCGATGTATCAATCCCGTAGTATACGCACTGCAATTGCCTGTCTCTTTGCGTATTCCCAACTCCTTTCATGTCTCTTTATTAAAGCCGCTCTCCTGCAACCGTTTTACTCGCCCTGACTCCCCTCCTCCCCCTGTGGTGGTTGATGGGACTCCCGAGTATGAAATTGAGTCCATCTTGGATTCCCGTTATGTCCGCAATCGGTTGCAGTATTTGGTTCATTGGACTGGCTATGGCCCCGCGGATCGCACATGGGTTTCGTCACGTGACGTTCATGCTCCTCGATTGGTCTCCGCCTTTCATCGTCGTTTTCCCGATCGCCCGGCTCCTGGCCGCCCGGTGGGCGTTCCTCAAGGCGGGGGTGCTGTCAGGGCTCGGCGGGCGCCGCCGGCTCGGCGTCCCGCCGGGTCGCCGACCCGGCATCCTTCTTCCCAGCTCCGGGGTCGGCGTCCTCTCCGAGTCCTGTGTGCGCGCAGTAGGCGCGCGCGCCGTCGGCAGTTCCGGATTTAGCCCTCCCGGCGGCGCGACGTCACCTATCTCCATGTGACCGCGAAGGACCAATCAGCAGGCAAGGCACCAGATTTAAACTTGCTTTTCCCATTCCTCAGTGCCCTTTCGTGGTTTTGCCTGTCTGACCCTTAAGTGCTCGTTTATTTCACTCAATTTGACTTACTGTGTATGACCTGGCTATCTCTCTCGACTTGTGTACCTCTATACCCCTTGACCCGGCTTGTTACTCGACTCTGTTTTCGCCTATACCCTATTGCTTTCTGATATACGTTCCTGGCTTACCAGCGTTTACACCAGCCACTCTAAGGACTGGTTCCTGTCCTCCTTGTGTCCCTGCCTTATAGGTTCACCTCCTGTTTGTGCGAAACCCAGCCACTATAAGGACTGGTACCGCATTGTGACTCTATCTTGCTTTACCGGCACTGCCGTTACGTACCCTTGGTTGGTGTTGGCCTGAAGACAGGGCAGCCCTCATTATTTGTGTTAACCCAGCCACTACAAGGACTGGTTTCTCTTCTACGTACTCGAGGCTCCTGTTTTCACTTAGGGCTAACCGTTCGTCCACCCTCAGGTACGTGAGCGTGCCTGACATTAATTTAGTTGTCTCTGCACTTTTCCTAGCGCCATAATATCCGTTCTTAAGACAGGTGCCAAAAATTGCTCGGCATATTCACGGTGCGGTCTTACCATTGATTTATAGAGGCAAAATATTTTTATTCCGAGAGTGAATTCCCCTTTTAATGCATGACAATACCTTGCTGGCCTTGGCAACTGCGGTTTCACATTGAGCTTTGTTACCTAGTTTGAAGTCTATGATTATTCCCAAATCCTTCTCCTGCTTGGATTTCCCTAACTCCGTACCATTTAGGGTATAAGTTGCCTGTGTGATTTACTCCAAATGCATAACCTTGCATTTATCTACATTAAATTACATCTGCCATTTAAGTGCCCAGTCCCCCCAATCTATCTAAATCCCTCTGCATCGAAGTAACATCCTGCTCACATTGTATTACTTTTCCTAGTTTTGCGTCCTCTGCAAACACTGACACATGACTTTCGATACCTATCTCTAAGTCATTTATAAATAAATTGAATAGAATTGGTCCTATAACAGACCCCTGAGGGACACCACTTACCACTGATGTCCATCTTGAAAATGTACCATTTATGACCACTCTCTGTACCCTACCTTTTAGCCAGTTTTCTATCCAAGAACAAGTATTTTCATCTAGACCAATTTTTCTTAATTTAAATAGTAACCTCTTGTGTGGAACTGTGTCGAAAGCTTTGGCAAAATCCAACTCAATCACATCCACTGCGACCCCCTGATCTATACTTCTACTTACTTCCTCATAGAACGCAATTAAGTGCGAAATGTGCTGTGCTTCAGCTATCTGGAAAACCTGATCTGTTGGGGATACTTGAGGACCATGGTTGGGAACCACTGATCTAGACCAATTTTTCTTAATTTAAGCAGTAACCTCTTGTGAGGAACTGTGTCGAAAGCTTTTGGCAAAACCCAAGTAAATCTCATTTACTGCGACCCCCTGATCTATACTTCTACTTCTTCATTAGAATGCAATTATGTTAATCTGACATGAATTGTGCGCTTCATAAATCCATGGTGATTTTTGCTAAATACATTATACCTCCCAATGAATTCTTGCTGAATACTATCCTTTAGTAACGGACGGATTTGATAATATTCAATTGAAATATTACAGAATAGAGAAAATATTGTGTTTATAGCAGGGCTATTCCCAAGAACCAGACAATACAGATTTTGAGATCATCCAAACAGGGTCTATATTGGTACAGAGATGCAGCTCCTTTTCTACACACAAACGAATAGATAATCCCATTATGTTTAACGAACAATGGAAAGTGCTAAACATTTCGGCTCTGGGAAAATCCCAGGGAGCTTCCCCTCAAGCTTTGATGGGTTAGTAGCAGATAGTGCAGGGGTGTGGAAATTTAAAAAAAATCTACTTGTCCAACGGACTAAGTGGTAGTCCAACCTACTTGTCCCTCAGGACGATCTACTTGTCCTGATAAGAAAAAATATTTCAACAAAATAGTGTTTAGAGGTCTTTATTCATAACAGCGTGCACATAATTTGAGTTAGATTGCAAGCTGTATTAATTAAATACATATAAATTACTGCCAATTCAATCTCAATAGTATCAAGCCCAGATACATATATACAGACCAGATCATGCCCACTCAAGATACATATACAGAGACCTCAGCCCAAATCATGCCCACAGATATATATATATATCAGACCAGATCATGCCCACGGATATAGACCTCAGACCAGATCATGCCCACAGATATAGACCACAGACCAGATAATGCCCACAGATATATATCAGACCAGATAATGCCCACAGATATATATATCAGACCAGATCATGCCCACAGATATATTCCTCAGACCAGATAATGCCCTTATCGTGCAGCCTGCCTTTATATTGCACGCTGCATACCTTGCCCTTATGATGCAGCCTGCCTTAATATTGCACGCTGCATACCTTGCCCTTATGATGCAGCCTGCCTTTATATTGCACACTGTGTAACTTGCCCTTATGATGCAGCCTGCCTTTATATTGTACACTGTGTAACTTGCCCTTATAATGCAGCATGCCTTTATATTGCACACTGCATACCTTGCCCTTATGATGCAGCCTGCTTTTATATTGCACACTGTCTAACTTGCCCTTATGATGCAGCCTGCCTCTATATTGCACTGTGTAACTTGCCCTTATGATGCAGCCTGCCTTTATATTGCACGCTGCATACCTTGCCCATATGAATCAGCCTGCCTTTGCATTGCACACTGCATACCCTGCCCTCGGGATACAGTTATGCTTCACACAATACAGAGGGCTCAGATGCTGCAGGGAAGAGCTTGTGCGTCCCATGGGTGGAAGTGGGGGAGGGAAGTGCTGGCCATGTTACTGATGATGTCATCCTTGTTACATAGTATCAAGTTGCCAGACCCGATACAAATGACTTGAAGTTAGCAGAGAGACTGAAGGTGCGTTAAGTGAATGGGGGGGTGTACTGCATGTCAGTGCAGTGAGGAAGGGGGGGGGTTTGATTTATTTTTCTTGAATGGATACATGGATATCATTGTATGAAAAGCAGCAGCTGCGAGGTGAGGGCATGTGTCACCAATGACCGTGTGTGTAAGAGCGGCATGAGGCTGCTGAAGCTAAGCTCCCCTTCCTCTCTGATGCGATGTAGGTGGCAGGGATCGCACCACTCAGTGAGATAGAGAGGAAGGAACGTCCGTGAGAGTGGGTGTTCCTTCCACTCTCTGTGCTCAGTGTACAAAGTGCGATCCTCCTATGGAGGATCGCGCTTTGTATCCTGATGGTGCTCGTGTGCCGGGAGCAGTCCAGCGGGGCTTCTTGCCCGCCGGACTGCATCTCAAAAAAATCTTCATGTCCCGGGTGTTGGGCGATAGAATTCCCACACCCCTGTAGTGTTTTGTAGGTTGTCCCCATAGAGCAATCTGTTCCCATGAAGGGGATCGGAGCAGCTAGGCCCAGAAATTTGTGGCTCCAGACACTGGGGTCACTGTGGAAAGGGGAAATCCTGGGGACAGCGGGATAATCCTGGGGAGTCCCAACAGGAAATAAAAGACTGGTGCATGAGGGAAACCATGGGGCAATGTCACCATCCAGGGGAAACATCCCACAAAAGGGAGAAAACGTTTTAAATCTCTGTGGCTGGGAAAGTATTCAAGGGGTTACTGGCACGGACCTGGAGACCAGAGGTTACAGTCACCTCTATAATTCCCAAGCATACATTTTGAACCTTTCTTGAACACAGGGACCACATCAGCTTTTCTCCAATCCTCTGGTACGATTCCTGAAAGAAAAGAATCTTGAAAGATTAAGAACAGGTTTACATATTTCAACATATAGCTGCCTCAGTACTCGCGGATGAATTCCTTCCAGCCCAGGGGCTTTATTTTATTTACATTCACGTTTAGTTTGCTGCAACACCTTTTCTTGAGTCAACCAATTTCATTAGTAAATTTTTAATCAATGATTTGCAGGTCTCCGGTTATAGGTACTTTGACAAATACTGAAGAAAAAGAATCATTCAAAATTTCTGCCTCATCTCAACCTTCTGTTAATAATACCCCATACTCAGATTTTAGTGAACCCACACTGGCGCTCTTGGTTTTTAGAATTTATGCGCCTAAAGAATCTTTTAGGGTTGGTCTTGCCTATTTTAGCCCATCCAATCACTTTTTTTACATGCTTTATTGGCTGCCTTAGAGGATGCCTCAGATTTAAAAGCTGTGAACGCCTTTTTATCCCCCCCCCCCCCATTTCCTTGGTTACCTCTTTACTGAGCCACATTGGTTTCAGTCTTTTTCTTTTCGATTTATTATCCAGTGGAATATTCTGGGACCTGTACTTTTCTAGTGTTAAAGATATTCCACTTATACTCATTGTTTTTCCCATGAAAGAGTTTTTGCCAGTTACCGAAGTTAGCCTTTTTATAACCAGGGCTCAAAATTTCAAGTCCTGAGCTACCCACCAGGCCTTCAGAGTTACTTGCCACCATTTGCCTTGCCTAACCCCCTTCCCTGGGCTTAACTCTGCCCCTAAAAGCAGCTTTTTAAATTATCTTATGAAATGACACTTGAAGGTTTTATTCAGAAGTTACAAAAATAAATATTAATACCCAGACAGTTACAGTTACATCAGACCCCAGATACATGTATACCCAGAGCCAGCATTGCCGGCACGACTCTGGTTACCGTTGGAGCCGTGACTCCATGTGGAAAATTCTAGGAGGGGGGGGTGGCATTTTTTTTGCCACTGTTGCCCTCTTTTCCCCAATGTATCCACACTTGTCTCAGAGGCAACTGAGAGGCCCAGAGGCTGGCGGAGAGTGACTGCACTGATAGTCCGATACACGACGCCAGGAGTAGAAGGATGGGAGAGAAATCAGGATGTGTAGTGCACCACTTGGGTGGTTCTGCAGTGGCAGGCTGGCAGCTCGTCTCTGGACAAGATAAATGCACCACCAGGGCACAGAGAGGTTAGAAACTTGCCTGTATGACTTTTGTGGCCGCTTTCTCTGGCTCCCCGCATGATCACCTGCAGCAGCCTATCTCGATGACACCTGACTGGGTGTCAGGGACATGAGGTAGCAGGGGGGGAGGGAAGAGGAAAAGGTTGGCTAGTCCTGATCTTGCGCACACAAACAGATTTGCCCCCTTGAGCAAAGATGTCAGGTGTAGCAGTACTGGAGGAGGCTGCTCCCTCTAACAGCAGGGGGATCAGCCCACCAAGTAAGGGAGGAATAAAGAGGGCAAGTAAGCCTAGACAGGTTGTGGTGGTAGGGGACTCTATTATTAAGAGAGTAGACAGGGCAATCTGTCGCTCTGATCACCTTAACCGGACAGTTTGCTGTCTGACGGGTGCCCGTGTTAGGCATGTGGGTGAGAGAGTTGATAGATTATTGGGAGGGGCTGGAGATGACCCAGCTGTCATGGTCCATATTGGTACCAATGACAAAGTAAGAGGAAGATGGAAGGACCTGAAGAATGAGTTCAGGGAATTAGGAAGTAAACTGAAGAAGAGGTCCTCCAAGGTAGTATTTTCTGAGATACTACCTGTGCCATGCGTTACAGTGGAAAGGCAGCGAGAGATCAGGGAGGTCAATGCATGGCTTACGGCTAGGGTCAGAGGAATGCATTTTTCACATCTACAGTCAAAAAGTGCGTTGATGCGTCCGAATGCATTTTTTTCACGGAGAACGTGATAGCGGTCATACGATGCACACTTTCAGCTGGATTTTTTACGGATCCAAACCAGGAAACTTTGGGTGTCTGGACATTCTGTTGGCCGGACTTGAGCAGCGTCTGATGTCTCCTAATCACGTACACATGCCGCTATGCGGACGCAGTGCACTCTGTACGTCAGTACTAGTGGTTTGGCGTTCTTGCAAAAATGCATTTGTTTGCCGCTTACGTTGCGCGGCCGAACTTTCGTGCGGCCGTACTTCGTGTGTGGGCCTGCGTTGGACATCATTTGCTACTACCACGGCCATAATAAAGTGCGGCTAAACGCACGTTCGCACTGCGTTTGTCTGACCCCAGCATTAATCTTGGTGCAGGAAGGAGGGCTTTGGGTTTTTAGAGTACTGGGCTCATTTTGCACTGGGGTACAATCTGTATTGTATAGTCGTGATGGACTGAATGGAAGAGGGTCTGCTGTGGTGGGGGACAGGATGGTTAAAACGTTGAAGACCTTAAACTAGTGGAAGGGGGGAGGGATACAATAGCTTACAAAATGGAGACAGAACAGATAGCGGAAGGGTTTCAGCTCAGACTAAGGGGGTGGAGCTGGGGGATGGGTAATGTCAGAACAGTGGAGGCATGCAATGTAAAGTCGCATTCAGCATGTGTGGGTAGAGACAACATTAAATGTATGCTTGCTAATGCAAGGAGCCTCAATAACAAGATGGGGGAACTAGAGGCAATAGAATACACTAAGCAATACGACATAATAGGAATAACAGAAACATGGTGGGATGAAACCAGGGGTCAAGTCCTGGGAAAAAAAGTCAGGGAACTCACCCACGAATTCCACAACCCCTATTACCTGAAGAAAAAATATATATAATCACGAGTATAGCCGGACGAGCCGGTGATACCATTTTTATTGGGTTAACTTTACATTTAAAAGACAAGCTTTCAAGAGTGTAAACTGGAAACTATACTGATCAGTGAAAGGTATCACTACGTACAGGTATACTCGCGATTTTGGCAACTGGACTAACGCGTTTTATATATAATCTATATATATATCCAGGCCCAGACCCCCCAGAATTATATACACAGCACTGGACCCCCAGAATAATATACACGGCACTGGTTATATGGATATATTTTCCCAGTTCACATGGATATAATTGCCCCAGCTCTCATGGATATTGCCCCCAGGTCTCATGGATAATGCCCCCAGGTCTCATGGATAATGCCCCAGCTCTCATGGATGATGCCCCCAGCTCTCATGGATGATGCCCCCAGCTCTCATGGATAATGCCCCCAGGTCTCATGGATAATGCCCCCAGGTATCATGGATATATGCTCCCAGGTCTCATGGATAATGCCCACAGGTCTCATGGATATTGCCCCCAGGTCTCATGGATAGTGCCCCCAGGTCTCATGGATATATGCTCCCAGGTCTCATGGATAATGCCCACAGGTCTCATGGATAATGCCCCCAGGTCTCATGGATAATGCCCCAGCTCTCATGGATGATGCCCCCAGCTCTCATGGATAATGCCCCCAGGTCTCATGGATATTGCCCCCCGGTCTCATGGATAATGCCCCCAGGTCTCATGGATATATGCTCCCAGGTCTCATGGATAATGCCCACAGGTCTCATGGATAGTGCCCCCAGGTCTCATGGATAGTGCCCCCAGGTCTCATGGATAGTGCCCCCAGGTCTCATGGATATATGCCCCCAGCTCTCATGGATACTGCCCCCAGGTCTCATGGATATTGCCCCCAGCTCTCATGGATATTGCCCCCAGCTCTCATGGATATATACCCCCAGGTCTCATGGATATATGCCCCTAGGTCTCATGGATAATGCCCCAGGTCTCATGGATATTGCCCCCAGGTCTCATGGATAATGCCCCCAGGTCTCATGGATATTGCCCCCAGCTCATGGATACTGCCCCCAGCTCATGGATATTGCCCCAGCTCATGGATAATGCCCCCAGCTCATGGATATTGCCCCCAGCTCATGGAAATGCCCCAGCACATGGATATGCCCCCAGCTCATGGAAATGCCCCAGCTCATGGATATGCCCCAGCTCATGGATATACCCCAGCTCATGGATATACCCCAGCTCATGGAAATGCCCCAGCACATGGAAATGCCCCAGCACATGGATATGCCCCCCAGCTCATGGAAATGTCCCCCAGCTCATGGATATGCCCCCCAGCTCATGGAAATGCCCCAGCTCATGGAAATGTCCCAGCTCATGGAAATGTCCCCCAGCTCATGGATATGCCCCCCAGCACATGGAAATGCCCCAGCACATGGAAATGCCCCCCAGCTCATGGAAATGCCCCAGCACATGGATATGCCCCCCAGCTCATGGATATGCCCCCCAGCTCATGGATATGCCCCCCAGCTCATGGAAATACCCCCCAGCTCATGGATATGCCCCCCAGCTCATGGATATGCCCCCAGCTCATGGAAATGCCCCAGCTCATGGATATACCCCCCAGCTCATGGAAATGTCCCCCAGCTCATGGATATGCCCCCCAGCTCATGGAAATGCCCCAGCTCATGGAAATGTCCCAGCTCATGGAAATGTCCCCCAGCTCATGGATATGCCCCCCAGCACATGGAAATGCCCCCCAGCTCATGGAAATGCTCCAGCACATGGATATGCCCCCCAGCTCATGGATATGCCCCCCAGCTCATGGAAATACCCCCCAGCTCATGGATATGCCCCCCAGCTCATGGATATGCCCCCCAGCTCATGGAAATGCCCCAGCACATGGATATGCCCCCCAGCTCATGGAAATGCCCCAGCTCATGGATATACCCCCCAGCTCATGGAAATGTCCCAGCTCATGGAAATGCCCCCCAGCTCATGGATATGCCCCCCAGCTCATGGATATGCCCCAGCACATGGAAATGCCCCCCAGCTCATGGAAATGCCCCAGCACATGATATGCCCCCAAGCTCATGGATATACCCCCCAGCTCATGGAAATGCCCCCCAGCTCATGGATACTGCCCCCCAGCTCATGGATTTGCCCCCCCAGCTCATGGATATGCCCCCCAGCGTTACATGGATAGTGCCCCCAGCTCATGGAAATGCCCCCCAGCTCATGGATACTGCCCCCCAGCTCATGGATACTGCCCCCAGCTCATGGATTTGCCCCCCCAGCTCATGGATATGCTCCCAGCGTTACATGGATACTGCCCCCAGCTCATGGATTTGCCCCCCCAGCTCATGGATATGCCCCCCAGTGTTACATGGATTTGCCCCCCCAGCTCATGGATTTGCCCCTCAGCTCATGGATACTGCCCCCCAGCTCATGGATATGGCCCCCAGCGTTACATGGATAGTGCCCTCAGCTCATGGAAATGCCCCCCAGCTCATGGATACTACCCCCAGCTCATGGATACTGCCCCCAGCTCATGGATTTGCCCCCCCAGCTCATGGATACTGCCCACCAGCTCATGGATATGCCCCCCAGCGTTACATGGATAGTGCCCCCAGCTCATGGAAATGCCCCCCAGCTCATGGATACTGCCCCCCAGCTCATGGATACTGCCCCCAGCTCATGGATTTGCCCCCCCAGCGTTACATGGATACTGCCCCCAGCTCATGGATTTGCCCCCCCAGCTCATGGATATGCCCCCCAGCGTTACATGGATTTGCCCCCCCAGCTCATGGATATGCCCCCCAGCTCACCTCTCTGTGCCCGGCGGCTGCGTGCTTCCTGTTAGAACGGCCGCTGACAGGAAGTGCAGCCGCTCGCCTGGGATCGATGAAACAGCCAGGCGAGCGGCTCCACTTCCTGTCAGCGGGCCGTTCTAACAGGAAGCACGCAGCCGCCGGCAATGTGCGGCGGCCGCCTGCTCCAGCCTTTCGGGCTCGGGCCACAGCGGGAACGCTGCGTTCCCGCAGCGTTCCCGCTGTGGGAGAAGTGCGGGAACACCGTTCCCGCTCGACTCGAGCCCTGGATGAAACGCATGACTGGGTTGTAAACTTAAATGGTTTTAGAAGGGATAGGAAACATAAGAAAGGGGTTGGAGTGTGTTTGTATGTAAATCAGGATTTAGAGCCAAATATTACACACCTGGAAAGCAATGAGGGAAATGTGGAATCCTTATGGGTAAATATTTCTTTGGGGAATAAACAGGGAAGTCAACTATTGGTTGGCATAGGCTATAAACCACCTAATATAGATAATGATGAGGAAGAACAACTGTTAGAGAAAATTAGGAAGGCTGCACATCGTGGTAGCACTTTAATGGAGATTTTAATTACCCGGACATTAATTGGGATATTGGGACTAGTAATTCAGTGAAGGGAATCCAGTTTCTGAACCTTTTAAATGATACCTTCATGAAACAACTGGTAGAAACACCAAATAGAGTGGGTAACTTATAAAACAAGCAGGTCAGCGCCACAAATCACGTCCACCACCAATCTCCCAAAAGCTTGATCAAACACAGTGGTCTTCCCTATACCAGGTGAATGAAAGAAACATATACGTATCTTGATCAGCGCAATAAAAATTGCTATCAGGATCTTGGTGTCTCTCATAGATCAGCAGACCATATTTTGGTACGTAAAACAAAATATAAACATACACAATGGTGAAGTATATCAAATATTAGGGGTGAACCAAAATGAAAATTTGGGACCGAAACCGAAAATTCAGGATGCACGATGCCGGAAACCGAAAAATATTATTTTTAGTTTTTTTTATAAAAACCCAGATGGTGTAAATAAATGGTAAATTGCTAAATTCATGTTATGAATTTGAAATTAAACGAATAAGTAAACTGGAAAAATAAAAGTCAAAAAATAAAGTAACCATAACTTTTTTTATTAAAGTAAATCATTTAAGATTTAAGAAAATAAATCAAAATTAAATATCAATAATATATTAAATTATGAATTAAATTACTATAATATAAACAATGACATGAAGCTGTTGGCGCATATACTGGCCGACCGGCTTAAACACTTCTTACCACAGCTAGTAGATCCGGACCAAGTAGGCTTCATCTCTGGTCGGGAGGCCAGAGACGCGACCACCAGAGTCCTGAACGCCATAGCTTATTCTAAAAGATCAGCAACCCCACTATTATTATTGTCGACTGATGCGGAAAAGGCCTTCGACAGAGTGTTGTGGCCTTTTCTATTTCGCACTCTGGAGCGCTTCGGTCTGGGAGAGGACTACCTACAATGGATCAGGGCCCTCTATTCCGCTCCCTCAGCGCGAGTCAAAATCAATGGGGCACTGACACAGCCATTTTCGATCCTCAACGGGACGCGGCAAGGATGTCCGCTGTCCCCTCTGCTGTTCGCTCTCAGCCTAGAGCCTTTCTTAACTTCGATAAGGCAAAACCCCCTGATTAAGGGACTCTCGGGCGTCCGCACGGAGCATAAAGTATCAGCTTACGCTGATGATCTGATGTTCATCTTACCAGACCCAGTTCAATCGTTGGCGGAGGTCATACACGAACTACGAGAATATGGCGCGTTATCAGGTTTTAAGATAAACAATAACAAATCGGAAATCCTAGCTAGCTCGTTACCGAATTCCTGGCGCACAACCCTAACTGCCCAATATCCATTTCGATGGTGCTCTACGTCGCTTACTTACCTAGGGATTAAGCTATCCTCGGATTTTACAAGCCTGGTGGCCCTTAACTACATGCAACTCTTAGAAGAATTCAGATCAGATATATCAAAATGGACGCCTAAATATCTTTCATGGATAGGCAGAGTTGGAGTGATCAAGATGAACCTCCTACCAAGGCTCCTATATTTGTTCCAAGCGCTACCACTCGTTTTGCCGACCTCATTTCATCAGACAGTACGCCGGCTGTTCACGACATTTATCTGGCCTCATGGACGTCCCCGACTTAAATACTCCACGATCTGCAAACCAAAGCTGTGTGGTGGTCTAGCTCTCCCTGACACTAGCCTGTATTATTATGCCGCACATTTAGCTAGGATTGTTGATTGGATGGCGAGTTCACCCAACCAATGCTGGATTGACTTAGAAGAGACGCTGGTCGGCCTACCACTGTGGACTCTGCCATGGTTATCATGGACGGCAGCTAAACCTCTCCGACAGACTTCCTCGCCTGTAGGTTCCACGCTTCATGTATGGCACAAAATTAGGACGAGATTCTCTCTCTCGACCTATCCATCTCCACTGCTCCCGCTTGTACACAATCCTGATCTCTCAATAAACATACTTCCTTCATTGATAGAACGATTCACCGACACCCCAAATTTCAGAGCACTCCATGTACTCCAGAACGGCGCATTCATACCCCAAAGGCCCCCCGATACACCACAACCCACCTTCGCCGTTGAATTTAATTACCACCAAATCAAATCCTTTCTTAAAAAGTTACCAGGTAACACTTCTTTAACAAGGCAGCTGACACCCTTTGAATCCATATGCCAGCAGGCCTCACGCATGGCTCACAGTATATCCCTGCTTCATGGATTATTGCGAAAGGTAGATAACGAATCCCCAGATTTCATGGCACGTTGGGAACGCACATTAGGCGCACCTATCCCTGATGAGGCATGGACAAAGTCGCTCTCCCTAACACATTCTGGTACACAGATGGCTAAATTGCAGGAATCATCGTACAAAATATTAGTCTTCTGGTACCGTACACCGGCGCTGATGGCCACTTATGATGCAACACACTCGCCGACGTGCTGGAGGTGCAATGCGCAGGTTGGCACTTACCTCCACATCTGGTGGGAGTGTACATCTCTAGAACCGTTCTGGAGAGAGGTCCACGACTTGATTCGCCACACGACAGACGAAGACCTAGACTTTACACCACACATTTTTCTTTTACTTCAGCTACCATTCTCGGTCAAGGCAATGAAAAACTCCATACTACTACGCATCCTCCTAGTAGCCCGATCATTAATCCCTCTCTACTGGCGGTCCACCACCAGACCAACCTTAAAAATGCTGGTTGACAAAATGGGAATCCTGCGCTCTAATGAGGAACTCGCGCTTGCCCCAGCGACGGCAGCACAACACTTTACCAAGGTATGGTTCCACTGGGCCGCATACTGCTCTTCGGCAAACTTTGAGAGGTCCATGGAACAGGCAAATGCGGGTTTAGCAATCACAAATGGAGATAGCTCCTTGGAGGAAGATGGCGGTGCCGCACGGGACTAGTTATCACCTGTAACCACTTGAAAATACGCATTACGTACCTACAGCGTAACATGGTCCACTTCCCTTATGTATCGTGTCTCATCCTACCCTACCCTACACACCCATATTATCTCACATCCAACCTTCCCATCTTACTCTCTCTGACTCTCTTCCCATTATTGATCTCTGTACCCCTTTTCTTTCGTAAGCTCTCCTTCCTACACAGTTCTCGTTCATACCCCCGCTATATTATTGCACATCACGAATGCTGAGAACCCCCCAAGCCACCCTTTGGCTACACGCTATAGTTTTCACCCAGCACCATGGAATCGACATTAATCTTGGAAAAGCCTCGTTCTCCCTCACACTATCAAATATGTAATGCTTGATACGTCTTACTGAAGCCAAAGTTTATTTCCTAAGATTCTTATACTGCCACATTTTATCTTGACGATTGCCTTATAAATGATTCTTGTATAGGATGAACAAACATGGTATTATTCATGTGGCTAACTTTATCTGTATTGTATTTCTAAAACTCAATAAAACTTTCATTCAAAAAAAATAAAAATTACTATAATATAAATGCAAGTCAAATGAAATAAAATAACGAAGTCAAACAGCAGCTGAAGACTATTGTCCTACAATACAAATATAAATAAATACAACAATTTGAAATATGCTACAAGAAAAAATATTTCCTTTCCAGTTTCCAATTTCCACTTATAGTGCAAAAATAAAGGCACCAGAATGCCAAAGTGCTTCTGTGATGTTATGCCAGAAAGAGGGAAATTATTTTTTAATAGAGTACCCGTTTAATTATTGTGCAAAACAAATAAACAGTAACTACTAGTAATAGTAATTTGAACTGGACTGTAACAGTTACACCGGATGGGTGAGAAGGCTTCTGCCTGGTGAAAATGCAGAACATTGCGCACTTGTTTATTGTTTCTTTAAGGGCCCCAACAGTGACTAGTCGAAGATTGTTTTTATTTCATTCACTGGCCAGTTGAACACAGTACCCTGGGTACCCTAGACAACACACATATATATGTTTGAGCTATTTTTCACGGGACTTACACTCCAGAACTTAGGGGGTTAACCGGGTTCTTTTACCGCCGCGTGTTTTTCTCGCGTTACGAATTCTTGTTACTCAAATACCGTATTTGCGTATTATATGCTGCTTTATTGGGATCAGTAAAGAATATAATATAGAAAAATCCACAACAGTGCTGGTGTATAGTTATTTCCTAGTGCGGTGAGACTATCCCGAGGTTTATTCAGTGGCTCCTCCAGGGGTGAGCGCTACGCGTGGGGGCTTGTTCTGGGATTCCAGTCTCCGTGAATACTGCAATTAAAGGGTTAAATATGGATCCAGACACTGCTGCCAAATGGTGTGAGGAGCACAATAGCCAGATATGGTTAAGCATAGTCATGGACATTCCCGCAGACACTTGGGCCGAAGATCAGATTCGCCGGGTCGTGGCTGCGCTGACACCAGATCATCGGGGATTAATTCTGGACATTAAAGCAAACCCAGAGACTTATCACACACATGTTCTTTTTGAGGTTAGAAAGGGTGTTCCAGTGTGTTTTCAGGGCGCGAGTGTAAAGCTGACCGATGATGTGAAAGTTCAACTGATTCAGCCAAGTGCGCCACGTGGCAATCCCGCGAACGTTCCCACGCCCAGTCCGCTGGCCATGATAGGGCCTGAGTTCATCGTGGCTATCGGAGATTTGCTGGCTAAATGTCAAAGAACAAGCCCTCCTCACACTAACTTTGGTTACCGACGTTTGAGAAATTTTTCCGGCAGGAGAAGAAACCTTCGAAGAATGGGTGGAACAGGCGATGCAGGCTCTGGATGAGTGGGACGTCCCTGAAGCGCAGAAGAAGCAAAGGATTACTGAGAGCCTAAAGGGACCTGCATCTGAGGCTGTCAGAAACCTGAAGTTGAGTAAGCAAAACTGTACTGCTTTAGATTACCTAAATATATTACAGGAAGTCTTCGGGCGAACAGAAAAGGCTGCTGAGCTCATGTGGCAGTATGAACACACCTACCAGCGAAAGGGTGAGAAAATGACTGAATATATGAGGCGCCTGGATAAGATTCTGCACCAGATACTTCTTAAGAAAGGGGCCGAACCGGCCACAATAGATAAAATCAGAATGCAGCAGATATTGAGGGGCGCTCAACCTCTAGATCCTGTGATGTTACAGCTGAAAACCAGAGAAGGTAACCGAGAATTGAAATATCTGGAACTGATTCGAGCTGTTAGAGAGGAAGAGGCTCTGCTAGAAGAAAAATCCTTAAGAAGAGGAGAAAGAGCTTACGCACAACCCGTGAGACATAACGAATATTCGCCGACTGAAGATGATTCGTTGGAGACCTATGGGTCTGAAGTTGACAGACAAGAGCAGCTGGTTGTTCCTATATCCACAGAGAGTGCTGCAAAGGAGTCAACAATTCCGGCATATAGTGAGATACAAAAGACTGTTAAGAAGGTGCAAGAAGCTCAAGCTGAACTGGAACAGGCGCACATGGACCTGTGCCAGGTAATTTTGAAGGTGGCAGAGACACAGACCGATATGTAGAAGTTCCTCACCGATATGCGGACAACGGGAGTTGCTGTGGCGTCTGGCCAGGGTCCTTCAAACGAATCACCACGAGCAAGTGCGCCTCCATCTTCAAAGAAGAGATGCTTCAGTTGTGGAGAAATGGGTCATTTCACAGCACAGTGTAAAGACCAAAGGCCTGAAGGAAAAAGAGTTGAAGAGTTCTTACAGTTGTGTTCAAAATTATTCAACCCCCACTGAAATTGAGTGTTTTGGCCAGTTTGACATTGATTTTGATCATTCAGTCATCTTGCTTACAATTAAATCAAAGAGGCACGTGTAGGTCAGACAAATATAACATAACATTTATAATGAAATAACCACAAATGTCTTTTCTGTGCTCACATCATTATCAGTTTTATTCAACCCCCAAGTGACATTCAATCTTAGTACTTAGTACAACATCCTTTTACAGTTATAACAGCTTTTAAACGTGAAGCATAGCTTGACACAAGTGTCTTGCAGCGATCTACGGGTATCTTCGCCCATTCGTCATGGGCAAAAGCCTCCAGTTCAGTCACATTCTTAGGCTTGCGCACTGCAACTGCTTTCTTTAGGCTGGGGTCAGACCAGCGCACTTTTAACGTGCGTTCTGGCGCACATAATTACGGCCGCACTAGCAGTAGATGACGGGCAATGATGGCCAATATACGAAATACGGTCGCACGAAAGTCCGGCCGCGCAACGCAAGTGGAAAACGAACGCATTTTTTCGAGAACGCCGAACTGCTAGTACTGACGTACAGAGTGCGCAGCTGCGGCATAGCGGCGTGTGTGCGTGATTAGGAGATGTCAGACGCTGCTAATGTCCAGCCTACATAACGTCCAGACGCAAAAAGAGTTTTATTGACGATCCGAAAAAAATCACGCACGAAAAATGCGCGTCGTATGACCGTTTTCGCGCACTCCGTGAAAAAATACGTCAATTCGTTCGGACGCACTTTTTTACGTTCGCGTGTAAAAATGCTTTCGTTTGACCCTAGCCTTAAGTCCCACCAGAGGTTCTCAATTGGATTTAAGTCAGGTGACTGCGATGGCCACTCCAAAATGTTCCAGCCTTTAATCTGCAACCATGCTCTAGTGGATTTGGAGGTTTGTGACGGACTGCATCACATTGTCATCCAATATCTCCTGGTACTGAAGAGAATTCATGGTACCTTGCACACGCTGAAGCTTCCCTGTACCTGCAGAAGCAAAACAGCCCCAAAGCATGATTGACCCCCCGCCATGCTTCACAGTAGGCAAGGTGTTCTTTTCTTCATAGGCCTTGTTCTTCCTCCTCCAAACATAGCGTTGATCCATGGGCCCAAACAGTTCTACTTTTGTTTCATCAGTCCACAGAACACTATCCCAAAACTTCTGTGGTTTGTCCACATGATTTTTGACGTACTGCAGTCGACTCTACTTTTTTTTTTAATATTTAAGATTTTTATTTTGTATTCAAAGGGTCACAGACTGACCAACAGGGTCGGCCTCGCAGGGCCAATTATCACAATCATAAGAACACATAACACATAGGGGGGGGTGTCGTCATAAAGGAGCTGCATAAGATCAACAACATATAAAAAAATAAAAAAAAGGAGAAATATGTATGGAAGTTGCATCAAAAGGTATAGAACAAACAAAGTGAAGGCCTCGCAGGGCATCCGTAAATAGTTGAATATGTCACAGGAAAGTCATATCATAGCTAATACACAGCGATAGATATGAAAAAAGAAAGACCATACCCACAAACAGGGGGAAAACAGAATGGGAACAGAGTACTGTTAGGCTAAGGCACAGAGCTAGGCCACTCAAAGTCCGATTCTAACCCGGATCCAACATCGGAGAAGCGGAACCCCTAGGGACAATGCCGGGAGACACCGGGGCAGGGGAGAGGCCCAGAGAGCGCAGCAGGGACCAGGCGGCTTCAGGGGAGGACACCAGGTGAGACAGGCTGTCATAATTTATGTACATAGAACCTGCAACCCCCCATCTATATCTAACCCCACAGTCCCTCAGAAACGCCGAGACTTCTCAAAACTGCCGACGCGCAATGTCACAAAGGGGAGATCATTAAACAATGACAAAGCCAGCTCTTCAAAAATAATTGGGGCTCGAGCTACGGGAGTCGACATCAGGCGCTGCTTATCGGCCTCATTTCCCGCCACCGCCAACACATCTCGAGGGGAGTCCACCGGGGCCGTAGTCGCCTTCCGTAGTCGGAAAACATTCTGAAAAACAGTCCCGGTCGGCGTTTCGATTACATGCAACGCAAACTTATTAATAAACAGTAGCAAGGCCTCGTCGGCAATCGTCTCCGGGATCCCTCGGATACGAACGTTCCTCCGGCGATGACGGTTTTCAGCCGCCTCCACGGCTCCTGTGAGCATCGGCCACCTGAGACTGTAGTGATTCCACCTGTGGCGCGAGGAGCGTCCGGGTCGCCACCACCTCTTCGACCTGGGCTTCGACCGCCGTCAGCCGCCGTTTGACAGCCGTCAGGTCCGTTGTCAAGGCTGCAAAGTCTGCGCGCCACACTGCTCTCATCTCCTCAAGTGCTTCTCCCAGTAGGCCACGTATATCGTCCCTCGTGAAGGACAGGCGGCCCGCGTCTCCCTGCTTCCTAGGAACAGTCGGAAGAGCATCCGCAGGAACAGGAGGATCAGAAGATGCCCTGAGTCGGTGTGCCACTGGAGTCTTCCGACCGCCGGGGCCCGCCACTAGCTATCCACCTGCCCCCGGTGCGAGTGCCACGCCGCCACCAAGGCCTCCGACCAGTATGGGTCCTCCTCCTCGGAAGAGCTCATCGTGGGAGACAGGTATGTGTGGGGCTCTCCCTGCCTCTTACGCCTGTCCTCACCCAGTGCATCACGGATGTCTTGCTGTCGTGGGCCCTCTGATGGTAAGAGCTTCTTCCCCGACTTCCTACCCATGGAGATGCGGTAAGTCAGGTCGCAGATCTACAGGGAGCACCTCGGTCGAGGGAGAATCCACCCAAATGGCCACCAGGCGTGTGTCTCCGTGATAGGCCTCCCTCCTCGTTATCACCACAGTCCGGGCCGAACAGATCTCCCACCGCAATCCAGTGTACTGGCACAGGTCCAGGGGGATATCACCTGCGGGACGGGTCCGGTCCGGGGGGGCTCAGCCAGTCACTGGTTACCTCCGATAATCCGCTCAGGAATCCCAACAAAAGAAGGGCAATCGGGTTATAGGGTCCGTGCAGGATAAAACTCAGCAAGCGCCTTGAAAATGGCCACCAGGCCTAGGCCACACTCCACCAATCTTCCAACAGCAGCGTCGGGAACTTCACAATTAAAAGTCCGGGTCGGGGGGCGGAGCTAGCGCCCAACCAAGATGGCCGCGTGATCCCGAGGCTCCCGCGCACCTAGCACCAAGACCTTTGTTTTTGAGCACCCCATAGCCGATTTTTCTTTACTTCGAGTCTCCTATAGCTCCAGCAACATGCCAGCCTCAAAACCGCTAAAAAAAACGCGGCCGCAGGACCCATCCGTAGCCCATCATTTCGTCCCGGCCAAAAGGCAGGCCGAAGCCTCCCAAGATGGCGGCCACTGTGAAACGCTGTACCCGGAGGAAGAGTTACCCACTTCAGCTGACTTAGCGGTTCCGGCCTCGAGGGGAGATGTGGAGCGCCTCTTTACCAAGATGTCCCAGATGCAGACCTTTCTGGCGGGTGAGGTGGCGAAATTGGGGACAGAACTGCGGGGAGAGATTGATTCGCTGGGTGCACGCACGGCTGAACTGGAGAACCAGGCCGCAGAGATAACGCAGGCCCATAACGACTTGGCGGAGGGTACTGGGGACCTAGCCAAAAGAGTCTAATTTTTGGAGTCCAAGATGGAGGACTTGTCTAATCGTTCCAGAAGAAATAATATAAGGTTGAGAGGTCTCCCGGAAACTGTGTCACCTAATGATCTCAATGGGACGGTGCAGGGTATACTACGTCGCCTTGCACCGGACCTAACGGCGGCCCATCTATTAATGGATCGGATTCACAGGGCCCAAAGACCCCCGAATCTTTCGTCTCTTATCCCGCGAGACATGATATTCCGCATGCATTACTTCACGGCGAAACATCAGATCCTTCAAGCCGCACGCACCTTCCAGCTGGACTTTGAGGATAAACCCCTACAGCTGTTCCAGGATTTGGATCCCGCGACCCTCCGACGACGCAGGGCTTGGCGCCCCATTACAGAACACCTGTCTGCTCACGACATCCCATACACGTGGGGATTTCCCTTTCGCCTGCAAGTGTCGGTGGCGGGCCGGCAGGTGGCCCTCACCCCCTCCTCAGATCTTGCCGCCTTCTGGGCCGCAGTGAAGTGCCCACCTCTGGAGGATTTCGTCGCCCCCGTGCTCCCGCCTTCTTCCTTCCCTCGTCTACAGCAGCGCTGGACTCGAGTTGGTACCACGAGCGGGGAAGACTGATGATGATTATAAGGCCTGGAGGCCCGTTTCTTCTTCTCTTCTCTCTCAAATTTTTCCCTCATTGGAGGGTTATCACTCGGGAGTCCGGATGGTGGTGGATCACCATGTGAACCATACGGGAGGTCTGAGTGCTGTTGCTCTCCGGTTTTTTCTTTTTCTTTTGCTTTAATTGCCCTTGGCTCAGGGCCATTTAATGATGTCACTGATGTTTACTTATTATTTGATCCAAAGCTTCTGGTATGCCTAATTGAGTTTCTACTGTCTTGCAGGGGCTCCCTGGGGGAGGTTCGCCCGACGGTTCTATTCGGGACAGGTCGGGGGACCCTCCCTCCCGGAATTCCCCCCCTATCGGTTATAATGTCATATCCAGGTATTGCTAGTGTTTCACAAATTTCGGTCGGGTGTGGGGGTGTGGGGGACTGGGGTTCGGGGAGTTTTTGGTCTCCTTGTCCTCCCCTCCAAGGTCGGCCTGGCACTCCATAAGTCCAGGCGCTTTTTGTGTTATGTCGTGTTTTTGTCTTACGTTGTTGGTGGGTCTTTGTTTCTCGGGCGTGCCACCCGCTCCTATGCTTTTCTCTTTTCTTTTCTGTCTTTCCTCATCTCTCTTTCTCCACCTCCTCTCTTGCCCCTGACTCCAGTTTCCCTCTCTTGCCCTCAGACAGAGAAAGGGGGGGGGCATCTTTGGTGCCTCACTCCCTTTTCACCTCCCTCTTGTTGACTCTGTATGGGGGATAGAGGCCTAAAGATTCTGTCCCTTAATGTTAAGGGATTAAACACACCCCAAAAGAGGCGTCTGTTGTTGAGGGAGCTTAAACGATCCGCGTGTCATATAACAATGATTCAGGAGACCCATTTTGCTTCATCCCGCCAATTTTCACTGAGAGACAAAGCCTTCCCTGTTGCCTACATGGCGTCATCTCCACAAAAGAAAAAGGGAGTGGCTACCCTGATCCACTCCTCCTGTCCCTTTAAAATTCACCTTCAAGTTTCAGATCCAGCTGGACGTTATTTGATGCTAGTGGGACAGATAGCTTCCACCACCCTAACCTTATTTAACATTTATGCTCCTAATGGTTATGACCCTGACTTCTGGACAGAAATATCTTGTTTACTGACAACTAGAGCTGACGGTCGAGTTATCTTTGGCGGGGACAGAAAGGCATCGGGGGACTCCTCGGGGACGCCTTCGGGATACCCCCAGGATGCTTCCCTGGAGTCCTTTATGCTTGACCATTCCCTGGTGGATGCATGGCGCCTCCATCACCCGGGTGATAGTGACTTCACCTTTTTTTACAACCCCCACCGCTCTTACTCCCGAATAGACCTTTTCCTGGTGTCCCTGTCGACGATGCCTTTAATTCCGACCTCAAGCATAGGTGATATCACGTGGTCGGACCACGCTCCGATCTCCATGACGTTAGCCATACCGTCCTACAAACCGGCGTGGTCGTGGCATCTGAATTCCTCTTTGCTACACAAACCCGAACATATCATAGAACTGCGGCAACAGCTTAGCGAATATTTTCTGGAAAATGACTCACCCACCCTTTCCCCCACCACCCTGTGGCTGGCCCATAAAATGGTGATTCGAGGCCATCTCATACAATTAGGTAGTAGACTCAAAAAACAAAAGCTAGCTTCCCTCGTTTCTTTGACCAAGGACCTGTCTAAATGGGAAGCTCTGAACAAACTTTCACCCTCAGACGTCTTGACCGCCCAGATTAAAACGATCAGGACCGCAATACGTCAACTACTCGGGGAGGACGCGGCCCACTCATTGGCCTGGTCCAAGAGGACCTATTTTGAATTTGCCAACAAATCTCACACCCTTTTAGCGTCTAAACTTCGCAATAAAACTAGGTCCAAACATATAACGGGAGCCAGAGATGGGGAGGGAGTCCTGCACACGTCCCCAGCTACAGTTAACAAATTGTTTAACTCATACTTCCGGACATTATACAACCATTCCCCGACCCACGTTTCTGACTCTATCCCATTGGGCCAATCGATTTACCGTTTCCTGTTGAATGCTCCTCTCCCCCGGCTATCCCCCGCACAGAGACAGACGCTTAGACACCCTCCATCTGAGGAGGAGATAGCTGAGGTCATTAAGGCATTCAAACCTCAGAAGGCCCCTGGCCCGGATGGGTTCTCTGCCTTTTATTATAAAACATTTGCACAAACTTTGTATCCGCATTTACACAAATTTTATCTGTCTCTGTGGGAGGGTGCCCCAGCCCCAGCAGATTTTCTCCGCTCAGACATTATTTTAATTCCAAAGGAAGGAAAGGACCTGTCTTATCCACAAAATAATAGGCCTATTTCCCTTTTGAATGTTGATTATAAAATATTCACAAAAATACTTGCAAATAGACTGAACTCCTTCTTAGCTTCTATAATACACCCGGATCAGGTAGGGTTTATCCCGGGCAGGCATGCATTTGCTAATACTAGACGTGCTGTGGTGCTGATGGAGCGTATGACTGGCACCCGACTGCCTTCTCTGCTCATCTCTCTGGATGCAGAGAAGGCGTTTGATCGACTAGAATGGCCTTTTTTGTTTCGACTTTTGACCACGTGGGGCTTCCCGGTCCTTTCTCTCGGTCCTCCGATCTCTATATAATTCCCCTACCTCTGCTGTCATTACCCCAGGTACTGTTCCCACGAGTTTCTCTGTCGGAAATGGGACTCGACAGGGATGCCCTTTGTCTCCCCTCCTCTTTGCCCTATCTCTCGAACCCCTTTTATCGGCCATTCGTCACTCCCCCCATATTACAGGAGTGACAGTAGGAAGGGAGGAATACAAGGTATCGGCGTACGCCGATGATGTCTTGCTCACTCTTAGCCATCCCTCCGCCTCCATTCCTCACCTGCTCTCCCTCCTGCGCGACTTTTCAGCAGTCTCGGGTTATAAGGTTAACCTAGAAAAGTCAGTTGCTATGCCTTTTTCCCTGTCGGACTCGATCTGTCGGGAGATTGAGCGGTCTTCAGGTTTCCGTCTTACTCGCTCCTCTTTGAAATACCTGGGAGTGTGGCTTACACCTGATGTGAATGGCTTGCACTCCCTAAACTATGAGGCAATGTTTAAACTTCTGGGTGAGGACCTGGAGAGGTGGGGGAGAGAAGGGGTCTCCTGGATTGGCAGGATCAATTGTATAAAGATGAACCTGCTTCCGAGATTGCTATATCTATTTCAAGCCCTGCCGGTCTGGGTGTGCCCCCGATCTCTTCGACAGCTGCAGTCCCAAATTGAAGGTTTTGTGTGGGCGGGGGGCAGGAGAAGGGTTTCTAAATATGTCCTATACCGTCCTAAAGAACGAGGGGGTCTGGGCCTTCCACACTTGTATAAATATTTCCAAGCGGCTCAGGTTGCTCAGTTTGTAATGTTTCATCTGCCCCAACACTCCCAACGTTGGGCCGATTTGGAATCTGACCTATTTGCACCAGACCTCCCACAATTTTATTTTTGGCTACCCAAGGAGTTCCGCCCGTTATTGCGGTCCACCTGTACAGCGACTCTGACCTCACTGAGGGTATGGGACTCCGTCCGGGACAAATTCCACCTCTGCTCTTGTTACTCGCCTCTAATGTCATATTTACGCAACAGAACTTTTGTTCCGGGATTGTCCCCCTCCGCTTTTGCAGCTTTTGAAAATATCGACCTGCAGAGGGTTAAGCATTTCAGATCTTCAGGAGATGACTGGTTCTCTTTCTCGGACCTACAATCGAAGGGTGACCTTCGGACCTTTGACCATTTCAGATTCTTACTAGACATGTGCATTAGTTTTAGTACTAAAACGATTTAGTCAGAATTTTGGGATAATTTAGTTTTCATATGACTCAAGAGAAACGAAACTGCTCAGTACAAAAAACGAAAGAAACTAAAATAAAATGCATTACATTTTAGTTTCAGTCCCTTTTGTGATATTACATTGATGAGTGAAGGAGACCAGCAATGAAGAGCGCAACATCCGAAGTTCTGCACCCTCCACATGCAATACAGTAGGATGTTCTATACAGAGAGGGGCATAAATTAATGCAGGAGGATGTTCTATACATTATACAGAGAGGGGTATTAATGCAGGAGGATGTTATATACATTATACAGAGAAAGGTATAAATTGAGGAGGATGTTCTATACAGAGAGGGACATTAATTAATTAATGCAGGTGGATGTTGTATACATTATACAGAGAGGGGTATTAATTAATGCAGGAGGAGGTTCTAAACATTATACAGAGAGGATCCTTTTTTTCAGCCCTTTAAATCCAGTGGCTGTGAGCACTGAGATCGGCTGCTTGTTACATTATCTCTCAGTACAATGTATCAGGCTCAGCTGTTACAGTAACTGACTGTAACAGCGCTCAGAGTTTCAGTAAAACAAGGAAATAATATTGTTCTAACCTCTTATATATAAAAATATTATTTACTAGTTTTACTGAAACTCTGAGCGCTGTGATGAGCAGCAGTCAGTTACTGTAACAGCTTTGCCTGACACGAGGCAGTATTACAATGTTGGTGCTAACTTAACCAGAGCTGTTGTGAACTGAAAACCTCCATAGGCTATAATGGCTCTGGGAAGTTTACAACAGCTCTGGTTAAGTTAGCACCAACTATGTAATATGGCCCACATTGTGCTGAGAGTGAGTGATACTGTAACAAGCAGCGATCTCAGCCCTCTGAGGAGCCACTACAATAGTAATTGTATCCACTGGTTTTCAGATGAATGAATTTAGTTTTCATACTAATGAACTGAAAACGAATTTCTTTAGTAACTAAATAAATTGCATTTTAGGACTAATCCATTAGTTCAAAACGAAATTTTGTGCTGTGCACATGTCTAATTCTTACAGATACGGGACTTTTTATCTCAACATAACATTTCACAAGCAGCGAGTCAGAAATTAACGTTTTTTGAATCCATGTGTGATTCCAGAAGGGCTCCGAAAGCTCTAATTTCACCTTATATAATCATTTTTCATGCGAGGATGTCTCATGGCTGACCCCTGGATTCATTGCCCGCTGGGAGGCGGATATCGGGGAGGAGTTGGAGGGGGAGGAGTGGCAAGATATGTGGGAAAATGTTGCAAAAGCCCCTCCAACCCCTGATGTTTGTTGGAGGGGCTGTGGGGCTCGGGGTACCTTGTTTCACATGTGGTGGCTGTGCCCGAAGGTGCGTTCTTTCTGGGACCGGATTGGTGACTTATTAGAGGAGGTGTTTCAACAACCTTTCCCACTTGATCCTTGGGCCTTCCTGCTCCATAGATCTCCGGCATCCCTTCAGGGGCCGGATTGCAAACTCTTTCACAGGATAGTGTTGGGTGCTAGGAGAGCTCTCGCTAAGCACTGGCGAGATGGGGATGTGCCTTCCGTTGAGGTGGCCCAGGCATATATAGCCGAGGCGCATCACATGGATAAACTGTCAGAGGTGATCCACAACTCGCTTCCCTCGTTTTACAAAACCTGGAGTCGTTGGGAAGAAACTAATTAAAACCCAATTAATACCTGAGGGGGGTTAGATGCGTGAGGTTTCCCCTCTCTATTTTTCTCTGTCCTTTTCCTTTCTTTCCTTTTCTTTTCTCTCTTTTGTCTTATGTGGTTTAATGTTTGTCCTGCCTTTGTCGACTGCGTGGCATGCCAAGCGCTGGGCATAAGGGCTTATCTGCTACTTGTCATCCGAACTCGACTATTATGCTTAATTGTTTCTACCTTGATTCTGTAAGTTGAGCTAGGTCATGTTTTATTCGGCTTGCCCTCTCTGCCCTGCGAGGCGATGTCACAGGTGGCTGTTTACCTGTTTTCTGTGTTTAAATCTTTTTCAAAATAAAGAATTATAAAAAAAAAAAAAAAGTCCGGGTCGGCGGTTCGTGGCTGACAAGATTCTGCCAGCCAGTGATGTAAAGTGGCAAGGGTAAAATTAGAAAAATCCTCAAAAAGTTAAGAATCCGCCGGAGAGCTCCGCAAGATGCGACTGTTCCCCCAGTCGACTCTTCTTATTCTTTGGAGACAGCAAGGGGGTGTGCCTGGGAGTTCTGGCATGGAGGCCTTCATTACGCAGTGTGCGCCGTATTGTTTGAGTTGAAACTTCAGTACCCACATCTGACAAATCTTTTCTCAGTTCCTCAGCAGTCACATGGGGACTTTTCTCCACTCTACGCTTCAGGTAGCGCACAGCAGTCGAAGTCAGCATCTTCTTTCTGCCACGACCAGGTAGCGTTTCAACAGTGCCCTTTGCCTTGAATTTGCGAATGATGCTTCCTATGGTCTCTCTTGGTATGTTTAACATCTTTGCAATCTTCTTATAGCCATTGCCCTTCCTGTGAAGAGTAATCACCTCTTCTCTTGTCTTCCTGGACCATTCTCTTGACTTCACCATGTTTGTAACCACACCAGTAAATGTCTAGAAGGAGCTGAGTATCACAGTCATTTTAAAGCTGCCTAATTGGTGCTTATTATGCTTTATTGCTGTTCCGTGACATCCACAGGTGTTTTCAATACCTGATTGAAAACACTTGAATGAACCTCTGTTCTTCAGAGTGGTAGTCTTTAAGGGGTTGAATAATTGTGTCAATGAAGAATTCACAAAAGAAACATTTACTACTGTATTACAAAACCAATTGATGTCATTTTAGTTGCATATGGTTCTTTAAAAAGTCCTTGTAGGATTTCATTCTGAATACAATTACAAATGTACACTAAACTCCCTAAAACCCTTTACAGCATTGGGGGTTGAATAATTTTGAACACAACTGTAAAGGCCTTAGAAGGGCTGCTATCTACCTCACAGGCAGGAAACGCCAGAGGGCCCAAGTGAGGGAGCAAACTAGGTGCCCAATGGTCGAAAACCGCTCCAATTCTCAAGCCAGAACCAAAAGGCCGAGAGGGCCCGGATCCATGCCAAATGCTGGGCCTACCAGGACTGAAAGAGTTACTCCCTTAGTATCTGGTCCTATGTCGCGAGAAAGCAATGCACACCCAAAACCTCCATGAGTCAGGAAGCAGGCTAGAGTACAGCGTACTGTGTCTATATCTCCTGCTGCTACAAGCAAGTTTCCTGACCAGCTGATAGGTCCTTCTCCCATCGTTCCAATCCAAGTAGAGGGAGTCTACACTAAAGCTCTGTTAGACCAATGTGCTCAAGTGACGTTGATCTATCGAGACTTCTACGAGACGCACTTGAAGCACATACCTGTAAAGAAATTGAAGGACCTTGATATCTGGGGTATCGGAACGGAGAAGCTTCCCTATGATGGATATCTACAGGTGAAGTTGGAAGTTGGATCCAAAGTCGTCGGACAGTCTGGAGGTTGTGATGCATTGGCCATTGTATGTCCTCGCCCTTCAAGGGCCAGCAGAAGTTCTATGATAGTGGGGACGAATACTGATCTGGTGAGACGTCTTCTGACTCCCATAGTGATGGAAGAAGGTTCTACCAAAGGTGTGCATCCAATGTTACGTCTGGTCTATCAACGAATGGTCGAAGAACAGAGGGCACCTGCCGAAGTGGGGCTTCTGTGGTGATTGGGAGGAACAGAGAAGGTTCTGCAATCAGGAGAAGTGGCGAGCTTCCGGGCTTCAGTCAAGTTGAACGGATCACAACCGGATCCTTATGTGGTACTGGAAACTGATCTCAACCATGGGAGTGAGGCCGGAGTAGAAGTAATTCCTGAGATAATCTTTACAAGAGCTTTGAAACGGACACGAGGAAGAGTTTCAGTTAGTGTGTGTAATGTGTCGGATTCTCCAGTGGTCCTGAAAGCACAAATGTCCTGAAAGCACAAATGCCCATCGGACAAGTGGCTTCTGTTACACCTCTCTCCCCTACCGATTTAGGGGGGGAGTGAATAAAGAGATTCCAGCTGAACGGTTCTACCCTAAAGACGATCCCATCTCGCTGGAATGGAAGAAGCGACTTCAGTCTCAGATTCTAAAATGGAAGGACTTGTTTTAGAAGGATGAGTTTGACGTGGGATGCGCTAAGAGTACTGAACATCGCATTTGACCACAAGAGGAAAAGCCGTTTCTAGAGAGGTCAAGACGAGTTCCGCTGGGAGACTTGGATGATCTACGAGAACAGCTGAATGAACTACAGATTCAAGAGTCCAGGAGTCCTTATGCCTCTCCCATAGTGATGGTTCGAAAGAAGAATGGTTCTATCCGTTTATGTATAGACTATCGCACGCTAAATCAGAGGACCATTCCAGATCAATATGCTACTCCTCGGATAGAAAATGCCCTACAGTGTTTGTCTGGAGCAAAATGGTTTAGTGTACTAGACCTGCGAAGTGGGTATCATCAGATACCAATGCATCCTGAAGACAAAGAAGACTGCGTTCATCTGCCCACTGGGGTTCTTTGAGTTCAACAGAATACCTCAAGGACTCACGGGGGCTCCCGCCACGTTCCGACGGTTAATGGAGAAGACAGTCGGAGATATGAACTTGATAGAAGTGTTGGTGTATCTAGATGATATTACTGTGTTCGGGAAGACTTTGGAAGAACATGAGCAACGGTTGGAGAAGGTCTTGAAGCGGCTCCATGAAGAGGGGTTGAACCTGTCCCTGGAGAAGTGTCAATTTTGTCTACCTTCCGTTACGTACCTGGGACATGTTTCGGCAGAAGGTGTTTCGACGGATCCTCTAAAGTTGGAAGCCGTAGCTTCCTGGCCTAGACCCCGGAATGTTACCGAACTTAGATCCTTCCTGGGGTTCTGCTCATACTACCGAAGATTCGTAGGAGGATTTGCTAAGATAGCTCAACCTTTGAATAAGCTCCTACGGGAAGAAGAAGTGGGAGAAGGCTCCAAGTTCGTCAGCTCAAGTGCCAAAGAAGGCTCGAGAATCCATCCAAGAAGAATGGACTAATCAATGTGAAAGTGCCTTTATGAAGCTGAGAGTCTGCCTCGAGCTCCCGTTCTGGCTTACGCTGATCCTCATAAGCCATACGAATTGCATGTGGATGCCAGCAGAGAAGGTCTAGGGGGAGTCTTATACCAAGAATATGATAGATTGTTGAGGCCTGTAGCGTATGTAAGCCGAAGCCTTACGCCTTCAGAGAAGAACTATCCTACCCACAAATTAGAGTTCTTAGCCTTGAAGTGGGTGGTAGTAGACAAGCTGAAAGATTATCTGTATGGGGTCGAATTTGTGATAAAGACTGACAACAATCCTCTTACGTACGTCCTTACTACTGCAAAACTGGAAGCAACGGGACATCGGTGGTTGGCCGCTCTGTCAGGGTTTCGGTTCAGTCTTAAGTATCGCCCTGGAGTAAATAATCGAGATGCAGATGCTTTGTCAAAAAGGCCCCACAACATAGAATGGACTCAGCTGACTCCAGATGGGGTGCAAGCCTTATTTCAGGGGGCAGAGCACCGGGTCAAGGGAGCAGTTGAAGCAGAAGCTATAGGAGTTATGGCTGCGGGTTTTCCAGAGCTTTATTGTAATCCTACACAGCTGAGGGGTGAAAGCCTATCTACTCTCTCGAAGCAGGACCTGAGAGCAGATCAGGCTGAAGATCCTCTGATCGCTTTGACAATGAAGGCTATGAACGCGGGTCAAAGGGAATTTCTACTGATTAATTCCCCCGAAGGAGCCCGATTGGTATATAAGGAATGGAAGCGGCTGAAGATGCTGGATGGGGTGGTCTACCGAAGGGGCCCCTTGAACAATGCTGAAGAAACGCAACAGTTGTTCCTCCCCACCAAGCACAGAGAAGGTGTGTTGAGAGCATTGTATGTTGACCATGGACATTTGGGTGCAGAGAGAACTTTTAAACTGGTGCGAGACTGATTCTACTGGCCTTGTATGAGATCTGAAGTTGAAAGTTATTGCCATTCGTGTTTGAGGTGTATTCAGAGGAAGATCCTACCAACCCGAACTGCTCCAATGAGCCACTTGCAGAGTCAAGGACCCATGGATTTGGTGTGCATTGATTTCCTGTGCTTAGAGCCTGATGCTAGTGGGAAGGGAAATATTTTAGTAGTGACTGATCATTTCACCCGTTATGCTCAAACTTTCTCTACCAAAGACCAACGTGCTCCTACAGTGGCAAAGATTTTAATGGAGAAGTTTTTTGTTCATTATGGCCTACCAAAGAGAATCCACTCGGATCAGGGCAGAGACTTTGAGAGCCGACTGTTGGGCAATTGCTAGAACTGTTATGAATTTAAAAGACCCGAACTACTCCGTATCACCCCCAAGGTGATGCTCAACCGGAAAGATTTAAATCGCACTCTACTAAATATGTTGGAGACACTGTCAAACAGAGAAGCAGAATTGGAGTCGTCACATAGCTACGCTGGTACACGCGTATAATAGTACGGAGAGTGACGCTACTGGATACTCACCTTACCGTCTCATGTTCGGAAGAGAAACTCGGCTGCTAGTTGATTTGGCATTTGGACTATCTCTTGATCAGACATCTGTGGCCTCTCACACAAATTATGTGGACAGACTCCGGAAAAATTTGGCTTCTGCATTTGAACAGGCCTGTTTGACTTCAGAGGGCAGAGAACAGAGGAATAAGCAAAACTACGACTTGAGAGTCCGTATACAAGACCTACAACCCGGTGATAGGGTTTTGTTGAAGAACTTGGGTGTTTCTGCAAGGCACAAGCTGGCGGATAGATGGAGTTCTCAAGTTTACATTGTCTGCAAACAACTGCCTGGTCTGCCAGTTTACCAAATTCAGCCGGACGGAAAGGCCGGGCCTCTAAAGAACTGGCACTGAAATCATCTGTTACCTTTTGAGAGAAGCTATAAGGATACCAGTTGGAGACAAACTTTCTTTGCCGAACCCACCTGTTCCTCGCTCGGCTCCTGTTACTCGATCTCAGCAGTCACGGGTTGTTGAAGAAAGTGGGGAGAACAGTGAAGAAGGAAGTTTTTGTCTGGACTGGGTGTGCCGCCTGAGCCTGAAGAAGTCATTCCAGTTCCTGAACAGTGTGAAAGTAACCGGAGGCTCCAGAATTCAGGTTTGAAGTACCTGAGACATCGGAAGTTCCTGTATTTCCAGAAGATGCGTCCATAGATTACAGTTCTATGCCTTCACTGGAAGGCTCATACTCAGAGGAGGTGTCTGCTCCAGCTGTAGATGAGAGAATTAAGCCTGTAAATGTGGCACTTCCACCTGAAGAGATGACTGAACCGGGAGTCCAAACGTTTGATCCGGCCTCCTCAGAGACTTACCTATGATTCACCGGGGCATAGCACTGAAGAAGCGGTTACCACTGTGCGAAGGCTGCCCGAAGTGTCTGCTACGCTAGCTGAGGCAGTTAGGGAAATGAGTCAGCTTGAGGAAGTATATCTGACCCATTATATGTCTGCTACTGAGCCTGAATGTATTGATGTAAATATTGCAATGTTATGTATCTGTTACACTCCCTTGGAGAGACCCAAGAGTTTAGGGGGGGAGAGTGTAGCGCTGCTTTAAAACTGTATTCTGGTGCATTGAACTATTGCTGCCACCAGAGGGAGACATTGTGGACTATGCTGGACAAAACGGACTCCATCTCCCATCACCCTTTGGGTGAGGACAGAAAGTGGGTGGTACAAAGAGGAGGAAGGACATCAGCAGCCTTGTGCAAGGCATGGGAGTGTGAGCAGAGCCATGAGAGACGTAGGACGCACGCTGGGGCTGTTAGGGTTTGAAACCAGGCCGGAGTATGGAAGTTGCTACAGTCGTGTTATAGATCGTGCTGTTCCCTGAGCGTTGAGAGTACAGAGCGAGCAGTGAGAGAGAACAGTCGCAGGTGACACTTCTGGGATCCTGGCAGAGTTGGAGCACAGAGAGACGGCGGCATCCATTGCTGCAGTGATTGGAGCGAGAGTGTGCATCGGCCGGCTGTGTACTGCGCTGAATTATTCTTGATAAAGTGTGGTTTGGGAGAAGAGGGACATCGTGTGAGGAGAGGCTGCAAACTGGAGAGGAGTGCTGGCGGCCTGTGTGTTCGTGTTCTGGCGGAGGAGAACCAGATCGGGAGTGCAGGCGTTAACAGCATCGAGTTCCAAGTGGCAACGAGGACAGATCCTCTCTCCTTTTCTCCAGCGTTCATCGGTCCAGGACAAGCGGTTACACCGGATGGGTGAGAAGGCTTCTGCCTGGTGAAAATGCAGAACATTGCGCACTTGTTTATTGTTTCTTTAAGGACCCCAACGGTGACTAGTCGAAGATTGTTTTTGTTTCATTCACTGGCCAGTTGAACACAGTACCCGGGTACCCTAGACAACACACATTGTCTATATATATGTTTGAGCTATTTTTCACGGGATTTACACTCCAGAACTGAGGGGGTTAACCGATTTCTTTTACCGCCGCGTGTTTTTCCCGCGTTACGAATTCTTGTTACTCAAATACCGTATATGCGTATTATATGCTGCTTTATTGGGATCAGTAAAGAATATAATATAGAAAAATCCACAACAGTGCTGGTGTATAGTTCTTTCCTAGTGCGGTGAGACTATCCCGAGGTTTATTCAGCGGCTCCTCCGGGGGTGAGCGCTACACTACTATGTCCGAAATGCTGCGTTGACTCAGCAGTCCCTCATGTACCGCTAACTGCAGTGTGTGAGCCATGCAAGGGAGGCTCTTTAACCCCTTAAGGGCCGCTGACGTACCCTGTACGTCCTGTCCTCGGGTCTCCCTTAGTCCCGCGGACGTACAGGGTACGTCAGCGGCGCCTAATCCCCCTCCCGCCCGATACTCACCTCCCTCACTGGATCCCTCGGCGATCTGGCAGGGAGGAAGCCTGCCCATGTGATTTACATGAGCAGGTGAGGCTGATGACGTCGCCACGCTGCGTGGTGACGTCATCAGCAGGCGTCCCCATGCAAAGCAATGGAAGGGAGGGGGGGCTCCTTCGGAGCTCCTTCGGAGCCCTCTATCTCCCCAACCATTGCAGCTTTTTACACCGCTGAAAAGGGGAGAGCATTAACGGTTTCGCCGCCGGATCACGTTTCGGTGCCAATTGGCGCCAAAACGGGATTCGAACCTGGAGGGGGGCTGACATCTTCGATGTCAGCCAAGCCACCAGGTCCCCCCCACCCACTGACAACCTCACCATATATGTGAGGATGTCAGTGGGCCAGTTAACCATCTAGCTGCCATGTAGAGATAAGGGGATCCTAAGGATCCCCATATCTCCCGATCCATGACAGCTAGATGGTCATATTTGACATCATTTGAAAGGCCTGATTATGGCCTTTCCAATGATACCAAACATGACCAGGTTTGGTTTAAAAACATAATAAAAATAATAATAATAATAAAAAATTAAATAAAACAAAAAAATGTTTTTTTTTAAAGTTTTTTTTGTCTGGGGGGGTTTAATTAAATAGGACCTAGGCTGTCATCTAAAAATAATTAGCACAAAATGGTCAGAATGAGCGCAGCGCACATAGGTGAACTGTCTCAGCAGTGAAGGGGTTAAAAAGCAAACGCATGTAAAAATTGGGTATTTCTAGTCTCGGGACAAAATTTTGAACCTATTTAGCCGGGGTCTTTTTGGGTGGTTGTAGATTTTGGGGATTAAATTACGAAAAAGTGTGTTTTTACCATTTTTTCCTAATATATTTCATATTTTTTTTATAGTAAATTATTCGATATGATGGAAATAATGGTATTTCTAGAAAGTCCATTTAATGGCGGGAAAAAGGGTGTATAATATGTGTGGGTTGAATAAACGAGTAAGAGGAAAATTTGACCTAAACACTAACAGCGCAGAAACGTAAAAACAGCAGCGGTCACTAAAAGACGGATTTGTGTAAAACCGCCCGGTCACTAAGGGGTTAATCCACAGTCCTCCGTCGCCTTGGCCATGTTTCTTGCATTATCACGTAGAATGACATGCACTTTAGCTTTCTCTATTTGCCATGTTTCTAGCATATTTGTTAGAGTATCTGCTATTGCTGCTGCGGTGTGTGACCCCAGAAATTCTTGAGCATTGAGCAATATATTTTGAATTTTAAAATCAGCATCTATCCACTGGGCTGTTAAGCTCAACATGCTGGTGGGACTCACGTCTGAGCTCCAAATGTCAGTTGTAAAACTTAGAGCTGGTATGTCTGTGTGCATGAGCTCTTGTACGTGCTTTGCAACACGCTCAAACATTGCTGGCAGACAAGTTTCTGCAAAATACCGTCTGCTTGGCAGTGTATATCGCGGTTCAATGTGCTGTATGAGACGTCTGAACCAATGTCTTCCACCACAGAAAATGTCTGTTCATCCAATGCTATAAATTCCATAACTTTCTCGGTTATTTCACGTGCTTTTGGACTGTCACTTGTAAATTTTGTTATTTTCTCAAACAGCGTAGCGACAGATGGTGTGCTGCTTGTAGTTGCTGCTGGCCCTGGGGTACTTTTCTTCAGCTTTGCAGCTGCTTTGACATACTCTGCATGCTGAATAGGATGCCTTGTTCTGAGGTGATGTATCAAACCTGTAGTAGAAAAGTTCCTTGGAGTCGTACCCCCTCTTGAAACTTCTCCCGAACATGCAGTGCAGACTGCAAATTTCTTGTCCATTTCTGAAACTGTGAAATACTTCCACACGGCTGACATCTTGTCTTTTGTTGGTAAAGGGTTGGCTGGCTACAACAGCAAGTATAAAATCTGGAGAAAAAAAAAATTAAAGGAATAATAGGCATGCAGAGGAGCTTACACTCTGATACTTGAATGCAGGGGGCTTACATGAGGGGATGACCACCATGCAGGGGGCTTACATGAGGGGATGAACACCAGGCAGGGGGCTTACATGAGGGGATGACCAGCATGCAGAGGAGCTTACATGAGGGGGATGACCATGCAGAGGAGCTTACACTCTGATACTCGAATGCAGGGGGCTTACATGAGGGGATGACCACCATGCAGGGGGCTTACATGAGGGGATGACCATGCAGAGGAGCTTACATTCTGATATTTGAACGCAGGGGGCTTACATGAGGGGATGATTCATTACAGGAGGAGAGTGAGACTAGACTTTTTTTATTCACTTTATTTACTTACAAGGCACTGGCAGTATATATAACGGCTGCAGGCACTCCTCCACACTCCTCCGTCGCATCCTCTGTGTCTGTGTCCAACAGCCTCGCCCCCAGGGACGCCGGAGTAGTCATAGCGTCAGGCATCCGGACAATTCCATGAAGTGCAGTGAAGAAGGAAAATTGTAAACACGCGGCAGCCCGATAATATTGGCGATTTATTTTCAGGCCGTATCGGCCGATAGCTAATCGGTCCCTGAAATTTCGGTGCACCCCTATCAAATATATACTATAAATAAAATGCAATGAATGATGTTTCACTCACAAACATAGAGCCTAGCACTGGCTCTAAGTGGAACTGCACGTTTTGGGTTGTTTTTTCTTCTATATTGTTCACAGGTGACCCACACCTTACACGGCTGTTTCCCTTCACATATCAAGGAACCATATAAGACAAGTAAAGACAGCGCAACTCTCCTTGTGCAGAATGAAAATATAAGTGTATATATGCTTTTCAGCCAATTTTTCACTTACACTTGTTGGAGCTTCAATAGCTTCAAGGTTTGCGCACATGAATTTTTCCAGGCTCGGGCAAATCCACAAACTACCAAAAAGATACAGGCTGGATCTTCTATGCGAAAGAAAATGTAATAAAATAAAAACATGTAAAACAAATGGATAAAACAGGTACCCAGGACCTTTTCTGGTTTGTGGATTTGCCCGAGCCTGAAAAAATCCATATGCGCAAACCTTAGAGCTATTGAAGCTCCAACAAGTGTAAGTGAAAAATTGTCTGAAAAGCATATATACACTTATATTTTCATTCTGCACAAGGAGAGTTGCACTGTCTTTTGTCTTATATGGTTCCTTGATATGTGAAGGGAAACAGCCATGTAAGGTGTGGGTCACCTGTGAACAATATAGAAGAAAAAAACAACCCAAAACGTGCAGTTCCACTTAAGAGCCAGTGCTAGGCTCTATGTTTGTGAGTGAAACATCTTCATTGCATTTTATTTATATTTGATATACTTCACCATTGTGTATTTTTATATTTTGTTTTATGTACCAAAAATATGGTCTGGTGATCTATGAGAGACACCAAGATCCTGATAGCAATTTTTATTGCGCTGATCAAGATACATATATGTTTCTAGAGAGGATAACTGTCTGAACCTGGTTATAACAAATAATGTGGATCTTTTCTCAAATATTCATGTAAGGGAACAGTTGGGAAACAGTGACCATAATATGGTGCCTTTTGAAATAAAAAAAACACATTCATAGGGGGCATGCCAAAACATAAAATTTTAAAAAGGAAAGGCCAACTTTATTAAAATAAAGGAAGCTCTCAATGTCATTGACTGGCAGAAACTCTTTCATGGGAAAAACACTGAGGATAAGTGAAATATCTTTAAACTAACACTAGAAAAGTACACGTCACAATATTCCACTGGTTAATAAATATAAAAGAAACAGACTGAAACCAATGTGGCTTAGTAGGAAGGTAACCAAGGAAATTAAACATAAAAAGGCATTTAAAGCTTTTAAATCTGATAAATCTGAGGCATCCTATAAAGCATATAGGGCAGCCAATAAAGCATGTAAAAAAGCAATTAGATGGGCTGAACTAGAAAATGAAAAAGAAATAGCCAAAGAGAGCAAGACCAACCCTAAAAGATTCTTTAGGTACATAAATTCTAAAAAATCCAAGAGTGAAAATGTAGGTTCACTAAAATCTGAGTCAGGGGTATGGTTAACTGAAGATCAGGATAAAAGGCAGAAATTTTGAATGATAAATACTGAAGAAAAATAATCAAAGAGAAACCTATAACAGGAGACATGCAATTCATTAATAAAAACGTATTAATACAAAAGTGACTGGTTGACTCAGGACAAGGTTTTGCAGCAATTAAACAATGTGAATGTGAATAAAGCTCCAGGGCCAGATGAAATTCACCCGGGAGTACTGAAGGAGCTAGGTGTTGAAATATGTAAACCTCTGTTCTTAATCTTTCAAGATTCTTTTTTTCAGGAATCATACTGGAGGATTGGAGAAAAGCCGTGGTCCCTATATTTAAGAAAGGTTTAAAATTTGTGCCTGGGAATTATAGACCTGTGAGCTTAACATCTGTGGCTGGGAAAGTATTTGAGGGGTTGCTAAGGGATAATATTCAGGAATTTATTGGAAGGTATAATGTAATTGGCAAACATCTGTATGGTTTCATGAAACAGATCATGTCAGACTAACCTAATTACGTTCTATGAGGAAGTAAGTAGAAGTATAGATCAGGGGGTCGCAGTGGATGTGATTTACTTGGATTTTGCCAAAGCTTTCGACACAGTTCCACACAAAAGGTTACTATTTAAATTAAGAAAAATTGATTGGTCTAGATGAAAATACCTGTTCTTTGATAGGGTACAGAGAGTGGTCATAAATGGTACATTTTCAAGTTGGACAATAGTGGTAAGTGGTGTCCCTCAGTGGTCTGTTATAGGACCAATTCTATTCAATTTATTTATAAATGACCTTGAGATTGATACATTACTTTCAATGCCTCATTGTTTGCAGATGACACAAAACTAGGAAAAGTAATACGTGAGCAGGATGTTACTTCACTGCAGAGGGATTTAGATAGATGAAATTTAAATTTAATGTAGATAAATGCAAAGTTATGCACTTGAGTGAAGAACACACAAGCTACTTATACCCTAAATAAATGGTTTGGAGTTAGGGAAATCCAAGCAGGAGAAGGATTTGTGAATAATCAGACTTCAAACTAAGTAACAATGTGCAATGTCCAACAGCAGCTGCCAAGGCCATCAAGGTATTGGCATGCGTTAAAAGGGGGAGTTCACCCTCTGGGTGAAAACATAATTTGCCTCTGTATAAATCAATGGTAAGACCACACCTTGAATATGCCGTGCAATTTTGGGCACCTGTCTTAAAGGATATTATAGTGCTAGAAAAAGTGCAGAGACGGGCAACTAAATTAATAAGAGGAATGGAAGGTTTAAGTTATGAGGAAAGATTAACAAGCTTAAACCGGTTTAGAGAAACGGCGCCTTAGAGGGAATCTGATAACCTTATATAAATATATACGGGGCCATTATAAACCATTGTCTGGAAACCCAAAGAAAGCTGATCCACTGGACAAGTCAGTGGAAGCACAATGCATCAGTGAAAACAAATTGAAAGGAACAAAATTTTATTGTGGCCATAAGCCAAAATCTAAAAACCAGCGTATGGTGATCACCAAAACACAAATACACGTAAAAATAAAAAAAACAAGTATTCTCTTTGGTGTAAAAATCAACACGTGTGTCAAATATATAGGGTAGATAGCTAACTGCTACTGGACGCACTCTATTAGTGTGGAAATCGTGTATGTCCAGTACGCAATTCACTCACACATGCGGAGATATAGGATACTTGATAACACAATAGCGATGTGAGCTGAGGTACAAATTATGCACAGGTAATCCGCAATTAGTCATGTATATTAGAAATAAATGCCCCAAAGTAACCACCACAAACTCCCTTCATTATTGCGGAGCTGTAAATTGGTAAATTAATAAGATTGCCCACAGTAAGGTACAGAGTATTCAATCGCGAGTAATCAAAGGTACAATCATAATAGGCCAAACTCGGGCAAAAATTGAGAGAAAGGAGATTTGGGGGATAGGGTAGATAGCTCACTGTTACTGAACGCACCCGACGCGCGTTTTGCCTTGCACAGGCTCGTCAGGAGTGCCGAGAATGAAAAAATAAAATGTGTGTGTATTTAAGCCCACTTGCCGGTAGGCTCGTCCCGTAATTAGCCAATAAAGTTGTGAGGACACAGGTGATGAAGTGGCCGTCACTGGGTTAGATGATGGACAAGAGACTAGTCCGTTAGCAGGGCAGAGCTGGCGGTGTTACTGAATGTCCACCTGATTGGCAAATGTACGCTCCAATCAGTGGCATCTGCAGCTCACGCGAAGCTCCACCGCCATATGATTGGCAGTGGACCGAACCAATCGATATCCTACATCGGTCCGACAGCGCCGTGGACGCTCCGTGAGAGCGGGCTCTATAGGACTGCTTGCTAAATATATTCCACCCCATACAGAAAGTTACGCCATGATTGTAATGCACTGTCAGGTTTAAAACCTTACAAGTACTTTCCTTTCAGGTGATGAGGCCGTTATGCAGGTCTCGGGGATGCACACACTTGTGGGAGAGGAGAACAACACAGGAGGGCTGTGGGACAGGGTACACTGGAAACTCACAGGTTGGCTGAGGGTAATGAGGATCGCAATCCTTGAGTCCAGATACGAGGGTAGTTGCTCCTGGGAGAGCACGTTGGGAAGGGTCGTTGCTCCTGGGAGAGCACAGTCAGTATTGGGGGGGTCTTGGAGCAGGGGAAACACGATGAGTAGATAGGGAAAGCAGGTTTCTGGAGCTTGGTATTTGCAGGTCTTGTTCATAGGAACAGGAGACAACAATGAAGCACTGTGGGAAGGTAGGAGGGAACTTTTATTGATTAGCCACAGGGGTGTATCATGTGACTTGAGGTGTGTGTGTGTTAGGTGCATTAACTGTTTATTAGCTGGTTCACAGCAGAAGGGCAGCACCTTTCATGGAGCTGCCACTTTCATGGAATGACACAGGAACGGGCAGGTACGGTCCTGACATGCACAGAGCAGTAACGGAGCATAAACCAAATATATCGTTGCACACAATCAAATGAAAAAACGCACTGCCGCCATAGATTGTGTATAGCAGCGGTATGCTAACACGGATCCAGTGCAGCCCATGGATCGTATATAGAGGTGCACTAAATAATTGAGGATCCTATTGTTTGACTGTAGGTGGCATTGTGGATATAAAGAGATGCTATGATGGCCATATGTAAAGCATAAGCTGGCCAAGAGTAGAGAGCAATTGGGTAACATAAGAAATAATAATATAGGTGAGACCAATTGTGGCAACCAGTCCATAAACTGAAAAGAAAGGGGGGAATAATATATACAGCATGTACCCGGCCCTAATAATCTGTCCACTACGTAGATTATTAGGGCCGGGTACCGTTACCCATTGCATATATATGTTTAATCACTACATACTCATTCATTTTTTTAACTTGTTGTATGTACATAGAGACTTCCAATACATTGCTACGCATGCATGGGGCACTCATGCTGTATATATTATTCCCCCCTTTCTTTTCGGTTTATGGACTGGTTACCACCATTGGTCTCACCTATATTATTATTTCTTATGTTACCCAATTGCTCTCTACTCTTGGCCAGCTTATGCTTTACATATGGCCATCATAGCATCTCTTTATATCCACAATGCCACCTACAGTCAAACAATAGGATCATCAATTATTTAGTGCACCTCTATATACGATCCATGGGCTGCACTGGATCCGTGTTAGCATACCGCTGCTATACACAATCTATGGCGGCAGTGCGTTTTTTCATTTGATTGTGTGCAACGATAGATTTGGTTTATGCTCCGTTACTGCTCTGTGCATTACAATCATGGCGTAACTTTCTGTATGGGGTGGAATATATTTAGCAAGCAGTCCTATAGAGCCCGCTCTCACGGCGCTGTCGGACCGATGTAGGATATCGATTGGTTTGATCCACTGCCAATCATATGGGGGTGGAGCTTCGCGTGAGCTGCAGATGCCACTGATTGGAGCGTACATTTGCCAATCAGGTGGACATTCAGTAACACCGCCAGCTCTGCCCTGCTACTGGACTAGTCTCTTGTCCATCATCTAACCCATCTGACGGCAACTTCATCACCTGTGTCCTCACAACCTTATTGGCCAATTACGGGACGAGCCTACCGGCAAGTGGGCTTAAATACATACACATTTTATTTTTTCAATCCCGGCACTCCTGACGAGCCTGTGCAAGGCGAAACGCGCGTCGGGTGCGTTCAGTAGCAGTGAGCTATCTACCCTATCCCCAAATCTTTAAATTTTTGCCTATTATGATCGTACCTTTGATTACTCTGTACCTTACTGTGGGCAATCTTATTAATTTACCAATTTACAGCTCAGCAATAATGAAGGGAGTTTGTGGTGGTTACTTTGGGGCATTTATTTCTAATATACATGACTAATTGCGGATTACCTGTGCATAATTTGTACCTCAGCTCACATCGCTATTGTGTTATCAAGTATCCTATATCTCCGCATGTGTGAGTGAATTGCGTACTGGACATACACGATTTCCACACTAATAGCTAACTGCTACTGGATGCACTCTATCTACCCTATATATATTTGACACACGTTGATTTTTACACCAAAGAGAATACTTTTTATTTTTACGTGTATTTGTGTTTTGGTGATCACCATACATTGGTTTTTAGATTTTGGCTTATGGCCACAATAAAATTTTGTTCCTTTCAATTTGTTTTCACTGATGCATTGTGCTTCCACTGACTTGTCCAGTAGATCAGCTTTCTTTGTATATCCAATGGGTTTCAATACCTTCAGCATCTCCTGACACAATCACATTGTTTCATCTCGTGCATTCAAGGTGTGTCTTCACCACTACTTGTATAGTGGGTTATCATTGTCTAGAAACCTATTCATTAACAGGACTATACACAGGACACAAGGTCACCCATTTAGGCTAGGGTCAGACGAAAGCATTTTTCCCCGCGAACGTGAAAAAGTGCGTCCGAACGCATTGACGTATTTTTTCACGGAATGTGCAAAAACGGTCAGAAGACGCACATTTTCGGGCGTGATTTTGTACAGATCGTCAATAAAACTCTTTTTGCGTCTGGACGTTATGTAGGCTGGACATTCGCAAACACGCCGCTATGCCGCAGCTGCGCACTCAGTACGTCAGTACTAGCGGTTCAGCGTTCTCAAACAAATGCGTTCAAATTCCACTTGCATTGCACGGCCGGACTTTTGTGCGGCCGTACATCGTATATTGGCCGTCATCTGCTGCTAGTGCGGCCGTAATTATGTGCGCCAGAACGCACGTTAAAAGTGCGCTGGTCTGACCCCAGCCTTCGACTGGACAAAAGGAAATTCAGCCTAAAGCATAGGATGGGTTATTTTACGGTGAGAACAATAAAGCTGTGGAATTCTCTGCCTGTTAAGGTGGTTGGGTCAGAGACTGCAGGAAGTCATCCAGTGGTTTTTTGAAAGTCTACAGACCGAATATTAAAGGGTTAGAATATTTAATGAAAAGCTGCTTGATCCAAGGAGAAATCTGACTGGCATTCTGGGGTCAAGAAGGATTTTTTTTCCCCAGTGTTGCATATTGACGAGCATTTCAGACTGGGTTTTTTGCCTTCTTTGGATCAACAGCAGTAGGTGATGGGAGAGGCTGAACCCGATGGACGCATGGTTTTTTAGCCTAATGTAAACATGACTCAGTCTGGCTTCCTGCTTTTCAGTTCGGACCAGCCAGAGGAAGAAGAGGCTCTTTTCCTTCTTCTGGTTCCCACTCTGCTGAAGTTGCAGGACCCACCCCTGTGCTTCCAGCAGCACCCAGGACGGAGGGGGGGGGGGGGCGTGGCAGTGACAGAGTGGAGGAGAGAGGCAGGGACAGGGGAGGAAGACTGATTCAGATCCTGCCCATGTCTTTCAGATGCATTCAGTGTAGGGTCAGGCTTCTCCTTAGGATTTAGCTGCACGGCTCCAGCCAGTGTCCTCTGTGACTGCTGACCCAAAACTGAACGTTTCAGGGTAGGTCAGGGCTCCGGGCTGTAAACCCAGCAGTGACCTGGCTTCCAGTGAAGCATCAGGGATGTAAAATACCAAAAAAAAAAAAAAAAGACCACTGAAGGAGCGTGAACAGTTCACGCTCCCAACATTAACAGGAGCAGTGCAGTGAATGAAGGGCTGCCAAATTTTTTTTTTAAAAAAATCGTGTGGATTACCCTTTACCACAACAGGAGTCCTTCCAGTTATCCCCTTTAGTTATACAGGGTCAGATCGTGACAGACGCAGGAAGCAGCTGCCTTCCCTGACCCAGCACATCCATGTCACTGGCAGGGGCTGGGCAGGCCTGTATGGCAGACATCTGGACATCAGTGTGGGTCAGCAGCCGGGTCAAGAAAAATAAAACCTACAGCCGCCGCCGAAATAAGCAGCACAAAATAAAGTTTGCTGCCTGCGAGTTGTGGTTAATGGTTAATCTGTTCATCGACTGGCAGGGCATTTCTCTGTTTGGGGTCGCTGGATAAAAAACAGGACTAAAAAACTTTTTTTTAAAAAAAAAATTATTTTAACCCTTTCGCTGCTGAGGCTTTTCCCGCCCCTGTGCTGAGGTCATTTTTTACCTGTTTTGCGCATCATGTTTAAACCTGTTTTGAAGGCTTATTTTAGTATATGACATCGACATATTATATATCGTTCTTTCCGTCAGACTCGGTAGATTCATAATATGTCATTATTATATGTATACGTTATGTCATGTTTGTATATTATAACAAAAAATGCAATAAAATATGTATTTTCAATAATTTACAGCGTGTAAAGTGTTTTTTTCCACATTTTAACATGCGAGCAATTGCGGTTATATTTTGTATGGGGTGCGCTTGTTAAAAAAATTAGAGATGGGGTCTCGTTACATTTTTTTTGGGGAAAATGACACCATTTTTAACAAACGCACCGCATACAAAAATCGTTAATGCAGCATTATTGTTCACATTATAATTGAAATGGGAACAATATTGCTGCATTAAAAAAACAAAAAACAAAAAAAAAAAGTGTTTATTTTTTTTTTAATTTTTTTTTTTAATTTTTTTTTATTTTTATTTTTATTTTTTATTTTTTTTACATTTTTTTTTACTTTCATGTTTGGTATCGTTGGAACGGCCATGCTCTGGCCGATCCAACGATATCAAAATTTAACCCCTAACTGCCACGGATCGGGAGATAGGGAGTTCATTGGAACTCCCTATCTCCACACTTCGTGGCAGTTAGGGGTTAATGCTAGGACTGGCGTCATCGTGCTGCGCACGATGACGCCAGTCCTCTGGGGGAGTTCCCGGAAGCTTGGCCGACATCCAAGATGTCGGCCAGCTCCCAGGAAGGATCGCAAATCGGCGCTTTTCAGCGCCGATTTGCGATCCAGCTCCCCAGGGGTTAATGCCAGGCATCATTTGGAAGGGCAGGCTGTGCCCTTCCAAATGATGCCTGGGTTAAGCCCCTGTGAGCCGCCGATCGGGAGGGAGAGAGGTCCGAAGGACCTCCCCCTCCCTTTCAGGCGCCTCCTCCGCACATGCGGGGGGGCGCCTGAATTATGTGTCATCGCGGGGGCGCGATGACACATAACAATGGCGGCCACTGCTCCGGATGCCGGGCTGACATCCAGGATGTCAGCCCGCACCGGAGGGGCCAGCGATCGGCCGGAACCCGGCCGAACGCTGACCCCAATGCGAGGACGCGCTCAGCGCGTCCTCCGCATACCAGGGGCAATGCTGAGGACGCGCTGAGCGCGTCCTTAGCATTGAAGTGGTTAATCTTTAGTATCTTTCAAAACAAAAAAAATTTCTAATAGTTTATTTTCATTCATTCGGACCTTATATGTAAATTCCAGACATTTCCGTTCAGTAGTTTTGAAAACAGCGGGCGACGGGTTTGCGGCAGCATTCGGTGGCTTAACCCTTTCGCTGCTGAGGCTTTTCCCACCTCTGTGCTGAGGTCATTTTTACCGGTTTTGCTCATCATGTTTAAACGCGTTTTGAAGGCTTATTTTAGTATATGACCCAGACATATTATATATCGTTCTTTCCGTCAGACTCGGCAGATTCATAATATGTCATTATATGTATACGTCATGACCTGTCTGTATATTATAACAAAAAATGCAATAAAATATGAATTCAATAATTTACAGCCTGTAGTGTTTTTTTCCACTTTAACATGCGAGCAATTGCGGTTATATTTTGTATGGGGTGCGCTTGTTAAAAAAATTAGAGATGGGGTCTCGTTACATTTTTTTTGGGGAAAATTACACTATTTTTAACAAACGCACCGCATACAAAAATCGTTTGTTCACATAATTGAAATGGGAACAATATTGCTGCATTAACAAACCAAAAAAAATAAAATATAAAAAAAAAAACTTATTTTTTATTTTACAAAACTTTTCACTTTCGAGTTTGGCCGTTCCAACGATACCAATCGTTAACCCCCTAGCTGCCACGGATCGGGAGATGGGAGTTCCAATGAACTCCCTTCTATCTATCTCCACCGTTGGTGGCAGTTAGGGGTTAACTCTAGGACTGGCGTCATCGTGCTATGCACGATGACGCGAGTCCTCAGGGGGAGTTCCCGGAGGCTTGGCCGACATCCAAGATGTCGGCCAGCTCCGGGAAAGGATCACGAACCAGCGCTTTTCAGCGCCGATTCGTGATCTGGCTCCCCAGGGGTTAATGCCAGGTAACATTTGGAAGGGCAGACTGTGCCCTTCCAAATGGTGCCTGGGTTAACCCCCGCAACACCGCCGATCGGGAGGGAGAGGTCCAAAGGACCTCCCCCTCCCTTTCAGGCACCTCCTCCGCACGTGCGGGGGGGCGCCTGAATTAGGTGTGATCTGCCGCGATGACACCTAATTTCAATCAGCAGCGGTTCCGGATGCTGGGCTGACAGAGGATGTCAGCCTGCACCGGGGGGGGGCCAGCGATCGGCCGGAACCCGGCCGAACGCTGACCCCAAAGTGAGGACGCGCTCAACGCGTCCTCAGCACACCAGGAGCCATGCGGAGGACGCGCTGAGCGCGTCCTCCGCATGGAAGTGGTTAAGGGACCTGGTGAAATCACCAGGGAAATTTGATTCCCTAAAGTGTGGAACAACAGAACACTGAAATGTCTGCGTCATTTCGGTGCTCTGTGAATACCCCCTTAAAAATAGTGTTTTCCCCCCACCCCCTGGAAAATGCCACCCTAGGCCTGGCCTACCCAGGACATTCTTTAAAGACTTGAAATGGCTCAAACATGACAATGTTAAAAAAAAAACCCACTTTAACCCCTTCACTGCTATCATTGGAAAGGCCATGCTCTGGCCTTTCTAATGATACCAAACATGACCATGCTAGCTGCCAACTGTCGGAGGATATCAGGAATCAAAAGGACCCCCCCCCCCCATCTTTCTTTAGGAGTCAATAAGGACGTTCCCCACACGTCCTCAGCAGTGAAAAGGTTAAAATGAGAAAGCTCAATGTATCCTTCCTGGAATTTTTTTTATTTTTTTTAAGGGTGTCCACCCTAGGGAGTGTTGTCACCCAGTGGGGGCTGCACCCACCTTGTGACACCACTGCCTCCAAGGGTTAGATTACAAAGTTGGTGCTAACTTAACCAGAGCTGTTGTAAACTTAACCCCATAGACTAGAATGGCTCTGGTAAGTTAGTACTGACTTTGTAATATTGCCCCACATGTTTTGGAATTACATCTGCCATGATGCTCAGCTTCCCATTAGGTTCTTGAGCCTCATGGGAAATGCAGTTCCAAAACATCTGGAGGGCCTAGGTTGCTGGCCCCTGCATCTCCTGTGTAGGGATTTCCCTGCCAGATGGGATGGAAGCCCCATTTCTGTTGTCATCACGCTCATGTATTGTCAGTGAGCAGGGGTCGTTCTGCAGTGAGGGCTTACAGCCTGATGTGGGAGAAGCCCCGGATTTGCAGTTCTGTGGGATCTTGTGTGTCGCAGATACAGTGAGCCAACATATCCAAATTATAGGCAAATAAAATGCCGATACCAGTAATTTTATATATATACACATTTCGGTCTATCCCTACTGCGATCCACACGGATGAAGCAGTGACAAGGGCTTTGGCCTGCGAGGTAAAAGCAGAGTAAATTTCAGCAAAGAGAAGCCTCAACTCTCTGCCCAAGGATTCATCCAAATCCATGAATAAGAGGTCAGAAAGACTGCGAAGCAAAACAGACCAACACCTGGGGTGAGACTGGAGATTCTGCAGAGAAGCCGCAGCAAAATTACCCTAGTTCTCTTACTGGCCCAAAGACAGTAGAAGGTAATTTCTCTATTTCCTCTGAATGTTTTGCTTTCTTCTCCAGGCTTGTAACTAGTCCCGTTTTTCTGGATGGAATAGAAAGCCTGTGGGTACTGCCGCTAATATGTATGGAATAATTATTATATTATTTGTACCGGTAAGTGTCCAATTACGGTTTTCAAAAAGGACAGTCTGAAATAAAGTGGTTTGTGGACTTTATGTTGCTACTGCAGATATTATTGCTCCATATGCTATAGCCAAAATATTATGTAGCTTTGTATTAAAGTGCTGCAGATTAATCAAAAAGGCTCAGCCCATGGGATAGCAGTCTAGCACAACACTTGTATAAACGAGCTGCAATTGCTAGACAGCCTGTGAGCTTACAATTTAAAGGTTTTGGAAAATTAAACCACAGGGGAGGGGCGGGGTATGCAACTACATGGAAGGGGGGGGGGGGGGAGAATAGGGATAAATCATAATTCTTTATTGATCAGAAGCGCAGACACCTGTAGAGGACAGGGTGGGCAGAGGAAAGGTCAATGACCAGTGTATAGGAGAAAAAGCCAGCATGACCCATATTGAGCTCAAACTAGGAACGACTACACCATGCATACAAAGGATTTACAATATGGGAAGAAAGTCTTCCTGCCACCAGAAGTTACGACAAATTGAAAAAAAGTTACAAAAATTTGCCATTTTTTTTCATCCCTTCCATGTAGTTTTATATGATGTATGTTCACTAAATTGCAGATATTGAAAGTGTGGTAGTGGGCCGTTAAAAGAATATTTGTCAAGTTTGCACATACCTGCAAATCACAACATCCAATGTACCCAAACATTTTACAGAATTTAGCTACTGTGAAAAAGGTAAAAAATAAAAATCTGACACCGAACGGCACTTTAAATCCTTAAAGTTTATTAAAAATGATATAGAAAAACATAAAAATATGATATTTGCTTGCATACAGTGGTCTCTGAAAGTTTACACATGATATAGTCTGATTGGTAGCATAAAACCAGTGCAGTTTGCCAATGTATCTCAATCTGGAATGTAGTGCCTGCCTAGGTTTAGCAACATGTGCAAGTTAGGTGGCTTTGTCTACTGTAAATAATTGGCACTAGATCATGCAGAGTGGAAAGGTTCTTAATGTATTTGCAAAACCGCATGTAACCTATTCAATAGCTGTACAACTGTGCAAACCACTTGTTGCCTAGGTGACTGGTGACTGGTGACGAATGTGCTACCATATTTTGGAAGGGCAACCCTACTTCAACTCATGGGATAAAATCAGCATCAACGTTCTCACCAGCAATAGTGTTTGATCATAGCATTAAACGGTCTCAAAGAACTTACACTTTGCAGAGGTCTAGGCAAGTCTGCAGAAATCTATTCTTGAGATCGCTTTTGACTGCTATGTTGACAATTCTGCAGAATTCTAATTAACATCTTGTTATCTCAGATCCTATAACTTTCACGCCAACTGTATAAAAGTAACGCAATTCTATAAAAAAGGTACCCTGCCCCTTAATCAGAAATAAAAATGAACAAAGAAAGTTGCATAGGATACATGTGAGTTGATACTTTAAGCATCAGTAATGCCAAATGCACCATCAGGCCAGCAGCCATTGTGGACGCAATGAAACGCTAGCCTTGACACATTTAACAGCTCACATTCTTCACAAGTTGCTCTTAACAGAACAAGTGTATACTACTACTACATAGATTCCATAAAGGAATCAACATAATTCCTTTCAAAAATGTTCCTTAATCCACAAGTCTTTCAAACCAAATCAATGATAGGTTACATTTAAAATCAAAATTACAGCATTCTGTAGTTCACAACAAAAGCTTATTCCTTCCAATCCTCCACTTATACTGCATGTAGTACACGGATAAAATTATGAATAAAAAAATAAAACTGGAATGTAACAAAGCCAAAAAGGTAGACGACATTGAGGAAGTTGTGCTCAGTTTGCATATGGAAGATAACACCAAGCAAATGTTGTGAACCACGAAGGCTTCTTTGCAAAAGCAAAAAAAAAATTTTTTTATTTAAAAAAATAAAATAAAGGTTTCTACAGCTTTTGTGACCCATCAAAGAAAGATTTTACAAACCCAAATTTTTCAACCATAGAAAGGATTTGTAAACAAAAAAAATAAATCTATCCAACTGATTAATAAGTTAAGACAGAGCAAATTAAATAGAAATGTATTGCACAGAAGATTCTGGATATGTACAACACCACACAAGAACAAACAGAAAAACAAAAAACTTTGTGGGCTGGTGTGACCTCCAGATGAAAGGATGGATGACAAAAAACACAATTAAAAAGAAAATAAAAAGAAACCTGGAGGGCAAAGATAAAATGGTGTGCCATTTTCAGATTAAAGTCTCTGCTTTGGTAGCCAGTGTTCCCAGCAAGAGATGGGAGAATGAGCTTCTCATCTGCTAATGCTCATGGGCAAGCTGTCTCTTGGATGTTTTTTCCTCCTCCAACTGATACGATTATATTGGAAATGCCCTCTGTTGTTGACAAACGGATGCCTCATAGGATCTCCATTCATCTGCTGTCCGTTTCCTGGATTAGGACCATACATTTCTTTCAGTGGATATTTCATGCCATTGTGAGGCTGTGGAAACAAAATTGAGGAACCAATAAATAGCGCAAGACTACAAATATTAGTGGTGCCAAATACATGATTGCTCTTGAACTTGCCAGTCACCTGCACCCATTTATATAGCGCCACCAGTTTCCCCAGTGCTTTACAATAACCAAAGGGAACAAGACAAACAAAAGATGGAGAAGGTCCTGCTCATAGGAGCTTACAACTTAGAGTGATTTGGGTTGAGGAAGACCAGGAGTTTAATGGGTAGTCAGGATCACGAATGCAGGGCCATAGAAGTGGCCTCTGTCATTATGTGACCAGAGGGATGAGGTGCATCTGAATGTGGTATGCAAATCTGAAGAGATGCATTTTGAGGGATTTCTTGAAGGCCAATGGAGGGACTGGAAGTATGCCAGGAGTGTTGGGTGAGAAAAATAAGCCTGGCAGCTGCATTCATTACAGATTGCAAAACTGCAATGCAGGTATTGGGGAGGCCAAAGGAGCAAGTTACAGTAATCAAGCGGTGTTCTAAAAAAACAAAAAAACAAAAAGGGAACCAGCACCTTTGCGGTATTTTGCACGAGAAAGGTGGACGTGGGCAACATCCTTGAGTTAAGCAGATTTGGTCATTTTCTGGATGTGGGGAGAAAACGTTAGGTCAGAAGCGTGACACCAATACCGTGTGCTTGAGGCCCAGGGCTAATGAGTGTTCCATTTAGAGAAAGATTGCAGGGGGTGTTTCTTGGAGGAAGGAATGAGAATTTCAGTTTTGGCAAGATTGAGCATAAGGAAGTGGGAAGACATCCATTTAGAGGGTAGAGAGACATTCAGCGACACATTCCAGGAGAGAGATCAGGGGAGGAAAGGTGTAGTTGAGCATCATCAGCTTATAGGTGGTAGAGGAATCCAAAAGGAGCTGATCAGTTTGCCTACAGAGGAAGTGTAAATCAAAAAAAATAAGATGCCCCAGTACTGAACATTGGGTCACCAACTGACAGACACTAAATGATTGTTGGGACAGGAGAACCATGGCCAGCCCAAGCCACTGTGCTGCCTGGAGCAATGGATGACGTGCTGCTCCGCTCCCCCTAAGAAATGTGTTGTATATGAGCGTATCAGCCACACAGCAATAAAATTCACAGTAATGTGTGGGGTGTATAAACGAATCATAGAATTCACAGCAATAAAAAACGCAGTATGCGGTGTGTATGAGTGTATCCTCTAACACAGGGGTCTCAAACTCAAATTACCTGAGGGCCACAGGACAAGTTTTCATATCCCATGGGGGCCACATGCAAATTTTCAAACGTCAAAAACAGTAAACTATATACACGTGTGTGTGTGGTCACTGCTTAATGCCAGATGCCTGGCAGTGTTTGCTCTGCATTAGATGAGCCAAGTCTGCTTTAAGGGAGTTAGCAGTTGAAACCCTAACAGCCTAGAGATGGGCATCAGTTAGCCTAGACATGGTTCTAGATTTGTTAACGTTCATAGTGGGAGAATAATTTTTCACACAGGTATGTACTTCCAAATAAGCACATTACACGTTTGGACAGCTCCGGAAAGGTAGCTGGTAACTCTCAAACTGAGCTATCGTTTCTGGGTTTCCCTGTGCATCTCTGAACTTCGCTTTGAGGTCAGTGCTGCATTGCAGATCTATAAGTTCTGGTGCTCCAAGTGTGTGGTGTATCTAAGGGCGTCATAGAGCTCCATAGTAGTGTGCAGTATTTATGAGGGGGTCACAGAGCTCCACAGTAATGTGCGGTGTGTATGAGGGCATCACAGCGCTCCACAGTAATGTGCAGTGTGCATGAGGGCATCAGAGCTCCACAGTAATGTGCAGTGTGCATGAGGGAGTCACAGCTCCACAGTGTGCAGTGTTTATGAGGGCATCACAGTGCTCCACAAAGTAATGTGCAGTGTGTATGAGGGAGTCACAGAACTCCACTGTAATGTGCAGTGTGCATGAAGGAGTCAGAGCTCCACAGTAATGTGCAGGGTGCATGAAGGCGTCACAGAGCTCCAGTTATGTGCGGTGTATATGAGAGCATCAGAGTAATATTTTTGTTTTTACTTTTTTTTTATTAAATTGTTAAAAAAAATTTGAGAAAGGATTTTACCAGGAAGGATACATTGAGATTTCTCTCGTTTTCAAGTATGTCCTGGGTGGCGAGTCTGTACCGTTGGGTGTCTCGCCCAAGGACACTTACTGGATTTACTGCAAAGCATCTTTTTATTTATCTTTCTGAACATATTTTTGGTATTTTTCTGACAAAAGTTTTGATTCCCATGTTTTTAAAAAGCGTTTTTATTTTAGTCTGTTGCAGACCTTTTTATTATTTTTTTTAAAAGGACCCATTTTATTATTTTCTCACATTTCCATGCATTGTTATGATCTTAAACACCTTTTGAAGAATAGCAGTTCAGTTTTTTTTTTTTATTTACCCGTTCAGCAGTTAGCTTGGTGGCGTTCAGTAGCTTGTCTGAGGTTTTTGGCAGCTCAGCGCACTTTGGGAAAATTGAAATGAATTTGCCGAAGCACACAGAACGAGAGAGCACCAAAATATCAGGGACATTTCAGTGCTCTCTGAATAACCCCTTTTGCGATACTGGTCCTCAGTGCTGTGAGCTGTTTAATTCTATTTATAGCACATCTCCCATACTGGTCTTAATTAATTTAGAAGGTCAGTATGGAAGATGTGCCATAAATAGAATTAAAGACCAGTATGGGAGACGTGCTATAAATAGAATTAAACAGCTCACAGCACTGTCTGATGAGCTGTATATTTAATCGCACATTTTAAAATTTAATATTTTATTCCTAATAATAATTAAAAACAGTTTGCCCACAACACTATACTATACTAGGGGTTAAAACGGTTTTAATCCTTGTGAGCCCGTGGAGGAATGATTTATTACCTGCAGGGTCAGAGAAAAACCTTCTGCATCGGAATGCTAGACCCGTCAACACAGCCATGGAGCCGCTCACGTGAAAGAATCGGCCTTCGCTCATTAATTTAGGTCAGAGCATGATCTCAGACTCCCACTGAGCGCAGGGGCCACTTGTAACTGGTCTGAGGGCCACAAATGGCCCGCGGGCCGGTACTTTGAGACCCCTGCTCTAACACCACATAGCTTACAGACACACACGAACAGGGGGATATTTAGGCTTGGGGCAGCCCATGTATCTGCAGAGTTCCTTTTTTTCACCCATTAGGCAAATGAGGCAGCCTTATGAAATACCGGGAGGAAAGCAAAGACAACGTGGATTTACATATCCCACATGAATGACCTGTATTCTATGGTTCATAGGACTATATCCAGGAATATCATCTAGGCCAGGTGTGGGCAACTGCGGACCTCTGGATATTTTGAAACTACAAATTTCCCGTGATGCTTGGCTGCTTTGTTTCCAGAGCCTCATGGGAAATATAGTTCCAAAACATTTGGAGGGCCAGGGTTGCTGACCGCTGATTTATAGGAATATTTAATACTACAATATGTCATTTTGCTGCCCTGTCCTGGGATACTTGGCATTAACAGAAATCCTGGTGTCATATGTTTCTGTCACGTTGGGAATAATTGGCATTCCGTTTGTGTTCAACACTGCCATATCAGGTGAGCATAGAAAAGCACATTCACTTGGTAAATATAACTTCACACCATACACAAATGTACATTTGAACCCACCTTCCACTTGACACTCTGAAAAGCTAGGCTTCCGGTATCAGGGGGTACTACACGATTACCCTGATATTTTTCCCTGATACCGGAAGCCGGCATTGAGCCGGGAATATGAGGGGCTGCGGCGGCTGTCCGAATGCTCTATCGGCATTCTGACAGGCCCTGCAGCTGCTCACTGTGTTCATACTTCCCTTCCTGAGCGATGCTGGGAAAGTTCCCGCGCGTGCGCTCGTTGGAAGGCCCCCAGCCGCGATCACGTGGTCCTTCCAACGAGCGCGCACGCGGAGACATTCCCGGCGTCGCTCAGGAAGGTAAGTATCGTCGCGGAGAGTGCCTGGGGGCAATATCCATCCGTGAGCTGGGGCAGTATGAATATATATCTGGGGGGGGGGGGGATATATACATGTGAGCTGGGGGCATTTTTATATGGTCTGTTCTTATTGGAAAGCGTCACATGACATTTAAAAAGTACTCACCGATACTTTTCTTTAAAGTATCGGTACTCGTACTCTCTCTTTAAAAAGTGGTATCGGTGCATCCCTACTCAAAACCCTTGGCATTAAAAAAAAAAAAACACGAAGAACTGTACACTCAATGTAAACGATGATACTAAACGCCGGAATCAGCCCTCTGAATTCCAGGACATTGCTCTCACTGATCTGAGCTTATGGGAAGAGCTGACCTGACCACCATGACCAGAAAGTGGGAGCCAATTTAGGTCTCACCTCCCACTACCATTGCATTTGATCCACTTTTGGGCACATGACAGCTTTCAAAGAGTTCAGGAGCACATCTACGTTAGTACATTACCCATGTCAAACAATATTTGTAGTCTCCAGTCAGTCTTAAAAAAAAAAATGTTTTTGGATCTTAAGCAGAGGAACCCTACTCTAGCCGCCTATGTTAGGCTTTGATTTCAGATGTTAAAATTAATATGGGAACAGCAGATCAGACTGAAGTGCACATTTATCCATACTTTACAAAGAAGGATATACCTTGTAGTAATTATGGGGACTTGGCAGTGGGTTAGTGGATGTTGAAGGAACAGAATGATACAGCGCATGACGAACGCCTTTCAATGATGATGCTTCAATACCAACTTGCCTGCAAGGAAGTTGAGGCATGACAACAGGTAAAGGGTAACTTGCCTGGAGGAGGGAGAAAAAAAAAATAAAACTTATACACGTTATCCCACATTGCAGGTGTACAAAAGCCAAGCAATTATTTTACAATTTGGAACTTACGATATCACTCCGTGAATGGGTGGTGTATTCCGGTGTCAAGCCTCTTGGGCTGCATAGAGTGGAGTTGAAGAATTGATTGGAAGGGACATTTTGGACTGGATCCTCCAAATTCAAAGAAAGCGAGCTTTTCCTGTCATTATCTGCAACAAACTAAATGTTAGTGAAAAAGTCTATGTTTAGATGTTCACTTTTATTGCCTATAGTGCTTTTAACCCCTTCACTGCTGAGCCATTTCACTCCTGTGTGCTGAGCTCATTTTGACGGTTTTGTGTTCTTGTTTAAACGAGCTTCAAAGTCATGATTTATTCTAGGACTCCCAATATATTGTAGATCTTTATTTTAAGCAGATAAATAATATATTATATGCATATACGTCATGTCCAGTCAGAATGTTAATCAGAAGAAAGATAAAAAGGGAGTTTCCAATTCAGATTTCAAATCATTTACAGCTTCTAAAATAATTTTTTCCCCACATTTTATCATCCAAGCCTTTGTGGTTATTCGCTAGTTTTAAAATAAAATAAAAAAAACACCAATAGAAATAGGAACCTGCTACTGCATTTTTCTGAGAAAATACAAACTAAAACTGGAAAAGAAAAACCCAGAGTATTTTGTTTGTATTTTGGCAGTGTTTTATGAATAATAGAACTCTGTATAAGGCTAGGGTCAGACGAAAGCATTTTCCCCGCGAATGTGAAAAAGTGCGTCCAAACGCATTGACGTATTTTTTCACGGAATGCGCAAAAACGGTCAGACGCGCATTTTCGGGCGTGATTTTTGTACGGATCGTCAATAAAACTCTTTTTGTGTCTGGACGTTATGTATGCTGGACATTAGTGTCTGACATCTAATCATGCACACACGCTGCTATGCAGCAGCTGCGCACTCCGTACGTTAGTACTAGCAGTTCTGCGTTCAAAAATGCGTTCAAATTCCACTTTCGTTGCACGGCTGGACGTTTGTGCGGCCGTACATCGTATATTGGCAGTCATCTGCTGCTAGCGTGGCCGTAATTATGTGCGCCAGAACGCACGTTAAAAGTGCGCTGGTCTGACCCCAGCCTAATACCTTGAACTTGCTCATGGCATGGGAAATGAGAAGGTGGGAAATGAGAAGGTGGGAAATGAGAAGGTGGGTAATGAGAAGGTGGGTAATGAGAAGGTGGGTAATGAGAAGGTGGGTAATGAGAAGGTGGGTAATGGCAATGGTATTGCTCATGTTATATGTTACAAATAGGAACAAAAATAAAAAATACATGTCAAATATGTTTGCGAGTGGGGGGGGGGGGGGGAGAGAGTGCCCAGCTACCTTGGAGGCAGACGTGTTTTAGTAGCGCGCCACGTGTCTGCCTCCTTCTGGGACCTCAAATTGATCTTTCCCGATGTGCTTTTTGGCTTTGGTGACCTGGAGTGGCTGGCCACCAGAACAAAGCTGTCTGGAGCCAGTTTTGTCCCCCCTCTGGACCTGAGACTTTTATATCCGCTGCCATGTGGCTACAGTGACACACCAACGGCCATCTTGCGACCTTTCCCCCAGCACCAGCCGGGCCTTTGCTTTGCTGTCCTGCCATGTTAGCCCGGTCCGACTCCGGGCTGTGGGGACAGAGGGCCCACGTCTCCCGACCGCCTTAGCTGGATGTCTGGAGGGGGCAAGGAGGTGCACTGGAGGTGCTGATGCCTTTATCTCCGGCCTGCAGGCCTGCTTGCTGTTGTCGGGAGGACATGGAAGGCCTGCCTACTAAAAAGGACTCTGCTCGACTATCTCGCAGAGCAGACATCTTCTGGAACCAGAGAGGACCCTGAGGGCAAAGGTGATCGGGGCAGCCCAGGACTGACAACCTGGTGAGGCCTATTCTACTGCAGCAGAGACTGCATGTTGCTTGAGGCGACCCAGCTGGGAAGCTGGTGCTGGAATCTGAGCCTGCTCTGCCGACCGCCGGAAGGAGACAAGCTGGTGCCCATGTGCCCCGAAGGTCGGTGGCTCTTGCTGGTCCAACCGCAGGCAGATCCCTACCAGAGGCCGGGGATGGACTCCACTCGAGGGAAGTCACTGGAAGGTCCATAGGTCCGGGCACTGCTGTGGCAGCCACTGTCCAGCTAAAGGCAGTGGCTTCCTTTGTGAAAAATGTACTAGCGACAACACCCAGGACCTCTGCACTGGGGTAGGCAGGTCTGGCCTTGGACCTGAGCTGTAGCCCATGAGGCAACTGGAGAGGCCTGGTTGCTGGGTGCCCGAACCACCGAAGTGACATGTCTGGGCCTGAGGACGATCCCTACCCCACATTCCTGCTGGATATGGGTTGAGGGGGGCCCCCCCGTCTCAACCACCTGCTGTTTGGCTGCCAATTGCTGATCCTGGTCGAGTAACCCCCATGCATTTATTTTTCGATGTGTGACTTTTTGTCTTGCAGAGTCGTCGTCCCCCCTTGCTGTGTGACACCAGTTGCGGACTGAGGTCTTCAACGCTGCATTTGTATGGGGGCCTGCTGTAATGTTTGTGATGTTTTCTGTGACTAATTTTTCAGCTGAGTTTATCTGTCATACTGTGAGGACTTTGAAATACTTGTAATTTATTTTGGGTGTATCCGGGTTCTCTCGGTGAGCGTCATTGCAGGCTGGTGCCCAGCTTGGCCACCAAGTACTCGGTGCCACTCACCACCCACGAACTCCTGTGGCCTTTTGTCCTTAAGAGGTTACACTGGGGACGGCACTGCTTTGGCCTTTTCCAAGTTTTGGTTATAGGTTGTTTTTTTCTCCCCTCCCACCCTTACTGTATAAGAGGTCTTCAGTTGACTTTTGATTTATTGTGCTGAGCTTTAGCTGTTGGTTACGTGAGGGCCCTGCAAGGCCCTCTCTTTTTGGAGAAATGCTGACTTGTTTACAAAATAAAAAAATGTGAGAGTTTTTTTAAACCTGACATTATGGTCAGGTTTCATATAATTTGAAAAGGCCAGACTTGAACCTTTCCAATTACATCTAAAATGGCTTGACCCCTTGTGATGGAAACCTCTCTTCCACCTGTCCTGGCTCTCCAGACACCCCCTTACCAAGATCAGCCCAGCCGCTGTGTTGCTCAGAACTTCGTGCCTCGAGCAGCCTGAGCTGTAGCTCCAGACCTACATTGTCTGATTCTCTGCCTTGGAGCCCCTTTGAATTTTCATAAAGCCACTCTGTGCCTTCTGAGGGTGAGAGTGGGTACCCTGAATGATACACCAAGCAAGCTGTATGTTCAAACAGGATTCTCTGATTTACTGAAAAAAAACACCACTATTTATGCCCAGGTCCAACAGTTATAATTTGCATAACCAAATGACAAACATTTACCTACTAAAACTCTAATTCCATTATGTCAGGTAGCCTTCCTATCACACATCATTTACATAATCTATTGTTCCAATACAGATTAAAGTCAAACACTGTCCCAGACTCTTGACTGCTCAAACATGCAACCAGATAGAGAAAAACCCTCTTGCATAATCACACACTACTCAAACCTATTTTACATTCTATATACAAAAGAACGGTCTGCACCTTAAAAACACATTTTAAAACTAAAAAAAACCAAGCAATTTACAATACATTTAAAAATCACACCACACAATATAAATGAACATAAAGTTTTTCCCAAGGCAAATGTCTGTCTTTTGCCAGAAAAATAAGTCTTGGTTTTACGCGGGGAGCGCTAGGTCAGTTTTATGACACCCCTGCAATTCCATTCTACCCCACAAAGTACCCCCCCCCCAGCAGTGAAGCGGTTTGGGTTTTTAGATTGATCTGTGTGCAAGAACGCTTTGCACCATCATCTCCACATTTGGTCCTAGCATGGGAACTGAAAAGGGAAGTTAAATTATAAAGTGAACAGTGATGCTGCATTAAGTGAAAATAGTGCTGATATATTTCTCTATTAGGGATGCACCGAAACAGAAATTTCCGGCCGATACCGAAAATTCGGAAATCAGTTCAGATGAAAACCGATACCGAAACTCAGACATGAGAACCTGGGCCTGGAGGCCAGGGACTCACCCTATCCTGAAGGCCGGCTGAGCAGCTTACTCGGCCGGGCCTCCAGGACCAGGTTTGCATGGCTGATGGATGCTCCTTACATACCCCTACATCGGTCCTGAGCTCCAGCGGTGACAGTCCTCCAGCTGTCGCAGGCTGCTTGGCCGTCCTCCAGGCTCAGGCGAGCCCCCGGCCCAGGGGGCCAACAATACAAAGCATGAACTGGTATCTCTTACTGTTCAGGCGTTCAAAAGGACCCCACCATAGAATAAAATGGTACGTATCTGGTGGCGCGAAGACAATCGCTAATTGGTAGCCGACGGTTCCCTTAGTTTACATGTTCCATATGGATTTTTGTCAAGGAAAATATACAGTATATAGTGCAGATGGTTAAATACACAAATTGAATGATCATATAATGTTCCACTCACGCATTAAAGAGCCCAAGCACTGGCTCTGAGTGGATCAAGGCTCTTGGTGACCCACACCTTATAGAATTTACAGCGAGACTTGCATCAAGTGGATATGAAAAGAGAAACAAGAAACAAGACAACTTCCTTGTGCAGGTCTTCCAAGGAATTGGGAATAAAGATTTGGTCTAATCAACTCACATATATGGTGGAGCTGTGGACCCAGCTCTTGGTGTAAGCGCCTCAGGGTTTGTTCCATAGGTAAAACCCAAAAAACCTCTTTCAGGAAACAAAGAATCCAAAAAAATCCGGAACAGTAGGGAAATTGAATTAAAATATTTATTAAAACATAAATAAAATACTGGCTCAGCCAGAAGACCAGAACGCGTTTCGCCAGACGTACTGGCTTCTTCAGCTGGTTTACAGACTAATGTCCAATCTCTTTATATAGAGTAGCAGTTAAATACTTAAAAGTCCCCACATGTTCCAGATTCCCTGATTAGGACGTGCACTCATTATCCCAAACCGCATCACCGGCGGTGGGAACGAAGCCGCCATCTTGCGCATGCGCTATAATAACACATGCGTTCCAACTTGCGGGTCACGCTGGATTCAGGAAGTAACTTGCGTTCCACTTAGATATTCCGATTCTTCTTCATAGCTAAAAGCATCATGCTCTCAAGCCAAAATAAATAAAAAAGGCAATTTAGGACACAAATTTCACAACCGTTAAATCTTCCCCAGCTCTAATCTATAAAAGGGGGTCTTTGGAGATGCGTCCACAAATAACATCCGATTCATTTTATCTAAAAACAAGATAGTATACATACTTAAAACAAGATGGTTATAAGTATGTATACTATCTTGTTTTTAGATAAAATGAATCGGATGTTATTTGTGGACGCATCTCCAAAGACCCCCTTTTATAGATTAGAGCTGGGGAAGATTTAACGGTTGTGAAATTTGTGTCCTAAATTGCCTTTTGTTTTATTTATTTTGGCTTGAGAGCATGATGCTTTTAGCTATGAAGAAGAATCGGAATATCTAAGTGGAACGCAAGTTACTTCCTGAATCCAGCGTGACCCGCAAGTTGGAACGCATGTGTTATTATAGCGCATGCGCAAGATGGCGGCTTCGTTCCCACCGCCGGTGATGCGGTTTGGGATAATGAGTGCACGTCCTAATCAGGGAATCTGGAACATGTGGGGACTTTTAAGTATTTAACTGCTACTCTATATAAAGAGATTGGACATTAGTCTGTAAACCAGCTGAAGAAGCCAGTACGTCTGGCGAAACGCGTTCTGGTCTTCTGGCTGAGCCAGTATTTTATTTATGTTTTAATAAATATTTTTAATTCAATTTCCCTACTGTTCCGGATTTTTTGGCTTCTTGGTTTCCTGAAAGAGGTTTTTTGGGTTTTACCTATGGAACAAACCGAGGCGCTTACACCAAGAGCTGGGTCCACAGCTCCGCCATATATGTGAGTTGATTAGACCAAATCTTTATTCCCAATTCCTTGGAAGACCTGCACAAGGAAGTTGTCTTGTTTCTTGTTTCTCTTTTCATATCCACTTGATGCAAGTCTCGCTGTAAATTCTATAAGGTGTGGGTCACCTTTTAGAAGTGGAGAAGTCAAGCACCCAAGAGCCTTGATCCACTCAGAGCCAGTGCTTGGGCTCTTTAATGCGTGAGTGGAACATTATATGATCATTCAATTTGTGTATTTAACCATCTGCACTATATACTGTATATTTTCCTTTACATGTTCCATATGGATTTTTGTCAACTAAGGGAACCGTCAGCTACCAATTAGCGATTGTCTTCGCGCCGCCAGATACGTACCATTTTCTTCATTGTTTACTGGTTTGGGGGAAACCACTAAAATTTCTGGCTGGCATTGGTTGGTTGGTAGCACAAGTTTGGGCGCCTGTTCATTTTTCTTGTTATCAGTCCAGGATTTACCCTGGAATTCTCTCGCGGCTGCGTGTTCAAGCACCAAGTCCATATCATATAGCATATAAAAATTACGAGTTAAAAAACCTTTCACGGGTTAGTTTGTTTATTTGGTATGAATATTAGCAAACAGCAGATTCTGTCGCAGCAGCAGCAGATGCAGGACGCGAGATGCAAGAGGTGTTGGGTCGTGTTGTGCAGAGACCTTGCCACCATGTTGCAGGAGGGATAGGCTTTGCAGAAACCCAGACTGTACGGGAGAGAACATTAACAGGGATCAAATAGGGACACATGTAACCTCTTAATTGTCAATTAACCCTTTCGCTGCGGAGGACGTGCTCAGCGCGTCCACCCGCAGGTATGTTCCTTGCGGTGGACGTGCTGAGCGCGTCCTCACTTTGGGGCCAGCGTTCGGCCGGGTTCTGGCCGATCGCTGGCCCCCCCAGTGCAGGGTGACATCATCGATGTCAGCCCAGCACCCGGAACCACCGGAGTAATTCGGTGTCATCGCGGGGGCGCGATGACACCTAATTCAGGCGACCCCCGCATGTGCGGAGAAGGCGCCTGAAAGGGAGGGGGGGGGGGGGGTCCTTCGGTCTCTCCCTCCCGATCGGTGGCGTGCAGGGGGTTAACCCAGGCACCGTTTGGAAGGGCACAGCCTGCCCTTCCAAATGGTACCTGGCATTAACCCCATGGGGGCCGGATCACAAATCGGCGCCGAAAAGCGCCGGTTCGTGATCCTTTCCCGGAGCTGGCAGACATCTTGGATGTCGGCCAAGCTTCCGGGAATGCCCCCTGAGACCTGGCGTCATCGTGCATAGCACGATGACGCCAGTCCTGGAGTTAACCCCTAAGTGCCACCAATGGTGGAGAAAGGGGGTTCATTGGAACCCCCTATCTCCCGATCCGTGGCAGTTAGGGGTTAATGTTTGGTATTGTTGGATCGGCCAGAGCATGGCCGTTCCAACAATACCAAACTTGACTAAGAAAAAAAGTTTTAAAAAAATAAAAAAAAACAAGTTTTTTTTTTGGTTCGTTAATGCAGCAATATTGTTCCCATTTCAATTATAATGTGAACAATAATGCTGCACTAACGATTTTTGTATGCGGTGCGTTAGTTAAAAATTGCGTAATTTTCCCCAAAAAAAGTAACGAGACCAAATTTTTTTAACAAGCACACCCCATACAAAATATAACCGCAATTGCTTGCATGTTAAAATGTGAAAAAAAACACTTTACACGTTGTAAATTATTGAAAATTCATATTTTATTGCATTTTTTGTTATAATATACAGACAGCTCATGACGTATACATATAATAATGACATATTATGAATCTGCCGAGTCTGACGGAAAGAACGATATATAAATATGTCTGGGTCATATACTAAAATAAGTAGGGATGCACCGATACCGATACTAGTATCGGTATCGGGGCCGATATTGCCGTTTGCACGAGTACTTGTTACTCGTGCAAACGGCCCGATACATCCCGCCGATACCGGAAGCCGGCCGTGTGCATGAAAAGCACGCGGCCAGCGTTCCCCTTCGGCGCGCCAAATACTCACCCTTCCTGAAGTTCCGGTCTCTGGGCAGTGATGCGGTCACGTGGCCGCCGGGCGCATCTGTGACGCTGCCTCCAGCCGAGAGGCAGCGTCACAGGAGCACCCGGCGGCCACGTGACCGCATCACTGCCCAGAGACCGGAACTTCAGGAAGGGTGAGTATTTGGCACGCCGGAGGGGAACGCTGGCCGCGTGCTTTACATGCACACGGCCAGCTTCCCCAGCGTTCGAGCTGGGGGCAAATCCATGAGACCTGCGGGGCCAATCCATGAGACCTGCGGGGCCAATCCATGAGACCTGCGGGGCCAATCCATGAGACCTGCGGGGCCAATCCATGAGACCTGCGGGGCCAATCCATGAGACCTGCGGGGCCAATCCATGAGACCTGCGGGGCCAATCCATGAGACCTGCGGGGCCAATCCATGTGAGCTGGGGGCAAACCCATGTGAGCTGCGGTCAATCTCATAAATTTTTATGAGGTCTGTTCCTATTGGAAAGCGTCACATGACATTAAATAAAAGTATCGGTACTCGGTATCGGTGAGTACTTTTAAAAAGTATCGGTACTCGTACTCGGTCTTAAAAAAGTGGTATCGGTGCATCCCTAAAAATAAGCCTTCAAAACGCATTTAAACATGAGCAAAATCGGTAAAAATGACCTCAGCACAGGGGTGGGAAATGCCTCAGCAGCGAAAAGGTTAAGGCCTGACAAGACAGAAACTATCAACTGTATCCGAACCACCACTGTAGGAGGTACAAGCTGGAGCTTCCAATCACGCTAAACTGAAGCCTTTTCCCTGTAGTGCCCCCTAGAGGCTGAAGTGTATATTTTTTGTTGCATTCGTATTGCATTGAGAAGTGTTACTTGAATTGTATTCCAGGATTTGCTAGTCTTCATCTTAGAGAAATTGTAATGATTTAAGACTTTAAAGTCTCAGAAGTCTTTCATTAAGGTCCTAAAGCTATGAGGGTATTAAATCTATTAGACATATTATATATCATTGTAAAAGAACACTTTTGGTTTTCAACTTTAAAAAAAAATATATATTTTTTTAAAGCAAAAGTTTTATTCCAATTTTTCCAGGCCTTCCCATCTCTGTTGGGTCTTATGATTATATCATGATCTTGACCAGATATTTTTATTCGTCTGCTTGCCACTGAGTTAAAAATTATGTTTTATAGTTGCTCCGGTCATTGGTAGAATTTGTGGTCTGACCGACTCCTCCTGCAGATCACCTGTCCTGAACATGTTTCCACTGAGTATTTGAAAATGGGGACCCCCACAAGCTTATGCTTCTATAGTCACACTGCACTAGTTACCAAGTGATGACAGCACTGCTGTGAGTGGTACTAGTCATCTACAAAAGGCAAATATCAGCCATTAGATTTTAGTCTACAAAATTCTTATGCGACCTTCTGAGCCAATATTGTCACATACAACCCAGTGATTTCAGCCAAGTTGAACTTGTTACCATACACTCTGGTTTGTGTGCACTTTTCATTACGAGCAAAGGTACCCGCTCTCAATCCTACCAATGCTGCGAATAAAACAAAATATTAAAACAACTTACCACATGTGTCATGGGTCTGATTTGTTTTGCCTTGCCAAAATTTGCGTATCCTTTCTCTGTATTCAATAACCTCTTGTGTGACTTTGACTATACGGCCCAGAGTGCTAAAAAGTAAAAAAAAAAAGATTTTCAGAACGTTGGGTTTAGTAAAGGGGTTTCCTCTACCCACCCAGCAGCAGCTGCGATTGCGAGGAACAGTGACTGGATTGGATCCATGAGTTTGCACATAGTTCCAATCAATCATTTGGCACGGATGCTACAGAACTGGCGTACAGAACTGTGCAAGTACTTAGCGATGTGCAAGTTATGTAGAACAGCTCCAAGAAAGTCTGGATTTCACCACAGGACTCGGAGGCTCATATTTGCCCTCTTTATTTTCTCTCAGCAGCAAGAGGTTTAACATGTAAAATAGAAAAAAAACTGTTCCCTCACAACAGGGAGTAACCACGCCCCCAACAGTCTCCATACGTTGATCCATATAGTCCCTCCCCAGGTGTAGCTCCTCTTTCTTGCTGCTTACCTCAAGGAGATAAGTACACTTGTTTTCTCTCTTGCACTATAAATTTTATTGTATTTTACTGTATTTTGCCTATTGTAAATTTTCCTTTTGGGACACCGACTTTCCCCGGTGTTAGCTGCGGGGGGGGGGGGGGGGATTGGTGTCGGCGTTCCCGTTTTATGTTCATTGAACCTGGCGTTTTACACTCCATATTTATTATCCACATAGAAAATTTGGCATCGTTGTTTTTCGCCGGCTTCAGAGTTCTGCCGGCACCAACCTCCACCTCGCGGTTTCCTCAGACACCGGATATACCCACCCACCACCTCATGAAGTTCAAACGCGCCATTTTAAAAATTTTGCGCGCATCTCTTCCTAAAGCTGTTCAATATGTCTCTCAAAACCAGACAAACTCCTCTCCCTCTCCACCCCGGGGCTCCAGGTTGGAGGCGAGTTCCATCCCACACTCCATCTGAACAGCCGGCAGCGGCATCTCAGCACCACCGGAAAAAAAAAAAAAACTTCCAAAGATTTGCAGCCCTTGAAGCTTCAGAGGTCCATTTCAGACACTGTGGCAGCAGCTGTAGCAAACATACTCAGACACTCTATGCAAGACGCAGTTGCTTCCTTACAGATTCCACCTAAGGTGTCTTCCTGCGCTCTCAGAAATCCCCTAATTATGCACTTGCCAGAGCTTTATCTCCAGAACAAATTGTGGAAGTCTCCCCTAGGGAGCCACCAAAAGATTTTAATATGGGCCACCACATAGCCGATATCCCCAAAAAGGTGCTTATGGAGGGGCTGGCATCCCCGCAGTGCTGCCAATTCTAGATAGCGAGTCTCATCCTCGCAAAAGAACTCCAGACCGGAGCGCATGCTGCGGCCGAGATTAAGAGACCCATTCCTGACGAGTGGAGTCTCGTCCCCGCTAAAAAAAAGATCAGGCCTAGTGGATCCTGAGTATGGGGAAGATGAAGGGGATTACCCCTAGAGATATATGCACCTGATGACCTGATGATTTGGGGAGAAGAAGAATCGCCTCCCATGCAGGTTGGGGAAACAATATAGGATCCTGAGGGAAATCCTCTGTTTAACCCTAAAGACATTTCACACCCAGCGTCCTCAGTGTGGATTCCACAACCACACAGCGAGCGTTGGGTAGATGGCACAAGACAAACATTAAAAGCAGATGGTCCTAGACCCACATCAGGCAAAACATGCATTACACCAGACGTAGACGAAGCATTTCAAAAGATTGCTGCGAGAAGAGGATTGTCAAAAAAAAAAAAAAAAAAAAAAAAGTACTGGATATAGTGGATCAGGCAAAACTAGCACATAACCCACTAGACCATGCCGAGATTGCTGGATGGCTACAAAGATCCCTTTGTTTTCTGGGGAACGCCAATTCTGCCCTGGCAGCGGAAAGGAAAACAATCCTTTTGAAAATGGATCCCAAGCTTACCCATTTAGCTACCACTGACCTGGGGGTCAAAGCGGAAGGCCAATTATTCGGAGACCCATTCGCTAAAAAGACTGAATACATACGTGGGAGCTTTCTCCATGATTGACAAGGCAGAAACAACGATTAAGAAAGTGTTCCCTGGCCGGGTCTCCCACAGGGCCGGAAGAGGCAGGGGGAGGGGGGGGGGGTCGCTTTTCCGGCTGCGCGGGACCTTCCCGCTCTGCAAGCCCCGCTTATAATAACCAAAGCTACACAGATAATAGTGCCAACACTAGTTCCCAGTTCCTTCCCATCCAGAGCCAGACCTTGGCACAACAGGTCTTTCCGTGGAGGCAGAAGTTCCTCTTTCAGGAAACCTACAGGTGAGCGATCTTCACATTATTCCTTTCTCTCACATGAAGATAGGGGGGGTCGTATTTTCCAGTTCCACCAAGCATGGACATGTCTTACCACAGACGCGTGGATTCTACATACTGTAAAAGGTTTTCTAATAGATTTTGTAGACATCCCTACTCAACATCGCGCTCCAGCGCCACTACACTTCCAACACACACAATCACTACTGATACACAAAAGAGGCAATAGAACTTTCTTTGCCACCAGAAAAATTGTACTAAAAAAAAACACCCCTCTGAGGAAGCAGGGAAAGGCGGCGGTTCGCGCCCTGTCAAATCTCCGGGAACAATTTTGTTATGCACAGACACTTCAAGATGGAAGGCATGCACACGTTACAACACATCCTTCTTCAGCGAGACTGGATGGTCAAACTGGATTTGAAGGATGCTTCTTTGACGCTCCCAGTACACGAATCCCGTCGGGATTTCCTCAGATTCAGTTGGCAAGGAACCACATGGCGTTTCACATGCCTTTTGGTCTCAGCTCCGTGGTGCTTCACGAAGCTATTGAAACCGGTGATTGTCTCCTTACGAGCACACGGCGTGAAGTTAGTCATTTACTTTGGGACATCAGAAGAATGTTGTCCATCTCGAGACATCTTCAATGGACGATATCCCTATTACAGGATCTGGGATTCCTCATCAATACAGAGAAGTCTCTTCTGACCAACGAGAAGGATCGAGTTTCTAGGTTTTCTCTTGGACTCCAACCAACATTATCCCTTCCATCTACAAAGATGCGCAACATAAGAAAGGAAGTAGCCTCTCTCCAGCACTCAGTCACTACCCTGAGGACTCTGGCCAGAGTGATTGGTCTACTAGCAGCAGCAAGACTGGCGATCATTCCAGCTCAACTTCATTATCAGGCCCTCCAACGCCTGAAGGCCCGTTCCCTCAGAGCGGGTCTGGATTACCCGGACAACATTTCACCTGCCGGAGGATGCTCGAGTGCATCTATACTGGTGGCAGGTCCACAGGTCAGATTGGAACGGGAAACGGCTTTTCCCTTTACAGCCGACCCTCACTATAGATTCAGATGCCAGCAATCTGGGCTGGGGAGCTCACTGCGAAGGGATGGAGACAGGCGGACGATGGTCAGAGGAACGTCTCCATCACATAAATGTACTGGAGATGATGGCAGGATTATTTGCAATCCGGTGCTTCAAAGACAAGCTCCACTCTCAGATCCTCCTTCGCATGGACAATTTCCCAGCAGTCGGTACATAAACGCCATGGGGGGTCCCAGATCAGAACCCCTGACCCAGACGGCACAGAGGGTCTGGGATTTTTGCTTCCAGAACAATCTTTGGGTCCAAGCTCAGTTCATCCCGGGTCTGTCCAATCAGATTGCAGATTGGAACTCGAGACACATGAGACGCAGGGGACTGGAAGCTCCTACCATCTGTATTCAACAAACTTCAATCTCTTTGGGGTCCTTTGACGGGACCTGTTTGCATCGAGACTGAACGCACAAATACCACACTTCAGTTGGAAACCGGACCCAGAGGCTATAGCCACGGATGCGTTCCTCCAGGATTGGTCGGGAGACCGGCTTTACGCCTTCCCTCAATTTGCCCTCATAGCACGGACCATGAAGCAGGTTCGACTTCACCAGGCGACAATAGTATTGTTGGTCCCCCCACTGGCCGAGCCAACCGTGGTTTCCATCTTTGATGGAACTGGCAATAGACACTCCCAGGATGCTTCCGCAATGCCAAGATCTATTGAAGGATGCTGACAACAATCCTCATCCTCTAATACAAGGCAACCTGTTCATGCTGGCATGGCTGATTTCAGGTTTGCCTGGCAGAGCCAAGGAATTTCGCACAGAACTGGAGAGTTACTCCTTCAAGCCTGGGCCCCAGGTACACGCACCGCATACAGATCCGCCTGGAACCGATGGACTTCTTGGTGTGTGGGAAGGCACCAAGATCCCTTTTCGGCACCTGACTTCAGTCCTGGATTTCCTGACTTCCATATTCGACTCCGGTCTACAGTATAGAACCTTGAATGTATACCGATCGGCCATCTCAGCCGGACATGTTGGCTTCGCAGGAGTTGCAATTTGCCAACACCCCCTGGTGTTTAGACTACTGAGGGGCACCTGATTCGCTAGACCTCCTCTTCCAAGATATGCCTCTACCTGGGACGTTTCCCTTGTACTACGTTTTTTGGAACAATGGCCGGACAACCAGATCCTGACACTACGACAGTTGTCTAAGCTAGTCATGTTATTCTGTTTACTCTCCTGCAAAAGTGTTAGTGATGTACTAACACTTGATTACCCTTCACGCTCTTTTCAACCGGACGGAGTCCGCTTCGATATCTCACGAAGAACCAAGACTTCAATCAAGTCAGTATTCTTTCCCAGATCATCAGTTATGTCCTGTTAGATGTCTGCGGACCTACGAATCTTGAACACAAGATTTACGTACGGGGCCAATTTCCCCTCTATTCCTTGCCTTCCGGGCACCACATGCCCCTGTGTCACCTGCGACCTTGGCCAGATGGATACGTTGGCTACTGGATCTATCTGGAGTGGATACCTCCTGTTTCGGCGCGCACTCTGTTCGAGGTGCATAGCTTCTGCTGCAGTGGCAGCTGGCTGTCGATTGGACCAGAGAATCTAGAGCTCATCTCTATGTTAGACCGGTTCCTCATTGGACGACTTCAGTTATTGCTCAGCTTTAAATAGGAAAATGAGCCTCAGAGTCCTGTGGTGAAATTTCTGAATTTTCCTATTACATAACAGAAAGTTCTAATTTCAATAAGGACTCGGAGGCGAGTATTTCCCTACCCATGAGTATCCCCCCCCCTTATGATCATCATTCTACACGACTTGTCAATAAAAATATGACTATGCCTACATTCAGACAGTTTGGATTTTGTTTTGGTTTCTCACATGTGGGGCGCCGGCGATGTTAACCTTTGCGCACTACCAACTTCACGATTCTGATTAAAGATTGCTTCTTTCATGACTCCGTTCCTTGTGATTTGTTTTCCATACATTCGTGGATATACACTCCGTTACGGCTTAGATTCTAAACACTTGTGTTTCTGCTTCTGTTTCAGAACAATGAAATCCTCAGTTATTCGGATGATGGTTGTCTTCCGCCTAGAAGTTTGGGCTGCATCCTCTTCTCCCTGTTGGGACGTCCTTGCTTGTTGGTTCCGTTTACCTTATGTTTTCGCAAGAAAGAGGAGCTACACCTGGGGCGGGACTATATGGATCAACGTATGGAGAGTGTTGGGGGCGTGGTTACTCCCTGTTGTGAGGGAACAGTTTTTTCTTTCTATTTTACATGTTAAACCTCTTGCTGCTGAGAGAAAAGAAAGAAGGCAAATACTCGCCTCCGAGTCCTTATTGAAATTAGAACTCTGTTATGTAATAGGAAAATTCAGAAATTTGGAAGCCCGACCTGAAGGAGCTGCATAATGGAGGCAAGGTAATCTAAAAATAAATTTTGCAGATGCTGTCAAGGTAGAGTGTTCCTTTAATGAAGAGTGAAGTCACTGAAGGATACAACATGGGTATAATCCTGCTTTATGTAGTCTTACCTTTCAGAATCTCTATTTGGAAAGGATCTAGCAAGTGGTGAAACTGCACGACTCAGAATAAGGTATGCATAATCAAAAACTTGCTGTACTTGAATGGCCCCATAGGAACTTTTTCCAACATCATTTTCTGTCAACAAAATCAGTGGTTAGAAAAAAAAAAAAAAAAAGAAACGAAAGCCAATCTTTGGCTGAGGACTCAAGTCATTAACAAAATCAGCTCTACAGGAGATTAACATTTAGTTTTTGCTCCGATTTGGAAATGTGCCCTCCGCCCCCTTAAGGTGTACATTCCTGTACCATAAAGCCAGAATGGATTAGTCAAACGTACGCACGAACATTGAGAGAAGAGAGATGACAGAACTACAGCTTAGTGGATGAAGTCCTCCACAGTCCATTTCTAGAGATACCAATAGTAAGAATGAAAAACAAACATTTGAGGAAACCAGGCAAAAGCAGACAAAGTGATAATTAAATGCACTGAAACAGCCCCGTGTAATTATAGACAGCCTCAGAGTCCTTTATTAGAAATTCAAACTTAGACTCCACTAACCATTCTGCTCCAATGGTTACCAATAGCAAAACTGAGCAATTAACCAGCTTTGGTATGGAGGGATTACAAATAGCCCATGCCCAAACGCTACTCGCTGTAGTGGGGTTCCTGGCCAGTTCACCAGGTAGGGAGTCATTCTGCTCAGCCGAGAGTTATTTATGTTGGCCAGTCCATTGCTCTACATGTGAGGTAATGGCTGTTCTCTGCTGTGCAGTGTGCAGCTTGAAGGAAGAAGTAAAATCAGGCAAAGTCAATCGCTTTGCACATTGTGTTGTCATAGCATGCAGCTGGGTCAAGAATTACACTATGGGCACAGGTTTTAGAACATTCCACCACTCTGGTTGGTAGAAGGAAAGCAGTCATCTTTAACAGTTGCTGACCAATAGCCTTCAAGAATGGTCCACATGCCACCACAACCACTCAGGTTTAATGTGGTGCTTTCACAACTGGTTATTCCTCAGCCACTATTGTGGCACAAAAATTCAATTTTGCAACCATGGTGAACTTTAGCTATCCACAGGAGCAAGTTTCAACGGTACCACCATTCATCCGTAAAATTATGAATCTGAAGCTCTTTAGTGTTCTGTTTGCAGCACCAGAGAATATATTGAATAATGAGCATTGAACTCCAATAAAAACCAGTAACTGATACTATTTCAGTGTTTCTACTACTGGATGTAAAGTGTGACAGAAACCGCCATCTTTTCAGTGACTTGTATTCCAGAGGTCTGGGACTGGCTGGCGCGGGCACTCACAGCATTGCCTGCACTACATATACAATAGACTCTGGGCACGAGGCTGGCATCCGCTCCTCCAAGGGGCAGACTATGGGTGATTTATGGTATGGCAGAGAATGTTCATAGGGCATTGCCATACTGTTCGTAATTTGGTTTAAAGCTTATTTCTGCGCTGAATCAGTATAATGTAATTAGGTTTGTGTAAACTGGATTATGCAAGAATAATACGTCTGTTGACTGTTTATATTTGAATAGGTTGTAATCTGCAGTCTAATCCATTTCTTAATCACGATCACCCATGGTCTTAATTTGTTTGAGAGTGTAAGCAGTGTTTACTGTAACCTACCAAATGTAATTCGATTTCCCATTCCAAGAAGTCAATGGTAGTTCAATTATCTGCAGTGTAATTGGGTCCCCCAGCCGTTTCTATGGGGGTTTGTATATGCAAATGATAGTATAAAGCTGTGTGATCGTAGAAGGCTCGGGTCAGACGAGCGCAGTGTTCACATCCGTGTTGCTGCACATTTTAACGTCCGTGGGAGCATACAATTATGATCAATAGAGACCCCCACACAAAGTACGTCCACACAAAAGTGCGGACGCGGCAAACGGCAAGTTAGGCAAGAATGTAAATCCACTAGAACAGACGCACAGAATGCGCTGCCTCTATATAGCTTTGTGTGAGTGATGGAATGCATTTTTTGATGTCCAATATTTTGACGGGAAAATTAACTATTTTGTCCTTCTACAGTCAAAAAAATACGACACAAAAACTGACTGGCCACTACCTTGTCGTCAGTCAGAAAGTACATCCGTTGTGCACAAACACAGAGTGCGTTAGTCTGACCCTAGCCTAAAGCCATGTGTCCGATTAAAAGTTCTATTCTGAACAAACTTGAAGTCATGGCTCATGTTTTGGGTAGCAGCTATCTTCTGCTCCCTGTGCCAACGAAAGGCTCCAGGTTTACAGCTTCGGCTTATTTCTGAGGGTGCAAGCCAGGTTCTCTGCGTGTACCCGTCTTTAAACTGCAGCTAAAGAACGGGAGAAAGACTTGTGAGACACAAGGGGAACCCGGGTGTCCAGCGAGGAAGCAGCCTTTGACAGATGTGACCCTGTCGAGGCACAGATCTGTTAAGAGTAAGTTTGGCAGGAACCCTGGTAAGAAAACTGCTCCAGACAACTTCAGCAGAAACAAAATCAAACAAAAAGTGAGTACAGAACTACAGTGGTAGTTCCCAATGAGGAATGCGCTGTAGTTTGCCAAAGTAAAACCCACTTTTGATGAAAGCAAAGTGGTTAGCTGGTCTGCTGGTGTAGGGCATTGAGCAGTTTGCTTACCTGGCAGGAGAGGATCTTCAATGCATAACATGGATGGTCTGTAACCATTTGCAGTAACTTTCATGATTTCATCTTTTGCGATGTAAGCACCTCCATTTCTTACCCGGATCCCAGTTTTCACATAGTTAAAATTTCTGCCATACAGCTCAAAGAATTCCACAAGAAGCATACCAAGATTTTCATTGGCACTTCTAGCGTCGATTCTAGGATGCAACTAAAACAGAAAAAAGGAAACAAAGAAACTGTACATAAACAAGTCCGATTACATGTCAGCGGAATAAAACCCAAAAAGCTAGCCGTCAATTATACATTGGAGCATAACTGCATGCCACTCCCTGTAAAACTACAAGTTGTTTGTTCCAAGATGGATTTAAACTCAGATGAAATATACTTTTGTAAGGAAAATACTTAAAATCCTATTTTAATTACTTTTAAAACATACATGTAAAAGGTGTATGAGAGCTTGCCATGGGCCTTTTTTTAAGTTCTAAAGTTGCAAGCTAGTAGTTTACCCTCACAGGAATGACCGGATTGCATATTTTGTTGTGCAGATGTTAAGACCAGCTATGACTAACCTTCATGAATGTACATATTACAGTGGGTGATACTGGATATAAAAAAAAAAAAAAAAATTACACCCCTTTTCCACATTGACCCTATTCACTGCTGAGCCATTTTACCTCTTGGTGCTGTGCTCAGGGCTTCCAAAACATGGAAAGCCCTGTAGCTTTTTATGCAATTTACATACAGAACGCAAACTGCGCAACACTTGTAACAGTCAGGTCCAGAAATATTGGGACAGCGACACAATTCTAACATCTTTGGCTCTATACACCACCACAATGGAGTTGGAATCAAACACCATGTGCTTTTAGCTGCAGACTGTCAGCTTTAATTTGAGGGTATGTACATCCAACTCAGGTGAACGGTGTAGGACGTACAGCAGTTTGCAGATGTCCCTTAACAAGTGGGAGGCACAATTGGCTTCTCAGCTGTTCCATGGCCAGGTGTGTGATATTCCCTCATTACCCCAATTACAATGTGCAGATAAAAAAGGCCCAGAGTTCATGTCAAGAGTGCTATTTGCATTTGGAATCTGCTGTCAACTCTCGAGATCCAAAGAGCTGTCACTATCAGTGAAGCAAGCCATCAGGCTGAAGAAACAAAACAAACCCAGAGAGATCACAAGAACATTTAGGCGTGGCCAAAACAACTGTTTGGAACATTCTCAAAAATAAAGAACGCACCGTGAGCGCAACAACACCAAAAGACCCGGGAGACCACGGAAAACTGGTGGATGACCGAAGAATTCTTTCCCTGGTGAAGAAAACACCCTTAACAACAGTTTGCCAGATGAAGAACACTCTCCAGGAGGTAGGTGTATGTGTGTCAAAGTCAACAAGAGAAGACACCAGAGTGAATACAGAGGGTTCAAACCAAGATTTAAACCATTGGTGAGCCTCAAACAGGAAGGCCAGACGAGAGTTTGCCAAACAACACCTAACAAAGCCTTCACAGTTCTGGAACAAGATCCTATGGACAGATGAGACCAAGATCAACTTGTACCAGAGTGATGAGAAGAGTATGGAGAAGGAAAGGAACTGCTCATGATCCTAAGCATACCACCTCACCAGTGAAGCATGGGGGTAGTGTCATGGCGTGGGCATGTATGGCTGCCAATGGAACTGGTTCTCTTGTATTTATTGATGTGACTGCTGACAAAAGCAGGATGAATTCTGAAGTGTTTCGGGCAAAATTATCTGCTCACATTCGGCCAAATGCTGCAGAACTCATTGGACGGCGCTTCACAGTGCAGATGGACAATGACCCAAAGCATACTGCAAAAGCAACCAAAGAGTTTTTGAAGGGACAGAAGTGGAATGTTATGCAATGGCCAAGTCAATCAGCTGACTTGAATGCCATTGAGTAAGCATTTCACTTGCTGAAGACAAAACTGAAGGGAAAATGCCCCAAGAACAAGCAGGAACTGAAGACCGTTGCAGTAGAGGCCTGGTAGAGCATCACCAGGGATGAAACCCAGTGTCTGGTGAGGTCTATGCATTCCTGACTTCAGGCTGTGATTGACTGCAAAGGATTTGCAACCAAGTATTAACCCCTTAAGGACGGGAGTAATTTTACAACTTCGGCGCTGTTTCAGAAGTAGATTAAGTAGATTAATAATATATCATTATTATATGTATATGTCATGCCCTGCCAAAATGCTATAACAAAAAAAAAAAATGTAAAAAAATGTGAATTTAATAAAATTTCAATCTTCCAGTGTGTAAAGTGTTTTTTTTTAAAATGTTATTATCCGAGGCTCTGCGGTCATATTCTATTGGGTAGATTTGTTAAAAAAAAATTAGAACGGGGAACCCATTTTTTTTTTTGGGGAGAAATTACGTGATTTTAGCTAAACCCCCCCCCCCCCCAAAAAAAATCATTAGTGAAGCATCATTGTTCACATTATAATTGAAATGTGAACAAGTGTGCTGCATTAAAAAAATTTTTTTTTTATTATATTTATTATTTTCACTTTTTTTTTTTTTACACTATTTTACTTTTACCATGGTCATGTTTGATATCATTGGAAAGGCCATGCTCTGGCCTTTCCAGCAATATCAGCCATGACCCCATAGCTACCACCGATCCGGAGATAAAGGGGTTCAAATAACCCCATCTCCTGCAAGGGATTTCCATAGGAAATCCCTTTGCAGCTAGGGGGTTCCCGGTTAACTGACATCGCGCGATGAGTCAGTTGACCGGGAGGTGACCCAGAGGTGGGGGCTGCCATCCAAGATGGCGGCCCCCACCGGAAATAGGCCGCGATCGGGAACAAATTAGTGCCCGGTCGCGACCTGCCAACTAAGGGGTTAACCCCCCATACATCGCTGGAAAGGTCAGGCTGTGACCCTTCCAGCGATGCTGGCCACAGCCGCCGGGGACCAGGCGATTGGGAGATAGAGGGATCCGAAGGATCCCTCCCCTCCAGGCGCTTCCCCTGCTCCGGCGGGAAGGGGGCGCCTGAAACTGACGTCATCGCGCCACCGGCGTGATGTCACAGCACCGGAGGAGGGAATCCCACTGATCTGACTCGGGAGTCAGAGCAGCGTGGGAGCGACCGGAGGAGGTAAGTATTAAGCGAGGGGCTGTAAACGCCGTGGACGTACATTTACGTCCTGCGGTGTCAATGCCCGCCTAATGCAGGACGTAAATGTACGTCCTGCGGCGTTAAGGGAAAGTTTGATTTGTGATTATTATTCTGTCCCACAACAAATGGGAGGCACATCTGCAAACTGCTGCAAGTCCTACACCGTTCACCTGAGTTGGATGTACATACCCTCAAATTAAAAGCTGACAGTCTGCAGTTAAAGCACATGGTGTTTGTTTCATTCCAACTCCATTGTGGTGGTGCATAGAGCCAAAGATGTTAGAATTGTGTCGATGTCCCAATAATTCTGGACCTGCCTGTATGTACTGCGGCACCTGTGCAAAAATAAAGATTGGAGCAGCACGCAGTCACATTGCAGCACCAATCCTTAGCAAACTATCTTGCAGAACATGCTCTGCTGCAAATGTTCAGACACAAGGGGAGGTCAGCACTATCAGTGACCGACTAGCAATATTCAAAATCCTGTCTGCCTAGTGATAGGTGTGGGAGCAAAGGAACACTTCCTTTTCACCCAGCTTTTACAACTAATCCAGAAGGGGATGGGAAAGGAAGAGAAGAAGAGGACCCAACTCTCATTCGAACAAACCTAGTCAGATAAAGCCATCAGAGTGACCAAATAACACATGTTACATTGGCTTCTGATGGAGGGGTTGGGGCACACTTTTCCACAATGTCCATTACACTGAGCATGTTCCCATACAATTCCTTGCCTGAACTCCCACTTTAACTGTAAAAGGTCTCCAGCAAAAAATGTAAACGAAAAACTGTCCAACAGCAACCTTAGTTGAAGGCAACGTTATTTTGCATTTCCTTTTCTGGTTACTGTCCGCAGGTGATCAAACAATAGGGTGCGAGAGGTGGGCAATACTTGCCGAGTCATTGAAATCCTAACTTCCCTTCATGCTGAGGAAAATTTTAATATACAGTTGTGTTCAAAATTATTCAACCCCCAATGCGGTAAAGGGTTTTAGTGAATTTAGTGTACATTTGCAATTGTATTCAGAATAAAAAGTCCTTGTAGGATTTCAAAGAACCATATGCAACTAAAATGACATCAATTGGTTTTGTAATACAGTAGTAAATGTTTCTTTTGTGAATTCTTCATTGACACAATTATTCAACCCCTTAAAGACTACCTTTCTGAAGAACAGAGGTTCATTTAAGTGTTTTCAATCAGGTATTGAAAACACCTGTGGATGTCACGGAGCAGCAATAAAGCATAATCAGCACCAATTAGGCAGCTTTAAAAGGACTGATACTCAGCTCCTTCTAGACATTTACTGGTGTGGTTACAAACATGGTGAAGTCAAGAGAATGGTCCAGGAAGACAAGAGAAGAGGTGATTACTCTTCACAGGAAGGGCAATGGCTATAAGAAGATTGCAAAGATGCTAAACATACCAAGAGAGAGACCATAGGAAGCATCATTCGCAAATTCAAGGCAAAGGGCACTGTTGAAACGCTACCTGGTCGTGGCAGAAAGATGATGCTGACTTCCGACTGCTGTGCGCTACCTGAAGCGTAGAGTGGAGAAAGTTCAGCAGTCACACGGGGACTTGAGAAAAGATTTGTCAGATGTGGGTACTGAAGTTTCAGCTCAGACAATACGGCACACACTGCGTAATGAAGGCCTCCATGTCAGAACTCCCAGGCGCACCCCCTTGCTGTCTCCAAAGAATAAGAGTCGACTGCAGTATGCCAAAAGTCATGTGGACAAACCACAGAAGTTTTGGGATAGTGTTCTGTGGACTGATGAAACAAATTTAGAACTGTTTGGGCCCATGGATCAACGCTATGTTTGGAGGAGGAAGAACAAGGCCTATGAAGAAAAGAACACCTTGCCTACTGTGAAGCATGGCGGGGGGGGGGGGTCAATCATGCTTTGGGGCTGTTTTGCTTCTGCAGGTACAGGGAAGCTTCAGCGTGTGCAAGGTACCATGAATTCTCTTCAGTACCGGGAGATATTGGATGACAATGTGATGCAGTCCGTCACAAACCTGAGGCTTGGGAGACGTTGGACCTTTCAACAGGACAATGATCCCAAGCATACCTCCAAGTCCACTAGAGCATGGTTGCAGATTAAAGGCTGGAACATTTTGGAGTGGCCATCGCAGTCACCTGACTTAAATCCGATTGAGAACCTCTGGTGGGACTTAAAGAAAGCAGTTGCAGTGCGCAAGCCTAAGAATGTGACTGAACTGGAGGCTTTTGCCCATGACGAATGGGCGAAGATACCCGTAGATCGCTGCAAGACACTTGTGTCAAGCTATGCTTCACGTTTAAAAGCTGTTATAACTGTAAAATGATGTTGTACTAAGTACTAAGATTGAATGTCACTTGGGGGTTGAATAAAACGGATAATGTGAGCACAGAAAAGACATTTGTGGTTATTTCATTATAAGTGTTATATTTGTCTGACCTACACGTGCCTCTTTGATTTAATTATAAGCAAGATGACTGAATGATCAAAATCAATGTCAAACTGGCCAAAACACTCAATTTCAGTGGGGGGGGGGGGTGAATAATTTTGAACACAACTGTATCAGTTAGTCCATCTATATATTTTTTCCATGACTTTCTCTCCATTTCTCCTCATCCCTCAGTTTTCCCTTTCACTCTAAATCGCTCCTCTTCCTTTGCCTTCCTGATGTGATAATCCCTGCAGAAAGCTAGAAAGTACATTGAGAATTCTCAGAATCACACACCGCTTCCTGATCCCGGGCTCCATGCATACGAGGAACATGCGGTGAGGCACTGTCTAGTATCAGAGCCAGATATACACCGGTTACGTAGGTGCAGTGCTGCCCAGGATCTGCGCTGTCCACTCCAGGCAGCCGTGCACTGCCCCCCTCCACCTGCAGGGAGGAGGTGCCGACATAGTGAACCGTCACACCCCGAGCACAGCCCCGCACCCACTGACTGACGCAGGACAGTCATGTGACTGTCCTAATCAATGCATGGGAGGCCAGCCTCCCATGGAGGCTTTTTTTGAATTGTTTGGACCAATGGTGCTTTCCCAGTGGTCCAAGCTATTCCAATGTTCTTCAGTCCCTGAGGCACTGCAGAGTGTAGATTCAGGAAGTAGGCAGCGCCAGACGTGCACTGCAGACCACAAATCTCTTGGCCAGCTTGAGTTTATGCAATTATCCTAGAGTTCAGCTATGCAAATTGCGTGGGCTCAGGGAGGGCAGGCTGGTGCGAAAAAATAATGTGAGCAGCGGCAGATACAGACAGCAGGGGGGAGCATGGAGCAGGCGAGTTGGTTAAAAAAAAGGTTATAATATTTTATTCATTCAGTAGTGATTTAAATTAGAGTTGCTTTGTCTACCATCATCCCAGACTTTGCGACACTTAAGAGCAAGAAGCATCCCCAGTTTTCCCATAAGTTCTAATTATTTTCATAGTTTATTTTACAGCACACACTTATTTTCACTAGTGCTGTGATTACTGCACTGTTTTGGAAAGAATCCGTTAGTTTACAAAATGGTTTAAAAAAGTGCATACATTTTAGAATATTGCATGTTTTGTGGAATTATAAGGTTTCAGAAATTCAATTATTTTTGGGTTGCGACTTAATGACCAAGGACAATTGTGGGTCCCGAGGGTCCACAGGTTGAGAACCACTGGATAGTGAACTCCAAGAACTGAGAGACTTAACCACCAGTTTCAGAAGCTTGGGGAAGCGCCAAGGTGCTGAAGACCGGCAGCAGAATCTTCAGAGCTCGTCCCTCCAGAAGTCACAAAACTGCCACCGAGACTGTAAAAGGTAGGCTTCCTTCAGACCTATGTTCGACAATCCCCTTGGGTGGCATCTGTTGAAGGATCTATTGCACCATCTGAAAATGGTGATAAAAAAAAAAAAAAAAAAGAAGAAGTCGACATTTAGGTTCTTCAAGTTTATGACAGGGCACATGTCCCTGCCCTTTGCTACGAGAAAAGTATTGCTGCAAAACCCACCATCCACAGTTGTGGGTTCAGAAATAGGTCTGCCATTTCAATGCCCAAAGTCACACCCTGCTCCGAGAATAGAAGTGGAAAACGAGGGTGTGACTGAACCAGTGTGGACATGAAGTCTATCACAAACCTGACAGTATTGGAGGACACGGGGTCTGCCTCAATCCCAGCCCATTGACAACATTCAGAGCTGAGTGCAGCAAGTCGGAGGGACGTACCTCTTGGGCATATGGATGAGGGTTGCCTCTAAAGCCTGATGCCACAACCTCTCCAAGGCCTGGGGTCTTTGGTCATGCAAGGGCCAGACGCAGGACTGCATGGCCTACTGGCCCTCCTGAAACACCCGGTGGAAAACCATGTCAATAGAGATGAATACGCCATGTCCTTTTAGGAAAGCCTTCCCAAAAAGAAAACCCTGAGCAGAACTACACAGATCTGTATGAAACATTGCTGCAATTTACCCATCAACAAGGGTCTTTCCAGGTCAAAAAAAAAAAAAAAATATGCATAAAACCACAAGGCCATGGATTTGGTTCATTTGTAGTTTACCATCGTTTAAGAATTATTTTCTTCAAATTTTTGTCCACCTGTTGAGATATTGAACTTTTCAAAATTGCCTAGCCACTAAATTCAAATGCCATTTACGAGACAACTAGGATAGTTATAGACATGGGAAAGTAGTTTTTAAATCTTGTGACTAGGACTTTCATTTAATATAAAACATAACAATTTTAAAGATTTTTTTTTTTTTAATTCACACTTCAGGTATAGGTCTTTTAGCCAGTCACTACATATTTAAAAAAAGTGGTATCGCAAGGGTATACAGAAAAAAAAAAAAAAAAAAATTAAATTACCTTGTTGGTAGTTAAAGAATTAAAGCCCTCAAGCCCATTTTTCTACAATTTACATTCATAGAAAATTATAAGGAAACCTGAAATAAATGGAAACACCCCCAGGGATTTTCAGAGGGGTAGGTAGGTATGTATATCTTGTTAACCCCTTAACAAGGGGATGACGTGTGGGGCACATCAGCATTGACTCCTGCTATATGCGGAGGATGTGCCCCACACGTCATCCACTTGTGAGTATCTCTGCTGGGGCTACCGCAAGCCGATGACGTGTGGGGCACGTCCTCTGCATATAGTGGGAGTCAATGAGGACGTGCCCCACACGTCATCCGCTTGCAGGAGCCCCAGCGGAGATACTCACAAGTGGATGACGTGTGGGGCACATCCTCCGCATATAGCAGGAGTCAATGAGGACATGACCCCCCCCCGACCTAGAAGGCACGTTTTTGCACCTTGATAGTAGTTGACAGAATTTAGACTGTTTGCATCCCCTAGGAGAGACTGATCTGAGGCACTGAAGAGTGTAGGTTCAAGAAGTAGGCAGCGCCAGACGCGTGTTTCAGTCTTCATCTCTTGGCCAGCTTGAGTTTACGTGATTAGCATATCGTACAGCTACGCAAATTGCATAGGCTCAGGATCCCACTGCTGTGAAGAAACCATGCATGCAGTGGCAGATATGGATGGCAAGGGAGAGCGGAGCAGGCGAGTTTAAGTTTATAATATTTTATTATTCATTCAGTAGGGGTTTAAAATTAGAGTTGCTTTGTCTACCATCACCCCAGACTTAGCGACACTTAAGGAGCACCCCCAGGTTTCTCAAGTTCTAATTTCATAGGTGTCAGTTTAGTTTATTTTATTGGGTTTTTGCCTCAACGGCACTTTCGTTTTCACTAGTTGTGATTATTGCACTATTTAAGAATCCCTGTCTGTTTAAAAAGTGCATACATGGGGGCGTGGCTGACTGCGAAGGAGTGTATGTTATGGTGGAGCTCCGCACGTCCCTCTCTCCTTGGGGACCCTAGCTGACTTTCACATTTTATGATAACCGAGGTCTCAGTGGGTTACCTCCGGAGCTCTCTCTCTCTCTCTCCAGGACCAGAGACTTGCCCTTTGGAACCATTATGCTGGCGGCCATTTTGCAGCCTACTGCTCGGCTTCTGCTACCGCCAACAGGTGCGGCCCTGGGTGCTTCATCCCTGGATGGGATCGAGATGAGGGCTCTGGGGACAGTGGGCCCACTTCTCCCAGCTGTTTTTTGCAGATGAGATGGTGGGACGGAGCAGTGGAGAAGCGGGACGGATGCCTCCCTCCCCCCAATGGAGCCGAAGACACCGTGATGCCAGCATGAGGCTGGTCGGCAGAGGATGGCCTGCTCACTAAAGGGGTATGGCGTTGACTGAAGCAGTGAAGGGGTGGCAGGAGTCCCAACAGATGTATGTCAAAAGGGACCTTCAGATAGCCCGAGGACCAGGACCCGCGCGTCCCCACTTTCAGAGCAGTAAAGTCCAGGACAACAGTAGACAGGCAGCATCAGGGATTGTTACCTCCAGACGGGTGAAGCTTGCTAAAGGCAGCACAGGCCATAGGTGCTCAGGAACGGTGAGGGGAATCATCCAATAGCTTCTCGAAGCCTGGGAGCCAACCCTCGGGGGGGGGGGGGTCCAGGCAGAGGTGGATGTCCACGGGGTGTGGAGTACAGGGCGAGCGGGTCCAGCCAATGAAGTTGAATGGGCGGGAGTTGTAGGTCTGCCAGAAGCAGGGGGATGCCTGCCCCAGCGGACACCAGGTATGGGTCCGCAGGAGTTGTCACAACCAGGCTGATGGAACGTTCCATCTGTAACGGATCTTTTGAGCTAGCAGTTGACCGGTGAGGGGCTTCAGGGCACGCCGATAGGCCAGAGTGGTGTCATGTGCTGTGCCATGCTTCTCATCTGGGCAGAGCGCAGGTCCAATCGTTTCAGATGTGGTGGCCTAGGCCTGCCTGTATCACATTCTGCTTCCAATCGAGGCCACCCTGTCAAGCAATCGCTTGACATCCGTCCTGATGGAGCTCCACCATGGAGGCCTGGAGCATTTTTTATATCAGATCGCGTGGGGAGGGCTCTCAGCAACTCCCCACAACGCTGGGCCCTCAGAGTCCTGGCTGGGAACCTCGGTGGCGAAGTGGTGCCCATCAGCGCCACAGTCTCGAGTGGGTCTGCTACAGGCCCCGGCGGGAGGAGAAAGGAGCGCAGGTTGGAAGCTCCGCTGCACCGGAGACCCTCCTGGCTATTTGGGGGCAGGGGTTTTGCTTATTTTCCCCAATCAGAGCTGCTGGGGTGCCGGGATGTGGCTGGATGGTGCAGAGCTCACAGATCAGGTGGCCATCACGATCGGCAGCCAAGCCACACCCTGGACTGAGCGTAGTTCAGAAAAGGTCAATTTAATTTTTTTTAAATTTCAAACCCTCATAACAAAAAACAGATTAAATAAAAAAATTATATATGGGACCTTCTTATAGTACGGTTAGAAAACTGAAAGCAATATAAAAAAAATGTAGAAGTCATTGGATCACTTGACATGGAATGACCCACACATGGAAGTATGCAGTTGGGAAAAAAAAAGGAAAAAAAAAAAGGGGGGGGGGTCCTGTTTGTATTAGTCATTCCTGAACTTCAAGATGTAGATCGTATGAACGGTTATGTGGCATGTGTTCCATCAATGGATGCGGTAGAACATGAAGTCAAGCCATCATGCTTACATCCAGCTGGACCAGCAACATCATGCCATTATCTTCGTAAACCAGATGTTCTCATGCCAGAAAACTTTATCATTTGCAAACTGGACCCAATTACAGCTACAGGCAGAACATATCAGCTATCCCAACAGGAGATGGCTAGCAGGTTGGAATGCTTTGTCCAAGGAACAAAAAAAAAAAAAAAAAAAAAAACACACAAAGCAAAAGCACACCATGGAAGGTTTTCTGGGAGATGTATTGAACAAGAGGAGCCAGTAAAGGCGACAGGATTGGTGACAGAAAATTACCCATTACTGTATGCCTTTGCTTACTCTGGAAAGGGGGGGGGGGGGGGGAACGACAGGTATTTTGTAGCACAGGGCTCAAGTTCCACTCGCCTACTAGCATTTGGTGAGCGGAAATTAAGTGAGGGCAAGTGGAAATGCACACACAGGCAGCCCACCGTGAAACCCTCCCCTTCCCCAGGCTGCACGGTGGCAGGGATCAGCTGCCTAACCTGACCAAGCTCTGTCACTGGCAGGGGGTGGATAGAAGCTTCCCTGCCTCTTCGCTCTGCTCACATTGGGGTCTGATGACCGGGTACACATGTATCTGGGGTCTGATGTCTGGGTATGTTATTTTTTGTAACTTTTATATTCTAAATAAAACAGTTAAATCATATTATGAAATTACACTGTTAAGGGGGTGTGTTTAGGGGCAGAGTTAAGGGCTGGGTAGGAGTTAGGCTGGGGTCAGACCAGCGCACTTTTAACGTGTGTTCTGGCGCACATAATTACAGCCGCACTAGCAGCAGATGACGGGCAATGACGGCCAATATACAATGTACGGCCGCACAAAAGTCCGGCTGTGCAACGCAAGTGGAATTTGAACGCATTTTTCTGAGAACGCTGAACTGCTAGTACTGACGTACTGAGTGCGCAGCTGCGGCATAGCGGCGTGTTTGCGTGATTAGGAGATGTCAGACGCTGCTAATGTCCAGCCTACATAACGTCCAGACGCAAAGAGTATTGACGGTGTACAAAAAAAAAAAAAAAAAAAAAAAAAAAACACCCGAAAATGCACGTCGTCTGACCGTTTTTGCGCATTCCGTGAAAAAAAAAACGTCAATGCGTTCGGACGCACTTTTTCACGTTCGCGGGGAAAATGCTTTCGTCTGACCCTAGCCTTATAGGCTGGTTAATAGCTTGGGCCTTAAATGCTACAACAGGGCTCAAAATTAGGTTTAGTAGTAATTACAAGCAGTAGGATAAACTTACCTGTAGGAAGCTGATGGCCATTAAAATAAGGCTGTAAGAACTAATTCCACCAGTAAAAACTTCATTCAGATCTCTTTGAAGCAGAAATTGTTTCAAGACTAAAATCAAATAAGGCAGCAGACAGTATTCCTAGGAAGGGGAGATAAATAATTACAAAAAGTAGACTTAAGACACACACACACACACACACACACACTTACCTTAATGCAATCTTTTATGAACTGAGCTGCTTTTACACCAGTCTTCACATTAAAACTGATATCCACTTTCACGTCAGTCAGCTGGTCTGTAAGTTTAATTATAGGCACCTGAAATAAAGATTTCAAAAAGGGTAATTAAACCACTTTATATAAAAATGTTTGTCAATGTATAAGCATACACGAGTGGCTTAGACTGGTAGTTAAAGCTCTACTGTAAGTTTACACAGAATTTCCATTCACTTCACTCTATGGTTAGGAGCAAAACAAAAACAATGTGCATACTGCTTATCTGGAATTCCAATTGTAAAAAAATTAAAAAAGTAAAAAGTTTAAATTTTAGACTCAGGTAAACATTCCAATGAAATCTTGGATGGGACCAAAGTCTCAACCTGTACCAAGAGTTTCCTTCACGGGGTCCAAACAGTATTCTGCCTAATGTATTAGTGCACTCGTCTGACCCCAGCCTATGTGAACCAGTACCGATGTGACGCTGCGACAAAACCGGCCACACACTGTTGTGGGTGCACGTATCACATGAACAGTGGCCATGCAGCAGGCCTCCCCGTCAAAGCGCTAGGACACGCGTTGATGCCCCGATCCATAGGAGGATCAAGCCATGCAGTGCTGAGCGCACTAACTGCTCAGTGAAGCGGCCAGACAGAAGGAACATCCATGCTCATTGACATTCCTTACTACCACTCATCTGACCCCAGCCTTAACAGCAACGTGATCCTAGCTTTCTGTAAGCGGCAACAATTCTGAAAATTGAAAGCTGAAGTCAAGCCAAGATCAGCCAATCTAATGTCGCTCAATGCAAATCCTTGCAGATCTCAGGTTCCAGCCAAGCCCTTTGAGTCATGTCCCCACTGAAGGGGAGAGAGCAGGCACTCAGGACAGACCACCCAAACATTAAAATCACAGTGCCTAGATCAGCGTTTACCCAAACCGGTCCGAGACACCCCCCCCCCCCCCAACCATACCAGATTTTGCAGATCACATCGGGGAAAGGCAGACTGAATCTTGCAGTCACTGAGCAGCAAAATCATATCACCTGTGGTGTGCTTCAGATATCTGGCAAACCTGGTGAGGCAGAGGGTCCTGTGGACAGGTTTGGGAAACACTGGCCTACATCATCCCTTTAAGATCCAGTTACGCCCAAAACATGGGCTCATTTGGAAAGCGGATTCCTTTTTATACAAGGTCAACATTTTTTTTGTCATAGTTTAAAAAGGGGAAGTTATTCACTTTCAAAGTTTTGCTGACCCTCCTCACGTGACTGACATGCTTCAGGGAGAGGGATAACAGTTGAGAACAGACCGAGCCCACGGCTCGCTGATGGAACACCACTGAATGTCAGTATAAGTCAGCATCGACAATGCTCAAGACCAATCGTGCATCACTGCACAATGACCCAACTGTTGCTTTGTCCACTAATCATTGGAGTTTTCCATCATGGGCAAACGGATTGCTCGTGAAGAGCAATACAATATAGCATGGTCCACTACATCTCTTGTTTGGTTTCCGCAAATTTACTCAAGTGCTACCAAACCTGCGCTACACAAAAATAAAGCTTTTCTCTTTAATTCCTTAATACAAGAATCTCCAGGTTACATGCTCAAGGTATGTATAGGGAATCACTCCATATAGGAGTTTGAGTCATTCCATGTCAGAAGATAGCGGTCACTTCCGATTGAAAGTCACTGAGGGGAGTCACAACTGTGCGCTTAAGATCCATTTTACATGAGTACCTTCACTCATTCTACAGTTATATGCCATAGAGTGGACATCCCATCTGACAGCCAATTACACCATTCCAAGCAGCATCCCTTCATAAACTCACTTGGAAGGAGCTAGTCTAGCCAGCAATAGCTCAAAGAATGAGCCATCGCATTGTCACCAACTGGCCACTTGATTAGTTACACCTGTTAACACAAACTGCTAATCCGCCAATCACATGGCAGCAACTCAACGCATTTTAGGCATCTAGACATGATTCCGGCCGATTGCTGTGCCCCCAGGTGCGGGCTGCCATCTTGGATGTCAGCCCGGCACGGATGATAGGTGCCCCGTGAGAGCGGAGGAGGTGCCTGAAAGGAAGGGGGGGGGGGGTGGAAGCAGGTCCTTTGGACCTCTCCCTATCGCCTGGGGCCAGCGATTAAAAGGCAGGCACCGTTTGGGAGGGCAGAGCCTGCCCTTCCAGACGGTGGCTGGCTTTAACCCCTTGGGGGCCCGGAACACGATTCGGTGCTGAAAAGCGCCAGATCGTGATACTCTCCCAGAGCTGGCCAACATCTTGGATATTGGCCAAGCTTCCAGCAACTCCCCTGACGACTGACGTCATTGTACATAGCGCAAGGTCAGTTCTGGAAATAACTCCTAGCTGTCAATGGTGGAGATAGGGGGTTCATTGGAACCCCATCTCCCGATCCGTGGCAGCTAGGGGTTAATGTTTGGTATTGTTGGATTGGCCAGAGCATGGCCTTTCCAATGATAGGAAACATGACCATGTAAAAAGTAAAGAAAAAAAAAAAGGTTTTGTTTATGCAGCAATATTGTTCCCATTTCAATTATGTGAACAATAATGCTGCACTAACGATTTTTGTATGGGGAGCGTTTGTTAAAAATCGTGTAATTTTACGAAAAAAAATTCGAAATGGGCCTCTTTACACTTTAACAAGCGCAACCCATAGAAAATATAACCATAAATGCTTGCATGTTAAAAAAAAAAAACCAAAAAAAACAAACACTTACACATTGTAAATGATTGAAAATGCTAATTTTATTGCATTTTTGTTATATAGACAGGACATGACGTATACATATAGATTATGAATCTGCCAGAAAGAACAATATTTTATTATGACCCAGACATTATATAAGGCTTCAAAACGGTTAAAAATGAGCAAAACCGGTAAAAATGAGCTCAGCACACAGGTGTGAAATGCACCACAGTGAAAGGGTTAAAGGAATTTTATTTAAAAACCACCACAACCACCTCCCCCTTTATCATAAGCAATTTGCAACGTACGTACATACGCAAATTGCGTATCTTACATAGTTTTGAAACAAGGTAAGCGAGTGCTTGGTCAGAGGGATGGAGTGCTGCCGCTTGCACAGTTTATGCCCATGTTTGCCTTCTCAAATGAACGTGGCTACAAGCACTTGGTCATAGATTATTAACCCCAATTTCATGCTGACAAACTAAAGTGGTCAGGGTGTGCAGAGTGTCCCTTTTAAATAATGTCATGAACAAACTGAGTGGGAGGAGGAACTGGAGGTGGGAGTGCCTTTGCGCAAGTGACTTGACCCGAGTGTGAGGGAGTGGATATGGACAAAAGACCGGTTCTGAGTGTGGGAGTGAGTTTGGGGAAAGGGACCAGACCAAAAGGGAGGGAATGGTAGTTTGTGACCAAAGAGGGTGTAGTAGGGAGGGTGGGGTGGTGGCACAGACCTCCAGCCTAAAGTAAGGATAAGAAAAGTATGGCAGAGTCAGTGCTTCTTTCAACCGTGGCTTGTTCTCGGTCTTTCTTTAAAAGTGGATATGTACCTCAAACAAAAGCAAAATTGATCATAGCGCAGCAATCTGGTCTCCACATATTCTATAAGAGGGAATGAAGTCCTTTTGTGGTGTTGCGATCAGACACTTGATGTGACACTTCTGGCCTTATTCGGCATTCGAAGGACCTTGCTGGATGTTCAGGAGATCTGGTGCTCCTTAGAAAAATCACCGGCCGCTGAATACATCGAGACACCACAATAGGACTTCATTCCCACTTATATGTGGAGACCGGATTGCTGCGCTATGATCAATTTTGCTTTTGTTTGAGAAAAAGCCATGGTTGAAAGAAGCGCTGACTCTGCCATACTTTTTTCCCCTATTCTATTTCGCTGGTGATTTTGGATATACCACCAAAATGGAGGGGGGACAGCTGCTGATTCACCATTTAGAAGTCCGTGGACTTCTATTCCCTGCTCAAATCTACATGTCACTCATCGAGGTTTAAATACCAAGTGTTTACTTGTTATATACCCCCGGCTGGGTGGAGTAGAGGTAATGTCACTGCTCTGCATGGAGAGCCTGTGGAGTCATGGGTTCGATCCCAGCGAGCAACCTCTCCAGTAAGTGTCCTTGGCAAGACACCTAACGGTATATACTCGCCACCCAGGACATACTTGAAAACAAGAGAAATCTTAATGTATCCTTCCTGGTAAAATCCTTTCTCAAAAAATACAGCTTTAATTTTTGCATCTTGTTTTAAGTTATAAAAACTACCGCTAGGTGGCGCCATTGATTTAGTTCCCTTTTCATTAAAGGCTAAAAACACCGGCATACAGCTCCTTCACCAAGTGGCAGTATCCTATTGTTAGTCTTATAGGTCTGCTACAGGTATAAAAACGGAATAAAAACTGCCCGTGTCTGACATAACCCTAGAGCCAAATCAAACCTAGTAAAGCAGCGGTGCGTCTTCTCCAAATCAACTCCAAAGCTGAGGTTATTAATGGAAATAGTTAACTAATCTAATTAAAATAGTTGTTTCAGCACGAGGAGACTAAAATTTTACTTTTTGGTCACAACCATAAATGCTACATTTGGAGAGGAGTCAACAAAGCCTATGATGAAAAGGTACACACCATTCATACTGTGAAACAAGGAGGTGGATCGCTAATGTTTGGGGGGGGGGGGGGGGAAGAGAGAGAGAAATGTGTGAGCTACAAAAAAGGCACAGGAAATTTGGTCAAAATTGATGGCAGAATGGATGCAGTAGGTTATTGAAAAATACTGAAGGGAAAGTTGCATTCATCAGCCTGGAAGCTGCACATGGGACATACTTTGACATTCCAACATGACAATGATCCAAAACACAAGGCCAAGTCGACCGGTCATTGGCTATAGCAGAATAAAGTGAAGGATCTACAGTGGCCATCTCAGTCTGACCTCAATATCATTGAGCCAATCTGGCGAGATCGCAAACTTGCAGTTCATGCAAGACAGCCCAAGAAGTTACAGGAACGTGAGGCTTTTTGCCAAAAAGAATTGGTAGTTTTACCATCTGAGAAGATAAAAGAGCCTCATTAACAAATACAAAAGACTTCAAGCTGTCATTGATGTTAAAGGGGGCAATACACGGTATTAAGAACTGGGGTATGTAAACTTTTGATCAGGGTCATTTGGGTAGTTTGTCATTAGGATAAAAAAAAAAAAAAAAAAAAATTAAAAAAGTGTAAGCACACTTGATAAATGGCTTCAGTCAAACACTAACCATGAGTAAAGAAAGGTTTGTGTTATTCATATCCTCTGAACAATAGCCAAGAAATCACACATTTTGCCAGAGTATGTAAACTTATGAACACAACTGTACGTTGTACCATAGTCCTTTAACAACCCCCCCCCCCCCTTCCCTCTACTTGGCTATCTGGCTGGGGTCCCACATTGGTCTGACGTCCTTTAAGTCAGACCATTGATCCAAAATTTTTTTTTACCCATTTGCTCTGGGCCTGCCGCTATCTGCCACCCCCCCCCCCATGTCATGTTCACTGATCTGTTAAACGTTTATTGCCCTCACAACTAGGGATGCACCGAGTACGAGTACCGATACTATTTTTATGTCATGTGAACGCTTTCCAATAAGAACAGACCTCATAAAAATGCCCCAGCTCACCTGGAGCTCTCAGCGATGATACCTTCCTGGGCGACGCCGGGAAAGTTTCCCCGCGTGCGCTCGTTGGAAGGCCCCCAGCCGCGACCACGTGATCGCGGCTAGGGTCCTTCCAACGAGCGCACGCGGGGAAACTTTCCCGGCGTCGCCCAGTAAGGTAAGCATCATCGTGGAGAGCTCCAGGTGCTTGTCCGAATGCTCTATCGGCATTCAGACAGGCCCTGCAGCTGCTCACTGTTTATACTTACCTTCCTGGGCGACGCTGGGAAAGCTTCTGTGCGTGCGCTCATTGGAAGGACCCCAGCCGTGATCACATGGTCCCACGTGGTCGCAGCTGGGGGCCTTCCAACGAGCGCAACGTGCAAAGACTTTCCTGGCGTCGCTCAGGAAGGCAAGTATAAACACAGTGAGCAGCTGCAGGGCCTGTCTGAATGCCGATGGCGGCTGTCCGCCATATAGTGATTGAGATTACAAATGGTTAATATTTTATGAAGCAAGAAAGTATACAAAATTTGAATTGGTGAATGTATTCTTTTGATGTCCAATTGCAACGGCTTGGGAATTAACAGTTACACTTTTGAAGTGTAAGTATGTACTAAGGCATGCCCGGATCTTTAAATTTATCAAATGACTTTTTTGAAGTATAGTTGATTCCAAGCAACAATTCTATTTTTAAATCAGTGAAGATTATATGCATTTGATAAAAGGTATTTTTTTATGATCTTGTTTCTTGGTTTAACAGTCTCTTTCCAGAGGCTTGCTTTCAGTTTCAAGTAGGGTTATCCCTGGTGGTTTCAGTCTGGAAACTAAAGAATTGCAGCTCAGTTGTTTTCATGGGATTCCATTGGAATATTGAAATATTGAAATATATAATTTTCTACTTAAGGATTCCAAATGAGTTATGAAATCAAATTTATGGCTTACCGTTGCTTTATCCAGCACTATAATTTTCTCTGCAACACCTTGTTTGCGCAGGGCCTGTTCCAACAGCTGCAATGGCAGTCGCTCCCACTTTCCAAAAACAACAAGATCTATATCACTGTAAAAAAAGGGATCAGGAGTAATAAATACGTCAAAAAATTATCTTCTCTAAATGCAAGTTGACTGATAGTTAAGAAATTGAAAGCAGGTAATCATTGCTAAACTTATGTACAAGACAGACTTCATGTTAGTGTTGCACATATGCTGAAAGTATGGTCAATAATTCCAATGTGTGAAGGGAGCGGGTTGGGTGAAACCAGAAGGGTTTTTATTTAACAGTTTTCTGCAATGACACAAAGCATGACCTTTCAGTCTGGTAGGATTGTAACGGACAATCTGTTCCTAGCAGGAACAGGTCTGCTCTTTTGGTCCCCTCTAAGGAAACATCTTAGATTAAAAAATGTGCTCATCATTCAGGCTTTTCCCTCTGCTGCCATTTAATAGAAATGCCATTAGTTTTCTTTATCAGAGCTATACTCTGATTGCTGAAACTGGAAATGTAACAGTGTAGGTTTATGGGGTCCATGGGTTTTGACATGCCTTACATTAGTAATATGGAGACAGCAGTAGAAAGCCCTAACATGAACTGTATCATAAAAAAAGCCACAGAATTGAGAACCCTCACATTGGAGATGGGAAGGGGGGGGGGGGACACATTCTATGCATCCTATCCACTTGAGCTTATTAAAGTGGTTAGACCAAGTCTTACAAACTCCTGTCCCCCCTGATGTTGATACCTACAATACTTTAGAGTTGTATCAATGCAATAGATGGCCAGGGAATCAAAGGAGTTGGAGTTCAGAAAGAACTGTGGGGCTGGCGTTTGACAGCATTGGGCCTGGCAGTGTTTATTGTTGTGCCCCTCCCACCAGCCCTGATTGGCTAGCACACCTGTATCAAGTTGAGGGTTTCCTCTCTTAGTGGTCACTCAATAGAAGAGCGTTTGTGCCACCTCGAACAGACGGAGAGGGTGCTTGAGAAAACTGTAGCAGCTTGTGTACCTTGCAAAAAATGTATGCAAGCAACGATACAATTTTCATGAGAAGCTACAGGGACTTTTGCCTTCCTGCTGCTTCAGGTTTTCCAGAGTCCAGCAATGCTAGGCAAAAAAAAAAAAAAGGTTTTAACCTCTGTCAGGCACAACCCAGGGGGTTGTGGTGGCAACACCTGCAGATAATCCAAGCCGTGCCCGATTGGCTGGCTGCCCCCCACAGCCATTGACACACCACCTGGTGGGCAGGACTGCCGCAGTCCATAAACTCCAGTGGGGTGTGCATTGCTGCCCTGCGGGGATCAGTCCCACCATGGGGTGTATTACACAGTCCACGCAGGGGGGGGGGGGGAACTTGCCTAAGCATTAGAAACAACCATCTTTCAGTTTTCATGCAGTTACTTGAAACAAAGAAATAAACAGCATGTGTCTTTGTAAAGTTGTTCTGGTTTAATCTTAGCTTCTATTTTGTTTATTATTCCATGATGCAACATCTGTGCAAAAATGTTTTTCTTTAACTGTTAAGCCACAGAAGTAATGATTTGGAGGAGGAAATTTTTAGATGACCTGCTGCAGTAGGTCTATTGTCCTGCCTCTGCTACCTGATATAAGTGATCACAGCTGAATGAGACAAGACGGAAAAGCATAAAAGACTTCTAATCTACCCCTGTGGTTGTCCTTTGAATACATCCCACACAATACAATGAGGTTTGAGTCAGTGACTGACCCATAGACTCCATTGTATGGCCATTGCCACAGAAAGGAGCAAGTGATGTAAACTGAACCCCCAGTATCTTTCCATCACCAAAGATCACATAATTGATGTACCTAGTGAAACGTGCAGAGCAAAATATATCTTAACATATGGGGGTGGGGGAGGTGGAGTACATTTATGATATAAGCAACAAAAGGACATTTCATTTTTTGGTGGTAGTGTACCTTTAAAAGAAAAAATAAATAAAACCGGGAGATGCATTTAGCAGCACCGGCACAATTAAGAGGGATTTTCCTATAATGCCCCTTTAGGCTAGGGTCAGACGAGCGCATTTTGTACGGACTGTGCGTCCATTTAGTACGGACGTACTTTCTGACAAGGTAGTGGCCAAACAGTCAGTTTTTTCCACTGACGTATTTTTTGACTGATGTAGCAGGGAAAAAAAATTACAATGAAAAAACATTCTGTCCCTCAAAAATGCTGGGTGTATCAATGCAGTCCGTCTGACCATGCTCCATCACTCACACACAAAGCTATGTGGACGTTGTGCACTCTGCACGTCTGTTCTAGCAGTATTACGTTCTTGCCTAACCTGCGTCCGTCAGCCCCCACACTTCGTGTGTGGGGCTCCATTTAACACAATTGTAGGCTATCACGGATGTACTTCTGTGCAGCAACGCGGACGTTAACACTGCGTTCGTCTGACCCCAGCCTTAATGTTCACCGTTGTAAAGACTAACATTTGAGGTTCAGTTTCCCCACTTAAAACACACAAACCCAGGCCGCTACAAAATTTGAAAGCCATAGACCTCTCACCTTGTCGGCAAATAAAGTCCTGTACTAAAACTCCCAAAAATTTGGACCTAGAAAACAGAAAGTTGCATTAAATAAAAAAAGCGCAATCACAACATTTGGCTCTGTAATGCCGTTTGTCTACACTAACTACGTGTGCAAGAAAGGATGTATAAGAGGGGCTTCAGGTCCAGTTGCACATAATGAGAATTTAAAAATATACAAAAAGAACAGTTGCTTCTTTACCTCCTAAATGGGAGATCCCAGACAGAGTACGCAAAATGAAAAAAAGAAAAAAAAAAAACACACCTCTCCCTTAAAAAAAAAGTCAGAGGGAATTAAAAAACATTTATTCCTGGCCATTGTCAAATATATAAAAAAAAAAAAAAACAGAAAATAACTACTAGTCTCATGTATGAACCAGTACAAATTGAAATAGCAGTCCAAAGAACCAGAACTCCAAGCTGCTGCAATGCTAGTCTAGTATAGAAGAGTAACATTGTTTATCCAACGTGCACATGTATAAGAAACACTGCAAATGAAAATAGTAATTGTAACTGCCTTAGCGGCTGAAAAGGCCCTAGCCTGTACATGTATCGACTTCTTGGAAGATCAATGAACCCCTATTAATGTTGAACAGTATTGCATAACTAGATCATCCAAACATGTGAAGACTTGTAACAGAAGAGTAGGTCAGGGATTGCACCAGAGTATCAAATTAATAGAAGTTAGAATGCAAAAGCTCCCAAGTAAAACCGAACACTTATTTGTTCCAATTTGGGAACTTACTATTTGAAAAGTTGAGTCACAGTACAGTCAAACGACAGCATGGCAGCAGAATACTAAGAATTGGAGCATGAAGCATTAATGAATTTTGTCAAGAATAAGCCGTTGAGTATTGGATCAATTTGAAGGCAGCAAAAAGGGTAAACACCCATGACAAAGATATCACGCTCAGCACATGGTTTCGCCACTTTAAAAGATGCAGCTTCATCAGGAGTGTGAGCTGATGAAGCCGCATCTTTAAAGCGGTAAAATGTGCACCGAGGGGTGAGGTGTCATGGGTGTTTACCCTTTTTGCTGTCTCCAAATTGATCCAATACTCAAATGAATTTTGTCAAGAATAAGCCGTTTATGCTTCATGCTCCAATTCTTAGTATTCTGCTGCCATGCTGTCTGACTCATCTTTTCAAATATTTGTTCCAATTTGGGAACTTACTAGGGACAGAGCAGAAATTACTAAGGGTTAGGTTTTACTAGGGATTTTTTGCATTCTAACTTCTATTTGATACACTCTGGGGCAATCCTTGAGCTACTGTTTTTCCTATGTTACAAGTCTTCAGGAAAGAGAAAGCCCTACTGGCCAACAAGGACCACCCCAAACCATGTGGGCTGCAACAACTCATATCCACCCTGATCATCCAAAGCCCCCCATGAATGCAACCTGACAAAATATAAAAAAAAAAAAAAAAAAGCCCTAATAGTTTTCCCCTGGAATCAATAGAGAATGGAGACATGATATAGCAAACTCCCAGAAACTCCATTTACCAATCATTACAGATGGAATACAGACTGGCCCCATACCTGCAGGTACTACAAGACCAAGGACAGAAATCCTGAGCCGCTACAGACTGAGCGCCCACAGCCTGGAAATAGAATCAGGGCGGCATAGACAGACCTACAAGCTTGAGTAGACTGTGCCAGCATTGTGACCAGGGGGCCCTGGAAGATGAGGTTCACTTCCTCCTGCAGTGCCCCAAGTACTCAGCACTGAGGGACACTCCCTTCCAGAGACTCCCTGCTCATCCCGGACTTCACCTCTGTAGAAGAGATGAGGAAACTCCACATCATACTGGGAGAAGAGGAGCCAGCGGTGAAAAGATCTGCTCAATACGTCACAGAATGTCAGGAACAAGAGAGATCCTGGATTTCTAAATCTCCAACATGGACTCGCCCCCATCCCTTCACATTATCCCTGATAATGTCCATGGACTTGCCCATTCCGCCCCCCCCCCCCCATACATGTCCCACATGCTTTGGCAATGCTAAAATGGATTTGGTCCTGCCAGAGACAGAGCGACTAGACAGAGCGACCCAATTCATTTTGCTTCTTTAAAGTTATACATTCCTTATAACTTCTGTAGAAATGTAAAATTTTAGGAACCACCATTCATTACTTTCTGTGGTCTTAGTAAATGGTTTGAGATTTGTAAGATTTCTGCACAGTGGTTAACCGAATATGCAAGCCAACAGATGAATGCGAAAAGCTTCCCTATACAGATTCAAGCAGGGAAATTAGACATGATATAAACCGGGGGATCGTCGTCCAACAGCACACCTGTCATTTTGGAGCTTTCAACGTCCCGCCATTTACCACACTAACAGGTTTCAATCACTCAGCAATGATGTGTACTTGAGATTTCTTTTGTAGCGTTAAAAAGCCACTTCAGAAAAGGATATAAAATTATTTAACCAGTAAATATGCATTTTATTATGGCTCCAAAACAACCCTCATGCTATTGTTGGGGGGGGGGGGGGGGATTATTTTATGTTGACCTTGCAGTTACTGAAACGTGTGGCTCACCCTGCAGCTAAGGCCATTCACTGGCCACATCGGTGTTAGAAAGATATGGACATTGGAGAGCTTATTGTAACATTTTAGCTCTCTAAACAGCGAAAATTGAGTCAACTTACATCAGCTGACGGCCACAGCGCCTTTATAACAGTTTCTATTCTCTGAACCACATCGCTCCTCATTGCAGCTTCTTCAGGTCTCGGAGACATGAAGCCATAGAAGTCAACGATTTCTTCATGTAGACTTAAAATCAGGGAGGAAAAGGTTATTAGAGGAAGCCAGGCACCAAAGTCTGAGAAATGTATGTGTAGATACATATCAAAATGCAATTTTTCCATCTGCACTCAGGAGGGAATGTATCAAAATAACTTCCATATGAAATATACCATTGACTCTGCTGCCTTTATAGGAATGAAAAGGACACCTTTTTAAGGGTCTCACAAGTGCTTACAAAAAAGACAAAACTATTCTTGGATCCTTTGACAGACATTAAATACAAATGGTTTGATGCATAGAAACATAGAAAAATGTCGGCAGATGAGAACCTATCGGCCCATCTAGTCTGCCCAATTACATGGATACTTTACCTGGATTTATCTTTTGTTTAGGATAGCCTTATGCCTATCCCACGTTTGCTTAAATTCAATTCCATTCTTTTGGTTACTTGAACCTCTCTGAAACCAATTTGGCAATCCACATTTGAAGTCTTCTGAAGTGACCATGTCCAATCAGAGCAGGGATATGACATTGGTATCGCAAGACGAGATTGCAGACCACACTTCATTGTTTCATGCATGATGCTTCATGGGCAGCACTTGCTGAGGGCCAGATGCACCTCACTGTGCCGTTGGCACTCAAATGTCACCTGCAGCACCAGCCTAGAATACAAACTATGTGCCAGAGTGAGCAGAAGACTCTCCTAGAGGACAGACCTTCCACTCACAGCTGTCACTGAGGCAGCATTGACTGATGAATATCATCAAGGAACAACTCAAAATTTCCTGTGTGCTAGATAGATATATACGTAATCTCAAAACCATAAAAGAAAAAAAAAGAAAAAAATTTACTCAAGCAACCAGTGACCTTGCATATTGGGGGGGGGGGGGGGTGTCAAATAAAAAGGTGGTTTTGCAGGAGACACCCCTATACTAAATATTATCTAACATTAGCCTACTACAGCGAATAAAGCAAACTGAGCCTGCACTTCCAGTTATCACTAGTGTCAAACTAGAGGTTCTAGACACCACTTTTACCAGGTCACAGGTCACTTTCAAAACAATTCATCTCAGGATCCAGGAATGCCAAACAATGTTTTCCTGGACATAAAGAGTTAACGCGCGAGAAGAATTTTCTTGTGTGATACAGAAAGTAAAGACCCATTAATAAAAGGTGTCCATTTATTAATGGATTGGGACGCAAAATAACCAAATTGTTTAGGACTAGATTCCGGACTTATGATATATGGAATCCACGCAAACCTGTTACTTTGACTTCACCTGTGTTCCTGCTGAACACAATTACCACACACACAAACTTAGTATCACCTTACCCTTTTAAGTCAGGACTGTAATTCTTGGTTTTCCAAGGAGTGCCAGAGGCATATGGAGAATATGGTTTTGAATCAAGTCCAGGAAGCACTCCTACAGTGCCTTCAGCAAGCAAGTAGTTCATGCCATAGGTGCTGGCTTTATTTTCCCTTTTCCTCCGGCTTGGATGATACTGGTGATATTGGTCGCAACAACTGGACAACTGATTGAGGAAGTTGTGGTGTAAATCACTGTGGTAAGGTCTGTGAGCGGACAAAGAATCTTCCCGATTGCTAACAGGGTTTGCATCTGGGCCATAGACATGATTGCTGTTGTGAAGTTCATTATCCACAAAACCAAGCTGGCCTAAACCAGCAGTTGATAGGTTTGTGTTTGAACCACCACACTGGTGGTATCCTACCGTGACCATACTAGGAGAGGAACACCTTAAACCATCTGGACCAAATTCAGGAGATGAAGAAGTGGAAGACAAAGGATTCTTCTGCAATCTCGAGATGCGAGCTCCAACACCATCATTAAATGACGGAGAGGATGATGACGGAGGTAGAGCACAGCCAGAAACAACTGGTACATCATGCTCCCTGTCTCCAGAGGAGGAAGACGAGGATGAAGAGGAGGAAGAACATGGTGTGCCGGGACGAGAAAACGAGTTTGACTGGAATGCATTGCAATTGTCCCCTGCCAACGTGTTGAGGCATAGATATGGTGGGTAATTAGGAGGGCCATTTATTAAGTTCCCATTACCAACACCTTCACCAGCAGGTAACAGTGGGATACTTGGCCTGGGTCCCCTCTCTCGCAGGCCCTGAGAGGTTTCCCAAACCTGCATCCAAAGGGCATTGGCTGGGCCCCTCTGTTCTGGTTGTATCCAAGCTACCCTGGGATCCATGTCACAGACAGGAACGCAAAGAAGCTTAAATGGAGACTTAGTAAAAATACCTAGTCTACTAAATCACAGAAAAAAACCCCCAAAAAAATGAAACCCCTGGGACCATCTACGCCAACAAGACCAAGAAGAACAGATAAAACGTTGACTCTGAAATAGTCACCATGGGGATAAATAAAAGCAGTGTATAGGGACCGATGGCCTTCACACCGTGGGTGGGTGGGGGGGGGTGGTTAGTGGCTACAGGGACATGGTCTTTCCGGTGTAGAGCTTCCTGGCAGAGGTGTTTTTTAGAGCATGGGAGATCAAGAATTAATGTCTACAAGTCAAAGTCCTGAGAAAAGATGGCAGCTCTGATGAGGGCGGTGCAGTCTCTCCACCCCCGAGGAGTCCTCTCTATGGACTGAGGAGGAGTGGGCTGAGACAGCCTGGGACGGGCTCCATCTGCAAAGGAGAGAGGAGAGCGCTTTAACACAAGGACAGCAGGCACTGGCAGCCCTCCAGTCACACACAAGGCTGTGAAGGGATCATTCCACTGTGGCATTGCCCTGCCCTATGAAGAGATGTGCCGGGGGGGGGGGGTGACAAACTCCACAGGGAATATATTGGACAAGCATAGCGAGGGGTACTCACGTTCTGCCCCCCCCCCGTCTCCCCCCGATGTGTCCCCTGTGTGAGTCCGTAGCCCTCGCCCCGGCACGCACGTGCATTCACTCACACGCGGCATCCCCGGCTCGCGCTGTCATTCGCTAAGGGGACAGGGGGAGGCAGCTCGGTGTCACCCGCGGCGCGCGCTATCTGGCGCGGCCCCTTACCCTCCTCACAGCGTGTCTGACTCCCTACCGGGCTGCGCTGTGTCCGCCACTAGCTCCTGAAGTCCAGGTCCGTACGACACCGGCCGAAGAGAGATAGGGGGAAAAAAAATTAAAAAAACATAAAAAACGGTCCTAATTCACAGCAGAGCGCATGCGCGGCACCTTTTAAACTCTCACAGCCGGCTCGCTGCCTTGGCAACCGGGAGCGCGCACGGCGGCCGAGGGACACGCCCCTATTTCTCCCGCTTTCCATGTCCCTCCTAGTCGCTGCGTGTAACGCCCTCGTCTCATGATCTCCTTTGGTGCGAAAAGGCGCATGTGATCATTAATACGCAGCAGCTAGTCCAGCACCTTCCTGAAGTCCAGCTCATTCTGCGCCCACAGTGAGCCGAGCGCTGTGTGACGACCCGTAATTAATGGGTATGGCGTGTATATAGCCCGCATTGTGATGCAGGGCCGCACAGCTTCCAGTGCTTGAGATATGCCCAGGACATACTTGAGAGAAGTCTCAATGTATCCTTCATGGTAAAATACTTTAAATATGTTTCCAGGGACACTTCACAGCAGAGAATCCATAGCATCTAGATTGTAAGCTCCTATGAACAGGGGCCTCTACATTTCCAGCATATGCTAGTTTATTTTCTTGTTCCCTTTGGTTATTGTAAAGCGCTGTGGAAACTGTTGGCGCTATATAAATGATGATAATAATAACTATACAGTGACAGACACTGACTCTGGAAGGCAGGCACAGGGACTCCCTGGCAGATACACAGGGACAGATACATAGGAAATCACCCTCCATGAGGGCAAACCACTATGCCCTTTTTAGCATTTCCTGGGTCCAGAGGCTGCTGGCTACCTTGGATCCTTGGCGGCGTCATTGGCTGCAGGGGGGTGGCCTGAGTTCAGGTTGTCCCTGGCAGCAAATGAAACATGTCAGCTGTGGGGCAGGCCTGGCACAGCCCATGGATACAAGCAATGAGTGGTATGCCACCCCATGGCATTGAGTAACACCCGTCGTGGGGACAGCATAGTACACCCCATAAAGTAAAAGGGTTGATGCTAGGCAGACAAGAAGAGATAAATATCCATATAAGGTTTAACCCCTTAGTTTTTTCACCAGACCCTCCTTTATCAGAAAATAAATTTATTTTGATACATTTTTCAAATATGAAAAAATGACAATGATATAGTCCCAAAAAAGTGAAATTCTTGGGTCATTTTGACTGTGCAGCCTAAAAAGCAGCAGGAGTCCTTGTTCACTAAATATTTTATACAAACAGTTTATGATTCCATAATTAGAAACACTTCCTCAGCACAAGGGAAAAAAAACTAACAGGGTTATTCAGAGAGAGGTGAAAACCAGGAGAATGGCAGAAGAGAACAATCTAGACCAAATAGCCAATTTGGAAAGTGAGATAAATGGGAGAATTTTTCTGGTTTGGCTATTTTGACCTAGAATTTGCACTTCTCCAGTCATTCTCCTGGTTTTCACCTCTCTCTGACTAAGGCTAGGGTCAGACTGAGGCAGTGCGAACGCGCGTGCAGGCGCACTTAATCACGGCCGCACTAGCAGCAGATGCCGGGCAATGACGGCCAATATACGAAGTACGGTCGCACAAAAGTCCGGCCGCGCAACGCAAGTGGAAAATGAACGCATTTTTTCGAGAACGTGAAACCGCAGGTACTGACGTACAGAGTGCGCTGCGTCTGCTAGCGGCGTGTGTGCGTGATTAGGAGACGTCAGACGCTGCTAATGTCCGGCCAACATAACGTCCAGACACAAAAAGTGTTTTATTGATGATCCGTACAAAATCACGGACGAAAATGCGCATCATATGACCGCTATCACGTATTCTGTGAAAAAATGCGTCCATTCGTTCGAACGCACTTTTTCACAGACAACATAAAAATGCGTTAGTCTGACCCTAGCCTTACCCTGTAAGATTCTATGCTCATTTTTATTTGAAAAAATATATATATCTTGAAGCTTAAATTGTGTCACATTTTACCCATTTGTAACATCTCACCTTTTATACAGAAAATGGTCTGGGATGAAAACATTGAGGGCCAAATTACGATCCTAGCGCTAAAATGCGGGCGCTAGGGAGGAAAATCTGCGGGTGCTAAAATAGCTGCCTGCATTGTTTGCGGGCGCTAAGCCCCGGGATGCGCGCGGCAGCGCTAAACGCAGCCACGCGCATCCTCTCAATGGAGTCCATAGGACTCCATTAAAGCAGACGCCGCCGGTCATATGATGTGGTCAGCGTAGTGATATGCAGGGGGAGACTGTGGGGACTTTTTCCCCCAGTCTTTCCCTGCTCCCGTCAGACTTAGGAGGCGGACAGAGCCGCAGTCCTCGCCGTGGGACAGGAGGTGAGTATCTTGATGTTTTTGGGGGGTTTCTGGATGGTGCTAACGGATACTGCAGAGGTGGAATCCATTAGCACCAAGTTCTGGCTCTGGTTAACTTTTTGTTAATCGCGGCCGGACGTTAATCAGCGTTAGGACTTTGTAATCCTAACGCTGATTAACACTTTGCGCTCCCCATGTTAAGTGTAGGGAGTGCAAAGTACAGTAACCTCGTGCTACAAAGCGCAAGATAAGATACCAAACGCTAACGGTCACTAGGGATGCACCGAAACTTCGGCCACCGAAAATTATCGGGCGAAAATTGTGTTTTTGGTTTCGGCCGAAATGGAAAAATCGGTCGAAAATTTCCCTTTTGGAGGCCCGGCTTAGCCGGGGGCTTGCCTGAGCCTGGAGGCTGGCCGAGCAGCCTGCGACAGCCGGAGGACGGTCACCGCTTGAGCTCAGGGCCGAAGTAGGAGGATGTAGGTGAGTATGTTGCCTACACATACTCACCTACATCGGCCACGAGTCCTCCACCGGTGGCAGTCCTCCTGCATCCAGTGTCCTCTCTCCGTTGGTCGCTGGTATGATGTCACGGAAGCCTTTGACCCTGGGTAAAAGGGTTTCGTGATGTCATACCGGCGACCGACACAGAGAGCGGGCACTGGATGCAGGAGGACTGCCACCGGTGGAGGACTCGGGGCCAATGTCGGTGAGTATGTGTAGGCAACATACTCACCTACATCCTCCTACTTCGGCCCTGAGCTCCAGCGGTGACAGTCTTTCGGCTGTCACAGGCTGCTCGGCTGGCCTCCAGGTTTTTCAGGTACTCACCGATACCGATACGTTTATTTAATGTCTTGTGACCACTTTCCAATAAATAATTTAGGATTTTGCTGAAAGCATGTCCAATTTATGTAAATATTGAATTGTATGGCCAGACACCCCATTTACCCACTGCACAGGCTTGCACACACCAGACCTCACGTCAAATATATATGTACACCCACACCAGACATCAGACGTGTATATCCACACCAGACCTCAGACACATGTATACCCACAGACCTCAGACAAATGTATACCCTCAGACACTGGGGCTGCTAACAGAATGCATTGCAGCATTTCTCCAGCTGGTCTCTTTCCCCCTAGCGGATGCCAGTTTGTGAAGGCTGCGACGCTCTCACTAGATCTGGCGACCTCTGCAAAATCTCGTGAGAGAGCAGCTAGAGGCTGCGTCACAGCCCGGCGGCTGCTCGGTAGAACGCGGCCAGCCGAAGGGGAATGCTCTTTAGGCATTCTGCCAACAGCCACTAGTATAATGGCAAGACAGCCCAGCGCTGGCTTCTGCGTATCTGTAAAGGCATCAGGGCATTTGCACGAGTACCAAGTATTCTGCAAATGGCAGTATCGGCACCGATACTATTATGGCTGCATTTCTAAACTCCAAAAAAAAATCCTATTATCCAGAAGGGTGACGTGTCATTTTGTTTGTGTATGGGAGCACACATGCCCTGTCGAAACAAACTCCGAAGAGTAAATAATAGAAAAAAAAATACACACAAAACTCCATGCACAACTCTCACCCTTGATAGAAATTGACACATTGGGCTACATTACACTCTTGGGGTTAACGTTAGTGATAACCTGAGTGAGCGTTAACTTTAGCCCTGGTAGCCACCGCTTATTACAATCCAAACGCTAACGGGTTAAGAAACCCGTTACCGTTTGGTACCTTGCGCTTTTCAGCGCAAGGTTACTGTACTTTGCGCTCCCTATACTTAACATGTGGAGTGCAAAGTGGTAATCAGCGTTAAGATTACAAAGTCCTAACACTGATTAACATCCGGCTGCGGTTAGCAAAAAGTTAACCACAGCCAGGACTTTGTGCTAACGGATTCCGCTGGTGCAGAATCCGTTAGCACAAGCCTAAAACCCCCCCAAAATTTTCACTCACCTAATATCCCGCTAATATCACTCACCTAATATTCCACTCCCCTCCTCCGTCTGGCGGGAGCAGGGAGAGACTGGGGGAAAAAGTCCCCCAGTCTCTCCCTGCAGATCACTACGCCGACCTACCGGCTCTCGCAAGGCGAGATCCGGCAGGTCATGTGATCGGGAGTTGAGAAACTCAATGGAGTCCTATGGAGTGGATGTGCGCGGCGGCGCTTAGTGCTGCCGCGCGCATCCCGGGGCGTAGCGCCCGCTAACAATGCAGGCAGCTTTTTAAGCGCCTGAATTGTAATCCCGTGCTAAAACGGGGGTGCTATGGAGAAAACTGCGGGCGCAGTTTTTTCTCCCTAGCGTCCCCGTTTTAGCACGAGGATTGTAATGGAGCCCATTATCTTTTTATACACTCCCTTAATACTACCATTAATTTTGACTTCTGTGATTAATTTATCCCATATAAAAAGTCGTATCTGAAATCAAAAACAAAATGGATAATGGGCAATGTATTCTACCAACTGATTACCTGCATAAAATGACTGAGGCAGATGATATGGAGGCTGATCTCACGACATTATAGAGGGTCACTGCCGGAGAAATTTGTCCTCCTGAACAGTGGGCAGGGCTTTTGGCTCCTTGTCTTGGTGAGGAATCCCAGAAAGCTTATAAGGATTTGCCTTACAGCCAAGTGAGGACTATGTGTGCGTGAAACTGGATGTCCAAAACCAGGCAGGAATACCCCCCATACTACGAGCCCAAAATTGGGTTTATAATCTAGAAAAACCTGCAAGGACCCAGACGAATGAGCTGCAGACGTGTGCAGAAATGGTTGCAACCTAAGTCTCTGTCATCAGCTGTCTCTCCACTCCTACCGCTACATCACAACCCGGGCTTTCTCCCTGCAGTTTGTCCTGATTTGAAACGCTGATTTGATCTACCAGATAGGATCACAGTGCAATCTTTTCTGAAAGATGGTACAATGCCTCCACTTACATCTGCAGAAGGATCTCCGCCACTGACTTTCTTAGAGCAATTTAACCACTTGGCTGCTATGGACGCGCTCAGCGCGTCCAGCCAAGTGGTTCTCCTGTGCTACGGACGCGCTCAGCGCGTCCGAGCACAGGAGGCAGCAATCCGCCGGATTCCGGCGGATTGCTGCGCCCCCCCCCCCGGTGCGGGCTGACATCTTGGATGTCAGCCCAGCACTCGGGAGCCCGGCGGGGACATTAGATGTCATCGCGGCTACGCGATGACATCTAATTCAGGCGCCCCCCCGCATGTGCGGAGGAGGCGCCTGAAAGGGAGGGGGGGGAGGTCCTTTGGACCTCTCTCCCTCCCGATCGCCGGGGAGCAGGGGGTTAAGACAGACACCGCTTGGAAGGTCACAGCCTGCTCTTCCAAACGGTGGCTCTCATTAACCCCTGGGGAGCCGGATCACGAATCAGCGCTGAAAAGCGCCGGTTCGTCATCCTTTCCCGGAGCTGGCCGACATCTTGGATGTCGGCCAAGCCTCCGGGAACTCCCCCTGAGGACTGGCGTCATCGTGCATAGCACGATGACGCCAGTCCTGGAGTTAACCCCTAGCTGCCACCAACGGTGGAGATAGGGGATTCATTGGAATCCCCTATCTCCCGATCCATGGCAGCTAGGGGTTAATGCTTGGTACTGTTGGATCGGCCAGAGCATGGCCGTTCCAATGATACCAAACACCACTGTGAAAAAGTTTTTTTTAAAAAAAAAATTAAAAATAAAAATGAAAAAATATTTAAAAAAAATTATAAAAAAAAAATAAACAATTTTTTTTTTTTTGGTTTGTTAATGCAGCAATATTGTTCCCATTTCAATTATAATGTGAACAATGATGCTGCACTAACGATTTTTGTATGCGGTGCGTTTGTTAAAAATCGCGTAATTTCCCCCAAAAAAAAATGTAACGAGACCCCATCTCTAATTTTTTTAACAAGCGCACCCCATACAAAATATAACCGCAATTGCTCGCATGTTAAAATGTGAAAAAAAAAAACACTTTACACGTTGTAAATTATTGAAAATTCATATTTTATTGCATTTTTTGTTATAATATACAGACAGGTCATGACGTATACATATAATAATGACATATTATTAATCTGCCGAGTCTGACGGAAAGAACGATATATAATATGTCTGGGTCATATACTAAAATAAGCCTTCAAAACGCATTTAAACATGATGATCAAAACCGGTAAAAATGACCTCAGCACAGAGGCGTGAAACGCCTCAGCAGCGAAAGGGTTAATTATGCTCAGATTAAGTCATTTCTTAAATCACTGAACGCTGGATATAGCCTCACCAGACCCCTACTTCCTTTTGAGAATTTTTACAGACTGTGTATCCCGCTTGCCAGGAGCATTTCCAATCTTTACAGGATGCTACAAGACTCTGCCACTGATCCACCTCAGTTCCAATCAACGTGGCACGACCTTTTGGGTGACTCCTTATCTGAGAAAACATGGTCTATGACTTACGCATTGACTCACCGAGGCTCCCCGACGTTGAAATGTGCAGAAAACACATACCAGATACTCACTTTCTGGTACTGGACTCCTGAAAGGATACACCAGATCCAGCTGACCTCTGACCCCCTTTGCTGGCGATGTACAGCTGTGGGTAGTTTTCTTCATATCTGTTGGGATTGCCCACTCCTCGGTCCCTTCTGGAGGATGGTACATGATGGGGTTCACACCATTACTGCGTTGTATGTGGACTTCTCTGCAACAACTTACCTCTTGCTACAATTCCCGACGTCTATTAAGACCATGCGTAAATCGGCGGCTCTACGCTTTGTGTTCGCAGCTAGGCTGCTGATTCCCGTACACTGGAAGACTAGAACTGTTCCTTCCAGACGGATGTGGTTGACTGAGGTGGAACGACTACGGACTATTGATCACTTGGTAGCGGTGGAGCGTGGTCAGATAGAGGCTAGGGATGAGCTGATCGGTTCGGAGTTCGATTCGAACATTGGCCGTTCGAAAGTTTGCGAACTACGAACATTTCCGCGTGTTCGAGTTCAAAAAAAAGTTTTTTTTGAAAAAAGTATAAAAAATGCTTAAAAAATCTAAAAATAAAGAGACTCTTTACTGCAGAATATTAGAAGCAATGGTTTATTAGATATTGAATTAAAACGGGAATATTTTTAACATTGAAGCCTATGGGATAAATTTTTTTAAAAAAAAAAAAATCCGAGGACATTTTAAAGCAACATAAAATATATATATTTTTTTTTCTAATACTCACCTGATTCCTGGATCCACAAACTGTAGAGGTGCTGCCCGGCAGTGTGCGGAATCATATGCTGCATTAATTATACTGTAAGGCTGGGTTCACACCTGCGGTTTTTTACGCGTGCAATAAGTGCGTTTTTTAACGCGCATATCGCGCAAACGTAAAAAACATGCGAACGCGCATTGCAGCGCGTTCACGGCCATAGACTGCAGAGTGAACGCGCTGCAATACGCCCCAAAGAAGCTCCTGTACTTCTTTGTGCGTAGGACGTTTTACAGCGCGTTCCTGCACGCTGTAAAACGCCCAGGTATGAACGGGTCCCATAGCAAATAATGGGATTTCCCTGTTTATGCCTTTTACAGCGTGCAGGAACGCGCTGTAAAACGCTTAGGTGTGAACCGGGCCTTAAGGTGCTGCCCGGCAGTGTGACGATTCGTATGCTGCATTAATTCTTCTTCTTACAAATTTGGTTACTTAACCCGTTTGCGTTTGGATTGTAATATTGTGACATCCAGGGCCCCGGGTGGCGATCGGGGGGGGCCCCGAACGGATGGTGCCGCCAGCTGGCCGAATGCCAGGAGCTCCGGCTGCACCAGGTGCAGCTGTGAGTGATCAGGGGGCAGGGCATGGCGTGATGACGCAGAGCCGCCGGGACTGGTGTGCGCCAATTCTTACCATATACGGTAGCGCAGTACTAGTGCCTAAACGTTGTTGAGCTGGTTTTGTTATAACAACTACTCTCGCTCTGTGCCCCTGTCTGGTATATTCCACTGCTTGTTACTGCTGGTGCGCTTCCATCCTGCCATACACTATAGCGCAGTAATATTTTGGTGCACTGCCACTGACGCCTATATTACCAGATTCATATAATTTTAATATTGGCCCGCAGGGTCCAACCCTGCACTCTTCCACAATACCACAAAAGGGTTACAGTGTGAAGGCACTTGCTGCCACCAAAGGCACAATATTTGGGTGCACTGACGCCTTTACCAGATTTATATCATTTCAATTTTTTGAACCACAGGGTCCAACCCTGCACTCTTCCACAATACCACAAAAGGGTTACGGTGTGAAGGCACTTGCTGCCATGAAAGGCACATTATTTGGGTATTTTTTTTTCTAATACTCAGCTGATTCCTGGATACGCAAACTGTAGAGGTGCTGCCCGGCAGTGTGCGGAATCATATGCTGCATTAATTTTATATCAAGGCAGGAGGCTTCATATTTTGCATTCTCTTTTCTTTACTAAATCATCAGCAGCAAGGAAAGTTTACATAGCAACACCGGTAACCAATAAACAATAAGAGTGTAGTAAGTCCTTAGCCACGCCCTCTTTTCTTGCTGCTTGCCTCCAGGTGAGTCGTTTTTTAAAGCAGCTCCTGGACGCCAGGATATATTTCAGTTGTTTTATTGCTTTAAGTATATGATATCTAATTAAATAAAGTGTTACTAGATGTTGACAAGGTTTCTGTATTTTAACCGTTTTTTCCTTAGGTTTTTACCTGCTGCGTGGGCACTTTCCCGCCTGCAGGCTTGCGCTTGCCTCCTTTTTTTCCCCTCTCCCGGCGGACCAAGAGGAAATTTTCCCTGGGCCGCCAGGTGCAGGGTACACCGTTATATATTTTAAATGATTCTTTCATTATTCGAATGTTTTTTATGCTCGGCGCTTTTTACCTGCGCGCGCAGTCCCGCATGTAAGCACTTGCCTCAGAGTAGCGCAGCTTTGTCTCTGCGCATGCGCTGGCGGACATCTTAACTTTGTTCGGACTATCTGCCGCCATTCCGCTACGTGCCGAGGTCTATGTCGGCAGGTGCCATCATCCTTCTCACGGTCTCAAAAAATCTGAAAGCCTGCTGCACGGACCCTCCTGCTACCTCGGGTGAGCCCCGCATGCCTGTATAATCCGCTCCGGCGGACCCTTAAAAAACCCGCGAAAATCGCGTGTAAGCCCGCTCTGCGGCGCCTAGATCCGCTAACAAGGATCACATTATTAAAAAATATATTTATATTTTTTCCTACGGGTGAGCCCCGTTTTTTGGTCTGAATCCTTATGGATCCCCCACAACTTCCCTCCAACCAGGAGGAACTAAAAGCTTGGCTGCTGGCAGCCATTTCCGAAACCCACCCCATAGCGCTCGCGAGCCTTCCTCCAGCCCCCCCTCCGGAACCCCCGGTTCTTTCAAGGGCACACTCACCGGCTCACTCTGACGGTTCGCACTCGGACCAATCCGAGTCTGCAGAACCTTCACGGAAAAGACCCTGGAAAGGCCAGTCAGAATCCGCTGGCAAGGGTAAAGGACCAGTTAAAAAATCCTCCAGATGTGTTTCAGAACCTAAGGGTATAGACACTTATGACCTGGATGACTACCAGGCTGATTATCCTGAAGAGGAGGATATGGAATCCACCGGTAACCCACCGGCTACTCCAGTTTCAACGGGTGAGCCCCGTTCCGATGCTATGGCAATCATACCCCTTGCTACCATGCCTGCGCCGCCACGCTCCCTTTCCACTCCAACAACGTTTTTCCTCCAGGGCTGGCGCACCAAGAGGTTGGGTCGCCAGCCGTTCCAACGCTGCCTATAGACCTCGTTTCACGCCAAACCAGGACGTGCAATACAGACCCAGCCCGATCCTGGCGCGCGGAGTCCCTGTTGGTCGCGGCTTCAACAGACCCAGACGCCGCTACTCCGCTGGTAAGTGTCTCAGCGCTCCCACTCCCACACATTCCGGTCGCAGGTCGCTTACGCTATTTCCTTCCCAAATGGCGCAAACTCACATCAGACTCGTGGATTTTGCGAACGGGAGCAGGTTATTTAATAGACTTCTCCCAGGTTCCCGTCCAGTCTGCTACCCCGTCCCCGGCCCGTTATTCCTCAGAAGAGATGACATTGATAGACCGAGAACTTCACTCCCTGCAGTTAAAAGACGCCATCACTCCCGCCCAGGACTCCCTGTGCTTCGTCAGCACTATCTTCCTGGTTCACAAAAAATCTGGGGACCTTCGACCGGTTATAAACCTAAAAACACTCAACACCTTCGTGGCCTACTGCCACATCAAAATGGAGGGTATGGGGGCGTGGCCGGCTGCGAGCGGGAGCGGACGTGTCCTGGTGGAGCTCCGCACGTCTTCCTCGCTAAGGTACCTCCAGATGACCATAAATACGCTTTTCTTAACCTTTGGGGTACCTGGGTAGCTGGCCACCGGATCTGACCTGTCCGGAGTCCGTTTAGTCTCCCCCTCCGGACCAGAGACTCAGTTAGCGGCTGCTGACTTGGGGCTGGAGCTCGACCCGGCGGCCATCTTGCGGCCTACTCCCAGACCACAGGAGCCTATCGGCCTTGCCGGTCTTTCTGCCTCACCCCGGACCGAGAATTTGCTGAGGATCGAGGGGATGGAGGGCCCACATCTCCCGATCGATCGTCATGCGGGACGGGCGGATGGACTGGCGGGGTGGTTGGGGGATGGATCCCCTCCCCCCATTGGAAGTGCGGGAATGTTGGATGCGGGCCTGGAGGCCTGCCTGCAGATGCTGGCTGGAGAGGATGATGACGCCCCGCTCACCAGAGGTATCTTCCTCCGGGTGCTGGAGACACTGCGGAGCTGCCGTGGGGCACCAGCCCCGAGTACGGATGGGCTCGAGAGGCCTGAGATCCCCCCTCCGGAGCGTGAACCAGCTGCTGAGACCGTTCACGAGAGCTGCGAGAAGCCAGAAGCTTTGGACGCAACCTTCCTCCCCCACAGTACTGTAGAGGATAAGCGGAACAAGGATGAGGTGGCGCACGATGCTGGAGGTGATCAGAGCACTGGGCGATCGGTGGACCCCCTGCCTCTGGGTGTAACGCCCGCACCCTGCAGCGGGGCTGCACCATCACAGACTGCCGTCGGAGAAACGGCGCGGCCTGCTGAGCTGGCTATGAGGTGCCCCCTCGTACTCGCAGTGCTGGTCCTGCTACCTGCCGCATGGCCTGGCCTACTCGGCTTTGCTCTGCCTGCTAAGGATTTGCTACCGTTTCGGGACACAGGCTGATGGCGATTGCCTGTGTCTCTCTGAGTCAGCCCCCGTTTTTTCTGATTCTAGCTGTGGACCCTCTGCTGTTTCTAGCGGATTCTGATGACTTTCCATTTTGCTATTTTATAAGACATGCTGTTTTCCCTGGTGTCTCCCCCTCCCCTTTTCTCTCCCACCCCCCCCCCCCATTTTTGTTTAGTTGGCGTTTTCGGGATATCCTGAGGAACGTAGCTTATCTCCCCAGGTGCCCGGGCCTAGTGCCTTTCACCCCCTCATGGCCTTCTCCCGTGGGCTTCGGCCACCTGGGATTCTGCCAGGGTCAGCACATTTTTGGTCTTTTGCCATATTTTTCCCACCTTACTCCACTTCCTCCTTTTTTTTTTTTTTTTTTTTTCTTTTCCTCCCTCCTCCCTCCTCCCTTCCCCTGTTTTGCTGACATACAGCTGTAGTCAGATGACCTTATATAAGCAAGTTCTAGATGAGACCCCCCTATTGGGGATGATTTTGCTGATTTACAGCAGTAATCTGATGACCTTATATAAGCATGTTTTAGATGAGACCCCCCCTCCCTACTGGGGACGATTTGGCTGACATACAGATGTAATCTGATGATCCTATATATACATGTTCTAGATGAGACCCCCTCTATCGAGGATGATTTCGCTGACATACAGCTGTAATCTGATGACCTTATATATGCATGTTCTAGATGAGACCCCCCTCTTGGGGATGATTTTGCTGACATATTATTGTTTGCTGTGCCTATGCTGACTGTTTTGAATGTTCTCCTTCCTATGACATTGTGGCCCTGCGAGGCCTTTTTCTTTGCTTGTTTTGCTGACTTTATTTCAAAATAAAAACTTTAAATACAAAAAAAAAAAAAAAATGGAGGGTATACACCTCCTCAGGGACCTCCTCCGAGACGGCGACTGGTTCACGAGATTGGACCTCACAGACGCTTACCTCGCGGTCCCGGTCCATCCCACTCACCATCCGTACCTGCAGTTCCACTGGCATCACGACCTCTGGCAGTTCACTTGCCTGCCGTTCGGCCTCAGCTCTGCGCCATGGTGCTTTACGAAGCTGCTCAAACCGGTAATGGCCTTTATACGATCCCAAGGCGTCAGGACGATCATATATCTGGACGATATCCTTATATTGGCACAGGACCCCGCGCAATCCTCTCACCATACAACCTTGGTGGTTACGCTCCTTCAAGACTTGGGCTTCATTATCAACAGGGACAAATCGGCACTGCGTCCCGCCCAAACCATCACCTTCCTCGGATTCGATATAGACTCAACATCTTGCCAGCTGCGGCTTCCCCCGCAAAAGCTTTGGGCCATCAAGAAATCCCTACGCGGAGTCCTCAGCATGGACACCATCTGCCTCCGAGATTTGGCGAGAGTTGTAGGCCTACTCTCTTCCTCCATTCAAGCCATTTTCCCTGGCCCACTACACTATAGGGCGATGCAACGTCTTAAGGCAACACACCTTCGTCTCAACCCCTCCTACGACCAGCTGGTCCCCATCACTCCGGAGGTTCAAGTGGAACTCCTATGGTGGCTACGCCATATGGAGGCCTGGAACGGTCGTGCCATCTTCGGCTCACTACCGGATTTCATTCTGGAATCCGATGCCAGCCAATCGGGTTGGGGAGCGACTTGCGGAACTGTATCCACGGGCGGAGCATGGGCTCCGGAGGAGCGGCAGCTTCACATCAATTGCCTGGAGCTCATCGCCGGCTCGTTTGCCGTTCGCAGTTTTACCCAGGACCTCAGGGACTGCTCTCTTCTTCTCCGGATGGACAACATCTCCGCGGTCCAATACGTGAACCGACTAGGGGGTTCCCGCTCCAAGCTCCTGTCGCTTCCCAGCAGTGTGTGGATTCATATGCTGCATTAATTATACCGCAGAGAGGCGCTTCCCCGCAGTGTGCGGATTCATATGCTGCATTACCCACTTGGCTGCTAAGGACGCGCTCAGCACGTCCTGCCAAGTGCTCCTGTGCTACGGACACGCTCAGCGCGTCCCTAGCACAGGAGGCAGCAATCGGCTGGGATTCAGGCTGATTGCTGCGCCCCCCCCCCCGGTGGGGGCTGGATCCTTATTTGGTTGCGAAAGGCGTATGGTCACGATCCTCTCCCGGGAGCTGGCCGATATCTTGGATGTCGGCCAAGCTTCCGGGATCTCCCCCTGACGACTGGCGTCATCGTGCATAGCGCAATGACGTCAGTTCTGGAGTTAACCCCTAACTGCCACCAATGGTGGAGATAGGGGGTTCATTGGAACCCCCTATCTCCCGATCTGGGTCAGCTAGGGGTTAATGTTTGGTATCGTTGAATCAACCTGAGGATGGCCTTTCCAACGATTCCAAACATGACCATATTACGTTAAAACTAACGAAATTATAAAAAATGATTTAACTATTATTAAAAAATAATAATTATGACGGAATGAGATGGTGTTCCGCCTGCGGGTGTGCTCTATCTGCGTGACCCCGTCGCTTACCGCTGGCCCGACTACCGAGTGGCGCACACTCGGCGTCTCGTGCGGCCTGGCGTGACCCTGGAGTAGGGTTAGCGGGCGGTGGAGGGGACCCCTGCCTGGAACCAGTCCGACCACTGAGGCGCGCAGCACTCAGCGTCCCGAGCAACTGGTTCCCTGACCTGGCGGGAGTGGGACGCCTGGGGGAAATCGGCCCTAGCAGCCGCGGAGGAAATTCGGATCTTATTGGGAAACGTTTCGGATCTTAGGCGGGAAACGTTTCCGATCCGGGGGCGGGTGTCTCTTCGGATGTTGGGCGGAGAAGGTTTCGAGTCGGGAAGGGATGGCGGGTCGAATCGGAACTGGAGGGCTTCGGATCGGTATGGGGGGAAGGTTCGGATCTGGCGGGACCAGTGGAGAGTTCGGGTCTTACCGCAATGCCGAAGCGCGGTTCCCGGCGGGGCCGTTCGGTTCGGATCTCCGTCTTCCTCGAATCGAAGCTTCCTGAGCAGCGCCTCTGCCCTGATACTCGATGCAGGGTCAGAGCGCTCGATTCGGATCGTATCCGGTGGGCACCGTACTCTGAGGCCGCGGAGGACACTCAGATCCGAAAATACGGCGGAGAATAAACACACACAGTCAGAGAGCTGAATGTACTGCAGAATCTGGCTTTTTTATTTACAGTTCAAGTATTTATTACCTCTGCACACAATTAGAATACAATGGGACTCCTTGCCCGCCCTCCCAGGACCCATTGGCCCTTGGCCTTCAGGGAGTCACCAATTCGGACCGGATGGTCCGAATCGGCCATTTTACGATTCGAACCGGATGGTTCGAATCGGCCATTTTCCGAAACGAGAATTCCAACTGCGCCACAAGAATCGGAAAATGGCGGCGAGCAAGGCAAACAAAGGGAAAATACATTACACCATAAACCAACGGGGAACACTTTATTAACACCACACAATGTCACATCTAAATAAAACTGGTAAACGGGGTGCGTGCCACCACACCCAAGTGTCCATGTCCCCACTGTCACTGCACCGCCCCTGGCTGAGGGTGCTGGGCCATCCCGTGACACTCCTCCCCCTCCCCAAGGTCCGACGCACTCGATTGGACCCCACCGGGTCTTACCGAGGTAGTCGGGGCTCCCCAATCCCCTGGTTCCCGGGCCGACTGTCGCGATAACCCATCTGCGTTACCGTTCTGCGACCCGGGCCGATATTGGATGGAAAAGTTGAAGGGTTGGAGAGCCAGGCTCCACCGCAGTAGGCGGCCGTTCTCCCCCGCCACTCGGTTGAGCCATACCAAGGGGTTATGGTCGGTCATCACGGTGAAGGACCGACCGTAGACGTAGGGTTGGAGCTTCCGTAGGGCCCAGACCAGGGCCAGGCACTCCTTCTCCACTGCAGCATACCCCACCTCTCGTGGCAACAGCTTCCGACTAATAAACGCCACCGGATGGTCCCCCCCGTCGTCCCCCACTTGACTCAGGACAGCTCCCAGTCCGAACATGGACGCGTCTGTGTGGACAATAAAACGTTTATTATAGTTGGGAGCTGCCAGCAGGGGCGCTTGGGTCAGGGCGGCCTTCAGCTGCCGGAAGGCCTGTTCGCACTCCGGGGACCACAGGACTTGGCGGGGCAGGGATTTCTTGGTCAGATCAGTCAGGGGTTTGGCCAGGTCGCTGTAATGGGGTACGAATTTCCTGTAGTACCCCGCGGTACCAGAAAGGCCAGGACCTGGGTCTTGGTCACCGGGGTGGGCCAATCCAGGATAGCCTCTATCTTCGCGGGCTCCGGCCGTTGTATCCCGCACCCCACCCGGTGGCCCAGATACTGCACCTCGGCCATCCCCACCCTACACTTCTCCGGCTTCAGGGTCAAGTTGGCGTCCCTAATCCGGCCCAGAACAGTCCCTACATGATCCAGATGTTCCTCCCAGGTCTGGCTATAGATGGCTATATCATCCAGGTACGCGCAAGCGAATCCCTGGAGGCCATCGAGGAGGCGATCGATTAACCGCTGGAAGGTAGCAGGGGCGTTCTTCATCCCGAACGGCATGACTCGAAACTGGTACAGGCCGAACGGGGTGATGAAGGCCGACTTCGGGGTCGCCTCCTCGGCAAGGGGAATCTGCCAATACCCCTTGCACAGATCCACCGTGGTCAGAAAATGACCCCCGGAGATCTGGTCTAGCAACTCGTCGACTCGGGGCATCGGATAAGCGTCCGTAACGGTACAGTCGTTTATCCGCCGATAGTCGACGCAGAACCTGGTTGTACCGTCCTTTTTGGGCACCAGGACCACGGGCGACGCCCATGGGCTGGCCGACGGCTCAATGACCCCCAGCTCCAACATCTCTCGGATCTCAGCCCGCATGGACTCGCGGACTGCTTCCGGGATCCGGTAGGCGGGCTGTCGGAGTGGTCTCTGACCGGGTGTGTCCACCTGATGGACGGCCTGGTCTGTATATCCCGGCAGGGCCGAGAAAACCCCGGATAGGCGAGAAGCAGCTGCCGCGCCTGCGCCTGTTTCTCGGGCCCTAGCTCCTCCCCCAACTGCACCTGCTCCACCCCGGAAGGCTGCTCGGCTACCCCCGGGAGTTCCTCCAGGGGAAAGGGTTCCATCTCCTCGGCCGCCGGCGCGCATATGGCGTCCACCGACTCTGGCCGCTCATGGAAGGCCTTCAGCATATTGACGTGGAACGTCCGCTGGATTCTGGTGTCCGCGCAGCTCACAACCACATAGGTGGTATCCCCCAGCTGGGTTACCACCTTGTAGGGACCTTGCCAGGCCGCCTGCAGCTTGTTCTGCCGCTGTGGTTTTAACACCAGAACCTTCTGTCCCACACAGAACGAGCGACTGCACGCAGCGCGATCGTACCACGCCTTCTGCTGAGCCTGGGCCGTCTCCATGTTCTCCTGCACGAACCCCTGGAGGTCCGCTAAGCGCTCCCGCAGCTTCAGGACGTACTCCACCACGGAGCTCCGTCCTCCTCCGGCGCCCCTTCCCACTGAGCCCTAACCAGATCCAGAGGACCTCGCACCCGGCGTCCATATAGCAGCTCAAAGGGTGAGTACCCGGTGGATTCCTGCGGAACCTCCCGGTAGGCGAACAGCAAGTGGGGAAGATACTTCTCCCAGTCCCTGTTCTCATGCACGAAGGCCCGGATGAGCTGCTTCAGGGTCCCATTGAACCGCTCGCACAGCCCGTTGGTCTGGGGGTGATACGGGGCGCTGTGCAGCGCCTTAACGCCACAGAGACGCCAGAGCTGTTGGGTGAGCTCAGCGGTAAACTGGGTACCCTGATCGGATAGGATTTCTCGGGGAAACCCTACCCTCGTGAACACCCTGAGGAGCGCGTCTGCTACGGTGTCCGCCTGGATGTTGGCCAAGGCCACAGCCTCGGGGTACCGGGTGCATAATCCACTACGGTAAGAATATACCTCTTACCTGTGGCACTGGGCCGTGGCAACGGCCCTACGATGTCAACCGCCACCCGGCTAAAGGGCTCCTGGATAATGGGCATGGGCCGCAAGGGTGCCTTCGGATGGTCCCCAGCCTTCCCAGCTTTCTGGCAAACCGGGCAGGTGCGGCAATAATCGCGGGTGTCGTTGCTAAGGCGAGGCCAGTAAAACGCGCGCGCCAACCTGTGCCGGGTTTTACTCTGGCCTAAGTGACCTGCCAGGGGGATGTCGTGGGCCAACCGCAGAAGCTCCTGCCTGGGTCCCTGCGGTACCACCAGCTGCTTCTGTGGAATCTGCTTCTTCTTGGCCCCCTCCCTCACGGTATAACGGTACAGCAGCCCATCCTCCCACTCCACCTTGTCTTTCCCCTGACCGTCCAAGCCCTGACCAGCTCGGTCCCGGTAGCCCTGTAATGTGGGGTCGGTTTGCGTCTGGTGGCGCAGCGTCTCCGGGGTACTCCACGGGGAAGGGAGGACAGGCGGAGGGGGAAGAATCGGGTCCCGTCGAGGTCGGGGAGGTGATGGCGGTCTGGGTGGTTGGGAGGGGTCTGGGGTTTTGGCCTGTCGGGAGGGTCGGGGAGGTCGGGAATGGTTGGGGGGTCGCGGAGGCCGGGGAGGTTTGGGAGGTTTGGGAGGTCGGGATGGTGTTGGTGGAGGTCTCACCTGGGTCCCATTCGGAGCGCCCCTGTCTTGTCGTCGGCTCTGTTGCCTAGTGGTAACCGGGGTAGCTGCATCTGTGGAGTAAGCGGAAATGAGCTGCCCCAAATCATTCCCCAGGAGCACCTCGGCCGGCAGTTGTCTCAGCAGCCCCACCCGCACCTCCTTCTCCCCATTCCCCCAGTCCAGGTGCACCCGAGCCGTCTCGAGCCGGAGCACTTTTCCTCCCGCCACCCGTACTGCTACAGTGCTCCGCAGACGGTCGCTTGGCGGAACCAAGTGAGGCCGGACCAGGGTGATGGTAGCCCCGGAGTCTCGCAGCCCCTCAGCAGGCTGCCCATTTATCCACACCGCCTGGCGGTGGTGTCGGCGGTTGTCATCCGCGGCGGCTTGCACGGGGTCGGCTTCGTGCAGCTGCTCCCACCATTCCTCCGGGGCCTCCGGCCACGGAGCTCCGGCGTCGCAACAATGGGCCGCCGGCGATGGCCTGCCGGCCGGCCGGGCCAATTCCGGGCGGTTGGGGCAATGTTGTTTGTAGTGCCCCTCCTGGTTGCACCCGTAACAGCGGACGTTAGCCATGTTGGTGGGCCGGCTGGGAGCCCGTGCCACAGGCGCCCGGACCGCTGGTGGTGGAGGTGGTGGAGGTAGTGGGGCGGGTAAAACGGGACGGCTGGCCAGGGTCCGCTCCCCCCCGGCAACTTCCGGGTGTCCGTGTACTCGTCGGCCCAGGTGGCCGCTTGCTGCACCGTATGGGGCTTCTTGTCGCGCACCCACTCTCGGATAGCGGAGGGTGTGTGCTCGAAGAACTGCTCGAGCAGCAGCAGTTGGGTGATCTCGGCCACCGTCTCCGCGTGGCTTCCCGAGAGCCAGGTGCGCAGGTCCCTCTGCAGCCGATGGGCCCACTCCACGTGGGTGGCGCCACTGGGCCGGCGAGAATTCCGGAACTTCGTCCGGCTAGCTTCCGGGGTCACGGCGTATCTACTCAGCAGCGCCTGCTTGACGTGCGAGTAGCTGGTGGCCTCGTCGTCCGGGACCGTACGATAGGCCTCGGCGGCCCGGCCGGTCAGCTTACTCGCCAGGATCCGAATCCAGTCGGCCCGGTGCACGTCATGCACCCGACACAGGCGCTCAAAGTCTTGCAGATAGCTTTCGATCTCTTCCTCGGCTTCCCGGAACTCCTTGAACGCCTGGAACGGCACTTTCCGCCCGGCGTATCGGTCCGATGGCGAGCGGCTACTCCGCCGGCTTCGCACTTCGGCCAGCCGCAGTTCGTGCGCCCGCTCTCTCTCCCTCTCCTCTTCCTGTCCGAGTTCCCGACCCAGCTTCCTCATCTCAGCTTCCGATGGGGCCGGACCCATCATGGAGATCCGCTCCCGCATCTTCCGGCAGAATTCGCTGTCCTCGGCCTCAGCGGGAACGGCAGCCGGCACTGGGTCCGCGGGCAACGCCGCGAACGCCTCTTCCTGGTCAATTCTCCTCAACTCCTCTATCAGAGTCTCCCGACTCTTGGAGCCCGGGACACCGCCCCGATTCTCCAGCATCCCACGCAGGACGTCCCGCTTGTAGGCAGTATACTTGATCATGATGAGGGTCCCCCTGGGGTCTGCAGAGAGCTATCCCACCGCTGCCACCAGTATGACGGAATGAGATGGTGTTCCGCCTGCGGGTGTGCTCTATCTGCGTGACCCCGTCGCTTACCGCTGGCCCGACTACCGAGTGGCGCACACTCGGCGTCTCGTGCGGCCTGGCGTGACCCTGGAGTAGGGTTAGCGGGCGGTGGAGGGGACCCCTGCCTGGAACCAGTCCGACCACTGAGGCGCGCAGCACTCAGCGTCCCGAGCAACTGGTTCCCTGACCTGGCGGGAGTGGGACGCCTGGGGGAAATCGGCCCTAGCAGCCGCGGAGGAGATTCGGATCTTATTGGGAAACGTTTCGGATCTTAGGCGGGAAACGTTTCCGATCCGGGGGCGGGTGTCTCTTCGGATGTTGGGCGGAGAAGGTTTCGAGTCGGGAAGGGATGGCGGGTCGAATCGGAACTGGAGGGCTTCGGATCGGTATGGGGGGAAGGTTCGGATCTGGCGGGACCAGTGGAGAGTTCGGGTCTTACCGCAATGCCGAAGCGCGGTTCCCGGCGGGGCCGTTCGGTTCGGATCTCCGTCTTCCTCGAATCGAAGCTTCCTGAGCAGCGCCTCTGCCCTGATACTCGATGCAGGGTCAGAGCGCTCGATTCGGATCGTATCCGGGTGGGCACCGTACTCTGAGGCCGCGGAGGACACTCAGATCCGAAAATACGGCGGAGAATAAACACACACCAGTCAGAGCTGAATGTACTGCAGAATCTGGCTTTTTTATTTACAGTTCACGTATTTATTACCTCTGCACACAATTAGAATACAATGGGACTCCTTGCCCGCCCTCCCAGGACCCATTGGCCCTTGGCCTTCAGGGAGTCACCAATTCGGACCGGATGGTCCGAATCGGCCATTTTACGATTCGAACCGGATGGTTCGAATCGGCCATTTTCCGAAACGAGAATTCCAACTGCGCCACAAGAATCGGAAAATGGCGGCGAGCAAGGCAAACAAAGGGAAAATACATTACACCATAAACCAACGGGGAACACTTTATTAACACCACACAATGTCACATCTAAATAAAACTGGTAAACGGGGTGCGTGCCACCACACCCAAGTGTCCATGTCCCCACTGTCACTGCACCGCCCCTGGCTGAGGGTGCTGGGCCATCCCGTGACAATAATAATAATTTAGTAATGCAGCACTATTGTTCACTTTTCAATTATAATGTGAAGAATGATGCTGCACTAACAAAAGATGCTGTGTTTTCATTTTTAGCTAAAACTGCATATTTATTCAGAAAAATACAGTAACAGGTTCCCATTTCTAAAAAATTTTAACAAGTGTACCCCATAGAATATATGGGCTCAGATGATAAAATATGGATTTTTAAAAAAAAAAATATTTAACTGATTAAAATTTGAATGGAAATTCACATTTTTTGCATCTTTTGGTATAGCATTCTGGCAGGAAATTACGCATGCATAGAATAATGATATATTATGAATCTGTCGAGTCTGCCGGAAAAAATTGTTTTCTTCAGTTGCTGGGTAACCCCTGGATGCTACTACATAATTGGCTCATTGAGACCACATGGTATGATATACCCAATGCAAGAGACTCCTGCTGATACACTTCTTGATTGGTTGACAGTTTCCCATATGACCGCCTTATCCTCGGTGATGTACCCTATATAAGGGATCTTGACACATTGTATCTTTACGTCCCTGAGGAGTAAACTTAAATGAAACGCGCACTGGACGTGTTGTCTGATCCTTGGTCCACCTGTTTTTATATGCCAGGTACCAACACAAGGAGAAATGCTTTTTTACTTGAGCCTATGAGCTATGGGGCTAACAAATATTACATATCTGCTCTATAATAATCACTGGTAATTCATTTAAAAAGGGCACTTTATGGCTAAGTAGGGGGAATTGGACTGTTCTATTCTAGCCTGCCTGAATTGGAGGCTCTGTATGTATGAACTGCTATAACTAAGTGATACAACGTTACCTGTTTGCATGAATTCAGACCATGATCTTGTGCATGAATTGTCATGATCAACTGATAAAACTTTATCTGTTCAGATTAATCCAGATTGTTACTGCATCTGCCTTATTGTCTCAATTTTTGGCAATCGGCATCTGCAAACTGTAACCATATCTAAGGCTGGGGTCAGACCAGCGCATTTTTAACGTGCTTTCTGGCGCACTTAATCACGGCCGCACTAGCAGCAAATGACGGGCAATGACAGCCAATATACGAAGTACGGTCACACAAAAGTCCGGCCGCACAACGCAAGTGGAAAATGAACGCATTTTTTTTCGAGAACGCAGAACCGCTAGTACGGACGTACAGAGTGCGCTGCGCCCGCTAGCGGTGTGTGTGTGTGATTTGGAGACGTCAGACCCTGCTCGTGTCCGGCCAACATAACGTCCAGACGCAAAACGTTTCCTGGTTTGGATTCGTAAAACATCACGCACGAAAATGCGCATCGTATGACCGTTTTCGTATATTCCGTGAAAAAATACATCAATGCGTTCGGACGCACTTTTTACGTTCACGTGTAAAAATGCTTTCGTTTGACCCTAGCCTAAACGTGCGACAATTGTGCACACCTGTTTGCAAGCAGGAACTAGTTTGGAATTACAGAGCCCCGGTAATGTATATATGAGGTGGCTGTCAGCCAGGCACACATCATTATCTGGTACCCTTGTTTGGCTATAAAATGGTGGAATTAGCATTATCATTGGACATCTTTGGAATTTGATTCCCCGTGGTCCAGACTGATGTGACTTTTAAACCTTATTTGGTTTCAGGTCCTAATAATTTTTTTGTATTGTTTTGTTTCTTTGATTTAGTGTTTGATGTTTTGTGTGGTTTTCCATATATGTACAATAAAGCTATTTTTAATTTTCATATGATGGTAATGGTCCTCATCTGTCCCATTGGATCTTGGATCCATGTGTTTTTTGTATCCAATTAAGGGCTAAGCCCTGCAAGTATTAGGTGAGGTGTACTCCCGGGTCCATTGCCATATACTTGCCATTTATCCTTTCCCTGCTGTCACAGGTGGGGCTTATCTTGTGCCAGAAAGAATGATATATATAAATTGTCTGGGTCACATAATCAAACATGACTTCAAATCGCATTTAAACATGATGAGCACAAAGCGGTAAAAATTAGCTCAGCACAGGTGGGTGAAATGGCTCAGCAGTGAAGGGGTTAAAGTGAAACAAAGTTCCAAAATCAATGGTATTTATCGAAAATCACACAATATTTAAGTTTTAACAGTGTACAAATTTAGCAGTTTGTATGAGAAACTTATTTATAAATTTATGAGAGAAGGTTTCTACAACTATGATGAACACATTTATTTTCTCTTAAAATAAGCTTTATAGTAGAATCAGCAAAACCTCAGTTCTAAACAGGAAGCTGACTCAGTGTGTTTTACCCATATACCACATAATAGCAGGCAACACAGCTGAAATATTTCATTCCTAATTTATTTTTTTAGGTGCTGACCCTACATTGAACTTTCATTTGGAATACATCAATGCTAGTATTTGTACTTATGTGTCCTAAAACTGACGCAATAGCTTTCTCGCAGCAGATATTGGCTGATTAGCATTCCTCCCAAATTTCCTTATTTAGGAAATCCCTCTGTCTATCTTTTCTCTCTTAATATCCTACTTATTTTTAGGGACTCCTCCATAGATTAGGTGAGTACGGGTTTACAAAAGAGCTGTAAGGCAATACAACTCCCAGGAATGAGTATCCAAGCTATAATTGTTGTTAATCACTCAGTGTAAATAAGTAACTTTGATTTTGTTCCAAATTATTATTTTGTTGATATGAATTCCCCCGATAGGTCATAATGCCACTTAAAAACTGTGGAAATAGCCTAGTTTCTGGCAGGTTTGTATTAGCAATGATTTTATAAAAAACTTTGTCATTCATATACAGTTGTGTTCAAAATTATTCAACCCCCAATGCTGTAAAGGGTTTTAGGGAATTTAGTGTACATTTGTAATTCAGAATGAAATCCTACAAGGACTTTTTAAAGAACCATATGCAACTAAAATGACATCAATTGGTTTTGTAATACAGTAGTAAATGTTTATTTTGTGAATTCTTCATTGACACAATTATTCAACCCCTTAAAGACTACCACTCTGAAGAACAGAGGTTCATTCAAGTGTTTTCAATCAGGTATTGAAAACACCTGTGGATGTCACGGAGCAGCAATAAAGCATAATCAGCACCAATTAGGCAGCTTTAAAATGACTGTGATACTCAGCTCCTTCTAGACATTTACTGGTGTGGTTACAAACATGGTGAAGTCAAGAGAATGGTCCAGGAAGACAAGAGAAGAGGTGATAACTCTTCACAGGAACGGCAATGGCTATAAGAAGATTGCAAAGATGTTAAACATACCAAGAGAGACCATAGGAAGCATCATTCGCAAATTCAAGGCAAAGGGCACTGTTGAAACGCTACCTGGTCGTGGCAGAAAGAAAATGCTGACTTCGACTGCTGTGCGCTACCTGAAGCGTAGAGTGGAGAAAAGTCCCCGTGTGACTGCTGAGGAACTGAGAAAAGATTTGTCAGATGTGGGTACTGAAGTTTCAGCTCAGACAATACGGCGCACACTGCGTAATGAAGGCCTCCATGCCAGAACTCCCAGGCGCACCCCCTTGCTGTCTCCAAAGAATAAGAAGAGTCGACTGCAGTATGCCAAAAGTCATGTGGACAAACCACAGAAGTTTTGGGATAGTGTTCTGTGGACTGATGAAACAAAATTAGAACTGTTTGGGCCCATGGATCAACGCTATGTTTGGAGGAGGAAGAACAAGGCCTATGAAGAAAAGAACACCTTGCCTACTGTGAAGCATGGTGGGGGTCAATCATGCTTTGGGGCTGTTTTGCTTCTGCAGGTACAGGGAAGCTTCAGCGTGTGCAAGGTACCATGAATTCTCTTCAGTACCAGGAGATATTGGATGACAATGTGATGCAGTCCGTCACAAACCTGAGGCTTGGGAGACGTTGGACCTTTCAACAGGACAATGATCCCAAGCATACCTCCAAGTCCACTAGAGCATGGTTGCAGATTAAAGGCTGGAACATTTTGGAGTGGCCATCGCAGTCACCTGACTTAAATCCGATTGAGAACCTCTGGTGGGACTTAAAGAAAGCAGTTGCAGTGCGCAAGCCTAAGAATGTGACTGAACTGGAGGCTTTTGCCCATGACGAATGGGCGAAGATACCCGTAGATCGCTGCAAGACACTTGTGTCAAGCTATGCTTCACGTTTAAAAGCTGTTATAACTGTAAAAGGATGTTGTACTAAGTACTAAGATTGAATGTCACTTGGGGGTTGAATAAAACTGATATTGATGTGAGCACAGAAAAGACATTTGTGGTTATTTCATTATAAATGTTATGTTAGATTTGTCTGACCTACACGTGCCTCTTTGATTTAATTGTAAGCAAGATGACTGAATGATCAAAATCAATGTCAAACTGGCCAAAACACTCAATTTCAGTGGGGGTTGAATAATTTTGAACACAACTGTACAATATCATGACACTTTGGCCTGGGTGCACACGGGACGTATTCTTTAACGCACATTACGTCCGTCAAAGAAAACCGGCGTTGCACTCGACGCCCGCCCACCCCCGGATCGCGCAGCCCCGTCGACGCACATCCTAGCACATCGACAGTGATGATGCGCTAGGATTCGCGTCGACGGGGCTCTGCGATCCTCCCTAGGAGGATCGCGGGAGGGGGGGTGGTTAGGGCGTTGAGTGCAACGCCGGTTTTCTTTGACGCACGTAATGTGCGTTAAAGAAAAGGTCCCGTCTGCATCCGGCCTAAGGGAGTGCAAAAACCAGAGATTATAGGGTCTAGGGATGTGCATTTCGTTTCGAACCGATTCGTTTTTTTCACAAATTGGGCCAAAGACGTTAAAATTATGCGCGCAAACGTCGTTCGTAGGAAGTTGCTCATCTATTGAAATACCATCCGCTTAACGCATTTGCGCTCACAATGTTAAGTATAGGACGCGCACAGTTCATCCCGCTCGCGGAAGTCCATCCGCGTCAAACAATAACGCGCATCGTTTGCGTGAACGTTGAAATACGATGTTCTGCGCGAATGGTTTTGTCCTCGCGCAAATGCACATTTGCGTGCGTGCAAAACCGATGCACGAGGAATGAAATAGGGCCCTTTAAATTTACAACAGCTCTGGTTAAGTTAGCATCAAGTATGTAATATGGCCCTTATACTTTTATTAGTGTAGTTAAGTATATTGTGGGATTTCTTAAAGATACATAATAATACACAGAATAATCTTCGTAACTTTAACCACTTGTCTGCTAAGGCCGTGCTGAGCGCGTCCAGCCAAGTGATTCTCCTGTGCTATGGACGCGCTGAGCGCATCCTAGCACAGGAGGCAGCGATCGGCGGGGATTCCAGCCGATCGCTGTGGCCCCCCAGTGTGGGCTGACATCTTGGATGTCAGCCTAGCATCCGGCACCCTGGCGGGGACAATAGACGTCATCGCGCTAGCGCAATGACATATATTACAGGCATCCCCCCGCGAGTGCGGGAAAGGTGCCTAAAGGGGAGGGTGGGTCCTTTGGACCTCTCTCCCTCCGTATCCATGTGGGGCAGCCGAAAAAGGCAGGCACCATTTGGAAGGGCACGGCCTGCCCTTCCAAGCGGCGGCTGTCTTTAACCCCTAGGGGACTGGATCGCGATTCAGCGCCAACAGGCGCCGTTTCGCTGTCCCTTCCCGGAGCTGTCCGACATCATGGATGTCGGCCAAGCTTCCAGGATCTCCCCCTGATGACTGGCGTCATGGTGCATAGCGCGATGACATCAGTTCTGGAGTTAACCCCTAGCTGCCACCTATGGTGGGAGATAGGGGGTTCCAATGATCCATGGCAGCTAGGGGTTAATGTTTGGTATCATTGGAACGGTCAGAGTATTGCCTTTTCAATGATACCAAACATGACCATGTAAAAACAAAAAGGTAAAAATTAAAGAAAAAAAAAATTTAAAACACTTTTTTTTGTTTTGTTTTATTAATGTAGCAATATTGTTCCCATTTCAATTATAATGTGAACAATGATGCTGCACAAACGATTTTTTCTATTGGGGGCGTTTGCTAAAAACCACGTAATTTCCCCTCAAAAAATTTAACGTCCCCCTTTCTAATTTTTTTAACAACGCAACCCATATAAAATATAATCGCAAATGCTCGCATGATAAAAAGAGAAAAAAAACACTTTACATGCTGTAAATTATTGAAAATTCTAATTTTATTGCAATTTTTGTTATAATATACAGGCAGGACATGACGTATACATATAATAATAATAATAATATATTATGATTCCTGCGAATCTGTCGGAAAGAACGATATATAACATGTCTAGGTGGTATAATAAAATGTGGCTTCAAAACGCGTTTAAACCTGATGAGCAAAAGCAGTAAAAATTAGCTCAGCACACAGGCGTGACATGGCTCAGCAGCGAAAAGGTTAATGTTTTTATAACATTTTATAGTTTTTATACGCAGGGATCTCAAGAGCTGGTCCCCTACATCTCCAAATAGTCTTTGGCCCACAGTTGTATTCAAAACATACTGGCAATCACTGGCGTGCGCAGCCCCTTGCATTAGGGTGTGCATCAATGGAACATTTATTAATTGAAAAAATATATTTAGGCAAGTTTGTACAAAATACACATTTTTCTTTAGAAATAACGAGCCTGTAATCAGAGATACAGTCAGTTTTTATGCTATTCATCATGAACCAGATAAGGAACATCTAAAATGTCAATGTGGGAGGTGAAAGAAGACCTCTTCTCCCCAAATTAGGGTGTGCCTGGGCACACCCTGCACACACCTATGCTGGCTATTGTAGGCAATACACATCTAGGGGGCAGAGATAGAGAATCCTGCACTATGGGCTCTGTTTATTTCAGCCTGATTGCCAAAATTTCCACGTATAAAGTAAAAGAAGGGGTAAAGGAAAAATGATGTGTAATTGGCACCACCTACTGTTCAGAAGATATAAGACACATTAGGAAGAAACTGTAAATTGTATGTTTGTATCACATACAGTAGTCATAGAATCCAGCTGGTGTTTCCTACAAGAATGGTGATATATCTCACATGACCTCCACCACAAAACTTCAAAGTGTTTAAGAGCAGACATAACGACGGAGGAAGTTTATTCAAAGCGAAACTTGCTTCTGGTACTGCTGCATTTTATTTTATACAATAAATATTTGTTTTAAATCATATTTTACTACTATCTGTCCCTGGTGTTTACTGTGGAGGTGGCTGAGGATAATAGGAGATCCGGTGCTCCTGAGAAGCACTGGTGGCCTTTAGTTTGGTGTCTTTTTTAAGGACAAAAAAAACCAAGCAACACTGGGGAATCAAGTCAGGCCAGTGTTCAAACTGGGCATAACCCTATCAAATCAATAATATAAAAACGAGGTAGACACTGGCTACCTAAATAGCTTGAAACTTTATTCAAAAATTGTACACAGATAACTATCCACAATACAAAAGACATATATTTCAAGTGATTTGCAGTTACAGGGGTGTGGAAATTTAAAAAAAATCTACTTGTCCAACGGACTAAGTAAGTAGTAGTCCAATCTACTTGTCCCTCAGGACGATCAACTTGTCCTAATAATTTCAACAAAATAGTGTTTAAATAGAGGTCTTTATTCATAACAGCCTATAGAGGCAGCGTCAGATACATGTGATGAATAAAGACCTTTATTTTAAACACTATTTTGTTGTGTGTATATATATATTAGGGATGCACCGATACCACTTTTTTTAAGACCGAGTACCGATACTTTTATTTTATGTCATGTGACCACTTTCCAATAAGAACAGACCTCATAAAAATACCCCCAGCTCACATGTATGTATCCCTCCCGAGATATATGGATATTGCCCCAGCTCATGGATATTGCCCCAGCACATAGATATTACCCCCAGCTCATGGATATTGCCCCAGCTCATGTATATTGCCCCCAGCTCATGGATGCTGCCCCCAGCTCATGGATGCTGCCCCAGCTCAAGGATATATGCCCCAGCACATGGATATATGCCCCAGCACATGGATATATGCCCCAGCTCATGATATGCCCCAGCACATGGATATGCCCCAGCTCATGGATATATGCCCCAGCACATGGATATATGCTCCAGCACATGGATATTGCCCCAGCTCATGGATATGCCCCAGCTCATGGATATGCCCCAGCACATGGATATATGCCCCAGCACATGGATATATGCCCCAGCACATGGATATATGCCCCAGCACATGGAAATATGCCCCAGCTCATTGATATTTGCCCCAGCTCATTGATATATATGCCCCAGCTCATGGATATGCCCCAGCTCATGGATATATGCCCCAGCTCATGGATATATGTCCCAGCTCATGGATATGCCCCAGCACATGGATATATGCCCCAGCACATGGAAATATGCCCCAGCTCATTGATATTTGCCCCAGCTCATTGATATATGCCCCAGCTCATTGATATATGCCCCAGCTCATGGATATGCCCCAGCTCATGGTATACTGCCCCAAGCTCTCATGTATATTGCCCCCCCCAGCTCAGACTCCAGACCAGACATGGGGCGGCTGTTTGAATGCTCTATCGGCATTCGGACAGCCACCCCTGGAGCTCTCCGGCATACTTACCTTCCCAAGCAGCGCCGACAAAGTCTTCGCGCCTGCGCTCATTGAAGGACCCCCAGCCGCGATCACGTGGGACTCCCACGTGATCGCGGCTGGGTCCTTCAACGTGCGGAAGCACGGAAACTTTCCCGGTGCCGCTTGGGAAGGTAAGTATGCCGGAGAGCTCCAGGGGCGGCTGTCCGAATGCCGATAGAGCATTCGAACAGCCGCCCAAGCCCCTCGGATGCCGGCAAGCCGGCTCAATGCCGGCTTCCGGTATCGGGGGCGTCCATGGAATTAGTCCGCAGTCCGGCGAGCTTCTAGCCTGCCGGACTGCATCTCAAAAAAAACTACTCGCCCGGCGCCCGGATCTTCATGTCCCGGGCGTCGGGCGATACAATACCCATACCCCTGAGTTACCTAACCATTATTAGGAAGACGGGAAAATCAATATTCATGTTGCTTAAACCAGTGTTTCCCAAACCTGTCCTCGGGACCCTCAACCAGGCCGGATTTTGCAGAGCACCTGGGGGAAATGCAGACTGAACCCTGCAATCACTGAGCAGCAAATCATATCACCTGTGCTGTGCTTCAGAAATCTGTCAAACCTGGTGAGGTGGAGGGTCCTGAGGACAGGTTTGGGAAACACTGGCTTAAACCATTAGCAGAAGATAGTTGTCACGTTTCCTCTGTTTTCAGCCATGCCCCCTGGTGGTGAGAGGCATTTATGTCAAATCTTTCCTTTCTGTAGTTCCCTGAAGTTTATTGTCTTTGCAACAATGGCAAATTGCTGCCGTTAGAGACTAGCCCCTTTACTATTAACCTTATGGTATTAACCCTGAAAGCCTCAGTAATAATACGAGTTGCATAGTATTGCACAACAGAAGAAGAAGCTGATGCAGTTACTGGTAAATAAAGCACTGTGTTTAGGTCAGTTTTGTAAATGCAAAAGCACAGCCAGTTAGCAACATCTTTTAGACGTAGCTAAATTTTTGGTTTGTGCATCGCCGTGGTAATTAACGCTAGGACTTTGTAATACCTTATATAGTTACAGTAAGGATGTTTGACAGTTTTAGCCTTAGCAATGTAATATGGGGGCATACGTTATAGACACTTAGGGCCACATTACATTATTCATGCTAAAACGGGGACGCTAAGGAGAAACACCTGTGCCAGTGTAAGGTATGTCAAAACCAGGTACCCCATTAAAATAAAACAGGTACCCCATAAACATACACTAATGTTACATTTCCAGTTTCAGCAATCAAAGAGTATAGCACTGATAAGTAAACTGATGGCATTTCTATTAAACCACCAGTAGATGGCAGCAGAGTAAAAAGCCTGAATTATGAGCACGTTTTCATGTTAGATGTTTCCTTAGCAGAGGGAACCAAAAGAGCAGACCTGTTGTACCTGGTAGGAACAGATTATCAGTTACAAACCTACCAGACTGAAAGGTCATGGTTTGTGTCATTGCAGGTAAGAGGGAGCATATCCAGGGTTATAAACAGGGCAAAAGTGATTCAATTCACATCCCTGTGAGGAGAAAAAGCTGTTGCCGCTGTTGGGTGATTAGATAAGACACTATACAGATGTCAGTGGGTTGCACTGATTAGTGATGGGCTGAACACCCCCTTGTTCGGTTCGCATTCAAACTCAACAGAGGGCATATATGCAAGATATTGGTCATAAAAGGTGTATGGGGGTCCAGGTACTGCCCTGGGGGACAGCAAGCAATGAAAAACAAATTTAAAAAATAAAGTTTTTAACCATTTCACTGCTGAGTGCTGAGCCATTTCACCGCTGTGCGCTGAGCTCATTTTTACCGCTTTTGCTCCTGTTTAAATGTGATTTGAAACCATGGGAAATGTTTCACCACCAACGAGTGGGAAAAATTACGATCTTAACGCAAACGTTAACGCTCACTTGCGTCAGCATTAACGTTTGCTGTGCTGTTCACTGCATAAGTAACCCGTTTGCGTTTGGTACCTTGTGCTTTTCAGCGCGAGGTTACTGTACTTTGTGCTCCCTATACTTAACATGGGGAGCGCAAAGTGTTAATCAGCGCTGGATTACAAAGTCCCAACGGTGATTGACATCCGGCTGTGGTTAGTGGAAAGTTAACCACAGCCAGGACTTGGTGTTAACGGATTCCGCTCCTGCGGTCATATCACATGTAAAAATAAAAAAATTAAATTAAACCCACAGAACTAACACTAGTAAAATATGAATTTACTGATATTAAGGAGGACCCACATTCATGGGAAGGAGAAAATGTTTCAGGCAAGACTCACACCGCAGATAAACCTTTCCCACACTCAATATATTTAAATGGATTGTCTACAAAGTATAACCCTATCGAGCATTATATGATCCACACAGGAGAAAAAACATTGAAATGCAACGAAAGTGGGAAATGGTTTTCCTCCAAGAGTGAACTGGGTAACCATCAAAAGATGCACATGGCACAAAGACCATACAAGTGCACTGAATGTGGGAAATGCTTTACCTGGCCATCACATCTCACAATGCATGTGATGATTCACACCAGAGAAAAAACATTCAAATGTAATGAATGTGGGAGATGTTTTGCCCATGCCTCATCTCTTGGGTATCACAAAGTGACTCACACTGGAGAAAAAACATTTAAATGCAACGAATGTGGGAAATGTTTTTCCACCAAGAGTCAACTGGGTAACCATCAAAAGATCCACACGGGGCAAGGACCATTCAAGTGCACCGAATGTGAGAAATGCTTTACCTGGCCATCACGTTTTGCAACACCGGAGAAAAAACATTCAAATGTAATGAATGTGGGGCCCATTCCTCATCTCTTGCATATCACAAAGTGAATCACACTGGAGAAAAACCTTTTAAATGCAATGGATGTGAAAAATGCTTTTCTTTTAAGAAGCATCTTATTGAGCATCAGAGAACTCACACAGGTGAAAGGCCGTTCAGATGTTCTGCATGTGGTAAATGTTTTACCCAGGGCTCATCTCTTGCAACGCATAAAATGATTCACACAGGAGAAAAGCCATTTACGTGCGCTGAATGTGGGAAAAGTTTTATCCAGGTCATAAATCTCACAGAGCATAAAATGATTCACACAGGAGAGAAACCATTTAAATGCGACGAGTGCGGGAAATGTTTTTCATTAAAGAAGCGTCTAAATGAGCATCTGCGAACTCACACCAGAGAAAAATATTAAAATGTTCAGAGTGTGCAAATAGTTTTACCTTGGTCTCAGCTCATGCAGCACATAACATGATTCACACAGTAGGAAAGCAATGTATGCACTGATCAGCCACTACATTAATCCCGCTGCCTGTGAATCATATTGATTATATGGTTACAATGGTGTCTCCATGGGGTGGGATATATTGTCACAGGGAGAGATATTAGGAGCAAGTGAACAGTCAGTTCTTGAATTTTATATGTTGGAAGCAGAAAAATGGTCGAAAAAGGAATATCTTGCATTGTATTACTTTGTATTTCTGTAATGACTGTAAAATTTCAATGTTCTTGAACCCAGGACATACTTGAAAATGAGAGAAATCTCAATGTATCCTTCCTGGTAAAATACTTTATAAATAAAAATAAATAAATCAGATACTCACCTCCTGTCCCGCGACGAGGACTGCGGCTCCGACCACCTCCTCCGTCCAGCGGGAGCAGGGAAAGACTGGGGGAAAAAGTCCCCCCCAGTCTCTCCCTGCGTATCACTACGCGGACCCAGGGGCGGATCCAGACACAGGTTTTGGGGGGGGGCATTCAACCAGTTTTGGCCAAGAGCTGGTGTTGGGTTCGCAGTGACCGGTGGATATATGTGCCCCCAGCTCACAGGGATATATTTGCCCCCAGCTCACATGGATATATTGCCCCCAGCCCACATGGATATATTTGCCCCCCGCTCTCACCCCCTCCGCAGCCGCTCCGAGTGCCCACCGGCCAGTCTTCTCCCTACGAGCGGCCGCCGGCATGCAGCTTGGCTGCTAGCCGGGAACCACCTAACCAGCGCAGCCGCATTCTCTCGAGATCGCAGAGTTCACATGAACTCCGCGATCTTGTGCGCTGGTCAGGTGGTTCCCATCCAAGGCGAGCGGCCAAGCTGCATGCCGGCCGTGGCGGCCACTCGTAGGGAGAAAAGCGATTTTCTTTGGGGTGCAATTTCCCCGTTGCCCCCCCTGGATCCGCCCCTGCGTGGACCAGACGGATCTTGCGAGATCCGGCTGGTCATGTGACCGGCAGGGGGGAACTCAATGGAGTACTATGGACTCCATTGAGTGGATGCTCGCGACTGCGCTGAGCGCAGCCGGTAGCATCCAGAATTTTTACACGCGGTAACAATGCAGGAAGCATTTTTTGCGCCTGCATTGTAATCCAGCATTAAAACGCGGGCACAAGGGGGAAAACTGCGGCATTTTAACGCTGAGAACGTAATTTAGCCCAAGGTGTTGGAAATGTTTTAGCAACAAGGTGTGGGATATGTTTAATCCCATAGGCTTCAATGTTAAAAAAGGTGTGGGAAATGTTTTAGCAACAAGGTGTGGGAAATGTTTAATCAATGTTAAAAATATTCCCGTTTTAATTCAATATCTAATAAACTGTTGGAAGAGAAAAAGTGGAGCGTCACACCAAAACAACAATCCCCTCACAATACCTTATGCCATCGCTATATCCCCTTTGGTGGTTTCCCCAATGAAACCAGATATTCAGACCATACAGTCCCAACAAGTTCCAAAAAATGGGTACAGCGCACTCCAATCTCTGTCAAAGTGTCTGTGTTCAGATGGATGTTCACATATTCTCCGTGGAATGTTCAGACATAGAATAAATAAATGAGAAAAAACAATTGGTGCAGTACGTTTCACTGGTTCTCAATATATACAGTAGGTCTCAAAATTGTAAACTTACAAACAAAGAGCCCAGGTACCGGCTCTAGTATTATTCGCCTTCTAGGTATTTTTCTTATTTTACAGGCACCTATACAAACTGTTAGAATATTCTTTCTCCAGATGTTCCATATACAAGGGAAACATAAAACGGAGGGAGAATCCCCTAGTGTAATTCTACAACAAATACTTATTATATGTGCAAAGCAAGGGCCAAGGGCTTACTCACTCAGAGGAGAGCCTCCAGGCTCTTGGGGTGTCCGCAGTTGAATTTTTAGGAAAAGATTCACAAAAACCACTCCAAACGCAAAGAAGCAGGAACGGCGGGATTCAAAAAGCATATTTATTAAAATAAAATTCTAGAACGCATTTCGATGGAGCACCGTCTTCATCAGCTGGTAAAACAGGTAGATACTCCATCGAAACACGTTCTGTAATTTTATTTTATTTTAATAAATACGCTTTTGTGGCATCACCCTGTCCATGGCCGGCCCCCGATCACACAAATGCAGCAAAGTTGATTCCAGGCGGCGGCTGATATATAGGAGACTGTGCAGGACCCTGCCTCCGCTCCAGGCCGAGTCCCCAGCATGTCCTGCATGCCCAGCCGCGTGTTCTGCAGCTTGGACCGCTGCCCTACGCTCAGGCCTCAATGGTGCAGGAGCGCTGGGTGAGGGCGGCCAGGGATGCCTCCGAGCTCTGGGACACCCTGCTGTATACACGGTGGGGATCCGGTGGGGCCTGTACCCGGTGCAGGAGGAGGAGAGACTGCGGCCCGGTACTTGGCAGATTTCCAGCTCATCACTTTCTTTCCATGGCCCCGGCAGCACACTGAGGCCTGGGGATCCAGTCACCGGATGGCATGCTGGGCTCGGGGGATCCAGTGCTGTCTCAGCTCTCTTGGATCATATGACTGGACTCTCCTGCAGGATATGGATTCTGCACACAGCTGTACAGAACTTTCCATTCCCTGGTGCTCAGTGGAGAATGGTGACTATTATATGAAGATGGCCAGCTGGTCTGCTACCCGGTGCTGCACCTCTCCTGCAGCCTGCGGGCTGAAGGTCGCCATGATAGGCCTGTGCCGAAGCCTCTGGCTGGAGGCGGGCAGGGACTCGGAGACAGGGGCGTGGGTCCAGAACAGGAAGATCTGCGCCATCGGTGAGAGCCTGGGACCCTGATACAGGGGTGGGGGGGGGGGTAGGCGTGCATGTAAACCCATAGCTGGCCTGCCAGAGCCTCCACGTCCCGCTTGACACCTGTCACCACTTCACCTTGCTGGGCAGGAAAAGTGCTGCCCTGCAGTGTGAATGTTCCTATGCTGCTGGAGGCAGGTTTTCTATAAGAAAGCATTAATCCTCAGGAAAATGGATTGGATGCGAAAGGCTAATTTATTATTAATATGCCACATACGGATCTTATGGAGGTTATTATTTAATTTAGGTCTAACAGAAAAATAAATAAAGGGCGTATTAACTAGAATATGGTTAACCTCCTATATACTATGAATGAACTCTAAGGAGGCTGATATATTGAGCTCAAAGCCTACATATGATGAATTTTAACAAAAACAGTAGAAACCGCTAAGACAGATATGTCCATAAGGAACTGAATGCAAAAGAGGGATCAATAGAGTATGATCACCAAATGGCACAATTATTGAATAAATATTATAGATGGAATAGGACTATAAAAAATTGCATAATTTAGACCTTTTGGAAGAAGTGTTTTAAGTTTAAGAATCCACTTCATTAATAAAATTAACAGAGAAGAAATTAAGTTCCCCCCTCTCCAATCGTCATTAACCTTTTTTATCGCTAGAAACTTCGTACCTCGAAACTTAAAACACTTCTTCCAAAAGGTCTAAACCAAGACTTCGAATTATGCCATTTTTTATATTCCTATTCCATCTATAATATTTATTCACACCCCCCAGTTTTTTCTTATAAATAACCGGTATAATTACAATATTTTTAATTCTACACTCCAATTATCTATTCATCTCGGCTATTTGCTTTTTATTCGCCCATTCTCTTTTCAAAAACCTTTATTATCTAAGAAATATTCCTTGCCGGTATTATTGTTCTGTTTATAATTAACTTTTTTTACGGACTAACAGGGTTATTCAAAGAGATTCGAAAAGTCACCACACGTTCGGTGACTTTTCGTTCTCTTCAATTCGGTTCCTTTTGCCGATCCCATTTCGGTGACCCTGCGGTGTATTCAGCAAACACCACAGGGTCCCCGAATTGCAGGGAAAGGCTGCCGCAAACCCGACGAAAACGAACCGCAAAACCCAGCGAATGCACGCCGAAAACCCGCAAAAACATCTGGATTAATGCGCCGAAAACCACGGAAAAACCCGAGCAGGAGCCGGTCACCCGCAGCGAAGTCGCCGGAAAAAGCCAACACCGCAGACAGAGTGAAGTGAATAAATTAGGCTAGGGTCAGACGAACGCATTTTTCACGTTGTCTGTGAAAAAGTGCGTTCGAACGAATGGACGTATTTTTTCATGGAATACGCGATAGCGGTCATACGATGCGCATTTTCGTCCTTGATTTTGAACGGATCATCAATAAAACCCTTTTGCGTCTGGACGTTATGTTGGCCGGACGTGTGCAGCGTCTGACGTCTCCCAATCACGCAAACACGCCGCTATGCGGACGCAGCGCACTCTGTACGTCAGTAGTAGCGGTTTCAGGTTCTCGAAAAAATGCGTTCGTTTGCCACTTGCGTTGCACGGACGAACGTTCGTGCGGCCGTTCGTCGTATGTTCCCCGGCATTGGATGTCATTTGCTGCTAGCACGGCCGTGATTTCGTGCGTCTAAACGCACGTTAAAACTGCTTTCGTCTGACCTTAGCCTTAGGAAAACAGTTTGCATGAATGTTTGAAAAGTGAAACACTGTTTGCAAAGAAACTACTGAGCGAAAATGTCTGAAATTTACATATGAGGTCCAGGGAATGATAATAAAAAGGGCTGTTACAGAAAAATCAGTAAACTTGAAAAAAAAATTAAAAAAAATTGGACTTTTAAAAAAAAAAAAGAAAAATGCTTAAAATATCATAAAAAATCTATAAATAAAGAGACTCTTTACTGCAGAATTTTATAAAGAACGGTTTATTAGATATTGAATTAAAACGGGAATATTTTTAGCATTGAAGCTTATGGGATTCTCCTGAATAAATTTGCCGAATTAAACCACCGAATGACAGGGCATTTCGGGAACCTTTCACTGCTGGTTTGTGTTCTCTGAATAGCCGAAGCAGTGCTTTTTCATGGGGTTTTCACTGCCCTCGAACAGGCACCGTATGTTCAGGCAATTCACCAGGATTTGGCGAATTGCCTGCTCTCTGGATAGCCAAATGGCCAAGAAAGGTAACCGAACGCTGATTTTCAGCGTTCAGTTACCTTTCTCAAGCAATTCGGATCTCTTTGAATAACCCTGTAAGTTTTTACGAGAATTCTGGCAAGAAAAGAAACCGAATGGATTTTTAGGATGGGCACATGGAGGAAAGGAGGTCTTAATATGGAAATGGACATAAAGGGATGTCTTTAGAAATGTTTACATTGTAAATTATATATTGCTGTTTTTATATATATATTTTTTTTATTATTATATATATATTTTTTCTTTATTATATGTTTTTTTTTTCTTTGTTATTGTTATTTTTGTTTTTATTATATGGTTATGAGTATTGCTAAGGAGCCGCCACTGTAAGAAGACATGTGAGCGCCACCATCCGGGGGACTCTCTGGAGTTCGCTTGTCTTCAATACATCTAAACGCCGGCTATCCTGTCATGCATATTAGAGCTGTGATGCCCAAGCCTCGCTTCCGGATCTAGGACAGCCAAGTCTCTTTTTGGATCCGGGATTTACGCGTCGCTGCATGAGAAGAAGCAGAGACATCCAAGCCTCGTTTCAAGGTCTGGCATAGCCAAGCCTCGCTTTGGATCCAGGATACACGTATCATCGTGTGAAGTGAAAACAGATGAGACTAATTAAGAGATACTATTTAAGTCGGCGATGATGGTGGTTGTTTTATTCCTTTTATTTTTGGCATCTTTCTCCCTGATGAAGTTTGATGAACGAAACGCGTTGGAGATTTTATTTTATTTGAATGTATGCTGTTTACAATAAATCCTCTTTTGGAAATTTCCTCGTGGTTCTTTCCTGTGGCGTCGGGCGAACTAAACGAAGAGCTTCCTCTGGGAGCAGTAACAAGCAATACTATATGCCTACAATTATTCTTAATTTTGTGAGTGCTATGATAGCGGGGGCCTTTTAATATAGAAATTTGCTACCCTCTGCACCATGAGATGTTATTTTGTCTTATAGATCGTACATCCCCCAATTTTGGATTGATAACTCTGTAAGTGGCGTTAAGAGGAAGAAACGTCGAAGGGAATTTGCGATAAAATAAGTTTTTAAGTATATTTTAATCCTCAGTGGTGACATCACAATTATTAGTTTATATAGTATATAGGAGGTTAACCATATTCTAGTTAAGACGCCCTTTATTTATTTTTCTGTTAGTCCTAAATTAAATAATCATCTCCATAAAATCCGCATGTGGCATATTAATTATAAATTAGCCTTTTTGCATCCAATCCCTATATCCTATAGATTCAACTGACCTTTAAAGTCTATTTAGCAGAATTTACTATCCAAGTAATCTGACCCTCCTTCTCTTTCTTTTCATCTTGCATCGCCTGCTTGTGTATTTATAAAAATACCTCCTATCTAAATTGTGCCTATTCTATTGTCCCCCTATCTTCATAATATCATATCATCTATCTGATAAAATTGAACTACTTAATGCACACCCTTGTTTTATTCACTCATTTTTACTAATTTATATTTACTTTTATCTACCCGGACACTGCAAGGTTAATAATTAAGGTGTGCTTGGACCGATCACATTAAGTTGCGCTATGCAGAACTTAGCCGTCTGTGATATGCCCTCAAGAATTGGAAATGCCTTTTTATCCCATTTCATCTAGATCCTCAGTGGTCATTTTAAGGTCTTATGACTCTTACAGTGTGTGAAAATCCTTCATGTTCCAGTGTATATTTTTATGTACTCCTCAGCATTTGCCAGACCTTAAGAATATGTGATTCTTCTGGCCTCAATAGAATGCCGTACTAATCTTCTGGCGTATAATGATTTTAAATTTCCGTCTTTTGTAGAATTTACACAATGTCTTTCTGTTTAGGGATACTAGACAATATTTATTGCAATGACACTTTGTAAAACAAATGCATTAACCTACATTTATGTTTTTATGTTATTTACATACACACGCAAATTAGGTTAATTACCCGGAAGTAGGAACATGGGAATTGACACGAGCAATATAGCTATTTAAAGTGAATGTTTTATTGTTAAACTTACACCCACTGATGAAGCTGCATCCAGCGAAACGCGTTTGAGGTGTATTTTCATTACTTGTTTTAATAAACTGATTATAGATTTTATCATCTTGAGTGTCTCTTGGTGAATAAATCTAAAATATCCAGGGAAAGACATCTTCTTTTATTTGGTTTCCTGATACCTTGATCCCAAGAAGGGGAATAGGTGTCCCTCGCTAAATCCACCGATTGCTTGTTGTTTGGTGCCGTTTTTTAAATTGGCACTGAAAAATGTGAGTATAATCTCCTTTTCTCATTTATTCTGTCTGTGATATAACAGTCTACACAGAATTTTTTTCTCTCTTCTGCTTTCCCATTGATGACTTATCTCAAGATATACCAACCTTCTCTGTCACTGGAGCGATGGAAATTAGTGCTAGCGCCTGATACCAGCTCTTTGACCTGCATCCTTTATTCAACGGACTGGGGGATTTGCTGTTTTTTCTGGCACTACAGGCAGCTGCACTTACGAATCTGGCCAGTATACACACTATATTTTTCTCTCTATACTAAGGACATTATTTGGACTTTTATGGACTTGTGCAATATAACCATATATATTTTCTACTTAGGTGGTGATCAATTGCACACAGATTATTTTTTAATAGTTTTTATTCTTGATAACATCAGCACTTATTAAGCAATTTTTTTATTGGCTTCACTGCACTTTCGATATTGAAGTGCACTCATCACCAGAGAGTTTTAATATTATTTCAGATTTTACTATATTCACGTGAAATTTCTTTGCACTATATCTCCATTGAATATGTCAATTGTTGTTATGTTGTACATTTTTGAATCAATCTGCATAGCAATTTATTAATATCTATCTCTCTAATTATAAGACCACAGTATATATTCTTTCACTTATAAGTTTGTAGCACTATTTGGATAATCCAATTCACCAAACTTGGAGTTTAAACTTATATTTATTTTCAGCACTTTACCAATTAATCAGTTTTTACGGTTACACCCACAATTATTCAAGTAAGTGCATTCATCTATTAACCGTTTTCACTTTGTCCAGTATTCATATTGATTTACCCCTTAACACCATTTTTTAATTGATATATCGATCCCTTGCACTCGACAATAGAGTCATCAATGGCGCCACACCGAAACCACTCCTTTCTCTACTATATTCCCATAAGGGGAATCGACTGATAACTTCGACTGGATTCGACTAATAACTTCTTAGAAATATGGCACAATGGAGGTCCAATGCCAGCATGTAGAATGTTGGAGTGTGTGCAAGTTTGTTAGCCACACACTAATTACAAATAGAATATTTGATACAGTCCTAACCTCAACATCTGAGGAAAGGGATTTAGGGGTTATTATTTCAGAGGATCTAAGGGTAAGTAGTCAATGTAATAGAGCAGCAGGAAATGCTAGCAGAATGCTTGGTTGTGTAGGGAGAGGTATTAGCAGTAGGAAAAGGGAAGTGCTCATGCCACTGTACAGAGCACTGGTGAGACCTCACTTGGAGTACTGTGTGCAGTACTGGAGACCGTATCTCCAGAAGGATATAGACATCTTGGAGAGAGTTCAGAGAAGGGCTACTAAAATGGTGTACGGCTTGAAGGAGAAAAGTTACCAAGAAAGGCTTAATGATCTTAACATGTACAGCTTGGAAAATAGACGAGACAGAGGAGATATGATAGAAACATTTAAATACGTAAAGGGAATCCACAAAGTAGAGGAAGGGAGTATATTTAAAAGGAAACAAAATAGCAAAACAAGAGGACATAGTCTTAGATTAGAGGGTCAAAGGTTTAAAAGTAACATCAGGAAGCATTATTTTACTGAGCGGGTGGTGGATACATGGAACAGTCTTCCAGTAGAAGTGGTAGAGGCCAAAACAGTAATTGAATTTAAGCAAGCATGGGATAGGCATAAGGCTATCCTAAACAAAAGATAAATCCAGGTAAAGTATCCATGTAATTGGGCAGACTAGATGGGCCGAAAGGTTCTTATCTGCTGACATTTTTCTATGTTTCTATGTTTCTACACAACTATATAGTGAATCCTGGACCTGGTATGGATCATAATTATGTAATAGTGCCAAAAATGGCATGTATCAACACCACAGTTACCAGTCCCGAGGGAGCACCCTGTCAGTCACCCTACGTGCCAGTATTTCACTTATTTGAGGTATTGAATACTATCTCCCACCCTGTTTGGCCAGGTTATTTTCATATTGTACAGTGTTTATAGTGAGATACTTTTGTATCTTTGTTGTGGCTTTTTGCACTATCCTTTTTATTTTTTATTATTATTCCTAATAAAAGGTACATTTTAATTTTGTATTTCTCTAGTAGATTAAAACGTATCAGAAGGGCATTAAGGACAGTACGTTTATATGGGGGGAGTTGTCAAACGGTGACCCTCAAGAATAATTACATATAAGTTTACACAATAATAAACCCTACTGATAGACTATTGCACAGGTATAGAGGAAGGGCTGCTCCCCCATAAATGATGGATGAATCCGTTTCACTGCATTAGAACCTATGCCACTGATTCCAGTGTGGATAAAAGGTGAGTTGTTCCAATAAATGGCCAAATCGGTTACTCCTCTGACTGGATAATGGGAACACCACCTCTAGGAGAGCCACACAGTAGGCATAATTAGATGGGTAGTACCGTACACCCGTATGTGAAGGAGGGTGAATTTTTAAGTAGCGCAGGATTATGTATGTATACACTAGGGCAGTGCTTCCCAAACCTATCCTCAGGACCTGCTAATAGGCCAGGTTGAACGATATCTGCAGTACTACATGTCATGCCCAAGGAGCATGAGCATTAAGTCCATTGCAAAATACTGATATAATTAGTGTATGGGTAGTAGTCCTGATTTCTGCAGGAATCTGCAATCCAGCAGAGGTGATACAATATGGATAAAAATGAGGCTAGCTCATTGAAGACTTATGGAGACTTCAAAACGGTCATCTAAAGCTTTGATGTCCAGAAGCCTGTATGGACAGGCCTGTTTGTTTAAATTCTCACAGATAGAGGACCTCCGATTGATTCGCAATCTTAAATCGCTAACCTTAAGGCATGCCACGCAACTGTTCAATTCATAAACTGTACACTAGTGTCCATTTAAATGTAAACCATAATTTTATATAACAGGTGTAGGGGGGGCTCTTGTGCACATGATTTAGCATATTTCACGGTTGCACTTTTCTAGCACTCCTTCTAGGCTTTGCATATATCCCAACATTGGGATCCACCGTACTATTTTAACATGCATTGTGTATTGTAGATGGACTGTAGTGTTGTATTGGTTATAACCTTTTCTGTGCCGACTTGCTATTAGCACCTTATTTTGCTTATTGGTTGCTAAACCTGTGTTATATCAGTATATCTACAGTGTCTACAGATAACGTTTTAATTATATGCTATTTGCAGGGTCAATCTAGACCGTATAGGACAGTTACATTTGAAGATAATCGAGTCCCCACTTTACCAATTACTTCTTGCACCACAAGAGCCCCCCCCCCCCTACACAGGGCCGGATTAAGATCTCTATGGGCCTGGAGCTGAAGATTTTGAGGGGCTTTTTTAGGAATTTTGTGAAATGAAAGCATATTTTAGGTTATCTAATAGTGCAGAAATGGGTATATCTTAGGCTAGGGTCAGATTAGCGCATTTTGTACGGACTGTGCGTCCGTGCAGTAAGGATGTACTTTCTGACTGACGACAAGGTAGTGGCCACACAGTCCGTTTTTTTCACTGACGTATTTTTTGACTGATGTACCAGGGAAAATAAATTACAATGAAAAAACATTCTGTCCGTCAAAAATGCTGGACGTATAAATGCAGTCCATCTGACCTCGTTTCATCACTCACACACAAAGCTACACGGACGTTGCAGACGTGGCGCACTCCGCACGTCCGTTCTAGCAGTATTACGTTCTTGCCTAACCTGTGTCCGTTTGCAGCGTCCGCCATGCATCTGCACTTCCGTGCGGACGCACTTCGTGTGTGGGGCTCCATTGGTCAGAATGCTATGCTGCCACTGATGTACAAATGTGCGGCAACACGGACGTGATAACTGCGCTCATCTGACCCCAGCCTAACCAGGAAGACACTGTGTGTGAGGAAATTTACATTCAGATTTCAATTATTTACAGCGTGTATAATATTTTTTGCACATTTTATCATCCAAACCTTTGTGGTTATATATTCTATAGGGCTTTGTTAAAAAAAATTGAAATGGGATCCTTTTACTGCATTTTTCTGAGAAAATATACAATTTTAACCAAAAAAATTTAATATTTCCCTTGTGTTTTGGAGGAAGTTGTTTTATGAATAATATGGCTATGTATAAAACACTGACCTTGCTCCCAGCATGGGAAATGACAAGGTTAGTAATGGCAGTGGCATTGCTCATTTTTAGACGTGACAAATGGACAATGCCATCACTTTGGAACTAAAAATAAGTAGATAAAAAAGTTTTTTTGGTTTTCCTTTCTTTTAGATTTTACATGGTCATGTTTGGTATTAATGCAAAGACCAGACGCTGACCTGTCCAATGACACCTCCCTTGACCTTGTGAGGTGTAAAGATTAGTGACACAGGGTTCCAAAGTCCCTCCCAGTGCACTTTGCTGCAGTCCGGGGGTTTAGGTTTTTGGTGTAACAATTCGTAATAACGGATTGTGCCATCACCCATCACCTCCACACTTGAGATGGTGAGTTAGTGCAGCATCATTGTTCACTTTATAATTGAGAAGTGAAAAATATTGCTGTGTTAGAAAGAAAAAAGAAAGAGATATTTATTATTTTATCTTTAAATTAAACCTGGTCCTGTTTGGTATCATTGGAAAGGCCATGCTCTAGCCTTTCCAGTGATAACTCACATGTCCCTGTAGCTGCTATGGTGTTGGAGTTAATGAGGTCCAAATGTCCATCAATACAGACATTGTTATTTTTTCTCTGGGCCTATTCTGGGGCATGGGCCTGGAGCTGCTGCTCCATCTGCCCCTATGTTAATCCGGCCCTGCCCCTACACCTTTGCTGTATCTCACACATTTCTGTTGAGGTTTTGTGTCCCTCTCTTAGTAGGCTGCATAACCATAATTATCACTCTATCTAGTACCAGCTGTATTACCCCTTTTTGTCTACATATAATTATATATAAGGCAGACCACAAATATGACACTGACTTGTTTGTAAAACCTACTGAGAGTAACAGTTTGCTGAATGCTAAATGTTTCCATCCTCCTAGAAAGAGTAATGCTGCGAAGGCACATTTCATTTAGAAATAAGGGTTATTTGAACCATCTGCTGCAGGAGTGACTGTCCAAAGAGTCCGGATGCACAGTTCTCTCTCCTGCTACAGAACAAACAATCAAAAAATAAACAAACCTATTTTGTAAGAACATTTTCTTCCCTATCCAATAGCATCAACAATGCAATTCTTGGAATTGGCAAATCCTACAAGATAGGTGCTACTGCTTGCACGCAAATAGTAGAGATATTGTAGCCGTGCTGATGCTCCGTCAAAATGTATATATATTGGGAATCAAAAATTTTGCCTAAAAATACAAAAAGATGTTCCAAAAAATAAATAAATAAAAAGACAGTTTGCTGAAAATGAAAAGAATAAATGGCTGTAGAAAAATAAAATAAAGCCGATAATATTTTTTTTACATTGAATCCTATGGGATTCGCCTGTTTAAATCTGTTGAACTGAATCACCTAAAACCAGGGCATTTCACTGATACGTCTGTGCAGTTCGGTGTTCACTGAATAGATTAACCATTATTTTTCTCTGCCAGCAGACTCTGCCCAATTATTAAAGGGGAATAAAAAGAGAACTCTATTTTTTAATAGCATATTCCTTTAACCGCTTGCCTACTATGGATACACTCAGTGCGTCCTCTCAAATGGGCTTTCTGTGCAGAGGAAAGTGTGTCCAGTCTCAGCATGTCCAGTCTCAGTAGCCATGATCGGCCGGGATTTCAGCCTATCGCTGTGGTCTCCCAGTGTGGGCTGACATCTTGGATGTCAGCCAAGCCTCCGGGACCCCAGCCACCATAATACCGCCATCAGGCTGGGCGCGATGACGTCTATTTCAGGCACTCCCCCCCGCCAGAGCAGGGAAAGTGCTTGAAGAGGGGGTCCTTTGGACCTCTCTCCCTACCCATCAGTAAGGGCCACAGGCCAAAGGCAGGCACAGCTTGGACGGGCACAGTCTGCCCTTCACGGCAGTGCCTGCCTTTAACCACTTAGGGGCTGGATCACAATTCGGTGCCAATCGGCACCAGATCACGGTCCTCTCCCAGAGGTGGCTGACATCTTGGATCTCCTCCGTCCACTGATGTCATCACGCATGGACGCGGTGATGTCAGTTCGGGAGTTAACCTCTAGCTGTCACCTATGGTAGAGATAGAGGGGTTGAATGACCCTCCCTATCTCCCGATCTGTGGTAGCTAGGGGTTAATGTTTGGTACCATTGGAAAGGCCAGAGCATGGCCTTTCCAATGATTTCAAACATGATCATGTTAAAAGTAAAGAAAATAAATAATAATACAAAAATAAAAAAAAATAACATTTTTATTTCTTTATTAATTCAGCATTATTGTTCACATTTCAAATATAATGTGAACAATGATGCTAAACTAACGATTTTTTGTATGGGTTTTAGCTAAAATCATGTATTTTCTCAGAAAAATAAAAGTAACGGGTTCCCAGTTCTAATTTTTTTAACCCCTTAAGGACCGCTGGCGTACCCTGTACGTCCTGTCCACGGGTCTCCCTTAGACCCGCGGACGTACAGGGTACGTCAGCGGCGCCTAACCCCCCTCCCGCCCGATACTTACCTCCTTCGCTGGATCCCTCGGCGATATGGCAGGGAGGGAGCCTGCCCATGTGATTTACATGGGCAGGCGAGGTTGATGACGTCGCCACGCTGTGTGGTGACGTCATCAGCAGGCGTCCCCATGCAAATCAATGGAGGGGTGGGGGCTTCGGAGCCCTCTATCTCTCCAACCATTGAAGCTAGGGAGATGCTTTTTGCACCGCTGGAAAGGGGAGAGTCTCCCCTTTTCAGTGGTGTTTAGCATTAACGATTTCGCTGCCGAATCGCATTTCGGCGCTAATTGGCGCCAAAACGCGATTCGAACCTGGAGGGGGGCTGACATCTTCGATGTCAGCCACGCCTCCAGGTCCCCCCCACCCACTGACAACCTCACCATATGTGTGAGGATGTCAGTGGGCCAGTTAACCATCTAGCTGCCATGTAGAGATAAGGGGATCCTAAGGATCCCCCTATCTCCCGATCCATGACAGCTAGATGGTCATATTTGACATCATTTGAAAGGCCTGATCATGGTCTTTCCAATCATACCATGACCAGGTTTGGTTTAAAAAAAAATTCAATAAAATTTTACAAATTAAATAAAATAAAAAAATGTTTTTTTAAAAAAAGTTTTTTGTCTGGGGGGGTTTAATTAAATAGGACCTAGGCTGTCATCTCAAAGTAATTAGCACAAAATGGTCAGAATGAGGGCAGCGCACATAGGTGAACTGGCTCAGCAGTGAAGGGGTTAAAAAGCAAAAACATGTAACATGGGTAGGTGTAACATGGGTATTTCTAGTCTCGGGACAAAGTTTTGAACCTATTTAGCAGGGGTCTTTTTTGGTGGTTGTAGATTTTGGGGATTAAATTACGAAAAAGTGTGTTTTTACCATTTTTTCATCATATTTCATATTTTTTTATAGTAAATTATTCGATATGATGGAAATAATGGTATTTCTAGAAAGTCCATTTAATGGCGGGAAAAAGGGTGTATAATATGTGTGGGTTGAATAAATGAGTAAGAGTAAAATTTGACCTAAACACTAACAGCGCAGAAACGTAAAAACAGCAGCGGTCACTAAAGGACGGATTTGTGTAAAACCACCCGGTCACTAAGGGCTTAACAAGCGTACCCCATAAAATAAATGACGTCAAAGGCTCGGATGATAAAATATGAAAAAAAAAATTTTACATGCTGTAGATGATTGGAAATTCACATTTTGTTACATTTTTTCTTATAGTATTCTGGCAGAATATAGTATTATATATATATATAGTATAGTATTCTGTACATATAATAATGATATGAATCTGCCTAGTCTGCCATATAAAATTATATATAATTTGTCTGGGTCATATAATAAAACATGACTTCAAATCGCGTTTAAACATGATGAGCAAAAACGGTAAAAATGAGCTTGTGACGTCCTCGGCCCCCGCGGCGCTTCCTGGGGGTTCAGGACGCCCGGTGGCGTCGCTGGCTAGCCGGTTTCCAGTAGTGAGAGCTGGCAGAATGGCATCTGAGGGAGCGGGGCTTAGCATAATTACAAGGAGCCACCAGCCTTTAAAGCAGAGTGAGAGGATCTGCTCCTTGCGCTGTCGTGGAGTAAAGTTCCTGCATCGCCTGCTATCTTGTAGCAAATTCAAATTGATACTTTGTTGCTGACCTGATTTTGTACGAGGACCCTGTATATGTTGTGACCCGGCTATTCCATTTGACTATTCTCCCTGCTTATCCCTATTGTGCTTTTGCCTGTGAGGTTTGGTTTTCATGTTTGTATTTTGCTGCAAATTTTCTGTTTTTCTAGAACCTGGTTTGAGGCCTAATCTCAAGGCATCCAGTTGTTTGTTCCTGCTGGTTGCATTAACCACAAGTTTTATGATTTGAGTCCTGCCCTGCAGGCTGTTGAATATTTATCTGTCATAGTATCCTGTCTAGTATCTGTGTATTCCTAGTTGCTATACAGAATCCAATCTGATTGTAGGCCTGCCCTGCAGGCTATTGAACTCGGTGAGTTCCTACTCTGTATAGCTGAGATAATACAGAATCCAAGCTCTGATTGTAGGCCTGCCTTGCAGGCTATTGAACTGAGTTCCCACTCTGTATGAACGTATAAGGCTAGGGTCAGACTGAGGCAGTGCGAACGCGCGTGCAGGCGCACTAAATCACGGCCATAGTAGCAGCAAATGACGGCCAATGACGGGCAATATACGCAGTACGGGCGTACAAAAGTGCGTCCACGCAACGCAACCGGCAAATGAACGCATTTTTTGTCCAACGTGATACCGCTAGTACTGGCGTACAGAGTGCACTGTGGCCGCATAGCAGCGTGTGTGCGTGATTAGGAGACGTCAGACGCTGCTATTGTCCGGCCTACAAAACGTCCAAACAGCCAAAGTTTCCAGGTTTTGTTGGAGTGTACCTGCGACTGGTGTGAAAAATGTCTGGACCAGAAATCGATGTGGAGAGGCTGATCAGCGCTGTGGGGGAGCATCCAGAGATATGGGACACGGCCTGCGAGAGGTACAAAGATAAGGTGAAGAAGGCCAGCGCATGGGTCGTGGTACCCTGAGTATGATACGTGGTCAGAGAGAGAGCAGAATATCCAGAGTGAGTATATGATTATTTAATTCATAATCCCATACATGTAAGTCACAATACGAATACGAACCATTCATTGTGGTGGAATCTCAAATACTCCCCAGCTGCCAGGGCACCTGACCTGCATCGCTAGTAAAATAATTAGACAGAGCATCGCGAAACCTGTTGCTGTGTCTATTCACAGCTATTATGTCATCGTTCGCATCATCTTCCAGACCCACAACTGTGAGGGTATCATCAAAATTAAATCCATCCCTGGCACGCACATAATTATGTAGGATGCAGCAGCATTTGACTATATCCACACAGAATTCAACATGTACATCAAGCGGTCTATGTAAGATCCTCCACTTGTTGCTCAGTATGCCAAAGGTACACTCGACATACCGTCTCGCCCGCGACAGCCTGTAATTAAACACCCGCTTCTTCACAGTCAGGTGTGTCCCCGAGTAGGGCCGTAGGAGATGTGTGGATAGGCCGAATGCTTCATCCCCCACGAAGGCATAGAGGACTGCCACGTCACTGCCAGGCAAAGGTGCTGGTCTGGGGATGTTCAGGGACCCACTCTCAATTCTATTCCACAGTGTGGAGTTCCTGAACAGTGTGGAGTCAGAGTCCTTGCCGTATGAACCGACATCCACATACACAAAACTGTAGTTGGCATCTGCCACCGCCAGTATGCCAATGGAAAATAAATATTTATAATTCTGATACAGTGAGCCACTCTGCTGTGGCTTCACTATGCGGACATGTTTGCCATCCACGGCTCCCAGGCAGTTTGGAAAGTTGGCTCTCTCCCAGAATCCTGCAGCAATTTCTACACATGCCTTGTGTGTCGGTGTTGGCAAACATTGCTCCTTCATGGTTTCCCATATTGTTTGGCACACCTTGCGGACGATCTCACCAGCTGTTGATCTGCCAATGCGGAAGTTGTAATGCAGATCCTTCAAACTGCATCCACTAGCAAGATACCTAGAAGACAAAACAAGAATGTTTGATTATGATCACATACCATGAACCCAAGCTAATGTCACACTCATCATGTTTTGCAGCACAAGAGGCAATGAACAAATGGCGCACAGTACGCGACAACTATACGCGGGTGCAGAAAAAGCAAGCCATGGCTGCGCGCTCTGGAGCTGGCTCGAGGAAGGTCCGTGGATATATCTACACGGAGCAACTGTCGTTCCTCCGAAGGACCCAGGAGCCGCGAAGTAGCGTCAGCAGCATCGACCAGCCATCGACTTCCGGCTCACAGGTCCAACACCTGCTGCCAGGAGGTTCTGCCAGCTGTCAGGAGGAGGTGAACCAGGGTGGTGCAGAGTCGCAACTGGAGGAGGATGTGGAGACAGGACAGGTGCCAGGTACGGCACCAACAGTCAGCACCAGACCTGCACAGAGGAGAAGGGCAACAGCTACAGACCTGGAGCAGGCCATGGTTACCTTCATGGAGGCTCAAACTAACCATCCACACCAACGCTGCATGCTTGCAGACTCCGAGGACATGTCATTCTTCAATTCCTGTCTGTCACTCCTCAACCAGATGAGCCCGGCTCAGAAGGTGGAGTAACGCTGCAGATCTCTGGCAATATTTGATGATATCCTTTCCCGTCCCCAACAGGCAGCTGTTTATTACGGTGCTGTGCCACAATCCGCCAATGCCAGTGGATCTTCCCTCCCCAGTGAGGTGCTGTCCACCCACCCAGCCATGCCCCCTGTAGCCAGGCCACACACAGAGTCGGAGTCCTGCTCTAGCCACACCACCGGCCCTTATGACCCAGATGCTCCGCGGTATCATGATCTGTGATACATGTCATGAATATGTTTTATTTTGGTTTGTCATGTGTTATTTTGTTTGATGTTTCATATATCCTGACCTTCAGTTGACAAGTTATAATATATGTCCAGAATATATTATTGTTATTTTATTATATAATTATTTTGGTCTACATTGTTGTCGGAGTCATTTATGATTATGTACGTGTGATGTGATGCCCGTGTGTGTGTGTGTATGCATGTGACAGTGGGCATATGACTATAGACATGATGCACTCATGTCAGGTGACTGGCAGCGATGTCATGTATGCAGCTGTGTGACAGTACGTACCGCAAAGTGATGACCAGCATCTCCTCCGGTGGTATGGCAGCCCTCATGTTGGTGTCCCTCTTGGTCAGCGGCTCGCGTACCCGCGACAACAGTTCGTCAAAGGAGGGGATGGACATCCGCATGTAATTTAAAAACTTCACGGGGTCCCTCGCTCGCAGTGGCCTGTACAGCGTCACAAAGTGTCCATGCGTGGGTCTGGCAGTGTTAATTTGATGAACCCAGGTTCGCCGCTTTCTCTTCCTCTTAAGGTACAGGTACCCCATTGCAGCAAACACAAAGAGTTGTACTGGATCCATCTTTGAAAAACGCCCCCATACACAAAATGGCTTTTTATAACCCTTCCCCTTATTTTTTCATTCATCAATTAATTAGATTCATCAGATTTTCCTTTTTACAGCTCCGTCATGAAATACGTCCAGAATTGCGCATCGTCTGACCGCGTTCGCGTATTCCGTAAAAAAATGCATTCTCACGCATTAACGCACGTTTTGACGGTAGACGTCAAAAATGCGTTAGTCTGACCCTGGCCTAATTCAGAATCTAGTCATTGACTGTAGGCCTGCCCTGCAGGTTGATAAACTCAGAGTTCCTACTCTGGTTGTTTCAAATCTAAGTATAAAGTGTTGCCTGTTTTATGTGTTTCATGTATCACGATCATTGATATTCAACAATCTGAAACATATCTTGACCACGTTTGTCTTGTATCACGTCTTTGTATCCGTTCACTTCGAGTACTTGTGTATTGCACTAAGCTGTCTTTTGGTCTTGAAACCAATTGAGCTTCGCTGCTATTCAGGTCTGTCCATTTACTCCCTGGCTTGGGAGATCAGATTACAGCCTTTTATTGCTCTCTGTGTTTTAGGATCCTTTTGGACAGATTTCTAATACGCTGTTCGAGTTGAGTGCCTTACTGCCCGTCACAGAGCTCAGTCCACAGACGTGAAATGGTTCAGCAGTGAAAGGGTTAACAGCTGCAGTCCCATTGATACCCAAACCAGATAATGATCATGACTTATGCTCCAATCATTGACCCATCTGACTTATGAATCGATGTAAAGGTTTTTCTGAGGATTATGTTGCAAGACCATAGCAATAAGTATCTTCAGCCAAACTGGTTTTATTTAGGGTAGGGAGGCCAAGAGTAAAACTGTCAGGGCCTTGAATGTTATTCACAAAGTCTCTGGCCGTGATGCTTCTCTCCACCAACATAGAAAAATCCTTTGCTAAGAGTGCACTGGCATTTTCTTTTTAACAACTTTGAAGCATATAGGCCCTCCCATGCAGGTCATTGCTTTAAACACTTTATTACCCTCCGTCCGAGTTCATTTAAATTATTTTTTTTTCCAGAACCTTTTCAAATAGCAAAATCCCCAGTTATCAACTAAACATTTCTTTTTGCATACTCCTACTAAATTTGTCAGTATTGCGGTGCCAAGGAATGCCGGTGCTTCTCAACTAAAATCTAAACCGCAAAAGACATTTTACAGTAAGGCCTCATTCACACTGATACGCACGCGCGTACGTATGTATTGTACTATATGCAACATATGCAAATGGCTCCATAAACATAGCCGCGTATGGAGCCGTATATTTGCGTAGCCTAAACACAGGCAAAAATAGAATGGAACCGAGATGTGTCCTGGCAGCGTGTTTTTGCATTTTTACGCGTGTTTCCGTGCGTATACGCACATACATTACTGAGTTTAAGCCCCCTGACGGTATTCCCGAGTGTAGCTCGGGGTTAAGTTTCAGTGCTGAAAGCGGTAACCCCCAGCCACCCTCGGGCTGCATACATTACCTGTCCCTGTGCTCCGTCGCTGACTTCCGCGATCGCCTTCTCCTCCATGCGATTGCGGCGTTTTGCTTCCTGGTTCCCTTCTCGTGAGAGGGGAGCCAGGAAGTATAACGTCGCAATCAGCCGGGGTGGACAGCGCGGGAGCGCAGGGACAGGAAATGTATGCAGCCCGAGTGTGGCTCGGGGGTTACCGCTTTCAGCACTGAAAGTTAACCCCAAGCTACACTTGATTACCACAAGGAGGTAAAAAAAAAAAAAACTTTTATTTTATTGAATATTGCGTATATGCACGCATTTACAGGCATACACGCAATATTTAATAAAATAATTTGTTGTGTGTGAATGAGGCCTGAAGCTTCGTTGTTTCAGTTTAGTTTTTTTTTAATTTACAATTTTATTTTGTAATAAAGTCATCAAACAAGCAAACACAAAGTGTAGGCCTCGCAGGGCCATATGACGTTATCCTCAATGGAACAGCGTTAAAATAACAAGTAAACCGAAAAGTCATCAGCAATAGTCATCTGCGAAAAGAATATGCACATCTAGTAAAGGTTATCTTCGAGAAAATTGGAATGGAAAGACATCTGAGAGCAAAATATGTACTGCGAAAAATCAAAAAGCAATGTTCAAACAATAAGTCAGCTAGAGACGTCCAGTGAAACGGGGGGGGGGGGAAATTAAAAAAAAAAGGGGGGGTGAAAATGGCAAAGGCCAGAACTGTGCCGTCCCAGGCATACTTCCCTGTGGCCAATAGACCATGGTGGGAGGGCCTTGGGGGTAAATGGCACCAGGCTCTGGCACTCATGGGTTAGACCAGGCTGCATCTGTATTCCCCGAGTGAACCTGGATGTGCCAAATTAAACTAAATTGGAGGGGAGGGGACAAAAAAGTCAGCAAAAGTAAAATAGAAAGTCTCAGTGAGGGAGGGAGGCAGACAAAGTCCACTGGGGGGGTGTTTCATGAAAGGTATGGGTCTGCCTCAAAAAGAAACTGCACAACAGATAAAGTGGCAAAAATGCCTCAGCCCGTGTCTCGGAACAGGGGGGTACCAGGGCCCCCAGCATAGCGTGCAGGATGCAATGTGGAGCACAAGGGCCTCCAACCTTGATAGAGGTATAGTGGGCATTTCTCTGCCAAGAAGCCCCCACAACCTCCCTGACAGCTCTAAAAATCTAGGGGGTATACAGCTCCACAGCGATGGCAACCAGCACAACGACGTCCGCCCTGTCCCAGACCTCACAGCCAGCAGGCGGATCCTCCAGTAGGAAAAGGGAAGTGCTCATGCCACTGTACAGAGCACTGGTGAGACCTCACTTGGAGTACTGTGTGCAGTACTGGAGACCGTATCTCCAGAAGGATATAGACATCTTAGAGAGAGTTCAGAGAAGGGCTACTAAAATGGTGTACGGCTTGAAGGAGAAAAGTTACCAGGAAAGGCTTAATGATCTTAACATGTACAGCTTGGAAAAAAGACGAGACAGAGGAGATATGATAGAAACATTTAAATACGTAAAGGGAATCCACAAGGTAGAGGAAGGGAGTATATTTAAAAGGAAACAAAATAGCAAAACAAGAGGACATAGTCTTAGATTAGAGGGGCAAAGGTTTAAAAGTAACATCAGGAAGCATTATTTTACTGAGAGGGTGGTGGATACATGGAACAGTCTTCCAGTAGAAGTGGTAGAGGCCAAAACAGTAATTGAATTTAAGCAAGCATGGGATAGGCATAAGGCTATCCTAAACAAAAGATAAATCCAGGTAAAGTATCCATGTAATTGGGCAGACTAGATGGGCCGAAAGGTTCTTATCTGCCGACATTTTTCTATGTTTTTCTATGTTTCTCACGATCTTCGGCCTGCAGCAACTCGCTCTCCTTCGCCTCTGCCGCCCAGCAGTCACGTGGGTCCTCCCCAGGCCGATCGTCTCCCGAAGCACCTCCTTCTGAGGCCTCCACTCTCCCGTCAGGCCACAGCATCGCCATCACGTGGCGCATATAAATTTGACGCGGTCCCAGTACCAATGGCTCGGGGCTGGACAGCATCTCGGAATGTGTGGGAGCAATCGCCTCCACGCCACCCCCATCAGGCGGCAGCACTTCAAAACAGTGCTCCGGGGCCACTCTCCGAAGCGAATGAGTGACCAGCGGTATGCTACACAGGACTTCCACTCCTCCATTAACACTCCTCCATTAACGCATTCCACTCCTCCATTAACGGTCGTCAGATCCCTGTCATCAGGTTTGGGTAAGTCCACTTCTGATGCGCACGGGCGGGAGGTCAGCGGTTCCCTGCATCCCCTCAGCACGGCCAGCATCCGACGCATGGTCCCCTTCGTAAGTGGGCCCAGGTCGTCCCCCTCCAGCAACGCGAAACAGGCCTCGAGGCCCTGAATCGCAGTCATTTTCACTGCAGTGTGAGGAGAGGGGGCGACCCAGTGCCCAGACTCATCAGCTTCTTCCATCCTCAGCAATCCGTCCCGAGCAGTGAACGGGAGACGGGGGCCCTCCATCCCCGCAACTCTCATTGCGGGCCAAGCAAAGGAGGCATCCATAGGGGGGCACACCAAGTAGGAGGCTGGGGCTGAGGAATAGGCCTCAAGATGGCCGCCGGCAACCTCCATCATAAAAAAATGCCCGGCGATAGTCTGTCTCTGGTCCGGTGGGGGGGGGGCAGAACTGGCCCCGGGCAGTGCGCCCCCGATGGCCAGCTACACAGGGCTCCTGACGTACGATTCTCAGTGGCAAAAAGAGTCTCAAAGATCCCTGAGAGAGAGGACAGGTCGGAGCTCCACAAACACGCATCCTCTCACTTCAGCAGCTGGCCACGCCCCTGTTTCGGTTTAGTTTTTAGTTTTGAGAAGCACAATCGTCTCTTGGCACTGCAATACCGGCAAACACTGGTTCTTCGTGGATAACCCCATATACAGGGTTATTCAGAAAAAGGTGAAACTCTGGAGAATGTTTGGAGAAATGAAAATTCTAGGTCAAAATAGCTGATTTGGAAAGTGAGATAAATGGGAGAATTTTTCCAGTTTGGCTATTTTGACCTAGAATTTTCACTTCTCCAAAAGTTCTCCCAGAGTTTCACCATTCTCTGAATAAGCCTGATCGTGTATGCTGAATTTCACATAAAAGAACCACATAATAAGGCTAGGGTCAGACAACGCATTCTGTGCGTCTGTACACAACAGACGTATTTTCTGACCGACGACAAGGTAGTGGCCACACGGTCCATTTTTGTGACTGATGTTTTTTTTGACTGATGTAGATGGGAAATAAAATTAATATCAAAAAACATTTTGTCCGTCAAAAATGCAGTCCGTCTGACTCTGTTCCATCACTCACACACAAAGCTATGCGGACGTTGTGGATGTGGCGCACTCTGTGCGTCCGTTCTAGTGGTTTTACGTTCTTGCCTAACTTGCGTCCGTTTGCCGCGTCCGTTGTGCGTCTGTACTTCTGTGCGGACGTACTTCGTGTGTGGGTCTCTATTGATCATAATTGTATGCTACCACGGACGTTAAAATGTGCGTCAACACGGACGTGAACACTCCACTCGTCTGACCCGAGCCTAATATGTCTGTGTGCGCATTTGTTTTTTCGTGTTTCAGATACAGTTCAATTTCCAGATTATTGTTGGTCAAATTAAGATAAAAATAAATATAGATTAATTATAAAAGATTAAAAATTGATCTTGTAAATTTAGATTGTAAGCTCTCGAGCAGGGTCTTTTCTCCTAATGTTCTGTGTGTTTAACTTATATGTATATTTGTTATTCTGCCTCTCCCGTTGTACATCGCTACAGAACTTGTTAACGCTTTATGATAATTTGTAACTGTATCATTGTCAATAATTTCATGCAAACTAAACATCTTCAAATGAAAGACCTCTAGGTGGCACCATAGCCTTTGCAATATCACAGTGTTGTAAGTCTTTTAATTTTCTTTTTTCTTTAGAAAGTATTTTACCAGGAAGGATATATTGAGATTTCTCTCGTTTTCAAGTATGTCCTTGAAAATATATTACAAAAAAATTAGAAGTAGAACAATATAACAAAAGTATTTTCCACAAAAAGTCATTGAATGTATCTTTTATCAGCCCGTGGAAAGGAAAACAAAATTCTACTAAAATTTGAAATTATACTGGATTAGATTATTTATCAAAGCAACAGGTATTGTAAACTCATGAGCAGGGTCCTCATCTCACATTGTTCTCAGCGTGTCTAACTTGTTTGTATATTGGGTTGTTCTGTACCACCCATTGTGCAGCACCATGGGATTTGTTGGCACTGTATAAATACTCGTAATTCTGATTGTAGTGGGAGTATTCGTTTTAAATACAATTTACCCAAAGGGGGATTTTACTAAGCACTATTGTTTTATAGAAAAAATGAACAAAGCAACAACCAAGGTGAAGGCACCTTGGTCAACAATCACTTATCCCCACCAAAGGTTATCCCCACGCTCCCTGAAAAGGACTAAACCTAATATTATGACAGAAACCAACAAAACATATATATTCTACAGAAGACTGGCCACCATGGGACAGTCACTGATTTATGTGGTTGGTGATTTGACAGTCACTGATTTATGTGGCTGGCCACCATGTGGTTGGTGATTTGACAATAGAACTGGAATAATGGCTATGAACCAATCTCTCCCCGAGATTCTGACTACGTCTCGCTGTAATCAACGCTTTCCTCGGTAAGACTTCTTGAAAATGAGGATCGATCGTCAATAATGGCCAGAATCTATTTAGAATGTCATGGACTTGGTACCAACCTCTATCAAATGTACCAATACATCTTATCAAATTGTCTTTCTTAGCTTCTTGATCAGCCAAAAGTGTTTTGCGAGGCGTCTCAATAGCACGTTGGTATGCTGTCTTTAGGAGTCTATTGGGATATCCTTTTTCACGAAAATCATTTTTAAGATTTTTGGCCTCCTCAATAAATTCCTCATCGGTGGAGCATAGCCTTCTCAGTCTCAAATACTGACCCGTAGGGATGCCTTTCTTTTGGGGGTACGGGTGAAAGCTTTTCCAATGTAAAACGTTTTCTCGTTTAGTAATATCACCTAAGTGAATAGATATTTGTCATTCTTCCAATGGTTAAATAAAGACACACGATCATATATTACAACTTTATCTTATTAATTAGCATCAATTTACTTATATCAACATCAGCTGTAAGCTATTTAGGACATGTGGGATATATTCATTGTTTCATTGGTCAATTTCAGTGGACCAAACATCTTTTAAGGAGGGAGGGAAACACTTACGATTAGCCATTCAATGTTCGCTCCAGATGAAGCCGGTCGCTACCGGCGAAACATATGTTGAGCTGAGTGTTTAACCAATGTGGTTTTAAACTGTATGTCTTGTTTTGGCAGTTGTGAGGGCAAGATTAGAATCTGATAATTATGAGGGCCAGCGGCTAGCAATTAATAACATTATATGACTAATTTCTTGGTCTCTGGTTGCACCAATTTATTGGATTGTGTATCCTAGGCACAGCAAGTTTTCCACCTTAATTGGTGGCTGTTTTTTAGCTACAATTGTTAGCATTTGAGCAATCACAGTCCAGTATTGCTGCAATAGCCAATAGGTCTCTCACCATATACCTCCAATTTTCCTCACACTGCTGGTGTATATACGTTGTTTTTAAATTGGTATTTGGGGGTGTCTCTTTGTGGATTAATTAAAGGCATTGTGCCATTGTTTGTTGCTGCTCCCAGATAAATCAGTGACTGTCCCATGGTGGCCAGTCTTCTGTAGAATATATATGTTTTGTTGGTTTCTACTATTATTTTATAGAAGTAAAGCACGGTGGATCCGTTTTGGTGAAATTATGGTGAATTCCCGATTTAGAGATGTTCTACTGTAGTTTTCACTGGTCTTTCAACAGTGCTTTCTGCCGAAGTTGTTTACTGTGATTCCCAGCGTAGTTTACTATGAGGTTTCCACTGGCGTATCTTCTGAAGTTGTTCATCGTAGATTTAGCATTAGTTTCAGTCAAGGTTGTCTAGTGTTGTTTTTACTGTTTTGAACAGCAGCATTTTTCAGCTGGCGTTCAGTGAAGATTGCCACTGTATAAACACCTAAATATATTCAGTGTTGTTGCACACAATAATGGAACAACGCTAAATGAAAAATAGCCACAATTGACCTTTGACGGAAGAGTAACACTGGTACCGTTGTTCAGCATTGTTTGAAGCACACTCACCTGACATTGTTGAATTTACAATTTTATACAACTTTGCTCAGTGGGCTGAGTATTTAACCTAAAGAAATTCAGTGGTATAGAACAAATAGGTGCCCAGTGCTCACGTGCCATAAAAAATAAATCTTACTTGCGTTCTACGTTAGAAGATGTTCACATAACATTAAAATATTATGCAGTGCAATACTTCCATATACGTTCTGAAAAACAAGGAATGCATATACACAATAGTGAAGTTCAATTAGCACACAAAAAATAAACAGACTGCAGGGTTACACTCACACTTTTCAGAGCCTATCCAGGCTCAATGATGGCACTTGTGGGTGTCTTATACGGCTAGGCCACTAACCCGAATCAATACAGCAACCTTTGGATACCAGGATGGAATAACTTCTACAACAAATTTGTGCTCCCAGGAGAAGAAGATATATATATATAATATATATATATATATATATATATATATATATACAGTTGTGTTCAAAATTAATCAACCCCCACTGAAATTGAGTGTTTTGGCCAGTTTGACATTGATTTTGATCATTCAGTCATCTTGCTTACAATTCAATCAAAGAGGCACGTGTAGGTCAGACAAATATAACATAACATTTATAATGAAATAACCACAAATGTCTTTTCTGTGCTCACATCATTATCAGTTTTATTCAACCCCCAAGTGACATTCAATCTTAGTACTTACTACAACATCCTTTTACAGTTATAACAGCTTTTAAACGTGAAGCATAGCTTGACACAAGTGTCTTGCAGCGATCTACGGGTATCTTCGCCCATTCGTCATGGGCAAAAGCCTCCAGTTCAGTCACATTCTTAGGCTTGCGCACTGCAACTGCTTTCTTTAAGTCCCACCAGAGGTTCTCAATCGGATTTAAGTCAGGTGACTGCGATGGCCACTCCAAAATGTTCCAGCCTTTAATCTGCAACCATGCTCTAGTGGACTTGGAGGTATGCTTGGAATCATTGTCCTGTTGAAAGGTCCAACGTCTCCCAAGCCTCAGGTTTGTGACGGACTGCATCACATTGTCATCCAATATCTCCTGGTACTGAAGAGAATTCATGGTACCTTGCACACGCTGAAGCTTCCCTGTACCTGCAGAAGCAAAACAGCCCCAAAGCATGATTGACCCCCCGCCATGCTTCACAGTAGGCAAGGTGTTCTTTTCTTCATAGGCCTTGTTCTTCCTCCTCCAAACATAGCGTTGATCCATGGGCCCAAACAGTTCTAATTTTGTTTCATCAGTCCACAGAACACTATCCCAAAACTTCTGTGGTTTGTCCACATGACTTTTGGCATACTGCAGTCGACTCTTCTTATTCTTTGGAGACAGCAAGGGGGTGCGCCTGGGAGTTCTGGCATGGAGGCCTTCATTACGCAGTGTGCGCTGTATTGTCTGAGCTGAAACTTCAGTACCCACATCTGACAAATCTTTTCTCAGTTCCTCAGCAGTCACACGGGGACTTTTCTCCACTCTACGCTTCGGGTAGCGCACAGCAGTCGAAGTCAGCATCGTCTTTCTGCCACGACCAGGTAGCGTTTCAACAGTGCCCTTTGCCTTGAATTTGCGAATGATGCTTCCTATGGTCTCTCTTGGTATGTTTAACATCTTTGCAATCTTCTTATTGCCATTGCCCTTCCTGTGAAGAGTAATCACCTCTTCTCTTGTCTTCCTGGACCATTCTCTTGACTTCACCATGTTTGTAACCACACCAGTAAATGTCTAGAAGGAGCTGAGTATCACAGTCATTTTAAAGCTGCCTAATTGGTGCTTATTATGCTTTATTGCTGCTCCGTGACATCCACAGGTGTTTTCAATACCTGATTGAAAACACTTGAATGAACCTCTGTTCTTCAAAGTGGTAGTCTTTAAGGGGTTGAATAATTGGGTCAATGAAGAACTCACAAAAGAAACATTTACTACTGTATTACAAAACCAATTGATGTCATTTTAGTTGCATATGGTTCTTTAAAAAGTCCTTGTAGGATTTCATTCTGAACACAATTACAAATGTACACTAAATTCCCTAAAACCCTTTACAGCATTGGGGGTTGAATAATTTTGAACACAACTGTATATATATATATATATATATAGCGATACGTATCCTCAGACTTCTACAGCGGCCTCCTCCTTAGGCACAAGGATAAAATGAGATGACCATAGCATAATACTGTTATTATAAGTAAGTATTTAGGCCCCTGCTAGGACCACACTTACAAAAAGCAGAAAGTATTCAAGCCCATCAAAAGTGCACGCCAGCTTCTTATCCACACCAACCGGCAGCAAGTATAACTCCTTCTCTCCGGTGGGACAGCTGTTTTGGCATACAATCGTACTTACCATACAGAAGCCTTTAGTGGTGGATCCGGCAGCCTTGGGCAGGATATACAGCAACCTCAGGACTCCGGCAGCGTTAGGATAAAATTAGGACATAATTCGCAATGAATAAAAGTAAAATGTGTGTTTATTAAAATATTTATTTTAATAAACACACTTTTTACTTTTATTCATTGCGAATTATGTCGAATTTTATCCTAACGCTGCCGGAATCCTGAGGTTGCTGTATATCCTGCCCAAGGCTGCCGGATCCACCACTAAAGGCTTCTGTATGGTAAGTACGATTGTATGCCAAAACAGCTGTCCCACTGGAGAGAAGGAGTTATACTTGCTGCCGGTTGGTGTGGATAAGAAGCTGGCGTGCACTTTTGATGGGCTTGAATACTTTCTGCTTTTTGTAAGTGTGGTCCTAGCAGGGGCCTAAATAATACAGTATTATGCTATGGTCGTCTCATTTTATCCTTTACAGACTTCAATTCTCTCTTTTTTTGATGGAATAACTTAGGATATGCAGAAAGTTGTAAATCCAATGAGGTACCGTATTGTGGATACTACCCAGGATCAAAGTGTACAAAAAAACGACACCAGCAAATAGGGACATGGAGTATGGTAACCCTGTAAGGAAAGCCCGCTTCTGAGCCACAGGGTGCAGCATAAGGAACCACTTAAAGGACAAGAAACGCCAACTCAAGCACATCTTTCTTTTATATCGAGCCTGGATAGGCTCTGAAAAGTGTGAATGTAACCCTGCAGTCCGTTTATTTTTTGTGTGCTAATTAAACTTCACTATTGTGTATATCCATTCCCTTTTTTTCAGAACGTATATGGATGTATTGCACTGCATAATATTTTTAATGTTATGAGCAAATCTTCTAACGTAAATCGCATGTAAGATTTATTTTTTATGGCACGTGAGCGCTGGGCATCTATTTTTTCTATATTGTTTGGTATTATAGATGTATTAGGGAACACATCTGGGTACCTCCAGTGACAGTGATTTCTCTGCTGATGGCTTTGCTCTCCACAGCTTCTTTTATTAAATTCAGTGGTATATCTGATTCATACAGGTATTCTGTTACCAGGTGCAGGGCCAGCTCGAGACCTTGTGCTGACTGGATCCAATGATGAAATGTTGCTCCCCCTGGTCCATACGAATCACAGAGCTCAATGCCAATAGAGCTCCACAGTGATAAAACTAACTAACTAATGGGCCAGCTCTGACCAGGTCGCTCAAGCTGCCATTTCATCATTAGCACCTGATGGCTCTAACCTGGCTCCACAGCTATTGCATTCCAGTCGAAGATACCAGGGGCACTATCATGTGCCCTGAGCTAAAACCGGGACGCTATGGGAAAAAAATAGCTTTCACTAATTTCCCCTTAGCGCCCCGATTTCTCCAGCAGATCGCGGGCAGGCTCTGTCCCCAGCATCCCCTCCATGGCGTCCTTAGGGCTCCATTGAGGATCGTGCTGCTGGGTCACATGACTGGCAGGATCTCGCCCAGTGGTGTTAATAGGGTTGATGTCACCCGGGCAGTAACTCATGGTGTCACCCCCCCCCGTATCTCCTTCATAGGGAATAACCTGCCTGGTGGAGTATACAAAGAGAGGTAGACTGACAGGTATAGAAAGATATGCAGAGAGATAGACAGGCAGGTACAGAGAGATATGCCGAGGGATAGACAGACAGGTATAGACAGATACGCAGAGGGATAGACCGACAGGTATAGAAAGATTTGCAGACTCTTAGACAGGTATAGAAAGATACACAGAGAGATAGACACAGGTATAGAAAGATACGCAGAGAGATAGACAGGCAGGTATAGAAAGATACACTGAGCGATAGACAGACAGGTATAGAACGATACACAGAGGGATAGACAGACAGGTATAGAAAGATATGCAGAGGGATAGATGGTATAGTCAGTGGTAAGATTGGATAGAGGGATTAATAGGCTAATTTATTAGATATGGATGGATGAATAGATCGAGGGATGAAAGGGTAGACAGACAGTGGGATGGATGGATGGACAGACAGCGTTGGATGACATATAGACAGACAGGGATGGATGGAGGGATGGATGGATGGATGAGCGGACAGATAGACAGCGGGATGGATGGACAGACTGGAATGGATGGATGGATAGACCGTGTGTACTCTGTCACCCTCCCCAGCCCTCAGTGTGCCCTATGTCACCCTCCCCAGCCCCCAGTGTGCCCTGTTACCCTCCCCAGCCTACTGTGTTCTCTCTATCACCCTCCCCAACCCCCAGTGTACAGTCTGTCACCTCTCTAGCCCCCTCTTCTACCCTTCTCAGTTTAGCCCCTGCTTGTGATGGTGCTGTGTGAGGAAGGGGTGGAGAAGTGTGCTGGAGGCTCCCCAGACTCAGAGCCAGGGGATACAGGGGGCAGCCATGAGGGTGGGAGGGCTGCTCCCCACCTCTTCCTGCCCCTGGCCGTCACATGGAGGCACAGCGCTGATCTCTCCCCACAGAGAAACAGCGCTGAGAGCAAGCACATGCCAAAGGCTGGGCCTGAGTGATGTCACCCCCAAGAGGGTGTCACTTGGGGCAGCCCACCCCCCTTCTGTTGCCACTGATCTCGCTTCTTGTGAGATCCTGCTGGTCGGCAGAGTGATCATGGAGGGAGATGGGAGCTTTCTTCCCCCCCAGTCTCAGTCTGCTCTCCGGTGGTCAGAAGCACCGGATCGGGCTGCCGTTCTCGTCGTGGGAAGAGAGGTGAGTATCTGATTTTTGAGGGGGTTTTGAGCTGCAGGTAACAGATTCTGCAGCAGTAGAAATAACTTTTTTGTTAGCGCCAGCTCGTATTAACTAGCCTTAGGATCACTTAGTCCTAACGAAAAAGTTACTAGTTAATCTGCGCTTTCACTTTCTCCCATTGCGGGAAGGGAACGCGGAAGCAGGACGCCGCGATCGGACGGAGGTGAGGGAAAGCAGGGACAGGTATGTAGCAGCCCGAGTGTGGCTCGGGGTTACCGTTTTCGGCACTGAAATTTAACCCGAGCCACACTCGGGGAAACCGTCAGGGAGGTTAAAAAGAATTGGGAATCAAAATTTTTACTAAAAAATATAAAAAATACAAAAAGTGTTACAATAAATAAATAAAACAACTTTTTTGCTGAAAATGAAAGGAATAAACGGATTAATAAAATAATAATGATAATCTATGGGATTCACCTGTATAAACCTGTTGAACTGAACCTCCAAAAATAAGGACATTTCAAAGGCACTTCGGTGCAGTTTCAGCGTTCTTTGAATAGATGAACCATTATTTCTCTTTGGGACAATTTTGCTGCCGCTGAAGATCACCGATCTGTGGCGAACTGCACCGTATTTCGCTGTCAATTCAACAGTATTTGGCAAGTTGACAGCTTAGCGAATAGACAAACTGCTACAAAATTGCACCGTATGGTGAAATTCAGTGTTTGGTGCAAATTGGTGGTAAGTTTGGTGCTTTCTGAATAACCCCTTGAATGTTACATCCCAAATACATTAAAAATATTAATCAAAACACCACATAGAGTCCAGCGCAAACACTTCAAAGTTCAATATTGGAGCAACAATGTTCTTAATCCTCCTTTGGTCATCTAGCTCTTGTTACCTTCATTCAAAAAAAGATATATATACAGGGTGTCCATAAAATCTCTTTCAATTTCAAAAATGTATTACAAAGGCAAATGAAAAGACATAAGTGAGACGTATATATTTAAGATTATTTTGCCTCATTTAATACACCTCGCTATATGGGCACCATTAGTTGCAAGAAGCACATCAAGATGGTACTTGATTTCTTGCCATGTTCGCTGTAGCATACCCTCATCAATGGTGGAAATGTATCAGTGATCCTCTGATTTAGATTAGTGATGTCCCGGACCTTTGTTCCATACACAATATCTTTAACATAACCCCATAGAAAGAAGTCGAGGGGAGTGATATCTGGTGAACGAGGTGGCCTGGGAATTGGGCTACTCCTTCCAATCCACCGGTCTGGAAATGTATCATTTACAAACCCACGAACATGCAGTCCCCAATGTGGTGGTGCACCATCTTGCTGGAAAATGATAGTTGGTTGAAGGTCATGTACTTGTGGTGCCACGTATTCAGTCAAAAGGTCTTGATGTGCTTCATGCAACTAATGGTGCCCATATAGAGGTGTAATAAATGAGGCAAAAAAAACTTAAATATATACGTCGCCTTAGAGGGGATCTGATAACCTTATATAAATATATACGGGGCCATTATCAACCATTGTCTGATAACCTATTCATTAACAGGACTATACATAGGACAAGGGGTCATCCATTTAGACTGGAAGAAAGAAAATTTAGCTTAAAGCATAGGAAGGGTTATTTTACGGTGAGAACAATAAAGCTGTGGAATTCTCTGCCTGTTGAGGTGGTTGGGTCAGAGTCTGTACAGACTTTTAAAAAACGACTGGATGACTTCCTGCAGACACAGAATATTAAGGGTTATAATATTTAATATGTGGGTAAAAGCTTCTTGATCCAAGGAGAAATCTGACTGCCATTCTGGGGTCAAGAAGGAATTTTTTCCCAGTATGTTGCATATTGGCAAGCATTTCAGACTGGGTTTTTTGCCTTCTTTTGGATCAACAGCAGTAGGTTATGTGGGAGAGGCTGAACCCGATGGACGCATGTCTTTTTTCAGCCTATATAACTATGTAACTATGTAACGTCTCATTGGACATATTGGACATATGGACACCCTGTATTTGGTCCAGATAAACCAATGACACCAAAATTATACACAGATCATAAAAGCACACTCACACGAATATGAGCCTTTTGATTCCTGGCTTAGTAATCCTTCCAGGTCCACAATTTCGACTCCACAGCAATAAAAATCATAGTAATGTGCGTTGTGTATGAGAGTATAACAGATCTCCACAGCAATAAAACTCACACTCATACACACCGCACATTACTGTATCACAGAGCTCCACTGCAATAAAACAAACAGTAATGTGTAGACATGTGCACAGCACAAAATTTCATTTTGATCTAATGTTTTAGTCCTAAAACACAATTTATTTAGTTGCTAAAAAAAATTTGTTTTCAGTTCTTTAGTATGAAAACTAATTTCATTCATCCGAAAATCAGCGGATACAATTACTATTGTAGTGGCTCCTCAGAGGGCTGAGATCGCTGATCGCTGCTTGTTACAGTATCTCTCAATCTCAGCACATTGTGTCAGGCAAAGCTGGTACAGTAACTGACTGCTTGCTCATCACAGCGCTCAGAGTTTCAGTAAAACTAGTAAATATTATTTTTATATATATAAGGGGTTATAACAATATTATTTCCTTGTTTTACTGAAACTCTGAGCGCTGTGATGAGCAGCAGTCAGTTACTGTAACAGCTGAGCCTGATACATTGTACTGAGAGATAATATAACAAGCAGCCAATGTCAGCGCTCACAGCCACTGGATTTAAAGGGCTAAAAAAAAATGCTTCTCTCTGTATAATGTATAGAACTTCCTTCTACATTAATACCCCTCTCTGTATAATGTAGATAACATCCTCCTGAATTAATTAATATCCCTCTCTGTATAATGTATAGAACATCCACCTGCATTAATATATACCCCTCTCTTTATAATGTACAGTATAGAACATCCTCCTGAATTAATTAATGTCCCTCTTTGTATAGAACATCCTACTGAATTGGCATGTGGAGGGTGCAGAACTTTGGAATGCAATGCTTATCCAGCACAGGAGAGGGAAATTTTACTTAAACTTTGCATCTCTGTGGGGGAGACAGACAGGATTATAAAAGCAGGGGAGAGGGAAAATATTAACGTAAATCGGTCTGAAAGCTCAGAGAAGAGATGGCTGGTGCAAATTTATTTTTATAATAAAATAAAGCACTTTAAATCCAGGGAAAACATTCAAATAAATCACACTGAAGGCTCCTAATGACAGAGTAACTGTGAGAGCTGGATACTAAATGTATCAGATGTAAAAAACCCTTTATAACAAGCAGCACTGGGAGAGGAGAAGGACTTTATATAAAACGTGTATTATAGATGAGGAAAGGGGGATAGTGCTCCTTGATAATATAAAATCTATCAGACCTAAGCCCCTATTATGCAGAGCGGGAGGGGAGATAACACACGTTTTATAAAGTCCCTCTCTTCTCCCAGCGCTGCTTGTTAGAAAGGGTTTTTTCTATCCAGCACTCCTCTGTCATTAGCTTTCAGTGTGATTTATTTGAATGTTTTCCCTCTCCAGCTGCTTTTATCATCTCGTCTGCCTCATAGACATGCAAGGGTAAAGGTTTCCTCTCCTGTGCTGGCTGGCTGTGCTGCGAGTGAGCATTCTGGAGCTCTATCACTGTCAGATTTTCGGGTAGGGGTCGGGAACGATTATGCATACAAATCTTTTCTGTAGCTTTGCGATGTTGCGCTTTTCATTGCTGGTCTCCTTCACTCATCAATGTAATATCATAAAAAGGACTGAAACTAAAATGTAGTGCATTTTATTTTAGTTTCTTTCGTTTTTTGTACTGAGCAGTTTCTTATCTCTTGAGCCATACGAAAACTAAATTATACCAAAATTCAGACTAAATTGTTTTAGTACTAAAACGAATGCACATGTCTAGTAATGTGCAATGTTTAAGCGTATCACAAAGCTCCACACCACTAAAATTCAGTAATGAGCAGTGTGTATGAGGGTGTCAGAGCTCCACATCAAGAATTTTTTTATATAATTATAGAATAATGCAAATTATATACTAAAATATATTTACATAGCACATTTATTCATGCATATTATATATTTTAATATTAAAGTATATTATACATGAAAGTAATTATATTATTAACATTTTAATATATAAATTATATAATAAAATAATACACTAAATATTAAAAGATTTAATAAAATTAATATTACAAAAATTTACAGGTTAAAAATATATTAAATTATATTGTACATTAAAATATTTATATTATTAATAGTGAAATAGCCCTTAAAGGGATACACTAGGCAACATGACCACCTAAGCTTTTTTAGGTGGCCATGATGTCTAGAGTATGCCCTTTTCCTCTGCTGCCCCCTCCGCTCAGCTGATCGGCTGAAACAGCTGAGAGACGCGGAGGACTTTCCTCCGCCCTCCCAGCTGTCAGTCAGCAGAGCGGGATTCGTATTTCCCGCTTCTGACGACTATTGCCGAGTGATGATGTCTCCAGCGCGATGATGTCTCCAACTCGCCGCAGTAGCTGGCGGCAGCGGCTGAGATTAGTGTTGCGCGCATCCTCTTGCGCGTAACACTAATCGAAGAAGATGGAGCTGGGAGGAAGCCTGCTGATTGGCTGGTTTACGTGAGAGGCGCGCATGCGCGCTTCTCACATAAACCGTTAGCCAAGTTGAAGATTTTCAGGACGGGAGCGGAAGAAGAGGGAGGTGATTATTAAAAAAAAAACGCCATTGGAAACAAGTGGTTTTTAGGGTAAGTATTACATTTAAAAAAAAAAAAAATACTGCATAACTAGCTGGGCAATAGGTTTAATATAATTTAAAAAAGTGGGGTGATTTTTAGCCTAGAGTGTTCCTTCAATAAAGAATAAGCATGCCATATCATAATTGAATGTTGCAAGTTACCGTATTTTTGGTGGGAAAAGTGGGTGCGTCTTATGGAACGAATGCCCCATGATATGCCCCAGCTCACCTGCCGCCGCCGTGTTCGGCTCCTTCTGAGCGTGCAGCCGGCGGCAAGGAGCTTGGGCACTCGCCTGGGGGAGCCAGATCGCGGTCACGTGGCTCCCCCAGGCGAGTGCCCAAGCTTCCTGCCGCCGGACGCATGCTCAGAGGGAGCCTAACGCGGCGGCGACAGGTGAGCTGAGGCATATCCATGCGCTGCGGGGGCATATCTATGAGCGAGCTGGGGCATATCCATGCGCTGCGGGGGCATATCCATGAGCGAGCTGGGGCATATCCATGAGCGAGCTGCGGCATATCCATGAGCGAGCTGGGGCATATCCATGTGTTGGGGCATTATCCATGTGCTGGGGCAATATCCATGAGCTGGGGCATTATCCATGTGCTGGGGCATATCCATAAGTTGGGGGGCATATCCATAAGTTGGGGGGCAAATCCATGTGCTGGGGCATATCCATGAGCTGGGGCATATCCATGAGCTGGGGGGCATATCCATAAATTGGGGGGCAAATCCATGTGCTGGTGCATATCCATGAGCTGGGGCATATCCATGAGCTGGGGGCATATCCATAAATTGGGGGGCAAATCCATGTGCTGGTGCATATCCATGAGCTGGGGCATATCCATGAGCTGGGGGGCATATCCATAAGTTGGGGGGCAAATCCATGTGCTGGGGCAAATCCATGTGCTGGGGCATATCCATGAGCTGGGGCATATCCATGAGCTGGGGGCAGTATCCATGAGCTGGGGGACAGTAACCATGAGCTGGGGGACAGTATCCATTAGCTGGGGGCATATCCATGAGCTGGGGGACAGTATCCATGAGCTGGGGCAGTATATCCATGAGAGGAGCTGGGGCAATATCCATTATTACACTATTTGATTTCATAATATTTATTTTCCTGTTTTCCTCCTCTAAAAACGAGGTGCGTCTTATGGTCAGGTGCGTCTTATGGAGCGAAAAATATGGTAATTAGAAACATAGAAACATAGAAAAATGTCGGCAGATAAGAACCCTTCGGCCCATCTAGTCTGCCCAATTACATGGATACTTTACCTGGATTTATCTTTTGTTTAGGATAGCCTTATGCCTATCCCATGCTTGCGAGAGGCGAGAGGTGGAGGGCAGGTTACAGAAGACTTCTGGTGACCCCTTAATCACCAGAAGATATTGAGAGAGACACAGAGTGGGGGGCAAAGACCCCACAGCTTAACTCTACTGTCACCAAGAGAACAAGAGAGGAATGCAGCCAGGAGAGCAGGGAGGAAAGCAATCAAAGGAGGGAAAACCAGTGAGATGGCCTGGAGAGAGAGGGGGGGGAGAGAGCGGGTTAAAGTGAAGAATTTAAGGGATGTTAGTGAAGGGGAAGGAAGACTAGCAGCCAGAATCAACCCGAGCAACAGCAGCAATCCATGCTCAGCACGCATAATCAGACGGGTAGATTATGTTAAAACAAGAAAACTCACACTGCTTGCCCTGCTCCTCCATGGATCTCTCTTTTCTTCCTGGATGCAGTATGTCCCCAGCCTCCTCCTCAACAGCCCCTGTACACGTGCACGGGAACAGGATGACGATGGGGAGTGGGAAGAGGAGCCAGATTCGGAAGCCCTGTGTCCTCAGGCTGCACAATGGGGACTGCAGCAGCTGGAACGTGCTGAGCATATTGTGCCCCCGCTGTGTAGTGGGTGGGGGCGCAAGGAGCACACACTTGGTCAGTGCTGCTCTGGACAGTGAGCATAGATCCGAATCCCCTGCCAGTGACCCTGGATTTGGATATTTTGCTCACTTTTCCCCCCGCAGTAAGGCCTTTACTGCCTTATAGGAAGCGCCGGTGATCTCTGATGACCTGTCAGATGACTGCCGGTGTTGTGTCGGATCTGGTTCCTCGTCGATAGCTGTTCCAAGCAGCCTCTGTAAGAGTTTTATACAAATTATGTACAGTTTTACACTGCAAAAACAAAGTATGTTCTTAATAAATACAGCATAACATTAAATAGGCTTAAACAAAACGACCCTTTAAACTGGTGTGTATATATATATATAAAAAAAAGGAAAAGGTCCTTTATGCCTAAATAATAAACCAAATAATTATTAAATATATTTTACATTAACCGTTTCTCAGTGTAAAATATTTTTTTTTCATACATACCGTCTCCGCAAGAAATACAGACCCTAAAAACTGAGTGTCAAATGGGTGAGAAATGGCTGCTTGGAACAGCTCTCGACGAGGAACCAGATCCGACACAACACCGGCACTCTCTAACTTGTCAGCAGAGCGCCCCAACTGCTGTGACACACTCAGTGAGCGCCCAAGCCCAGTGTAGGACGTGCTTTTCTGTCTGTGAGCAAGGCAATGATCGCATTGCAGAGCCCACATCCACTAAGACCACCAGGGATTTATAGGGCTCCAGAGTAGATGAAGGGTCCCGGCGGCTGTCCATGAGATGTGGTCAGCCAGGCCCCATAAGAAGGGGTTTCTTTTATTTAGGTAACATTTGGTTGTAATAACTGCAACCTTTATCAGGCTAGATAAAATTTGCAATTGCAACCAAAACATTTGCTGAATAAAGATCCTCCTTCTTCTTACGTTTGATGTGTCTTATTTTATTTTTGAAGTTATCATCGGTTTGACTACCTGGGCAATTTTAGCACCCACATTTTCTTCAAGTGTATAGATCCAGTTTTTCTTCACTAGGTGCACTGTACCTCTCTTCTTTTTTTGAAAAATATTCGATTAGCAACAGATGCAAGCTTACAGTAAAAGCTATTCTCCGGCACAGCAGTTCAGAGGTGTATGTTGGAATTAAATGCAACTTAAAATAAGTATTAGTAAAAAAAATAGTAATGAAATGATTAATGACAGCAGTTGGGAAGTCACTGCATCACTATAATTAAATTTAATACATCCCCCTCAAAAATTGATGCAAGCATAGCCAGCAAAATGTACCCTGGGAGGAAAATAAAGTCAATCTTGATTGCTTTTCTTTTTGGCATATTAAGCAAAGTACCGCTTATGAAGCTGCAGTTTCTGAACACACAAATGTAATTATGCTACAGCCCACTGCTGTGAACAATAAATAAGAGCTTGATGCTTTTGCGATCACACAGATTCACAACAAGAATGAAATTTGGTTACATTTACAATTATAACGTTTACTTTATGTGTCCTAAAAAAGGTTACAGATCAATTTGGTGTAAATATGAGGATGGGAATCACTGAACTGTAAGAAAAGCTGGCGTTATCCTGCTGTATTCAGTTAGACTTTGTACTTAAATTGTCAGATGTCTTGGTTCTACAAATCAGGTGGGTTAATTGCTGCAGAAATGTTATATTGTCTGTTTAAATATTTACGTTTCTTATCATTAAACAAAGCACAGAAAGCAGAATGCTTGTTCTGCCACCATTGTGACAAGGAAAATACTAAATATTGTGCACCATCTGCTTTGGCAGAATGTTGTTATATTTTGACTTGGTTTGTTATGGCAGAAATGTTTGGCAAATAATTAAAATTGTGTGGGCAAGACAAAAAAGTATGACCTACGCCAAAAAGTCATGCTCCTTTTTCTGCAAAATGCTTTGACATTTTTCTATGACACAAATTATGAGCCTACATCTTGATAACTCCAGCATGGGGTTTTCACATCCACAAAAATTCTGCAAAGATTATTTTGTATTTGTCTCAGTCTCATTATTTTGAAATTGACTTTGGGTATCAGCATATAGATACATTAATATAAATGATAATAATCAAATTCCATCATTTGTATCCTGTTTCTGTATGCTGATGCCAAGTCTCACAGTGGTAGATAACTGTCAGCAGGATTTTTAGAGATCTGAACACTGACTGATAAATCACTGACAGCTTCAAAACAGTAGGGCATATATACTGATTTGCTTTCTCTGCTCATCTTTTTATTTCTTTTCATGCAATATTTATTATTTGTGTAGTCATGTTACCTGTCTCCTCTGTCTTTCCATGTGACGCTGCTCGCAACCTTTTACCCATAGCCATCATCACTTGCATCCCTGAGTGTCCTAACTTGCACCGGATTTCTGGTAAGGTTGACTTCGAAACGTCCCATGGCTGTGATCACACCAGCGGCGTTAAGAGTTGCAGTCTTATTAGTTCCAGTAGTCCAGAGAACTCCATGGAGACGGACGCCATCTTGTGCAAGCTCTTGCCGAGTGAGATTTGTCCAGTGCGGTAGAGGGATACATGTAGGGACACTGGCAAGTATTTGTTCCCAGTATTCCTCTGCCAGCAGAGCGAGGAAGCAGTAGATCATGCCACTCTCTCCACTGACGGATCTTAGATGATTATGTGATTTATTTGGTGGCGTTAAATGAATGTGTTAAGTGATTGTGCTGAAATACAATCAGTTAACACCAGCCAGTGAAAGATACTATTCTTTTCAGTATAATGTCATATGCAAATAAAGGACGAGCTGGTTGGAATAGCTCAGTCTTCATCTGCTAGGGGCACATTAACATTTCCTATACAAAGTATAGGAACATTTTCTACACAAAGTATAGGAGATCTTAATGTACAGTAAGAAACCGCTACATCTGAGACTCTAGCAAAGCTTTCATCTCAGATGTAATAAGACATTGTAAAATTAAACACATAGCTTGAGCATAAAGCACACCCCATTATACTGTACCACTCAAGCACTGTGCACAGAGTCCAGTTTGTGATCTGGTCCCTTGTTGCTAAAATATATCTTAAATGTAATTTACGATAGGTATATTAATTTTCACACTATCTGCAATGGTAAATGGGTTTCTATAGGTCCACTGGGTGCTGGCATTGCTTTTATGACTTGGTAGTGAAGGGGTTAAGGACTGGATTATGGTTTTCCTATTCTTGTTTTCCCACCTTGACCTGTCATGCGTGTGTAGGTTTTGGGGAATCCTGACGTGTACTTTGTAATCTGTGGTTCATTTTCTGACTATTCTCCTTACCCCCTTTATTATGTACCCCTATTTAAAACACGTTAACCTGAAATTTTAAAATAAAAAAATAGGGCCAATAGCACAAGACTCAACATCAGAGTTCCCTTAGTACTGCAAAGCCCACAAATAAGAGAGACTGTGGCACATGTGATGGACCAAGGATGTGATCTCCTCTGCCAGAGGATACATGATCATGTGAAATAATTTATTGGTGTAAAGAGGACAGGGAGTTATTCAAATGGCAGAAATGGCAAACTTGCTGTGTCCATAGTAATATTTGAATACATTTATCCATGTTATATTTGTCATGTCAATTTTAACATGTGATCAAATTAATTCATCTACGAATTCTTAGAGGGATATGCTTGTCTAGAAATATTTTTTTGAAATTGACATTTAAACACTTTTATACCTATAGACAAACTAGAATAAATCAATAAAAGTTTTAAAAATGTGTTAAAAAATGTTTATTTTCTTGCTTTAAACTCTGTCATTTCATTTTCTCTGGCGACGCCCCTCAGCTAGGGGATTTTCTTCAACTCACACTTCCTGAATATTCCCCGCCTCCTCCCCGCCCACTACTCTACCCGCTACTGTACACACTATTGCACCCATCAAGGCTTCACATGAACTACATTTATTGCTCCTTCTTGCCCATAGCCCCCATGCACCACACTACATCACATACTCAGCTATTACCCTTACCTAGTGTGTCACCCCTCTCCTCTTAGATTGTAAGCTCTTGGGCAGGGTCCTCTCTCCTACTGTTCTGTGTGTTTAACTTGTAAGGATATTTGTTGTTCTGTCTCTCATTGTACAGCGGTACAGAACTTGCTAGGGCTTTATAAATACCTGTGACTGTATGAACTAATACAAGCTGTGCAGCTCTGGACCTCAGACTGGGGAACTGAGGAACTGAATATCAGCATCTCTGCAATTGTGAAAGCAAAACACACTCCCCCACTTACTCGCTCACACACTCATGCGCTGACTCGCTCACTCGCTCACACACTGACTCGCTCACCTGCTCACTCGCTCACACTCACCCGCTGACTCGCGCACACACTCACCTGCTGACTCACTCATACACTCATGCTCTCGCACACAGACTCACCCACTGACACCTTCACTTGCGCTCTTTCTTGGTTTACATACTCACTGTCTCACTCAAAGTTCCTCACAGTCACTCTCTCACACTTTCTTGTGCTGTCTCTTGTGCGTGATCTCTCTCACTGCACCTCTTCTTGTGCTCTCTCTATTTTTGATCCTGCTGTCTTTCTCTCTTTACCTTTTCTTGCTGTGTCTCTGTGCTTTTCTTTGTTGTCCCTCTTTCTGCCTTCTCTTTTTCTCCCTGTGTGTATGGATTTCTTTCCTTGTCTGTTTCTGCAATAGCTGGGGGTGAAAGTTCAGCCCTGCCCTCCCCTCAGCTCACACTGCAGGAGAGAGGAGGAGCAACTCAGACACACATGCACAGTGTGTTTTTTTTATGTATACCTAGGTATACACACTGATTGGTTAGCTTAAAGTGCCTCTTCAGGTGGGCATGGAAAACGCCAAGAACGAAAAACAGGTAAATATGAAAAAATATTGTATTTACTTGCTTTTTATGCCTGCTGAATGAGACTACTGACTATCGGGTTGAGGTCAGGAGGACTCTGTGCAGACCAGGCAAGTTCATCCACACCAGACTCTGTCATCCATGTCTTTGTGGACCTTGCTTTGTGCACTGGTGCAAGAGGAAGGGGCCAGCTCCAAACTGTTCCCCACAAAGTTGGGAGCATGGAATTGTCCAAAATGTTTTGGTATGCTGAAGCATTCAGAGTTCCTTTTAACTGGAACTAAAGGGCCAAGCCCAGCTCCTGAAAAACAACCCCACACCATAATCCCCCTCCACCAAACTTTACACTTGGCACAATGCAGTCAGACAAGCACCGATCTCCTGGCAACCGTCAAACCCAGACTCATCCATCAGATTGCCAGATGGAGAAGCACGATTTGTCACTCCAGAGAACGCGTCTCCACTGCTCTAGAGTCCAGTGGCGGCATGCTTTACACCACTGCATCCGACGCTTTGCATTGCACTTGGTGATGTATGGCTTGGATGCAGCTGCTCGGCCATGGAAACCCATTCCTTGAAGCTCTGCACACTGTTCTTGAGCTAATCTGAAGGCCACATGAAGTTTGGAGGTCTGTAACGATTGACTCTGCAGAAAGTTGGCGACCTCTTCGCACTATGCACCTCAGCATCTGCTGACCCCGCTCCGTCAGTTTACGTGGACTACCACTTCGTGGCTGAGTTGCTGTCGTTCCCAAACACTTCCAGGTTCTTATAATACAGCTGACAGTTGACTGTGGAATATTTAGGAGCGAGGAAATTTCACGACTGGATTTGTTGCACAGGTGGCATCCTATCACAGTTCCACGCTGGAATTCACTGAGCTCCTGAGAGTGACCCATTCTTTCACAAATGTTTGTAAAAACAGTCTATGTGCCTAGGTGATTGATTTTATACACCTGTGACCATGGAAGTGATTGGAACACCTGATTCTGATTATTTAGATGGGTGAGCGAATACTTTTGGCAATATAGTGTATTATAAATCTGCCAAGTCTGCGGGAAAGAATGATATATAATATGTCTGGGTCATAAATTAAAATAAGGCTTCAAAACGCGGTTAAACATGATGAGCGAAACCGGTAAAAATGACCTCAGAACAGAGGTGTGAAATGCCTCAGCAGCGAAAGGGTTAAACCAACAGCAACTAAACTATAAATATGAAATACCGATCTTCTTGATTTGTCAGTATTTTGGATGTGCAAAGAAAATGTGTCCTTTCTTCTACCAAACCTTTATCTGTGTGCTGCTTTACAGAGCATATCCCACAAACCAATGGTTCAGAACATATCACGCATAATGCTTTTTTGCCTGATAAAGACAGATTAATCTGATGTTTTATGGAGACGTGCTGGACCTTTTTTCATTACTTAAATCTTTCACACCATGATTTTTAAAAATCACCGCACTGCAATCCATTTATGTCTGTTTCTTGGTTGCTTAGCAGGACATTCTGAACAGGCTATATAGGAAAAATTTAATCTCAATTTCAGATGTAAAGCTTAACGTTCACTGTGGCAATAATGATTGATAAGGCTTGTCTTTAAATTTTGTGTATATCCATATGACCATTAATCCCTTCACTGCTGACCCATTTCACCCCTGTGTGCTGAGCTCATTTTGACCATTTTGTACTCATCGGGCCACATTACATTCTTGTTGCTAACGGTAGCGCTCACTTGTGTGAGCATTAACGTTTGCTGCAGTATCTACCGCATATTACAATCCAAACGCAAACTGGTTAAGTAACCCGTTTACGTTTGGTACCTTGCGCTTTTCAGCGCGAGGTTACTGTACTTTGTGCTCCCTATACTTAACACGGGGAGTGCAAGTGTTAATCAGCGTTAGTATTACAATCTACTAGCACTGATTAACGCCTGGCTGTGGTTAGCAAAAAGTTAACCACAGCCAGGACTTGGTGTTAACGGATTCCACTTCTGCAGAATCCGTTAACACCAGCCTAAAAACCAAAAAACAGAAGCGTATACTCACCTCCTGTCCCGCGATGAGGACCGCGGCTCTGACTGCCTCCTCCGTCCGGCGGGAACAGGGAAAGACTGGGGGGAAAAGTCCCCCCAGTCTCTCCCTGCATATCACTACGCCAACCGGCCGGTTCTCGCGAGGCGAGATCTGGCTGGTCATGTGACCGGCAGGGGGAAATTCAATGGAGTCCTATGAACTCAGCGTCCTATGGACTCAGCTGCCGCGAGCATCCTGGGGCTTTGCGCCCGCAAACAATGCAGGCAGCATTTTTTGCGCCTGCATTGTAATCCAGTGTTAAAACGCGGGTGCAAGGGGGAACACTGCGGGCGCAGTTTTTCCTCCCTTGCGCCCGCGTTTTAAACGCTACTATTGTAATGTGGCCCATCATGTTTAAACGCGATTTGAAGTAATTTTTACAGTTTTATTGTAGGACCCAGACAAATTATATATCCTTGTTTTCAGCAGACTTGACCGATTCATCATAGATCAATATTATATGTATACATCATGTCCTGCCAGAATGATATGACAAAAAATGTGAATTACCATTCAGATTTGATACATTTACATTACAGCATGTAAAATCATTTTTAACGTTTTATCACCCAAACCTTTGTAGTTATATATTCTATGGGACACTCTTGTTAAAACGTAATGGGAACCTGTTACTTTCTTTTTCTGAGAAAATACACAATTTAACTACTTTTTTTTCCATTTGTATTTTGGCACATTATGTTTTATTAATAAAATGATTATAGGGGTTATTCAGAGAGAGCAGATCTGGCCCAAAAATGTCACCGAACAGGGAATTTCCCTGTACGCTGCCATTTCGGGTCCATTCGTCTATTCAGAGTGCAGGTAGTTTGCCAAATTTTGGCGAACTGTCAGTGAGTACGGTGCCTGTTCGAAGGCAGTGAAATCCCCATAGAGAAGCAATCGTTAATCTATTCAGAGAACACCGAACAGCAGTGAAAAGTTGCCGAAATGGTGGTTCAAGTGATCTGATACTTTGGATTGTATTGGATGAGTTTTTTTGGCAGATTTTCGGTGGGTGTTCGGCGGGCTTTCAGTGGTTTTGCAGTGGATTTTCGGGTCTGTTCCCTGCACTCCGGGGACCCTTCGGTGAATGCTGAATTCCATAGGGTTGGGAAATTTGATTCCCCGAAGTGCAGGGAATGAGAGAGCACCGAAATGATTGGCAATTGTTTGAGGAAAGAAGGCTGGTCCCCATGTTTTTGACCAGAGCAGATCATAATCCATTGAGCTTAGTCCATAAACACCACTGGCATACAGAATAGCAAGAAGAGCTTCAGTCTTCTTCACCTTTCCTTCTTGCTTCAGCTTCTGTGCATTGCTTGATAAGCCGTAACATTGGATCGGCAACAGAGAGGCGCCAAGCACTAGCAACACTCTTAGATGTGACATTGCATTTAACATATGGAGTTAGTCCTGGTACTTTTTTTAGGATGTTTTGAATTGCCAATCTTCCTGTACTGTTCACACCTGGATTGATGAGTTCCCAGTTGGTGCCATTTAATGCCACAGAGGCACTTAGGACTTTTTGTATCTTTTCCTGTTTTATCAATGGTTCTTTGGAAGTCTTTAATACGTCTGGGTTGAGTAAGAAATCTTAATACTAATATAGCTTATGCTTCAGTTAGATGCAGCAGCTGCTGGGGCCTCTGTAGATCTTCCAGAACCAGAGACCTCAACAAAATAGAGACAAATATATGGGTCAGCACAGTTTGACAATTGTCTTTAGTGATAAAAGAACACTTCGGTACACTCACATGATGTAGAGCTCACAGCTCTTGGTGAAACGCTAGTGGGTAGTTCAGAGGCTTACCCATCTGTAATACAACTCCTGATAATAAATACCAATGAAACTCGGAAAGAAGGCAGGAGAAGCTCGATGGTGCAGTATATGTTATACTGGAAGGCTAAAATGGAGGCAGGATGAAATCTACTCACCTATTTTAGGTCCTTAACCAAGACCGAGGTGACCAGCATAGGGGTTCTTGTAAGTGTAGGCACAACCTCCTGAAGACCCCCTCCTGCAGATGTCCCAGAAAACGGTGATACAAAATGCAGTATTCCAGGTTTAAAATATGTTCCTCATTTATTTAGACAAAAAAAACAATAAAAAGGTTAAAACAACATAAAAAATATCGGCCAAATGTGTTTTGCCTTTGAAACAGACTTCTTCAGTGGCTAGAAGTTCATAACTGTGTGTAATGTAGGTAGGGGCGATAGGGGGGGTGCCTCTTTTTTCAGTATATATAGCGACTGTGTCCTTTTATTCTATTTTTGATTTATTCCCGTTGTGTGCCATAAGATTTGTTGCAGTTATTTGAGTAAGAAATCTTCCCTCAGTTTTTATATGATGTAGCAAGGCACATGAAGGCAGAAATGCAGGTTCATTGCGTTCGATACTTAGCAATTGATCAGGTTTCAAATATTGTCATCAAACCTGTCCTTACCAGATGTCTGTGAAGTCTAGTTTGCGCTCCGCGTTATTGCTTGCTCCGCAGTAATTGTATTCTCTTTACACTATGTGAGTCTGTGCAATGTTTTATATTCTTCTTCATTTCCTATTGTAAAAAAATACATTGCCACCTTTTAATTGATATGACGTAATACACTGACTGGCTGGCTGTCACAGAGGTGAGCTGGGGTATACTGGGAATAGACCGCAAGGCTGGAATAATTAGTATCGAAGGCAACCAGTGATTTTGAACAGGGGTTTTATTTAAACACAGGCAGAAGAAGAATGGCATGCAAATGAGACTGATTGTAGGGTTTGGGATACTTTGAACACACTTGAGTACACTGGAAGCAGGGAACACTGGAGTACACTGGAGGGAGTGAACTGGCTGGATGGAGTGTACCAGCTGGATGAAGTAATGGTAACATCACTGTTCTATACCCGTGGAGACCCAGGTTCATATCCCTATCAGCTGTGGAATCCAGTGGTAACATCTCTGTCCCTGGACCATGGAGAAGCATGTCAAAATCCTGTACAGCACATCCCTCCAATAGAACTGTGAAGAAGCAAGTCTCAACTTTACGAGAAGCGGGTTCAACCTAGCCACCAGGTCACTGCTCTACAATCACGGAAACACGACTCGATCCCACACAGAAGACGCCACAAGCGAGTGTCCTTGGGCCTACCTCACAAAATACTTGTACATCTCATAGATTGTAAATTCCCTTGGGAACAGGTTCCCCCTGAATCAGGCCATATCATCCATGTGTGGTATTCTAATGTATCAACCCCTTGTACCCTGATCTTTTAATCCGCTGTGGAATATTTGGCGCTATATAAATAAAGTATAATAATAATGTATGCTAGAGTCGATGAAAAGGGAATAGCTAGAAATGGCTGCCATCTTGTATACCTGCAGCCATCTTGCATCTTTTTTGTTGAGAATAATACTAACTACCTCTATAATCAGTTTTCTTAGACTCTAACATTCCAGGGACTTCTGCTGTAGCAATTAAAACTCAGAATTTAAACCAACAAGGTCACACAGACCTTGGGCCTGGACCAGGGATGAACAAAGGAATCAGTTTTCGCAGCTGCATCCTTATCTAGAGAGGAGTGCCACCATGATTGTGAGAAGGTACACCAGATCTCATGCCTCCCTTCTAAATCAAGTTTGTGTCCAAATTGTTTATAATCAGGGTTATTGAAAGAGCTCCGAATTGGGGCTAAAAGGTAACCGAATGCAGAAATTCAGTGTACGGTTACCTTTCCTGGGCATTTGGCTATTCAGCAAGCAGGCAGTTTGCCAAATGTTGGCGAATTGCCTGCACATAGGGTGGCCTGTTCGTTTCCTATTCGAGGGCAGTGAAATCCCCATAGAGAAGCAATGCTTCGTCTATTCAGAGAACAGAAACCAGCAGTAAAAAGTTGCCGAATTGCCCTGCTGTTCAGTGGTTTCATTCAACAGGTTTATTCAGGAGAATCCCATAGGCTTCAATGTTAAAAATATCTAATAAACTGTTTATTTTAGATTTTTTTAGGATCTTTTAGGCATTTTTCTGGATTTTTTTGCAAAATTATTTTTTCGTTTTTTTTTAAAATAGTTTTTTCTTTTTTCTGTAACAGCCCTTTTTATTAACATTCATTGGATCTTCTATGTAAATTTCAGACATTTTCGTTCTGTAGTTTCTTTGCAAACAGCGTTTCACTTTTCAAACATTCAAGCGTACAGTTTTTTTTCGCTCCATTCGTCTGCAGTGTCGGGTTTTTCCAGCGGCTGCTCTGCTTTCTGATCGACTCCTGCTCGGTTTCTCTGGCATGTTCGGTGGGGTTAACCAAGATGTTTTTGCGGGTTTCGGTGTGTGTTCGCCGGGTTTTGCGGTGAATGTTCGTTGGGTTTGCGGAGGCTTTTCCCTGCACTACGACGGCCCTATGGTGCTTGCTGAATACACCGCAGGGTCGCCGAAATGGGCTTGCCAAATCGCACCGAATTGAAGAGATCGAAAAGTCACCGAACGTGCGGTGACTTTTCGATTCTCTTTGAATAACCCTGTATATGTGTAATTGCAATGTGGTCTTTGTCTCCGAGCTGAAGGGGGCATTTGGTCAGGGGATGTACTTGGGATGTACCTTTTTGAGATTCAATGTATAAGAATTAGGGTTGTGCGTTTCGTACCGATTCGTTTTTCTCCAAAAATGGGCCAATCTGGTGCTTCGGATTTGTCCGACGTTCCGAACAGGACCAGCAACAAATTACACACCATCCGAAATATTTCCGGATACGAAACGAAAAAAATTCGTTATTTCGTATGGACATGAAATTTGTAAAATCGCAAGTCATTTTCGTTCTATTCGCAATTTCGGTTCCGTTTCGGTTCATTTTGGACAACGTATTTTCATATCGTTTCGAGTCCGTTTTGGGTCCGTTGCTGATTTCGTAATTTCGTATCGTCAGTCACTTTTTTCACTTGTTCCAGTGCTTTCTTTCTGCATCAATAATATATTTATTTTAAATATTTAATTAGCTTTTCCCTAAATCCCCAGTCTAACAGTACAAGATATTGATATTTTATATGATTAAATAAAGTTGGGCAATGCATATTCATAAGAAAAAAAGGATCTTTCATAAAAAACGATACGTCCAAAGGAACGAATCGGCAGAATTACTGTATCGACTGAAATATCAGAGCATCAGAAATACCATACGTCTAAAGTCAAACCGAAATGGACCCTTTGAAACGAAGAGAACAGACGATCCGAAAGACTGAAATTCCCCGATTTTACGAAACAAAAATCGATACGAAACAACGAGCTGAGACGAAACGAGCCGAAATGAAAATGGGCCGTAACTATACTTTTAAAATTCCGAACGAGCCAAAACGAAAAAAAACGAAAAAAAAAAAATGCGTGCACATCTCTAATAAGAATAGTCTGTGTGCCCAAAAACCTCACTTGAGATTCTGGAGTCCGTCTGGCTCAAGTCTGGTACCATAATAAAGAACTCCTTTCCTGCAATTGACTGGGGCGTCATTGTCCGTATAAGGCGACCTTTCCCAAATAAATCAAAAGATTGCTGGTTACATCAATATGGGTGTGGATCTTGCAGCTGTTCCAGGTTCTGGGGCTGCTGCAATGACACTCACAGTATTGTCCAAACTAAAAGACACTCAGGGTTATCCAAAGAGATTCGAAAAGTCACCGCACGTTCGGTGACTTTTCGTTCTCTTCAATTCGGTTCCTTTTGCCGATTGCATTTAGGTGACCCTGCGGTGTATTCAGCAAACAGCACAGGGTCCCCGAATTGCAGGGAAAAGCTGCCGAAAACCTGACGAAAACTAACCGAATGCACGCTGAAAACAAGCAAAAACATCTGGATTGACCTTCGAAGGAGCCGAACAGGAGCTGAATCACACAGAGCCGAAGCAGCTGTGACGTAGAGGAGGCAGTGAATAAATTAGCAAAACCATTTGTATGAATCTGGGAAAATGAAACGCTGTTTGCAAAGAAACTACTGAGCGAAAATGTCTGAAATTTTCACAGGAGGTCCAGGGAATGATAATAAAGAGGGCTGTTACAAAAAAAAGAAGTAAACTAAAAAAAATAAAAAATCGGACTTTTAAAAAAAAAAAAAAAAACATAAAAATGCTTAAAGTATCCTACAAAATCTATAAATAAAGAGACTTTTTGCTGCAGAATTTTATAATGAACGGTTTATTAGATATTGAATTAAAACGGGAATATTTTTAACATTGAAGCCTATGGGATTCTCCTGAATAAATTTGCCGAATTAAACCACCGAATGGCAGGGCATTAGGGGAACCTTTCACTGCTGGTTTGTGTTCTCTGAATAGCCGAAGCAGTGCTTTTTCATGGGGATTTCACTGCCCTCGAACAGGGACCGAACAGGCACCGTATGTTCAGGCAATTCGCCAGGATTTGGCGAATTGCCTGCTCTCTGGATAGCCGAATGGTCAGGAAAGGTAACCGAACACTGATTTTCAGCGTTCGGTTACCTTTCTCAAGCAATTCGGATCTCTTTGGATAACCCTGACTGTCATGGCTATTCAAAAAGAATCGAAAAGTCACCGCAAGTACGTTGACTTTTCGTTCTCTTTAATACGGTGCGATTTGGCGATCCCATTTCGGCGACCCTGCGGTGTATTCAGCAAGCACCACAGGGCCATCGTAGTGCAGGGAAAAGCCGCCGCAAACCCGATAAACACTCACCGCAAAACCCGGTGACGCTCACCGAAACCCGCAAAAACATCTGGATTAACCCCGCCGAAAACACCAGAGAAACCCGAGCAGCCGCCGATCACAGCGCAGAACAGCCGCCGGAAAAACCCAACTCCGCAGACGAATGGAATGAAAAAAAAAAAAACTGTTTGCATAAATGTTTGAAAAGTGAAACGCTGTTTGCAAATAAACTACAGAACGAAAATATCTGAAATTTACATATAAGATCCAATGAATGATAATAAAAAGGCCTGTTACAAAAAAGGAACGATTTAAAAAACAAAAAAAATCCCGAAAAATGCCTGAAGGATCCTAAAAATAATCTATAAATAAAAGACACTTTTTACTGCAGAATATTATAATCAACGGTTTATTGGATATAAAACGGGAATATTTTTAACATTGAAGCCTATGGGATTCGCCTGAATAAATCTGCCGCATGAAACCACCGAACAGCAGGGCAATTCGGCAACTTTTCACTGCTGGTTTTTGTTCTCTGAATAGGCGAAGCATTGCTTCTCTATGGGGGTTTCACTGCCCTCGAACAGGCAACGAACAGGCACCGTATGCAGGGCCAGATTAACATAGGGGCAGATAGGGGAGGAGCAGCTCCAGGCCCCTGCCTCAGAATAGGCCCAGAGAAAGGATAACTATGTCTGCATTTGGACCCCTGTATCTCCAACTCCATAGCAGATACAGGGTCATGTGAGGTATCACTAGAAAGGCCAGAGCATGGCCTTTCCGTTGATAGCAAACATGACCAGATTTGAAGTACAAAAAATAAAATAATAAATATTTACGTTTTCTTTCCAACAGTAATATTTTTTCACTTTTCAATTATAAAGTAAAGAATGATGCTGAACTAACCATCACATTTCTCATGTCGCCAACAAATATGGAGGTGATGGGTGATGACACAATCCATTGTTACGAATTGTTACCTAAACCTAAAACCTAAACCGCTGCACTGCAGCGAAGTGCACTACAGGGAACTTTGGACCCCTGCGTCACTAATCTTTACATCTCAGTCACAAGGTCAAGTGAGGTGTCAATGGACAGGGCAGAGTCTGGCCTTTGCATTAATACCAAACCTGACCATGTAAAATCTAAAAGAAAAGAAACCAATTTTTAGTTCCAAATCGATGGCATTGTCCATTTGTCACGAATAAAATGAGCAATACCACTGCCATTACTCACCTTCTCATTTCCCACGCTGGGAGCAAGGTCAGTATTTTATACATAGTCATATTATTCATAAAAAAACATATACACAAGGGAAATATTTCAATTTTTTAAAAAAAATTTTGGTTAAAATTGCATATTTTCTGAGAAAAATGCAGTAACAGGTTCCCGTTTCACATTATTTTTTAACAAGAATGCCCTATAGAATAAAGGTTTGGATGATAAAATGGGAAAAAAATGACACTCTAAATGATTGAAATCTGAATGAAAAATTAATAACACAGTATCCAAAAATATGTTTTCATTTCACTAAATTACAAAAAAAGCCCACCAAAATATTCAGCTCCAGGCCCATAGAGATCTTAATCCGGGCCTGACTGTATGAGCAGGCAATTCGCCAACATTTGGCGAACTGCCTGCTTCCCGGATAGCCGAATGGCCAGGAGAGGTAACCGACCCGTAAGCTGAATTTCACTGTTCGGTAACCTTTAGGCCACAATTTGGATCTCTTTGAATAACCCTGTGTGTGCCCCTCAGAAAAAGGGTGGGTACCTTCTCTCTACCAAGAGTCTATGCGCTATAGTGATGGCAAATCACAGACAATTATGTATATTTTGTAATGGTACATACATTTGTCGGAAACTGAACATTTGGGATATGGGACATGTTGATGTAAGCAGTGTTCCTGTAACAGTATGTTTATACTTTGGTTAACCTATGCGTCTCACGTATCTGTTAGCACCAGAATGGTCCCTCGTGTTTGGTTCGCATTCGAACTCGAACAATTTCAAAAGTTCGAACACGAGCCGAACTCAATGCAAGTCAAGGGGACTCGAAAGTTTGATTTTTAGAGTGCCCTCCAAGAGGGCATATATACAAGATATTTGCCATAAAAGGTGTATGGGGGTCTGGGTAGTGCCTTGGGGGACAGGAAACAAGGACAAAAAGTAAAAAAAAAAACATTTTTAAAGAAACAGTGAGTTTTCCATGAAATAAGGGTTAAAAATAAAAACGAAAAATTCCTTCAAATATCGTGCCTAGGAGGTCACCTGCCTGTGAAGTGGCGGATTTTTCGGATGTATAGAAATATGTAAAAAACAAAAAATGACATTTCAAATGACGGTAAATGTTTTTCCTTTAATCTATCCATAAACAACTGCTTGGGGCGGCAGTCTGTATGAAAAGAGGAGACATTTTAGGACACGCAGAACAAGTTTAGTGATTTTTTGGCTAAATTATTGTGAAACGTATGCAGGCTTTGGATGAAAGTAACAATAAGTGCTTTAAAATTGAGCCTTTAGAGTCGGCAACAGTGCCGTCACACAGTAACCCCTCTGAGGATATGAATCTGGTATAGGCGTCAGTGGCAGTGCACCCAAATATTGTGCCTTTGATGTCAGCAAGTGCCTTCACACCGTAACCCTTTTGTGGTATTGTGGAAGAGTACAGGGTTGGACCCTGCGGTCCAATATTAAAATGATATAAATCTGGTAATATAGTCGTCAGTGGCAGTGCACCCAAATATTGTGCCTTTGGTGGCAGAAAGTGCCTTCACACCGTAACCCCTTTGTGGTATTGTGGAAGAGTGCAGTGGTGGAGGTTTTGTGAATGCAGAAGAGATCCCCAATCTATTCCGTTACATCAGCATCAGGGGATTGATAGCTGCTGATCCAGGACTGATTCATTTTTATAAATGTCAGCCGGTCTACAGAGTCGTGGACAGACGCACTCTTTTGTCTGTGACAAAACCTCCAGCGGCACTGAACGTCCTTTCGGAAAGCACGCTAGATGAAGGGTAACCTAGTAGCTGCATAGCATATTGGCTAAGTTCTGGCCAGTGATCCAATCTCAACACCCAGTAAGCCAGTGGATCATCTGCTGGAAAGGTATCCAGGTCTGCCCTTGCCCCTAAGTAGTCCTGCACCATATGGTGAAGACGCTGGAAATGGGTGCCTACATTTGACGTCCCTGGGCGTCGTGGACTAAAAAAATTGGAAAAGGCATCAGTCAAGCGGCCCTTTCACCACTCTTCCGCTGATCCACCGCAGCCTCAGAAGCACCTGTGTCATCACTTGGTAACCTACCAGTGCCTGGAAAGGTGTTACACAAGTGTCGCTTTAGAGCGTCCTCGAGTTTTTTCATCCTGTGCTCCCTCTGTGCGGGCAGGACGAGCTCTGCAAATTTACCCTTGTATCGTGGATCAAGAAGGGTTGCCAACCAGTAATGATCCCTCTCCTTGATAGCACGAATCCTGGGGTCCTTTAGCAGGCTTTGCAGTATAAGGGAGCCCATGCAGTGTAGGTTGGAGGTGGCATTAGCTTCCGAGTCTTCCTGGTCAATGAGGATGACCCCATCGTGCACTTCCTCCTCCCAGCCACGTACTAGTCCTTGGGTTTCTGGGCACACAAAACCCTCCCTTGAGGAATCCCCACCTTCAATGCCCCCACTACTTAAATATTCCTCCTCATCCTCCTCCTGTCTGATCTGAGGAGGACCCACAGGAATGCTGTCTGCGGAAAGAATGGGGCCTTGAGAGCTAGGGAAGGCCTCCTCTTCCTCCTGCTGCTCTGCCTCTAGTGCCACATCTATAATTCCCCGCAGAGTGCGCTCCAGCAGGAACACTAAAGGAATTGTGTCACTGATGCATGCACTGTCCCTGCTCACCATCCTCGTTGCCTCCTCAAAGGGTGACAGTACAGTGCATGCATCCTTGATCATCAGCCACTGCGGGGAGGAAAAAAAACCAAGTTGACCTGAACCTGTCCTTGTGCCATACTCACACAGGTACTCGTTGATAGCCCTCTGCTCCTTGTGCAGACGCTGCAGCATTGCTAATGTCGAGTTCCACCTGGTGGGCATGTCACAGATCAGACAGTTTGTGGGAAGGTGGAATTCTCTTTGAATTTCTGCCAGGCGAACACTTGCTGGGAATGACCATCTGAAGTGGCTGCAGACTTTTCTGGTCTGGCTGAGAAGCTCTGCCAGCCCATGGTACCTGGTTAGGAAACGCTGTACCACCAGATTTAGGACGTGTGCTAGGCATGGTACATGCGTCAACTTACCCTGGCGTAGGGCGGAGAGAAGGTTGCTGCCATTATCACAGACGACCATTCCCAGCTCAAGCTGGCGTGGTGTTAACCATCTCTGCACCTGCCCCTGCAGAGCTGACAGAATTTCTGGCCCGGTGTGGCTCCTGTCCCCTAAACAAACCAGCTCAAGCACAGTATGGCATCTTTTTGCTTGAGCCATTGCGTAGCCCCTGCCACGCATCGGTTTAACTGCCACTTCGCCAGAGACAGAGAAGGAGGAAGAGGAAGAGGAGGAAGAGGTGGTGGAGCAGACAGACCTCATACAAGCAGCTTTCTGGAGGCGTGGTGGATGAACAAGCTCCAGGACAGAGCCCCGTCCTGGATCCCTCCCAGCTGCAAGCAGAGTTACCCAGTGTGCCATGAAGGAAATGTAATGGCCCTGTCCATGCTTGCTGGACCACGTGTCTAAAGTCATGTGCACCTTGCTGCTGACTGCCATTCCCAATGACTCCATAACATTGTTTTCCACATGCTGATATAGTGCTGGAATGGCCTTCCGTGAAAAGAAATGGCGTTTTGGAACCTGCCACTGTGGTACAGCACATTCAGCAAATTCACGGAAGGAAGCAGAGTCCACCAGCTGGAAAGGCAACAGCTGTAATGCGAGTAATTTTGCTAAGCTGGCATCTAGATGCTGTGCTTGGGGATGGTTGGGACTATATTTTTTCTTACGCTGCAGCAGCTGGGGCAATGTAATCTGACTGCGTAAATCTTCAGCTGATGGGATGCTGTCACATTCTGAGGAAGGACCTGGTACACCCATTACTGTAGCATCATCCATGTCAGTGGAGGTTGTAGGCAATGACATGGCAGGACATATAGTGGGGGTAGAGACAGATGAGGAGGAGGAGGACCTATGCAAAGTGTTGTGCCAACGGGATGCGTGGCAGGTGGTCATATGTCACCTCAAGCACATGGTACCCAACAGTGGGATGTCTTTCCCACACTTGATCCTCATCTGACATAGATTACAATAGCAATGGTGCGGTCTGCTGCACATTTCTTAAAGAATTCCCAGACAGCAGACTTCCTGTACATGTGCTTTGAGACAACAGCACTCTGCACCTGAGTAGCTGTGACTTCTGATGGCTTGGACAGGCTACGGTTGGTCATAGAGGACGTTCTGCCTCATTTTTGTTGTGCCTCCTCCTCCTCCCTTGACTCCTCTGGTCGATCAGGCACCCAGGTGGAGTCAGTGACCTCATCATCGTCATCACCCCCTATCTCCTCGTCACTGGAGCCAACCTCGCAATATGCTGCAACTGCTGGGGAACATGAGTGCCAGTTCTTTGTGTGTCACTGGCACCCCTCCCTCTAGGCTGATTTTACTCCCTTCCTCAACCTCAGAGTTTGAATCAGAGCACTGGAGTTGCTGCGCATCCTCAAGCAGCATGTCACTGTCATTGTAGTCAAACAATTCAGCTGACTCCTCCGTGTATGATGGTGAGGCTACAGCAGGAGTAGCTGTGGACATGGAGGCTAAATTAGATGTTTTGGCAGCTGAGGTGGACTGTAAACCACTACAAGCCTGGCTGGCAGAGGACTCGGAGGATGAGGATGGCCTGGTTAGCCAATCCTGCAAATCCTCTGTATGTTGCTGCTGCTTAAGACGGCCAGCAAGTTAGAAAGGACAAGCGTGCCCCTGCAGAGGATGCACCACATCCACGATGACCAGAGGCTGCTTGCCGTCTTATCTGTGTCTGGGAGCATCTGCCTGTCCTTTTTGGTCTTTCTGACATGGTGAGTGATATACAGATTAAAGATATGCAGAACTCTGATTCAACTGTGTTATCTAGATTAAAGATTTCCAGAACTCTGGTATAACTCAGTGATACACCCTGATAGCTGGCAGCCAGTGACAAGATACAGATTAAAATTCCCAGAAACCACCTATAAATCAGTGAGACCCCCTGATGGTTGGCCGTGACAAGACACAGGTTATAATTCCCAGATATCTGCTACAAATCTGTGAGACCCCATGATGGGTGGCAGTGAAAAGACACAAATTACAATTCCCAGGAACCTCCTATAAATCAGTGAGACCCCCTGATGGGTGGCAGTGACAAGACACAGATTAAAATTCGCAGAAATCTGATAGAAGTATGTGGGACCCCTGAGAGCTGGCATTGAGAAGACACAGATTACAATTCCCAGGAACCTCCTATAAATCAGTGAGACCCCCTGATGGGTGGCAGTGACAAGACACAGATTAAAATTCATAGAAATCTGCTAGAAGTATGTGGGACCCCCTGATAGCTGGCAGGGAGAAGACACAGATTACAATTCCCAGGAACCTCCTATAAATCAGTGAGACCCCCTGATGGGTGGCAGTGACAAGACACAGATTAAAACTCCCAGAAACATCCTATAAATCAGTGAGACCCCCTTATGGGTGGCCGTAACAAGACACAAATAACAATTCCCAGGAACTTCCTATAAATCAGTGAGACCCCCTGATGGGTGGCAGTGACAAGACACAAATTACAATTCCCAGGAACCTCCTATAAATCAGTGAGACCCCCTGATGGGTGGCAGTGATAAGACACAGATTACAATTCCCAGGAACCTCCTATAAATCAGCGAGACCCCCTGATGGTGGCAGTGACAAGACACAGATTACAATTCCCAGATATCTTGTAGAAGTGAGACCCCCCAAAAGATGCTGGCAGTGAGAACACACAGATTACAACAATTCCCAGATATCTTGTAGAAGTGAGACCCCCCATAGCTGCTGGCAGTGAGAACACACAGATTACAACAATTCCCAGATATCTTGTAGAAGTGAGACCCCCAATAGCTGCTGGCAGTGAGAACACACAGATTACAAAAATTCCCAGATATCTTGTAGAAGTGAGACCCCCCCCAATAGCTGCTGGCAGTGAGAACACACAGATTACAACAATTCCCAGATATCTTGTAGAAGTGAGACCCCCAATAGCTGCTGGCAGTGAGAACACAAGGATTACAACAATTCCCAGATATCTTGTAGAAGTGAGACCCCCCCAATAGCTGCTGGCAGTGAGAACACACAGATTACAACAATTCCCAGATATCTTGTAGAAGTGAGAACCCCCCAATAGCTGCTGGCACTGAGAACACACACTAACAGAACAATCTCCTCTCAAAAAACATGTGCTGGGGCTGTGTGAAGCCTTATATAGTGTGCTGCGGGACTTAGCTCTGTGAGCCCATGATTGGGCATGATTGGGCAACTGATGAAGCGCTATGCGTGAAACGCGTATTGGTTTTGTTTGTTTTTATAATAAATACCTTTTTATCTACACCTGGCTGCTGGATTTTCCAGGGTGGGTTTGGTATAACCCCATAATAATACCACATGCCCTTATACGGAGCCAGCAATTCTACATGCAGGCTCTGCATCACGAGAGTTGTGCCATTTCTGACATCTTTATTATCACTTTGGAGGAGTGGAGTTACGCTATGGTTCAATCTCTGCTTATTTTTTATGTCCACACGTGTTTAAGGATTGCTGGAGGAAGGGAAGGGGGTCATCCCTAATAGACCCGACGCTGATGTATTGAGCCTCTAGCATATTGTCACGATCACCCCTTATAGAGGGTGATGGGGGGCCTTTAGGCTGCGTAGTTTGAAACCCTTGAGGCAGGTTAGTGGTTTGCTGCATATAGCAGAATCCAGCACAGACTTGCAGAACTCAGAAACAAGAGAGATAGTGCAGAAGATAGACACAAGGGGGAGCCCTGTACTGGGTATGATTTCTTATCTAAATACAGGTTACAGGGCTCAGGGTAGACACAATGAATAACAGGAGTTTAGCAAAAGGCCCTGACGTAATGTCACGTTTACAAGGGCACTCACCCCAGATCAGTGTGGTTTGGAACCTTTTGCACATTACTGTGATACTTGAATTTATAGCAGTTAGAACTGCCACAACTAGCACTCCCAGCCAGGGAGGTGAGACAGAATACTAAATAACACTCAGTAGCAAATGCTTTCATGACCAAGTGTCTACTGAGCGAAGTCAAGTTAACTATACACAGACAAAGATAGTGTAGCAAGATGTATATATAACTTGGGTTATCAAGAGCATGGTCAAACATACATTCCGAGTTGGCACCAGAGAGGGTAGTGTTACAGGCAGGATTGGCAACAGAGAAGACTCCCTTATATTTATTCTCGGTAACGTAAAATGAATTCAGTAACATGCAGGGCAGACCCACAATAAGAGGCGAAGTGGTATTCTGTGTTTAGCGACTCAATACCAGCCAAGTAACATGGGAGGTTGATGGGTTCAGCAACCTGCAGGGCAGACCCACACTCAGAGGCAATGCGGTGAAATGGACAATGCTAGTCCTTCCTCAGATGCCAGCCTCTGATCTAATTAGGTGGAGAACGTCAAAGATATATGCGCATAAGAAATGACACAGACAATATAAAACGGTCTATGTAACTTCGAAGGAAGTGACTTCTCTCTGAGTTTAATGATAGGTCTCGATACATTTATAGTACTTTGCTGCGTAAGCGAGTGGGAGTCAACTAAACATTTTTGATTGACTTCAGCATAAAATTACGTACATATGGTTTTAATTATTAATTAATAACAAAATCAAATATTCAGCTATTTCAAAGGTCAAAGTAACATTTCATAATCAGCGATGTTCTTCTAGATGTTCTTTGTTCTTCATCCTGGATGACCATGTGATGTCTGGAAATAATCTTAACAGGATGCGACATTTGAGCGTCTTCCTATTTGTGGTTAGTCTTTGCAGAGACACCTGCTTGAGTTCCTTTTTCCTAAGAGATGGCGAGATTACGCAAGCATTCTGCCTTTTTATCTCTGCAAAAGACACTTTATTAGTCTTCATCTTAAAGCCATAGTAATCATTGACAAATGAGCATTTTTCCAAGGCCCAACTACATATATAAAAGCAGATATATTCACGTCCACAACAGTCCCCCCTAAAAATGCACATTTCTCAAGTGTCCCCCCTGGAGACGAGCCGCGCCTTCATCTGTTCCACTAATAGTCTCGCCAGCCACCCTAAATCTTCACCAAGTTTGAGACGAAGGATCCTGTTGACCCAACCCCTGTGTAGCTTGGACTACGGCATGACTAGACTGGTGGGTCAAGAATCGGGCCTTCAACTCGTCTCGCAAAGGGTCACCAACCTTTTGGTTAACATTTAAGTCACAGATGGGTTTCTCGAGGGAGGGGACGCATGGATTCATAATTCTGAGGTTGGGTTGTCACTGGTGGGCGGATCCTGTCATACGTCTCATTCACAGGAACTTCCAGAAATTCTAGACTAGCATAGGAAGTGCCATTATTCTCCCCAGTGTCCCCACACACTTGACTGAGCAGAACAGGTGTAGTGGATTCCACAGTTCTTTCTGCAACCTTTTTAATGCAGGGTAAAACACAACATCCAATCACCGCCAACAGAACCATCGCTACCAGGATAACTATCCCTATTTGTGTGAGGATCTTCTGCCAGCCACTCATCCAACTAAAATACTGATCCCATGGATCAGTAATGCCAGAGTTCTTCTTCAGTTCTTCAGACAGGCTTTCCAATTTTTTTAATGGCTTTAGTGACCTTAACAGTGGGGCCTGTGTTATCCGGGATAAAGGTGCAACAGGAGCCAGCCACCAGTACCTTTCAGCATTTTACAGACCCACCCCTCTCTGCCAGTAGCATATCGAGGGCCATTCGGTTCTGGAAGGTCATTGCAGAGGACGGGCCTAGCTGGTCGGCCAAACCCTGGAGGGCATCTCGGGTATAGTTAACAAACCTCTGCTGGTTGTAATAGATATAGTTAATCCAATCAACATTCTTGTTGATGGTTACCAGGGGATTAAAGATTCAAATCCCGCCTTTACCTGGTCTCGAGCTTTGAACTCATTAGGCACCCCCCTTGGGAGGTCCACAACAGCGGTATGAGGTGTATATCAACTAAACACCAGCCAGGCAACAAGAGGGGTAGATGGATTCAGCAACCTGCAGGACAGACCCACAATCAGAGGTGATGCGGTATAAGTTGTTTATCGACCTAACACCAGCCAGGCAGAACGGAGGATTGATTGATTCAGCACCCTGTAAGACAGGCCTCCAATCGGAGGTAACCTGAAGTAACCTGCACATACACTTAGTAACATCGGTGAGTACTATATGCACAGCAAGGGAGTCAGAGAGAGAGAGAATCGTCAAAAGCAGTCCGGGTCAAAAACACAAGCAGGGTCCTCATACAGTGATGGTACAGGCTACAGACAGAAAACAGATCCAAGAAGCCAAGCCAGGTCATACACGATCAATACAGAAATATAACTTCAAGGGACAGACGTGAGAAATATACCAGAAACCAAAGCCAGAGGGTCATACACAGAATCACAGATACAGAAAAATAATCCAGTGAGGAGGTACTCGTTAGGTATAGACCTATCCTGATCCAAGGATCAAGTGTACTGCTGGCCCTATATATAGGGCTGAGCAAGTCATGTGACCGCAGACTATCAGCCCATATGAGATGGTCAGCAGTGCCTGAGCCTGAAATCCACAAAACTGAGGAATCCCTGCTCCCACCACCAGGGGGCAGGACAGAAATGTGACACATATAGGCTCCATTCCACATGAGTTGGCAATCGTTAGACAGTTTCATATGCAATATAGGCATTGGTTGTGCTACACTATACATTTTCTGTTTTTTCCTTGTATATATGTACTCGGTATACCGCTTGAAACAACATCGTCGGCGGAAGATGTATAACAGGGTAATATGAGTCCTTATTACATGGGTTTTGTATATCAATATCTTTTTTCTGTTCACACTTGGGATCATTCACTTATGTTGTATCATGTGCACTTATGCATGAATTACTGTTTTAACAGTGTGCTTCATTTATACAAGTGGGTCCTGATTAGAAACCTTTGAGACAGTGGGTGCTTTCCATACCTATATTTTCTATTTTGATTCTCCAAGATTTCTGTCCATTCCGGCCTCAAGAAAGATTACTGTGAGTCAAAGCAGCTGTAGCGCTTCTTCATGCATGAGACTACCTTTCCTGTGGCAAATACTGAGAAATTGTCATTCCCAATGTACTTAATACCTGAAAGAAACCTTAAATATATACATTTTTATAACATTATGTCAAATAGAAAAGTTTTGCAGTTGCCCAATATATCAGCCAAATTGGAACTAAGTCCCTCCTGCTAAAATAGCGAGGGAACTGCGTTCCTGGGTGTTATTCCTGGACTTGACTCATGTTAGCATCCATATGCCACATTGAACTTGAGAATAATTATATTAAATCCATTGGTGTTGCATTGTTTGGGCATTTTCACAAATTTTGACAAAGTGTAAACTAATTTCCTAAAACTGCTTTTCAGCAAGATCCTATCCACTGAAGATGTTAGTCAGTATTGTCATGATTTAGTTTGTACTTTAGCGTAACTTTATTTTTCTGATTATAATCATACATGTATTAAATATCTAGTTTTTGACAATGGATTTGAATTTGTCTTTGCTAGACAGTTTGACTGATGATAGACACACTTTCTATTCTGTTTTATTTCCTGTCTATTTTACTGTAAATGGGAGGAGCTAAACCATTAGCCAATCCTGTCATGATTAAAATCAGGAAAAGAAAATTATGGCAATACAACTAAATACCAATGTACTGATACACAGTGTACTCTATATCTAATTCATATTGAAATATCTGATAAATAGGGACGTACAGTATATCATAAGTCACCAATTCAACACTTCAAAAACTTTCCATAGTGTTATAGATTTGTTTTATGATGATGCCATATTCGGTTTATGTTCATGTTTTTAAATCTTCTATGTATTGCTATAACCTATTTTAGTATGAGAGATAGCATTTTAGTTCCTGTAAATGGATACGTCTTTGGGAAGAAATTGCTGAATAAAATATATTTTATAGAGGTAATAATGCAGTGCATTTTCTTTATTTGTATGATAATTTATGGATGTATCTGTGACATTTGCCAAGAGTAAGATGTTGTTTTCTTAGAAAGCTTCTAAAACCAGTTATTCGTGATTCATTGAACAAACACTATTATAGAAAAATAAGAATGTTGCGGTACTTTTGTATTTTTAACAACAGTTCATGTATACAAACACATTTGAATAGGAAACATTAAAATTATTTTCCAGGATTGAAAATGTATTATACTAGTTATTGTTAGCAATGATAAAATCAGTCACCGGGGCAATTCATTTTGGGCCTTATTCCCTAGTGAACGCTAACTGTAGCGTTCGAGTGAGTAAGAGTTAATGCCAGGATAAATGACTTTAACGCATGACACCCATATTACATTACTCATGCTAAATCCCTGAAAAATCTGTTTTTAAGGTAAGGGCCACCCCATGTCATCCAGGGCTTGTTAGCCAAGATACCAGCAACTTTCCCAGAGGGATCAATTAGTATTAGCTGCACCAGGTAACACTTTTTACCCCCCTCGCTGGACCGCCAGGGATTTAGCACATTCTCAGTAAAATAAGGTCTGCAGAAAGAGTAAAAATTTTATATTTTTAATTAGCTTATTGAAATGGGCAGCTGACGAAGGAGAACCTGACCAGTGGTTTAATAAGGGGCCTGTCATGTTCCCAAATTGCAGCCAGGCCCCCTGGTGGTGAGAGCGGTTGTTTGCAGCCCTTGTGTGTTTATGGGTTAATTAGTTCAGGCTCTCCACCCCTGGATTCTCTGTGGCTGATTTGGCCTGTGGTCACATGACCTGCCCTGCACTATATCTATGGCCAGCAGTGCATTTACTCCTGGTTCCAGGATAAATCTTGTCTTACTGAGTGCCTGTTTTGCTGATATTATTCTGATATACTGTGTATGACTATTGGCGTGATCTCTTGACTATTCTGTTGTCTGCTCCCTGTACCTGTATGCTGTATACTCTTGTTGCTGACCTGGTCTGTCCGAGAACCGCTTCTGTGTACTGACTTTGGCTCATATGACTAACTCTTCTGGCTCCTAATCCCTGGTTTTTGGTTGACAATCCTCTCTGGTGTCTAGACCTGGCTTTTCCCTCACCATTCTTGATATTCCTGTTTTATGTTCTGTAAGTCTTGTTTCCTTGTCTTTTTGTACTTAGTCCAGCAGCATAGTGCACAATATATTAGAGGCCAGCTAAAGGACCTATTTCTAGTTTAGGGCCTGTGTTACTGCTGGATATCTTTTATTGTGATTTCTTGCAAACCCCTGTTGTTTATTCTGGTGTTTACTTCCCTACCCTGTAATCTGTATAGTTAGAAGACCACTACAAGGATCTTCCCCCAGTGTAGGGTTTCCTCTTGTGTCTATTTCCTGTTCTGTCTGTATGCATTCCGTGTACTGGGTTCTGCATCATGCAGCGAGCAACAAACCTGCCTAAAGGGCTTAATGACATTCAGCATAAAGGGCCCTCCTTGGCATCTGCCTGGGGCGCTCGTGACAGGGCCCCACAATTTCTGATGGCAGCTCTGACGGGGGCACACTAATCTTGCATGAAAACAGGATGTAAATGGGTTATAATGACATTTATTGTATTACAATACAAAATCAAGTGAAAGGGTTAACTGATACATTACATGTGAATTTGTAAAATGTATGGTTTAGTTACTTCCGGAATATAAACTGAACATTAACCCACTTAACGCCGAGTGGGTGGTGCATATAAGCTGTTTACTACATTTGGGAAAATGTATAATTTACTATACTTTTAAAGGAAAAAACACTAATAAAAATTACACTCCCCATTTTTTTGCCCCTAAAAATTTGGGCAGGTTCTGCTGACAGCCTCTGCCCAATTATTTTTTAAAATTTTATTCTAGCAATAAATGCTCACCTTTTCTCCCTCAGCACATGCAGCTCCTCCTCTTCAGGTAAGAGCTTCTGAAACTCGATGTTCCTGCAGCTTTATTATGCAATTTGTGTACCTATGCAAATTGTTTTTGTAGGGTACGCAAATTGTGCATCACGCAGATCATGCGTACTTTCCATATGCAAGTTCCGTAGCACCTCTGTACAACAATGGATTGGATCTGCGTTCAGAGCGTGCTGACTAGGGATGAGCTGTTTGGTTCGGACGGTTCGGAGTTCAACCCGAACTTAGCCTGTTCGATTAGATCGCGAACACCGAACATTTCCGGGTGTTCGCCGCATGTTCGACCACAATGGACCACAATGCATTTTCCCACCGGCCTGAAGCTCGTAATTGGCTATAGCCTTGCACCTGACCACAGGTCTGGTGCAAGACTGGTTCAACACTATGCCAATCACCAGTCAGAGTCCTGATTGGGCAAATTTTGCCCAATCATGGGCTCACAGAGCTAAGTCCCGAAGCACACTATATAACGTTTCCATGCGCCGATTCTGCACGCATTTCAGAGGAGATTTCAAAGGAGATAGTTGTGTGTTGTTACTGCCGGTCTGCCACGCTACTGGGGGGGTCTGGAGGTGATCTTCTGGGTCTTGACACTGTGCCAGCAAGTCTTTTTGGGTCTCATTTCTACCAAATATCAGGGAATTTAGGTGATGTGTGTCTTGTCACTGTGCCAGCAAGTTTTTTTGGGGTTTACAACTTTCTTTAAAACATTTGTGAATTGAGGTGATCTTCTGTGTCTTGTCACTGTGCCAGCAAATCTTTTTGGGGCTCACTAATTTCTTTAAAACATTTGTGAATTGAGGTGATCTGTGTCTTGTCACACAACCAGTACGACGCATTATTTTGGGGCTCACTAATTTCTTTAAAACATTTGTGAATTGAGGTGATCTGTGTCTCGTCACTGGCTGCCAGCTATCAGTGTGTCTCACTGAGTTATACCAGAGTTCTTAAAATCTTTATACCAGAGTTGAATCAGAGTTCTGTATATATTAATCTATATATCACTCACCATGTATGAAAGAACAAAAAGGACAGGCAGACGCTCCTAGACACAGATAAGAGGGCAGGCTGTGCTTCTGGTCGTGGTGGACGTGGTGCATCCTCTGCAGGGGCACGCTTGTCCTTTCTAACTGGTGCTGGCCATCTGAAGCAGCAGCAACATACAGAGGACTTGGTGGATTGGCTAACCAGGCCATCCTCATCCTCCGCCAGCCAGGCTTCTAGTGCTTTACAGTCCACCTCAGCTGCCAAAGCATCTATTGCAGCCTCCATGTCCACAGCTACTCCTGCCGTAGACTCGCTCTCACATACGGAGGAGTCAGCCGAATTGTTTGACTACAATGAGAGTGACATGCTGCTTGAGGATGCACAGCAAGTACAGTGCTCTGATTCAATCTCTGAGGTTGAGCAAGGCAGTATAATCAACCTAGAGGAAGGGGGTGCCAGTGATGACACACAAATAACTGGCACTCATGTTGCCCCAGCAGCTGCAGCATACTGCCAAGTGGCTCCAGTGACGAGGAGATAGGGGGTGAAGATGACAATGATGATGAGGTCACTGACTCCACCTGGGTGCCAAATCAAACAGAGGAATTAAGTGAGGAAGAGGGGGAGGAGGAGGCACAGGAAACACGAGGCACAACATCCTCTGTGACCAACCGTAGCACTAGCCAGTCCAAGGCATCACATGTCAGAGCTGCTCCGGTGCAGAGCGCTGTTGTCTCAAAGAACACATGCAGGAACTCTGTTGTCTGGGAGTTCTTTACGAAATGTGCAGTAGAGAGCAGCGTTGCTATTTGTAATCTATGTCAGATGAGGCTTAAGCGTGGGAAAGATACCGGACACTTGGGTACCACGTGCTTGAGGCGACATATGAACAAGTGCCACACATCCCGTTGGCGCAAAACTTTGTGTAGGTCTTCCTCCTCCTCCTCATCTGTCTCTACCCCCACTGTATGTCCTGCCATGTCATTGCCTACAACCTCCACCGACAGGGATGATGCTACAGTAATGGATGTACCAGGACCTTCCTCACAATGTGACATCATCCCAGTAGCTGAATATTTACGCAGTCAGATTACGTTGCCGCAGCTGTTGCAGCGAAAGAAAAAATATAGTCCCAACATCCCCAAGCACAGCGTCTAAATGCCAGTTTAGCAAAATTACTCGCATTGCAGCTGCTGCCTTTCCAGCTGGTGGACTCTGCTCCTTGCCGTGAATTTGCTGAATGTGCTGTACCACAGTGGCAGGTTCCAAAACGCCATTACTTTTCACGCAAGGCCATTCCAGCACTATACCAGCATGTGGAAGACAATGTTATCCAGTCATTGGGAAAGGCAGTCAGCAGCAAGGTGCATGTGACTTTAGACACGTGGTCCAGCAAGCATGGACAAGGTCATTACATTTCCTTCACGGCACACTGGGTAACTCTGATTGCAGCTGGGAGGGATCCAAGACGGGGCTCTGTGCTGGAGCTTGTTCATCCACCATGCCTCCAGAAAGCTGCTTATATGAGGTCTGTCTGCTCCACCAGCACCACCTCTTCCTCTTCCTCCTCCTTCTCTGTCTCTGGCGAAGTGGCAGTTAAACCGACGCCTGACAGGGTCTACGCAATGGCTCAAGCAAAAAGATGCCATACTGTGCTTGAGCTGGTTTGTTTAGGGGACAGGAGCCACACCGGGTCAGAAATTTTGTCAGCTCTGCAGGGGCAGGTGCAGAGATGGTTAACACCATGCCAGCTTGAGCTGGGAATGATCGTCTGCGATAATGGCAGCAACCTTCTCTCCGCCCTACGCAAGGGTAAATTGATGCATGTACCATGCCTAGCACACGTCCTAAATCTGGTGGTACAGCGTTTCCTAACCAAGTACCCAGGGCTGCCAGAGCTTCTCATCCAGGCCAGAAAAGTCTGCAGCCACTTCAGACGGTCATTCCCAGCAAGCGTTCGCCTGGCAGAAATTCAAAGAGAATTCCACCTTCCCACAAACCGTCTGATCTGTGACATGCCCACCACGTGGAACTCGACATTAGCAATGCTGCAGCGTCTGCACAAGCAGCAAAGGGCCATCAACGAGTACCTGTGTGAGTATGGCACAAGGACAGGTTCAGGTCAACTTGTTTTTTCCCCCCGCAGTGGCTGATGATCAAGGATGCATGCACTGTACTGTCACCATTTGAGGAGGCAACGAGGATGGTGAGCAGGGACAGTGCATGCATCAGTGACACAATTCCTTTAGTGTTCCTGCTGGAGCACACTCTGCGGGGAATTATAGATGTGGCTCTAGAGGCAGAGCAGCGGGAAGAAGAGGAGGCCTTCCCTAGCTCTCAAGGCCCCAGTCTTTCCGCAGACAGCATTCCAGCGGGTCCTACTCAGATCAGACAGGACGAGGATGATGAGGAGGAGGAATATTTAAGTAGTGGGGGCATTGAAGGTGGGGATTCCTCAAGGGAGGATTTTGTGTGCCCAGAAACAGAAGGACTAGTGCGTGGCTGGGAGGAGGAAGTGCACGATACGGTCATCCTCATTGACCAGGAAGACTCGGAAGCTAATGCCACCTCCAAACTACGCTGCATGGGCTCCCTAATGATGCAAAGCCTGCTAAAGGACCCCAGGATTCATGCTATCAAGGAGAGGGATCATTACTGGTTGGCAACCCTTCTTGATCCACGATACAAGGGTAAAGTTGCAGAGCTCATCCTGCCCGCACAGAGGGAACACAGGATGAAAAAACTTGAGGACGCTCTAAAGCGACACTTGTGTAACACCTTTCCAGGCACTGGTAGATTACCAAGTGCTGACACACGTGCTTCTGAGGCTGCGGGTGATCAGAGGAATAGTGGTGAAGGCCAGGGCCGCTTGACTGATGCTTTTTTAAATTTTTTTAGTCCTCGACGCCCAGGGACGTCAAATGTAGGCACCCATTGCTAGCGTCTTCACCATATGGTGCAGGACTACCTAGGGGCAAGGGCAGACCTGGATACCTTTTCAGCAGATGATCCACTGGCTTACTGGGTGTTGAGATTGGATCACTGGCCAGAATTTAGCCAATATGCTATGCAGCTACTAGGTTACCCTTCAGCTAGCGTGCTTTCCGAAAGGATGTTCAGTGCCGCTGGAGGTTTTGTCACAGACAAAAGAGTGCGTCTGTCCACCGACTCTGTAGACCGGCTGACATTTATAAAAATGAATCAGTCCTGGATCAGCAGCTATCACTCCCCTGATGTTGAAGTAATGGAATAGATCACGGATGTGTGAAGGCACTTGCTGCCATGAAAGGCACAATATTTGGCTGCACTGACGCCTGTGCCAGATTTATATCATTTAAATTTTTTGAACCGCAGGGTCCAACTCTGCACTCTTTCACAATACCACAAAAGGGTTACGGTGTGAATGCACTTGCTGCCATGAAAGGCGCAATATTTGGCTGCACTGACACCTGTGCCAGATTTATATTATTTTAATTTTTTGAACCGCAGGGTCCAACCCTGCACTCTTCCACAATACCACAGAGGGGTTACTGTATGATGATACTTGCTGGCCTGGCATTAAAGGCACAATATCTGGGTGCACTGACGCCCATTACCAGATAAAAAACTTTTCAATATAGGACCGCATGGTACACTCCTGCATTCTTCCACAATACTACAGAGGGGTTACTGTATGATGATACTTGCTGGCCTGGCATTAAAGGCACAATATCTGGGTGCACTGACGCCCATTACCAGATAAAATACTTTTCAATATAGGACCGCAAGGTTCACCCCTGCATTCTTCCACAATACTACAGAGGGTTTACTGTATGATGATACTTGCTGGCCTGGCATTAAAGGCACAATATCTGGGTGCACTGACGCCCATTACCAGATAAAAAACTTTTCAATATAGGACCGCAAGGTTCACCCCTGCATTATTCCACAATACTACAGAGGGGCTACTGTATGATGATACTTGCTGGCCTGGCATTAAAGGCACAATATCTGGGTGCACTGACGCCCATTACCAGATAAAAAACTTTCAATATAGGACCGCAAGCTTCACCCCTGCATTCTTCCACAATACTACAGAGGGGTTACTGTATGATGATACTTGCTGGCCTGGCATTAAAGGCACAATATCTGGGTGCACTGACGCCCATTACCAGATCAAAAACATTTCATTATAGGACCACATGGTCTACCCCTGCATTCTTCCACAATACCACAGAGGGGTTACTGTATGATGATACTTGCAGGCCTGGCACCAAAAGCACAATATTTGGGTGCACTGCCACTGACGCCTGTATCAGATTCATATCCTCAGAGGGGTTACGGTGTGACGGCACTGTTGGGGACGCTAAAGGACCAATTTTAAAGCACCTATTGTTACTTTCATACAAAGCCTGTATAAGTTTCACAATAATTTAGCCAAAAAAATCAGTAAACTTTTTCTGCGTGTACGAAAATGTCTCCTCTTTTCATACAGACTGCCGCCCAAGCAGTTGTTTATGGATGGATTAAAGGAAAAGCATTTACCGTCATATGAAACGTCATTTTTTTGTTTTTAAGTGTTTCTATACATCCTAGAAATCCGCCACTTCACGGGCAGGTTATGGGGACCTCCTAGGCACGATATTTGAAGGAATTTTTCGTTTTTATTTTTAACCCTTATTTCATGGAAAACTCACTGTCCCTTTAAAAACGTGTTTTTTTTTTACTTTTTGTCCTTGTTTCCTGTCCCCCAGGGCACTACCCGGACCCCCATACACCTTTTATGGCAAATATGTAGCATATATGCCCTCTTGGAGGGCACTCTAAAAAAACCGAATTTTCAGCCCCATTGACTTGCATTGGGTTCGAGTTCGGGTTCAGACCCGAACAAATGGGAAGTTCGTGTTCGTACTCGAACCGAACTCGGGGGGTGTTCGGCTCATCCCTAGTGCTGACATCACCAGCCACCGAACTGGTGACCGTCAACTTTTATATGCAAAAATTGTTTAGAATCACCAGAAATGGTAGTTACCTATGACCAAGCACCCCCCTAAATTGGTGCCACAAAATCAACGATATAACAAGCAAACATAAAATTGGCAAGGCAACACATGCAGCAAATTAGGATAATTGACTCTCCTAAACAGAGTGATTGACAAAAGTCAGTCAGTAATCACGTGATATGTCCTAATGAATTTCGTATACAAAGTCCTCATATGAGTTCAATGGTACAAAATCGAAGCTGTAGTGACCATCACAGCAGGTATTTGAAGCTGAAAAATCGAGAAGAAATACTGGACATAGCGTAAAACAGCTATACATTTATTTCCATAAAAAAGAAGGGTTAGAAAACACTCACAAAATAAGTGGCACCAGTGGTGTATTTAGGTTTTGTGCTGCCCTAGGCCTGACTAAACTCGTGCACCCCCTAATTTAAATTTGAGACATGCCTTCCTGTCAAGGCCACACCTCTTCCTGGTTAATCCCCACCCTTCCTCTTTAAGCTCCACCTTTTCCTCTTAGCGCTACGCCTTTTCCTCTCTTTATATTAAAAGTGGATACCAAGTGCCTACTTGTATATTTTGTATACCATTTCAAATGTATCTATTGAGATAAATAAAATTATGAAATGTTTAAATGCAAGCATTTTTACAAAGAACAGCCACGCATGTTAAGTATACTGGTTCACAGCCACTCTAATTGGTTGAACAATAAAATCCACAGAAACGTGCACTGCATATGAGCATATCACAGAGCTGTACAGCAATAAAACCCACAGAAATGTGCACTGTGTATGAGCATATCACAGAACTGCACAGCAATAAAACTCACAGTAATGTGCAGTGTGTATGAGTGTATCCCAGAGCTCCAAGGCAATAAAACTCACAGTACTATGCAGTGTGTATCACAGAATCCACAGCAATAAAACTCCCAGCAATGCAATGTTTGGTGTGTGTCAGCGTATCAGAATCCACAGCAATAAAAATTCCAGCAATGCAATGTGCAGTGTGTATGAGTGTATTAGAATCCACAGCAATAAAACTCCTAGTAATGCAATGTGCGGGTCAGCGTATCAGAATCCACAGCAATAAAACTCCCAGCAATGCAATGTGTGGTGTGTATGAGTGCATCAGAATCCACTGCAATAAAACTCCCAGCAATGCAATTCGTGGTGTGTGTCAGCGTATCAGAATCCACGGCAATAAAACTCCCAGCAATGCAATGTGTGGAGTGTATGAGTGCATCAGAATCCACTGCAATAAAACTTCCAGCAAACCGAGTGTATATGAGCACACAGCAATTATTTATTCTACATTTACCGGCCTCCGTCCGCGGTAGGGCTGTGTGCAGAGTCAGCAGGGACTGTGTACAGACTCAGCAGGAGGTCCCTCCAGGCCATGTTAGGATCGCGGCTGTGCCTGTGCGTGGTGCCATCTTGTCAGCAGTGGGGTGCCACTGCCAGAGGGTGCACCGTGGCTTTGATTCCCTTCCTGGTGGGTGTTCAGTCCAGAATAGAGTGACAGTCCATGTTAACGAAAGGATGGGCAGCTGCGTGCGTGTCACGTGGTTCAGCCAGTCAGGTGGTACTGAGACTCAGTACCACCTGACTGGCCGGACCGAGTGTGACCTGCACGCACGCAGCCTCACCAGGAGCCAGGCAGCTCAATGACAAATTTCTATCACTGCAGTGCTGGTTAAGGAAAGGTCCACTTCAAACAGCAGTAAGCAGACAGGGCTTCATATTCTGCTGATACCCCCCCCTTTACCTGCCATTTACTGTCATCTTCTCTCTCTGGACACAAATCACATCCCCCTCCTAGAGCTGCTGCGGGGCAGGGTAGGAGCTATGGAGGGAGGAGAGGGGGATTTTTATTCTATTCGATTTTATTCCGTATGCAAACGCCATGCTCCGCTGCTCATTGTTTGAGAACACAGCTCAAAGCTGACACACAGTGACAGTGGCACCTCCTAGTACCCCCTAATGACACCCCAATAATCACTGGTACCTGGGGCGGCCCGCCCTCCGCCACTCCTCTAAGTACACCACTGCTCTGGTGATATGCTCACATACAAGTTTGGCGAACTGCCAGCAAGTACGGTGCTGTTTGAAGGCAGTGCAAATCCCCATAGAGAAGTAATGGTTAATCTATTCAGAGAACACCAAACAGCAGAGAAATGACAGTGAAATACCCTGATGTTCGGTGGTTTCAATCAGCAGGTTCAGGTATTCAGGCGAACCCCATAGGTTTCAATGTTACAAATATTCCTGTTTTTATGCAATATCTAATAAACCACTTATTTTAATCTGCAGTAAAAAGTCTTTATTTATTGTTTTTTTTTTTAGTACCATTTAGTAATTTCAGATTTTTTTTGGCAAAATCCCCCCCTTTTTTTTTTAATATCGGTTCTTCTTTTTCTGTAACAGAACTTTTTATTATCAATCATAGGATCTTATATGTAAATTACAGACATTTTCGTTCAGTAGTTCTTTTGAAAACAGCAGGCCATGGGTTTGCGGTGGCAGCATACAGCGGCCGACTCCATGCACTTTGGGGACCCTGCGGTGAATGGTGAATTCACTGCAGGGTGGGGAAATTTTATTCCCCGAAGTGCAGGGAACTACAGAACACCAAAATGTTGGCGTCATTTCGGTGCTATGTGAGTAACCCAATTAGTGGTGAGGTTTTTTGTTGCCCCCTGGAAAGTGAAAGCCTAGGCGTTGCCTACCCAGGACATACTTGAAAATTAGTGACATCTCAATGTTTCCTTCCTGGTAAAATAGTTTGCAAAAGGGGTGGGGCCACCCGGCGGGCCGCCACCCCCTGGAGAGTGCCGCCCTAGGCCTAGGCCTTGTTGGCCTAGGCCAAAATACACCAGTGAGTGGCACACTAGGACAAATTTGTGTGCAAAAACGCATGTTAAACAATCACCGTCACAGATACCGTCTTATTCCTGCAGGATCCTGGAACCAGTCTTTTAGGATCAAAGTCCTGAATCTCCAATACAGAGTGTGTGGTGAAGTCCAGGATTGCAACGGGATCACAGCGAAAAGATGAACCCCACAAGGGGGAATACGCTCGACGCGTTTTATCCTCTAAAATCAAACGACTTTTTCAAGAGCTGTATAGAAATGAAAGCTTACCTCTCTTAAATAGTCCTCTAAATGAGGAGTATCCAGGAGATCATCTGTACACAATTAGACCGTCAACTGCTAGGAATGTCTAAAATCCTCACTTCCTGACACCAGCAGTGGGGGCACTCCACACAACCTGACCACTTTAAAACAGTAAAGTCAGAGTGTGTGCAGTGTCCCATTAAGTTAATACAACTTTACCTTACCTTTCATATTTATACTATCAGGGTTATTCAGAGAGAGGTGAAAACGACTGGAGAAGTGAAAATTCTAGGTCAAAATAGCCAAACCAGAAAAATTCTGCCATTTATCCTACTTTCCAAATCGGCTATTTGGTCTAGTTTGTTCATTCTCCTGGCAATTCTCCAGGTTTTCACCGCTCTCTAAATAACCCTGTATGTATAATTAAAACCAGTATTATAATCATATCTCATTTTTTTATATTACCCAACTTACTTGCTTGTTTTTGTATTCGGGGAGTTTATCCTCCAGAAAAATGAGAACCAAGTTTGCACATTTGGGAAATTAGTGAAAAATTCTGATATTGTAAGTGTAGCGCTGTGTTAAATTGCCTTCCTGAATTTAAACAATATTGCCACTAGAGGGAGCTAGAACATAATACGTGGGAGAGACTATGCTGGACTTATGGACTACATCCCCCAGATACCCTTGGGACAAGGGAAGGAAGAGAGCTCTGGCACTAGGATGTAAAGGGGAGCCTTGTGTGCAGTGTGGCAGAACGAGCAGAGCAGCGCATGCAGCAAGTCGCAGGAGAGACACTGTCCAGGATCAAGGCCAGATTGAAGTGTGGAAAGTTGACATTATTCAGTGCTGGTGATCGGGGAAGGAGTGTGCTTCATCTTACATTGCATTCTGCTGAGCAGTTCCAGTGGCAGGCGTGTTCCAGAAGGACCTCGAGTAAGGAGGCCGCGGATGGAACGGAGTGCGGGCGGCAATTTGATTCCTGGCTGAGGAGATCCGGAGTCGGGAGTGTGGATTCAGCAGCACCGGGTTCCAGATGGTCAAAGGAGGGACCTTGAGATCGAGTCGTCGGTTCGGGACAAGTTGTTTGACGGATGGTTGAGAGGCCTCGGGCCTGCAACTTCCATAACTGTGCGCGCTTATCTGATTGCTTCAAATTTCAGGACCCCAACGTTGACTAGTCGAAGATATTTTTGTTCACCCACTGGCCAGTGAGATTAGTACCCGGGTACCCTAGGACTTAACTAAACGAGTGTATATTCTTTTCTTTTGAACGGGACTTGAGACCAAAAAGGACTGAGGGCCTTATTAACTGTAATCCGCCATTTTCTATGCAGTTACGTTACGTATTCCATTTCATTCCATTTCATGCTTAAAGTCTATGTAATTTCATTGCCTTTTATTGCTTCAGTAAAGTGTATAGCTGATGTATAGTGAATTGTTAGAGCGGTGAGACTAATCCTGGGTTTATTCAGTGGCTCCTCCGGGGGGTGAGCGCTACACGTGGGGGTTCGTCTGGGATTTCTGTCTCAGAGTATACTGCAATTAATGGGTTAATATGGATCCAGACACAGCAGCAGAGTGGTGTAAGGAACAAAATGGCCAACTAGGGCTAAGTGTAGTCATGGACATTCCCGCAGACACCTGGACAGAAGACCAGATTCGCCGGGCTGTGGCCGCGCAGGCACCTGATCATCAGGGGTTAATAATTGACATTAACGCGAACCCAGAGACTTCTCACCTATGTTCTTTTTGAGTGGAGAAAGGGTGTCCCGGTGTGTTTTCAGGGCGCGAATATGAAACTGGCCGATGATGTGGAAGTTTGTTTGATCCAGTCAAGTAAACCACGTGACCATCCCGAGCACGTTCCTGTGTCAAGCCCGCTGGCCACGATTGGGCCGGAGTTTATTGCCGCCATCGGAGACCTTGTGGCCAAGTGTCAGAGGACAACCCCTCCTTATACCAACTTCAGATACCGAAGGTGGAGAAATTTTTCAGGGAATGCGCCAACACCGGCGGGTGAAGAAACCTTTGAGGAATGGGTAGAACAGGCGATGCAGGCTGTAGATGAGTGGGATGTCCCTGAAACCAAAAAGAAGCAGAGAATTACTGAAAGCTTGAAAGGGCCCGCGTCAGAAGCCATCAGAAATCTGAAATTGAGTAAGCAAAAGTGTACTGCATTAGATTACCTGAACATATTACAGGAAGTCTTTGGGCGGACGGAGAAGGCTGCTGAACTCATGTATCGGTATGAGCACACCTACCAGAGGAAAAGCGAAAAGATGACAGACTACATGAGGCTTCTGGATAAAATACTGCACCAAATACTTCTAAAGAAAGGGGCTGACCCTACCACGATGGATCAGATCAGAAATCGGCAGATATTGAGGGGTGCTCAACCTCTAGACCCTGTGATGTTGCAGCTGAAAACTCGAGAACTCAACAGAGAGTTGAAGTACCTAGAACTGATTCAAGCTGTTCGGGAAGAAGAGGCTCTTCTGGAAGAGAAATTCTTAAGAAGGGGGGAAAAGGCCTATGCCCAACCTGTGAGACATAAAGAATGTTCACTGGCTGAGGATAATTCGCTGGATGCCTATGGGTCCGAAATCGATAGACAAGAGTCATTTACTACCCTCATGCCTTCAGAGGATACTGTCCAAGAGTCGACTATTCAGGCTTATGGTGAGATACAAAAGACCGTCAAAAAGGTGCAAGAAGCTCCAGCTGAATTGGAACAGGCACACACAGATCTATGCCGGGTAATCTTGAAGGTGGCAGAAACACAGACGGACATACAAAAGTTCCTCACTAATATGCGAACAACAGGAGTTGCTGTGGCCTCTGACAGGGGGCCTTCAAATGAGTCACCTGGAGAAAATGTGCCTTCGTCTTCAAAGAAAAGATGCTTTGGCTGCGGAGAAATGGGTCATTTTAGGGCTCAGTGCCCGAAGAGGAGGCATGAGAGAAAAACGGTCGAAGAACTCTTGAAGACTTTAGAGGAACTGTTGTCTACCTCACAGGCGGGAAACTACAGAGGGCCCTGGTGAGGGAGCAAACTAGGTGCCCAACTGCTGAAGACCGCTCCAATCTACCAGTTCGGAATGAAAGACCACGAGTGTCTAGATCCGTACCAAAGGTTTTGCCTGCTAGGCCTAATAGATCCACTTCCTTAGTGACGGTCCTATGTCACGGGAAAGCAATGCACACCCACAATCTTCACGAATCTGGAAGAAGGTTAGAGTGCAATGAACTGGGCCAATACCTCATACTGCTACGAGAAAGTTCCCTGATCAGTTGATAGGTTCTTCACCCATCGTTCCAAACCAAGTGGAAGGGGTCGTGGAAGGGGTCTACACCAAGGCTCTGCTAGACTCGGATGCTCAAGTAACGTTGATTTTTTTTGAGAAAGGATTTTACCAGAAAGGATACATTGAGATTTCTCTCGTTTTCAAGTATGTCCTGGGTGGCGAGTATGTACCATTAGGTGTCTTGCCCAAGAACACTTACTGGAGAGGTTGCTCGCTGGAATTGAACCCATTACTCCACAATCTCTCTCCATACAGAGCACATACCATTGAAGAAGTTAAGGGATCTGGAAATTTGGGGTATCGGAACTGAGAAGCTTCCCTATGATGGATATCTACAGGTGAAGCTGGAAATTGGTTCAGAGGTCGTCGGACAGTCGAGAGGCTGTGACGCATTAGCCATTGTGTGTCCTCACCCTTCCGGGGCTAACCAAAGTTCTATGATAGTGGGGACGAACACTGACGTGGTGAGACGTCTTCTAACCCCGATAGTAATGGAAGAAGGTTCTACCAAAGAAGTGCATCTGATGTTACGGCCAGTCTATCAGAGAATGGTCGAAGAGCAGAGAGCACCTGCCGAAGTGGGACGTTTGTGCAGATTGTAGAATCTTCTCGGTTCCTCCCAATTAAAAGTGACTAGTTTCCGGGATTCAGTCAAGTTGAATGGGTCACAACCGGGCCCCTATGTGGTACTGGAAACTGATCCCAGTAATGGGAGTGAATCCAGAGTAGATGTAATCCCTGAAATAGTCTCCACTCGAGCTTCAGAATGGACACGTGGACGAGTTACCATCAGTGTATGTAATGTGTCTGACTCTCCCGTAATCCTGAAAGCAAGGATGCCCATCGGGCAAGTGGCCTCTGTTACGCCTCTCTCTCCTACCGAATTAGGAGGGGGAGTGAATAAAGAAATTTCGGCTGAACGGTTCTATCCCAAAGACGCTCCTATATCATTTGAATGGAAGAAGCGACTTCAGTCTCAGATTCTGAAGTGGAAAGATTTGTTCTCCAAGGATGAGTTCGACGTGGGATGTGCTAAGAGTACTCAGCAATCATCTCATTCGGCTTCAAGACGACAAGCCTTTTCGAGAAAGATCAAGACGGGTTCCATTGGGAGACTTGGATGATCTATGAGAACAGTTGGCAGAACTACAGAGAACTAAAGTAATTCAAGAATCTATTCGCTTGTGTATAGACTATCACACATTAAATCAAAGGACAATTCCTGACCAGTATGCTACTCCCTGAATAGAAGATGCTCTACAGGGTTTGTCTGGAGCAAACTGGTTCAGTTTGTTAGACCTGCGAAGTAGATATCACCAGATACCAATGCATCTCGAAGATAAAGAGAAGACTGCGTTCATTTGTCCACAGGGATTCTTCGAGTTCAATAGAATGCCTCAAGGTCTCACTGGAGCTCCCGCTACTTTTCAAAGGTTAATGGAGAAGACAGTTGGAGACATGAATCTGATTAAAGTATTGGTGTATCTGGATGACTTACTCTTTTGTGGAAGAACCTTGGAAGAGCATGAGCAACGGCTGGAGAAGGTCTTGAAGCGGCTCCATGAAGAGGGGTTGTAGCTGTCCATAGAGAAGTGCCAATTCTGTTTACCCTCCGTCACATATCTGGGGCATGTCGTCTCAGCTGAAGGCATCTCGACAGACCCTCGAAAGTTGGAAGCTGTGGCTTCATGGCCTAGACCTCAAAATGTTACCGAACTTCAATCCTTCCTGGGATTCTGCTCGTACTATAGGAGATTCGTTGGAGGATTTGCCAAGATGGCTCAGCCCTTGAATAAGCTCCTGCGAATGGAGAAAATAGGAGAAGAATCAAGGACCCCAAATCGGAGTTCGTCTACTTAAGGGCCTAGGAAGGCTCGTGAATCGATCCAAGAAGAGTGGACTGAACCGTGTGAAAGAGCCTTCGTGAAACTGAAGGCGAGTCTAACTCGGGCCCCTGTCCTTGCCTACGCTGATCCCTCCAAGCCATATGAACTACATGTGGATGCCAGCAGAGAAGGGCTAGGGGGAGTACTGTACCAAGAATATGATGGTCTCCTGAGGCCAGTAGCGTATGTAAGTCGAAGCCTTACCCCTTCGGAGAAGAACTATCCTACTCATAAGTTGGAGTTCCTAGCCTTGAAGTGGGCGGTAGTAGATAAGTTAAAAGATTATCTGTATGGGGCTGAATTTGTGATAAAGACCGACAATAATCCTTTTACGTATTTTCTTACTACTGCAAAACTGGATGCAACAGGACATCGGTGGCTGGCCGCTTTATCAGGATTCCGGTTTAGCCTTAAGTATCGCCCTGGAGTGAATAATCGTGATGCAGATGCTTTGTCAAGAAGGCCCTATAATGCAGAATGGTCTCAAGTGACTCCTGATGGAGTGCAAGCCTTATGTCAAGGAGCAGAACGCCGGATCAAAGGAGTGATTGGGGCAGAGTTATGGCTGCGGGCGTTCCCGAATATTATTGTAATCCCACACAGTTGAGGAGTGAAAGGCTACCTACTCTCACGAAACAGGACCTGAGAGCAGATCAAGCTGAGGATCCTCTGATTGGATTGACAATTAACGCTATGAAGATGAATCAAAGGGGATTTCTGTTGACTAATTCCCCTGAGAAAGCCCGTCTGGTTTGCAAAGAGTGGGAGCGATTGAAACTGTTAGACGGGATGGTCTACCGAAGGGGCCCCTCGAATAATGCTGAAGAGACGCAACAATTGTTTCTCCCAGAGAAGCACAGGGAAAACGTGTTGAGAGCATTGCTTGATGATCACGGGCACTTGGGGGCAGAAAGAACTTTAAAATTGGTGCGATACAGATCCTACTGGACCTGTATGAGATCTGAAGTTGAAAGTTACTGCTATTCGTGTTTGAGGTGTATTCAGAGAAGGACGTTGCCCACTCGAACTGCTCCAATGAGCCACCTGCAAAGTCAAGGACCCATGGACTTGGTGTGCATTGATTTCCTGTGCTTTAGTCTCACCGCACTATACACCAGCACACCTTTATGGATTTTCTGAGTTATACTTTACTGAAGCAATAAAAGGCAATGAAATTACATAGACTTTAAGCATGAAATGGAATGAAATAGAACGCGTAATGTAACTGCATAGAAAATGGCAGATTACGGTTAATAAGGCCCTCAGTCCTTTTTGGTCTCAAGTCCCGTTCAAAAGAAAAGAATATACACTCGTTTAGTCAAGTCCTAGGGTACCCGGGTACTAATCTCACTGGCCAGTGGGCAAAAAAAATATCGTTGACTAGTCAATGTTGCGGCCCTGAAATTTGAAGCCATCAGATAAGCGCGCACAGTTATGGAAGTTGCAGGCCCGAGGCCTCTCACCCATCCATCGAACAACTTGTCCCGAACTGACGACTCGATCCGAAGGTCCCTCCTTTGGCCATCTGGAACCCGGTGCTGCCGAATCCACACTCCTGACTCTGGATCTCCTCAGCCAGGAATCTAATTGCCGCCCGCACTCCGTTCCGTCCGCAGCCTCCTTACTCGAGGTCCTTCTGGAACACGCCTGCCACTGGAACTGCTCAGCAGAAGGCAAATCAGCTATTTGGTCTAGATTGTTCATTCTCCTGGCAATTCTCCAGGTTTTCACCACTCTCTAAATAACCCTGTATGTATAATTAAAAACAATATTATAATCATATCTATTTTTTTTTTATATTACCCAACTTACGTGCTTGTTTTTGTATTCGGGAGTTTATCCTCCAGAAAAATGAGAACCAAGTTTGCACATTTGAGAAATTAGTGAAAAATTCTGATATTGTAAGGAGCAATATTGTAAGTAGAATCAGATGTTTTAACACAGACCAACTTGGAGGTGATAGCCAGACCTCTCTTCTCTGACAGTCAGGAAAAATACATGGAAGTATATTCTGTTTGTATTAAATTTATTTGTGGATGTTTTTAAATTCCACAGAAGAATAGAGTTGTACTCATTTTAAGTCTTCCAGAATAACATTGATCATTGCTGAGAGCTCACATTTGTTACTGCAAATGTCCTAGCTGTCACCAGAAATATAATGTATGCGGCACTAAATTTGAAGTAATATTATTTTGCCTGGCCTAGTTTCATTCTGTGAGTGCCTTTTGCATTGGAAAAATTGTATGCTCTAACACAGAGAACCATTGGAGAATTCACATTACAGGTTTTTACATCTATTAGGATTATGTATAGATTTTGATTTACTAATCAATGGCAAATCAATTAAACCAATCAATTATTCAAGTTGCTATAGACTACCCTCTGAGCTGCAAAGTTTACTTCTACATTTTGTGGAAGCTTGTATTATTAATAATTATATTTTTTCTTTAGTCAGTAATATTTCATTACCTAGTTTAGATGTTTATTCTTTGAAATGAGAAATGCTTGCAAATAACCCCTTCACTACCATGATCGTACATATATGATCAGCAGTAGCAAACGCAGCAATCTGAGATCCTGCTGAAAAGATCTGGGGCTATGTTGTAATATTTGATATTAAATTTGTTTGATGTATACATATTTCATTTGCCTTGGGCTTCAAAACATGCCCCCCAACATTTTATCCAGTTGAACGCTAAGGATGTACGTGGAGTGCCCATCCATTTCACTCCCGTGCGCAGTGCATGCTCCAAGCACGTTTTCTTGTTGCCCAACTCAGTGCCGATCTGGTCCCGTTCTGAGGCTTCAACCACAGTGGGCCGACATCCTGCATGTCATACCTCGCTGAGGGACTGCCCCCCAGCCCTGGGTGTACTTTGTATATCTTGAACCATGTAACACAGGAGGTCTGTTTAGGTCCTAGCCTTTCCAATGATACTAAACATGACTAGGCAATCAATCTGTTAAAATATATAACATAACATAAAAATATTTTATTTTTCAAAAATACAGCGAACAATATTACTGCATTACCTCACCTACTCATTTCCCACAGCAGTGGCAAGCGTGAAGGAGATGGAGCAATGCGTTATCATGCATTGTTTCATCGAAAACGTAATCCGCTGCGAAGAGCGCAGGGGGTTCTTTGGACCCCTGCATCACCATTCTGTACTCTCCACATGGTCAAGTGAGGTGTCATTGGAAAGGATAGCATCTGGCCTTTCCAATGATAACAAACATGTCCATATATTGTGTAAAAATAAAAAAGGGAAAAAAAAATCAATTGCAAATTATTTATTCTCTGGTCTAAGACAGTGGCATTACTTGTTTATAATGCAAACAATGTCACTGCACTAATTCACCTTCTCATTTCTCACAGTGTGAGCAAATTTAGAAGTGATGGCATAATGCGTTACCATGCGTTATTTCATCTAAAACACAATCTGTCGAACCGCTGTAAGTAGAGGCATGTGTTATTTAGACCCCGCGCCATTCTTTACACCCTATTTGGTCAAGTGTCATTAGACAGGTCAGAGTCTGGCTTTTCCAATGATACCAAACATGATCATATATAAAATAGGAAAAAAAAGAAGAATGAAAAACACAAAAAGAGAGGGGAAAAAAGTTTTTGTTTTTTCTAAGGCTGTGAGTAATACCACTGCCATTGCACATCTTCTCATTTCCCATATCAGCAGGAAGTTCATGGTTTTATATATACAGTATTCATATTTCTCATAAAAAGCAAGGCGACAAAATACCAGTAATTTCATTTTTTTCAGTTTTGATTAATAATGCATTTCTTGGGGGAAAAGAGTAACAGGTTTTCCATTTATGCAACACAAGAAGAATAAGCGTGGCTACCACGGTGGGGCCAAGATCGATCCCACGGTACTCCAACGGGTGCTCCACCAAGGGGTCCACCTTCCCTTGTCTATATCTACAAAACGATGGGCCACATCGATGAATCCGTGTAAAATCTTTATTCACCGCACTCGCGGATTACAAATATACGATGTTGTAGATTTGTAATCCCCGAGTACGGTGAATAAAGATTTTTACACGGATTAATCGGTGTGGCCCATCGTTTTGTAGAGGTTTTTCATTTATGATTTTGTTTCATAAAGACTAACCCTTATATATACCTACAAAATTTGTTTGATAAAATGTGGAAAAATAAATGTACACGCTGCAAACGACTGAAATCTGAATGGAAATTTACTCTATTTTGACATTATTTGTTATAGCGTTCTGATAGGTCATGACATATATATAAGCAAAGAGGGTTTATACTGTGGAAACACCCAAAAACAATGAGCAGCAAAAAAACACCACCCTGATATCCACCAAATTCAGAAAGCATATAACATGAAAAACAAAAATTGGTGGTGTTGCGCTAAAGGAAAGTAAAAAAACTTATGTATGGTCTATTTTGAAGGCATGCTATACTGCACAGCAAAAAAGAGAAAGAAAGTTCTATTTCTCAATAGTTCGTTCAATGGATATCCAGTCTCTGTTGTAGAAAGGTTTTTCAGTGAAATCTTCCAAGACTTTGGAACGAATGACCACTTCTTTGGTGAATCTTCATTAAAAAGTATATATCTCGGAAAAAGAGAAACTCGATAGTGTTATACCGTTTATTAATGTGTATACAAATCTACTGACATAATATACGTACAGAAAAAAGAGGTAGTGGGTTTAGGATTTGATCTCACCCACTGCCAGATAAAACATCACGTCCCAATCAAGCCTCTATAGACAAAACCACCAGGAGCTCCCGGGCTGCTTCCAAGGTGGTCACTCAATACCAAAGGTGGGACCGCGATGATAAAGTGACGTAGTGCTGACGCGTTTCGCCCCGCCCACGGGACTTCATCAGAGCATACGTCACTATTCCATCATCCTCTCTAAATAGTGTCTTAACTTGACACACCTGGTGAAATTCTAATGAAATTCTCTGTAGCCACTCCCTATGGGAGATCCTACAAATGCTTCAGTATGTTTAAATATATTGCAAATGGAAGCACAAAAACAAATGTATTAAAAGATTGCCATATATAGGCGATCACAAACAGCCCTAAGAATAATCTTTAAGGCAAAAATTCATAACACCCATAAAACACTCTGTGTATGGATCAATGATTATTTTAAAAAACAATATTAAAAAACAGCATTGAAAACGAACAGCATTAAAAACGAACAGCATAAAAAAACAAACAGCATTAAAAAAAAAAAAAAAAAAACAGCATTAAAAACGAACAGCACTAAACAACGAACATTAGAAAGAGTATAGATTCTTAATACTTCTAAGAACGCTCCAAAAAGGGGAGGGGAGGGATCTTAAGACATAACTACATAATTACAAGAGTAAAATGTAAAAAAGTAAAAAACATATGGACAAAAACATCCGTAAATTATTACTATTAATAATAAAGTACAAACAGTAAAAATATACCGCATACAATGGAATACGTATAGCCATAATAGAGACACATAATACATGATGAAGGGCAGGAATCATAACTACCATAAAAATACAATTAGGTAAGGAAATTATATAGATCAAAATCAACATTGAGACCCAAAGGAGTGAAAGTTCTTAAATCGTATGCTGTCCTCATCTCTTCCTGCCCCATTCTCTGAATGTTATTGCCTCCTCTCCAATATTTTCCTACCCTTTTAATGCCCAAAAACTTTAGACCTCTTGGGTCCGAATTATGAGACTTAAAGAAATGTGCGGAAACAAAATGTTGCATATACCCATTCCTAATATTGCGAATATGTTCATCTATGCGTTTGTGTAAAGGTCTTGCCGTGCGTCCCACATACTGTAGTCCGCACGGACATTCCAATAAATAGATAATATTGTTGGTTTTGCATGTAATTAAATTGTTGATCGGGTACTCAATATTGGTTATATTCGATTTGTAATTCTTGACGCAATTGCTACTTTTTGGACTATTCGAGTTCTTACACGATTGGCAATTTTTGCAATAGAAAAAACCTTTTTCTTGTTGTAGCCATCAAACAGTAGCCAAACAAACAGGATGGCTACAACAAGAAAAAGGTTTTTTCTATTGCAAAAATTGCCAATCGTGTAAGAACTCGAATAGTCCAAAAAGTAGCAATTGCGTCAAGAATTACAAATCGAATATAACCAATATTGAGTACCCGATCAACAATTTAATTACATGCAAAACCAACAATATTATCTATTTATTGGAATGTCCGTGCGGACTACAGTATGTGGGACGCACGGCAAGACCTTTACACAAACGCATAGATGAACATATTCGCAATATTAGGAATGGGTATATGCAACATTTTGTTTCCGCACATTTCTTTAAGTCTCATAATTCGGACCCAAGAGGTCTAAAGTTTTTGGGCATTAAAAGGGTAGGAAAATATTGGAGAGGAGGCAATAACATTCAGAGAATGGGGCAGGAAGAGATGAGGACAGCATACGATTTAAGAACTTTCACTCCTTTGGGTCTCAATGTTGATTTTGATCTATATAATTTCCTTACCTAATTGTATTTTTATGGTAGTTATGATTCCTGCCCTTCATTATGTATTATGTGTCTCTATTATGGCTATACGTATTCCATTGTATGCGGTATATTTTTACTGTTTGTACTTTATTATTAATAGTAATAATTTACGGATGTTTTTGTCCATATGTTTTTTACTTTTTTACATTTTACTCTTGTAATTATGTAGTTATGTCTTAAGATCCCTCCCCTCCCCTTTTTGGAGCGTTCTTAGAAGTATTAAGAATCTATACTCTTTCTAATGTTCGTTGTTTAGTGCTGTTCGTTTTTAATGCTGTTTTTTTTTTTTTTTTTTTTTTAATGCTGTTTGTTTTTTTATGCTGTTCGTTTTTTAATGCTGTTCGTTTTCAATGCTGTTTTTTAATATTGTTTTTTAAAATAATCATTGATCCATACACAGAGTGTTTTATGGGTGTTATGAATTTTTGCCTTAAAGATTATTCTTAGGGCTGTTTGTGATCGCCTATATATGGCAATCTTTTAATACATTTGTTTTTGTGCTTCCATTTGCAATATATTTAAACATACTGAAGCATTTGTAGGATCTCCCATAGGGAGTGGCTACAGAGAATTTCATTAGAATTTCACCAGGTGTGTCAAGTTAAGACACTATTTAGAGAGGATGATGGCATAGTGACGTATGCTCTGATGAAGTCCCGTGGGCGGGGCGAAACGCGTCAGCACTACGTCACTTTATCATCGCGTCCCACCTTTGGTATTGAGTGACCACCTTGGAAGCAGCCCGGGAGCTCCTGGTGGTTTTGTCTATAGAGGCTTGATTGGGACGTGATGTTTTATCTGGCAGTGGGTGAGATCAAATCCTAAACCCACTACCTCTTTTTTCTGTACGTATATTATGTCAGTAGATTTGTATACACATTAATAAACGGTATAACACTATCGAGTTTCTCTTTTTCCGAGATATATACTTTTTAATGAAGATTCACCAAAGAAGTGGTCATTCGTTCCAAAGTCTTGGAAGATTTCACTGAAAAACCTTTCTACAACAGAGACTGGATATCCATTGAACGAACTATTGAGAAATAGAACTTTCTTTCTCTTTTTTGCTGTGCAGTATAGCATGCCTTCAAAATAGACCATACATAAGTTTTTTTACTTTCCTTTAGCGCAACACCACCAATTTTTGTTTTTCATGACATATATATACTGTATAGAAAAGATATAATTTGACTCTTCTGAGATTCAAGGATATGTATAATTTGAGTTTTACAATAAAATATGATGTCAAATCATGTTTAAACATGATGAGCAAAAAATGGTGGATATGAGCTCAGCATCAGCACCCAGGGGTGAAATGGATCAACAGCGAAGGTGTTGATACTTTAGGCATGACGTCGGAGATGCTTACACCTTTTAACACTTTCGCTGCTGAGACATTTCACCCCTGTGTGCTGAGCTCATTTTTACCGTTTTCGCTCATCATGTTTAAACGCGATTTGAAGTCACATTTTATTATATGACCCAGACAAATTATATATCGTTCTTTCTGGCAGACTCGGCAGATTCATAATATATCATCAGTATTTTGTAAACGTCATGCCCTGTCTGAATATTATAAGAAATGCAATAAAATTTTAATTTTCAATATTCTACATTGTGTAAAGTGGTTTTTTTCACATTTTATCATGTGAGCGTTTGCGGTTATATTTTCTATGGGGTACGCTTGTTAAAAAAAATTAGAAATGGGAACCCGTTACATTTTTTTTGGGGGGAAATTACGTGATTGTTAGCAAACCCCCATAGAAAAAAATCGTTAGTGCAGCATCATTGTTCACATTATAATTGAAATGGGAACAATATTGCTGCATTAATAAAACAAAAAAACAAACAAAAAAAAAACACTTTTATGTTTTTTTTTTTTTTTTTTATTTATATTTTTATTAACATGGTCATGTTTATCATTGGAAAGGCCATGCTCTGGCCGTTCCAACGATACCAAACATTAACCCCTAGCTGCCACGGATCGGGAGATAGGGGGTTCATTGGAACCCCCTATCTCCGCCATAGGTGGCAGCTAGGGGTTAACTCCTGAACTGACGTCATCGCACTATGCGCGATGACACCAGTCGGCAGGGGGAGATCCCGGAAGCTTGGCTGACATCCAAGATGTCGGCCAGTTCCAGGAGGGGACCGGGATCCGGCGCCTATTGGCGCCGAATTGCGATCCAGCCCCCAAGGGGTTAAAGGCAGCCACCGCTTGGAAGGGCAGGCTGTGCCCTTCCAAGTGGTGCCTGCCTTTTTGCTCTGCCCCGTACAGATCGGAAGGGAGAGAGGTCCAAAGGACCTCACCCCACCCCTTCAGGCAACTTCCCCGCACTGGCGGAGGGGTGCCTGGAATAGACGTCATCACGCCTGGCGCAATGACACTTTTCCTGCCTGCCGGGGTACCGGAGGCTGGGCTGACATCAAAGATGTCAGCCCGCACCTGGGGGCTGCAGCAATGGGCAGAAATAGCGTCCAATCACTGCCTCCTGGGCTAGGACGCGATCAGTGCATCCATAGCATAGGAGAACCACTTGGCTGGACACGCTGAGCACGTCCTTAGCAGCCAAGTGGTTAAAACTGTCTGGAAATCTGTCTCACTGACACTTCTCCAGCTGATCCTGCACAGAACTCAAACCTGCAGTAACACCGGTTGGCATCTGCCTGCTATATAAGTTATTACAGTAAGAAATACATTGGGAATATTCCCTAATATTTTGTTCTGTATTATTAAGTAAAATGATTTTCCAAAAAAACACTGGTCCCGGACAGTGCATTTTTGGAAAATCACACGGAAAGAAGGGGTTAACCAGGCAGTTAGTTTGCATTGTGGAGGCGCATATCCGAAACGGTTTGCGCAGGAAGATTTTTGTCCAATTCTAGCTACTCACGAATAAAATGTGCAAATTCCTTGTCAATCCTCTACAATTCTGGAATTAGGGAACGATCATATTAATGTCAACTAGTTTGCTCTCATTAGCGGAATTCAGAACTCATTGCTTTCACATGAGTGCTAAGGTTTATGATTGTGTAGCGCTCACTCCCGGAGGAGCCGCTGAATTTAACCTCGGGTCAGTCTCCCCGCACTAGGGAGTAAATATACACCAGCACTGTGGTGGATTTTATAAGTTATATAGTTTACTGGTCTCAAATAAACTGGCATATATAAAGCAGCAGGGTATACATATATATTTACAGGAATTCGTAATGCGAGAAACGCGCAGCGGTAAAGAAAAAGGAATTTTAACCCCTTCGTTGCCGGAGTGTGAGTCCCGTACAGGTTGTGTCCCAAGAAGGTGTGCGCGTATGCGTGTGTTGGTACCCGGGTACTAGATTCAACTGGCCAGTGAATGATTTCAATGTGTCTTCGACTAGTCACGTTGGGGCCCTGTAGATTTAGACAAACTGCAGCGTGCTTTATTACTGTAGTGTGGCCTGGAAGGCCTCTCACCCATCCGCCAGATACTCTGCACTCTGCTCGACAGAGGATGTCTCTCCGCTCGATTTGGCTGGGACTCTGTGCCACCGGATCCACCTGTCTTGCTTGTCCGTCTCTGCCACAAGATGCTCAGTTTACCGCCTGCACTCCCATTAGATCATCGCGGTCTCCTAACTTGGGGTCCAATCTGCAGCTCTGTATCTGTGTAAAACCTTTCAGCGGTGGATTACTAGGTCTCTGGCAAGTCACTGAAACCGATCTCCAGCGTCCGCAAGGCAGCACCTGTACTCCAGCCTGGTCACAATCGCTCCTTGTCTCACGTGCGTCTTGCTCTATTCACCCCTTGGCGCGCACTGGCTCTCCTCCGCACGAGGTTGCGGATGTGTGTTGGTTCTCCCCATCCACTTCCTGTCTCTGCCCCAAAGCATGCTGGAAAACATAGTCCAAATGTGTCCAGTATTGGTTTACATTGCGCTCGTCTCCCCCTGGTGGCCAGAAACGAGTAATTACAGCAGCAGAATTAAACCAGCGCTACACTCTCCCCCTCCTAGAACTCTCGGGTCTCTCCAAGGAGGTGTAACAGTTACATTACATTTCAACATTACATCAGTCGATATATACAGACTCAGCAGCAAACATACAATGGGTTAGGTATACATCCTCAAGTTTACTCATACTTCTGGCTACCTCAGCTAACATAGCAGACACTTCGGGCAACCTTCGCACTGTGGTAACAGCCTCTTCAGTACTATGTCCTGGTGAGTCGGAGGTGAGTCTTTGAGGGGGTCGAACAGAACGTTTTGGTTCTGGCTCAATCAGCTCTTCTTCAGGCGGAAGTACTACAGATACGGGTTCGGGTCTTTCATCCACAACTGGAACAGACATCTCCTCAGAGTATGATCCTTCCAGTGAAGGCATAGAACTATAATCATAGGACGCGTTTTCAGGAACTATAGGAATTTCAGAAGTTTCAGGAATTTCCAGCTGGAATTCTGGAGCCTCAGGCCTCAGGTTACTTTCCCACCATTCGGCAACTGGGATGACCTCTTCAGACTCTGGCAAGCGCACCCAATCCAGAAAAAAACTTTCTTCTTCACTATCCCCTTCACTTTCCTCAACAACTCGTGTCTGCTGAGACCGAGTAACGGAAGTCAAACGTGGAGCAGGCAGAGGCGGGTTCGGCAGAGAAAGTTCATCTCCAACTGGTATCCTTACAGCTTCCTTCAGAGGTAGCAAATGATTTCGGTGCCAGTTTTTAAGAGACCCAGCCTTTCCATCAGGTCGAATTTGCTAAACCGGCAGACCCGGCAGTTGCTTGCAGACAATGTAGACCTGAGAACTCCATCTATCCGCCAACTTATGCCTGGCAGAAGCACCCAAGTTCTTCAACAAAACCCTATCACCGGGTTGTAGATCCTGTATCCGAACTTTCAAATCGTAGTGTCGCTTATTCCTCTGTTCACTGTTCCCAGAGGTCAAACGGGCTTGTTCAAACGCAGAGGCCAAATTCTTCTGAAGTCTATCCACATAATTCCTATGAGAGGCTCCAGACGTCTGATCCAGAGATAACCTGAACACCAAATCAACCGGCAGTCGAGCTTCCCTTCCGAACATAAGACGGTACGGTGAGTATCCAGTAGCGTCACTCTCCGTACTGTTGTATGCATGTACTAGCGTGGCTATGTGATGACTCCAGCTCTGCTTCTCTCTGTTTGATAATGTCCCCAACATATTCAGCAGAGTGCAATTGAACCTTTCTGGTTGAGCATCACCTTGAGGGTGATATGGTGTAGCTCGGGTCTTCTGAATTCCCAGCAGTTCCAGTAATTGCCCAACAAGCCGGCTCTCAAAGTCTCTACCCTGATCCGAGTGTATTCTCCTTGGCAGTCCATAGTGAACAAAAAACTTTTCCATTAAAACCTTCGCCACCATAGGAGCACGTTGGTCTCTCGTAGAAAAAGCTTGGGCATAACGCGTGAAATGATCAGTCACCACTAAAATATTTCCCTGTCCACTAGCATCCGGCTCTAAGCACAGAAAATCAATGCACACCAATCCATGGGTCCTTGACTTTGTAGGTGGCTCATTGGAGCAGTTCGGGTTGGTAGAGTCTTCCTTTGGATACACCTCAGACATGAGTGACAGTAACTTTCAACTTCAGGTCTCATGCAGGGCCAATAGAATCTGTCTCGCACCAGCTTAAAAGTTCTTTCTGCACCTAAATGTCCATGGTCATCGTGTAATGACCGCAGCACACCCTCTCTGTGTTTGGTGGGAAGGAACAACTGTTGGGTCTCTCCAGCATTGTTTAAGGGGCCCCTTCGGTAGACCACCCCATCCAACATCTTCTACCATTCCCACTCCTTGTATACCAATCTGGCCCCTTCTGGGGAATTTGTCAGAAGAATTTCCCGTTGGTTCGCGTTTAGGGCCTTCACGGTTAATGCAATCAAAGGGTCTCCAGCCTGGTCAGCTCTCAGGTCCTGTTTCGAAAAAGTAGGCAAACTTTCATCTCTCAGCTGCGTAGGATTACAATAGAACTCTGGAACAGACGCAGCCATAACTCCTATGGCTTCTGCTTCAATCCCTCCCTTGACCCGGCGCTCTGCTCCTTGATATAAAGCTTGCACCCCATCTGGAGTTAACTGAGTCCATTCTGTAGCGTAGGGTCTTCTCGACAAAGCATCGGCATCTCGATTGTTCACTCCAGGGCGATACTTCAGGCTGAACTTAAACCCTGACAGAGCGGCCAACCACCGATGTCCCGTTGCATCCAGCTTCGCAGTAGTAAGGACGTAGGTAAGAGGATTGTTATCAGTTTTTATCACAAATTCGGCTCCATACAGATAGTCTTTCAGCTTGTCGGCCACCGCCCACTTCAAAGCAAGGAACTCCAACTTGTGGGTAGGATAATTCTTTTCTGAAGGCGTAAGACTCCGGCTCACATAGGCTACAGGCCTCAACAATCCACCATATTCTTGGTATAAGACCCCCCCAGACCCTCTCTGCTGGCATCTACATGCAATTCGTACAGCTTATGAGGATCAGCGTAGGCCAAGACAGGAGCTCGAGTTAGACTCTCTTTCAGCTTCATGAAAGCACCTTCGCATTGACTAGTCCATTCTCCTTGGATAGATTCTCAAGCCTTCCTTGGCCCTGGAACCGACGGATTTCGGTCAGAGGCCTTGTGGTCTTCTTCTGCATCTTCCTTCTGCAGGAGCTTCTTCAGTAGTTGAGCTATCTTGGCAAACCCTCCTACAAATCTTCGGTAATAGGAGCAGAATCCCAAGAAATATCTAAGTTCAGTAACATTTCGGGGTCTAGGCCAGGAAGCTACAGCTTCCAACTTTCGAGGATCCGTCGAAACGCCTTCTGCTGAAACAACATGTCCCAGATACGTAACGGAAGGCAAACAGAATTGACACTTCTCCAGAGACAGTTTCAACCCCTCTTCATGGAGCCGCTTCAAGGCCTTCTCCAACCGTTGCTCATGTTCTTCCAAAGTCTTTCCGAACACAATTATATCATCCAGATACACTAACACTTCGATCAGGTTCAGGTCTCCAACTGTCTTCTCCATTAACCGTTGGAACGTGGCTGGAGCCCCCGTAAGGCCTTGAGGCATTCTGTTGAACTCAAAGAACCCCAGTGGACAGATGAACGCAGTCTTCTCTTTGTCTTCAGGATGGACTGGATATCTGGTGATACCCACTTCACAGGTCTAGTACACTAAACCATTTTGCTCCAGACAAACACTGCAAGGCATCTTCTATCCGAGGAGTGGCATATTGATCTGGGATGGTTCTCCTATTTAGCGTGCGATAGTCTATGCATAGGTGGACAGAACCATTCTTCTTCCGAACCATCACTATAGGAGAAGCGTACGGACTCCTGGACTCTTGAATCACCTTAGTTCTTTCAGTTCATTCAGCTGTTCTCTTAGATCATCCAAGTCTCCCAGCGGAACTCGTCTTGACCTTTCTCGAAACGGCTTATCTTCCTGTAGTCGAATGCGATGCTCAGTACTCTTAGCTAGGCCCACGTCGAACTCATCCTTTGAGAACAAGTCCCTCCATTTTAGGACCTGGGACTGAAAACGTTTCTTCCATTCAGACGAGACGGGAGCGTCCTTGGGATAGGACCTGTCAGCTGGAATCTCTTTATTCGCTCCCCCTCCTAAATCGGTAGGAGAGAGAGGCGTAGCGGACGCCACTTGCCCGATAGGCATTCGTGCTTTCAGGATCACTGGAGAATCAGATACATTAAATACACTGACTGAGACTCTTCCTCGTGTTCGTTTCAAAGCTTTGGTGGAGATTATTTCAGGGATTACTTCGACTCCGGCTTCACTCCCATGATTAAAATCAGTTTCCAGTACCACATAGGGACCTGGTTGCGATCCATTCAACTTGACTGAAGCCTGGAAACTCGCCACTTCTCCTGATTGCAGAACCTTTTCTGTTCCTCCCAATCTCCACAGGCGCCCCACTTCGGCAGGTTCCTTCTGTTCTTCGACCATTCGCTGATAGACTGGACGCAACATCGGGTGTACTCCCTTGGTAGAACCTTCTTCCAGTACTATAGGAGTCAGAAGACGTCGCACCAGATCAGTGTTCGTCCCCACTATCATAGAACTTCGGTTGGCCCCTGAAGGTCGAGGACACACAATGCATCACAACCCCCAGACTGTCCGATGACTTCGGATCCGATCTCTAGCTTCACCTGTAGATATCCGTCATAGGGAACTTTCTCAGTCCCGATACCCCAGATTTCAAGTTCCTTTAGCTCCTGTAGAGGTATGTGTTTCAAGTGCTTCTCAAAGAAGTCTCGGTAGATCAGTGTCACTTGAGCCCCTGAGTCCAACAGAGCTTTGGTATAGACTCCCTCTACTTGGATTGGAACGATGGGAGAAGGACCTATCAGCTGGTCAGGAAACTTTGTCGTAGTAGCAGGACGTTTAGACCCCGTTTGCTGTACCCTGGCCTTCTTCTTGACCCGTGTAAGTTTTGGGTGTTCATTGCTTCCCCATGACGTAGGACCGGATGCTAGGGGAGTAACTCTTTCAGTCCTGGTAGGCTCAGCAGTGGGCGAAACTCTGGGTCTTCTCGACCTTTCAGTCCTGGCTTGATTTCTGGAGCGGTTTTTAACCATTGGGTACCCAGTTTTTGCTCCTTCACTTGGGCCCTCTGGCGTTTCCCGCTGGTGAGGTAGATAGCAGCCCTTCCAAGGCTTTTAAAAACTCTTCTACCCTGTTTCTTTCAGGCTTTCGGCTTTTGCACTGCGCTCGGAAATGACCCATTTCCCCACAACTGAAACATCTCTTATTTGAAGACGGAGACGCACTTGCTTGTGGTGATTCAGTTGAAGGACCCTGGCCAGATGCCACAGCAACTCCAATTGTCCGCATATCAGCAAGGAACTTCTGCATATCGGTCTGTGTCTCTGCCACCTTCAAAAGCACTCGGCACATGTCCGTGTGTGCCTGTTGCAATTCAGCTTGAGCTTCTTGCACTTTCTTAACAGTTTTGTGGATTTCACTGTATGTAGGAATAACTTGCTCTCTTGCAGCATTCTCTGTGGACTTAGTAACAACCAGATGCTCCTGTTCGTCCACTTCGGATCCATAGGTGTCTAACGAATCATCTTCCGCTCTCAAACACTCGTTATGCCTCACGGGTTGTGCATAAATTCTTTCTCCTCTCCTAAGGGACTTCTCTTCGAGTAGAGCCTCTTCCTCTCTGACAGCTCGGATCAGTTCCAGGTATTTCAATTCTCGGTTACCTTCTCTGGTTCTCAGCTGTAGCATCACAGGATTCAGAGGTTGAGCGCCCCTCAGGATCTGCTGTATTCGGATCTTATCTATTTCGGCCGGTTCGGCCCCTTTCTTAAGAAGTATCTGGTGCAGAATCTTATCTAGGCGCCTCATATATTCAGTCATCTTCTCACCTTTCCGCTGGTAAGTATGTTCATACTGGTGCACGAGCTCCGCAGCCTTTTCCGTTTGCCCAAAAACTTCCTGTAGTACGTTTAGGTAATCTAAAGCGGTGCAGTCTTGTTTACTAAATTTTAGATTTCTTACAGCCTCTGACGCAGGTCCCTTTAAGCTCTCAGTAATTCTTTGCTTCTTCTGTGCTTCGGGGACGTCCACTCATCCAGAGCCTGCATCGCCTGTTCTACCCATTCTTCGAAGGTTTCTTCTCCCGCCGGAGTTGGTATGTTTCCTGTAAAATTTCTCAACCGTCGATAACCAAAGTTAGTGTGCGGAGGGCTTGTTTTTTGACATTTAGCCAGCAAATCTCCAATAGCCACTATAAATTCAGGCCCGATCATGGCCAGCGGACTGTGCGCAGGAACACTCGTGGGATCGCCACGTGGCGCACTTGGCTGAATCAGTTGAACTTCCACCTCATCAGTCAGCTTCACGCTCGCGCCCTGAAAACACACTGGAACACCCTTTCTCCATTCAAAAAGAACATACGTGTGAGAGGTATCTGGGTTCGCTTTAATGTCCAGGATTAACCCCCGATGATCTGGTGTCAGCTTGGCCACGGCCCGGCGAATCTGATCTTCGGCCCAAGTGTCTGCAGGAATATCCATGACTATGCATAATTCTATCTGACTACTTTGCTCCTCACACCATTTGGCAGCAGTGTCTGGATCCATATTTAACCCTTTAAATGCGTTTTTTCCAGAGACTGGATCCCGGTAATGAGCCCCCACGTGTAGCGCTCACTCCCGGAGGAGCCGCTGAATTTAACCTCGGGTCATTCTCCCCGCACTAGGGAATAAATATACACCAGCACTGTTGTGGATTTTATAAGTTATATAGTTTACTGGTCTCAAATAAACTGGCATATATAAAGCAGCACGGTATACATATATATTTACAGGAATTCGTAATTCGAGAAACGCGCAGCAGAAAAGAAAAAGGAATTTTAAGTGTGAGTGTGAGTGTGAGTCCCGTACAGGTTGTGTCGCAAGAAGGTGTGCGTGTATGTGTGTGTTGGTACCCGGGTCCTAGATTGTTGGCCAGTGAATGATTTCAATGTGTCTTCGACTAGTCACGTTGGGGCCCTGTAGATTTAGACAAACTGCAGCGTGCTTTATTACTGTACTGTGGCCTGGAAGGCCTCTCACCCATCCGCCAGATACTCTGCACTCTGCTCTACCCAGGACGTCTCTCTGCTCGATTTGGCTGGGACTCTGTGCCACCGGATTCGCTTGTCTTGCTTGTCCGTCTCTGCCACAAGATGCTCAGTTTACCGCCTGCACTCCCATTAGATCATCGCGGTCTCCTAACTCGGGTTCCAATCTGCAGCTCTGTATCTGTATAAAACCTTTCAGCGGTGGATTACTAGGTCTCTGACAAGTCACTGAAACCGATCTCCAGCATCCGCAAGGCAGCACCTGCGCTCCAGCCTGGTCACAATCGCTCCTTGTCTCATGTGCGTCTTGCTCTATTCACCCCTTGGCGCGCACTGGCTCTCCTCCGCACGAGGTTGCGGATGTGTGTCGGTTCTCCCCACCCACTTCCTGTCTCTGCCCCAAAGCATGCTGGAAAATGTAGTCCAAAAGTGTTCAGTATTGGTTTACATTGCGCTCATGTCCCCCTGGTGGCCAGAAACGAGTAATTACAGCAGCAGAATTAAACCAGCGCTACAATGGGGCGTGGCCGACAGCAGCAGCGACCAGACGTGTTCCGGCAGAGCTCTGCAAATATATCCCTAAATTTGGGTTTTTTAGCGATTTCTTTCCCAATCCTTAACCCTCTGCCCTGCATATACTCTGCTGGTTATCGGGAGGAAGCGTTCCGGAGCCCGATTTCCCCCTCCTCCGGACCCAAGAGACGTTCGGGCCTGTTTTACTACAGGCGCCGATTGCGGCCTGGAGCGGACATTGAAGCCTGCTGTAGATTACCTCTTGTGCCCCTTGCTTCACGGCTCCCGGATGGGTAAGAGCGGCAGGAGTGGCGGAGTTGCGGCAGACCCCGGTACCCCGGACATCCAGATCTCGCTGAGTGGGGGACGAGGCCGGTGACTGCCGACGATAGACCTGCCCGACCCTGTGGACGAGAACCCTGCGGGGGAGGACGCCAAGGGCCTGTCGCCTGGCCCACAAGCATTGGCACCTGTAATGTCGGAAGACGATCTCCCAGCCACACGGAGGGACATCCGCACCTTACTGGCAGATGCCAGGTCTGCTTGGCAGTCAGAGCTGCAGTCCCTTGATGCCAGCCTTGCTAATACCTGGGCTCAGGTGGGAGAGATTCAGGCACGTACTCAGGAGATGGAGGGAGGGCAGGCCGTGACCTCTTCCCTCCTGCTTGCGCTTCAGAAGCAGGTTAGCGGCTTGCAGTCAACAGTGATGGCCCTAGAAACAAGACACCGGCGGAGGAACCTCAAGCTCAGAGGTATACCTGAGACTGTCCGTGACGCTGACTTGCTTGCCTACACTCACCGTTTTGTCTCGGCTGTCCTCCCCACCCTGTCGGTCCCTGTGGGCTCTGTGCTGTCGGCCATCAGAATTCGAAAGGCAGCTCTGGCACCTGCGAGAGCCCCCGAGACGTTATAGTGGTGCTTTGTGATGTGTTCCTACACGCTAAAATTTTGACCACGGTGAGGAATATTCCCCTGATCATTTTTGAAGCTGCCTCCATTGCGATTTATAGGGATCTCCCCTTTTCTCTTTTGGCGGCTCGGAGGCTCTTCAAACCTGTCACCGCCACACTTCGCGCTCACGATGTACGTTATAGATGGGGAGAGCAGGGTTCCTTGCTGATCACCTGTGGTGATGGACGCACGCTATCGACGTCCACGGTGGAGGAAGCAGACATCTATCTCCGGGAGCTGGGCCTGGTTGCTCCTACGTTGGGTGGGGACACTGTGGAGCGCACAGCAGCTTCCCCATCTTCTTCGAGAGAGCCTGACTGAGCGATACAGTCTTTCCCACAGGACATCATTGGTGCTCCCCTGGCAAGAGCCAAAGTTTTCTTTTTCTGAGACACCCCACCTTTACTGATAGCCCCCTCGTTAGTGTGTTCCCCCTTGTTTGAGGCCCGTTTGCGACAGTCACCCGGCTGGGGACTTAACTTTTTCTCCAGAGACTCTTATTTTGCGATGTATACTGAGGACTTAGATTCATGCTATGTCTTTTTATTTTCCCCTACTTTTTTTTTTTACTCCCCCTTGTTAATTATTTTTGGTGCTCTACCTGCTGTGATGGTGTCCCTCCCTTACCTCCCCTCTCTCCCCCTTTTTTTTTTTGTTTGGCAATTTCTGGGTTGCCATGAGGCGCTCCACCACGGCTTTATTTGTCGTGATTGGCCCTCAGTCTCCCGGGCCTCGTGACACTACACCTCCATCGGGAGCGTGCCAGGAGAGTCACGGAGATGGTCTTTGCCATTCCCCTCTCCCTCCCTTTCTCTCATCTTCCCACCCCTCTCGTGTTCCCCCCCCCAATCTCTCGGTTGCCAAGAGGTGTGCCACTGCGGCTTTACCTGTCGTGTTTGGCCCTCGGGCTCCCGAACTTTGTGGCTCTGTCCCTCCGTGGCCTCCTTTGGGAGTGTGCCAGGAGTGTCACAGCAATGGTAGCTGTCACCCCCCCTTCTCTTCCCCCACCATCTTCTCGTTTGCGTTGCATATAGCACCACCCCCTTACTTATTTCTTTATTTTTATTTTTTATGTTTGACAGTCTTGTTACACTGTGTTTTACACGATGATATTGCATGGCCCTGCGAGGCCCTTCTCTCATGTTTGATAACTTGATGACCATATTGCAAAATAAAAATTTGAAAAAAAAAAAACAGCGCTACAATTGAATCAGTGATTTGGTGAATAATTTGAGAAGAACTGATCAAGGAGCTGCATTCTTCCTTAGTATTTATCATATTTTGGTTTTAATACACCCGTGTGTTACAACAAATCAATTTGAAATAAGTCTGTGAAATCAACACCAAGTTTATCAGTCTTTCTACCATATTGTAATAAGTTTAGTAAGTAGAAGATTAAGTAGATTAATCAGTATGACATTTTGTTCTAGTATTTCAGACGTTCATATATTTCTACAGATCTTACACAAATCAATACTATGCACCATCAGAAAAGACTGTTTACACAAATCCATGACATTTTTCATAGTCTATTATTTGTAAAAGCTGACATATAAAGACTTCAATGCATTTCAAGTACGGTGCTTTCAAGTAAGCTATAAGAGTTATAGTCGTAGTAAAGATACTGGGAAGAATTATTGCGGGGACACTAAGGAGGAAAACCTACGCCTCCAGGTTTCTCCTTAGTGCTCTTTTTTGAGCTCCATACAGGGCAGGGACTATTTCAGCAGTCTGCCCTGTAACGCAGCGCTAAGCCTCAGGATACGCGAGGCAGCACTAAGCACCGACGCGTGCGTCCGGCCGTGGAGTCCATATATCTACATTGAGACTTCAACTGCCAGTCGCAATGGCGCGATGACGTCAGTTAACCAGGTAATCCCTAGCTGCCCAGGGATTTCCTAAGGAAATCCTATGTTGGAGATTGGGGGGTTCAATGTACCCCTCTATCTACTGGTTTGTGGCAGGCTATCATTGCCTTTCCAATGATACCAAATATGACCATGTTTTATCTAAAAATAAAATTTAAAAAAATAATAATAAATAAATAAATCGTGTTGTTTGTTTTGTTTTTTATTAATGCACCATTTTTGTTCACATTTCACTTATAGTGTGAACAATGATGCTGCACTAATGATTTTTTTTTAGCTAAAATCATGTAATTTCTCAGAAAAATAAAGTAACGTGTTCCCAATTCAAATTTTTGTTAACAAGCGAGACCCTACAGAATATATAACTGCAAAGGCTTGCATGATAAAATGTAAAAAAAATTATGTTACACACTGTGGATGATTGAAATTTTATTGAAAATTCACTTTTTTTTTAACAGTTTTTTGCTATAGAATGCTGCCAGGGCATGACGCATACATATAATAAGGATATATTATTAATCTGCTGAGTCTGCTGAAAAAAAAGGGTATATAATTTGTCTGGGTCGTAAAAAAAACGTGACTTAAAATCGCGTTTAAACATGATGATCAAAAACGGTCAAAATGAGCTCAGCAAACTTGTACTTTTAGAAGAGTGCCGAACTTGTAAAATTGCCCCGCCCTTAAGGGGTTAAATGCTTGATTTCAAGGTTATTTTGAGTGAAATACTGTAGATGGCTTATTTAGGATTGGGAACTACCATGGCATGTTTTAAGGGGAGCAGGAAAGACCCCAAGGTTAAGGACAGATTAAAGGTGTGGGTCAAGAAGGACCGTACAAGAGAAATGGAAAGTGTTTTGGCAAGATGTGAGGGAATGGGTGTAGGGGGCAGATAGTGGGATGAGAGGAACATAATAATTTTAAAAGACCTCTTGTTCAGTCACAGAAAGGAACGAGTTAAGCGTGAGGATAGATATCATCATCTTCCTGCATTTGAGATTTCCGTTCTTGTTTTTGCTGTGAAATGGCACGCTAGGTCTTCGGCATTGAGGTCAGTTGAAGAGCCACAGGAGGACAGAAGTGATTTGTATGCGGCGAACAGCCGTTTTGGGTTCTGGGTTTGGGTGTGTATGAGCGCCGTATAATATGACTGCTTGGCTAGGAAGAGGGCAGAGCTGTAGGACCGGAGCATACATTTAGTTAGTCCTGAGTGGGAGCTGGTCTTTTTCCAACCTCGTCAGCAATTCTAGAACATCTTTGGAGATGCTGGGTCAATTTGTTGTGTCATGGTTGCAGGTTTTGTCGCCTCATTGACCAGGGTTTTGACGCTGCTAACTATCGGGTGGAGGAAAGGGTTGCAGCGGGTGATGGCATTTTTAGGACAGGCAAGAGCGGTACGGATTTATCGGCAGAGAACTGCTGTGGATCCAGAGTGGAGATTTCTGCAAGTCTTTTTTATAAAATTTGGGTTCAGATGGAGGAACGTGATGAGAGCGGAGTTCACAAGTCAGAAGATGATGGTCAGAGATTTGAAAGGTGTAATAGTGAGGTCAGAGATAAGGCACGACGAATGGGCGAAGATACCCGTAAATCGCTGCAAGACACTTGTGTCAAGCTATGCTTCACGTTTAAAAGCTGTTATAACTGTAAAAGGATGTTGTACTAAGTACTAAGATTGAATGTCACTTGGGGGTTGAATAAAACTGATAATGATGTGAGCACAGAAAAGACATTTGTGGTTATTTCATTATAAATGTCATGTTATATTTGTCTGACCTACACGTGCCTCTTTGATTTAATTGTAAGCAAGATGACTGAATGATCAAAATCAATGTCAAACTGGCCAAAACACTCAATTTCAGTGGGGGTTGAATAATTTTGAACACAACTGTACATCTGTACTAGGGATCCACCGATACCATTTTTTTTAAGACCGAGTACTGACCGATACCGAGTACTGACCGATACCGAGTAACGATACTTTTATATCACTTTCCAATAAATAATTTAGGATTTTACTGAAAACATGTCCAATTTATGTTACTATTGAAATGTATGGCCAGACACCCCATTTACCCACTGCACAGGCTGCACAGACCCTGACCACACGCACAGACAGCACATCTCATCTCAGACACATACAGGTGAAACTCGAAAAATTTGAATATCGTGCAAAAGTTCATTTATTTCAGTAATGCAACTTAAAAGGTGAAACTAATATATGAGATAGTTCAAGCCATGATTTGTCATAATTGTGATGATTATGGCTTACAGCTCATTAAAACCCCAAATCGACAATCTCAGAAAATTAGAATATTGTGAAAAGGTGCAATATTCTAGGCTCAAAGTGTCCCACTCTAATCAGCTCATTAAGCCATAACACCTGCAAAGGGTTCCTGAGCCTTTAAATGGTCTCTCAGTCTGGTTCAGTAGGAATCACAATGATGGGAAAGACTGCTGACCTGACAGTTGTGCAGAAAACCATCATTGACACCCTCCATAAGGAGTGAAAGCCTCAAAAGGTAATTGCAAAAGAAGTTGGATGTTCCCAAAGTGCTGTATCAAAGCACATTAATAGAAAGTTTTGTGGAAGGGAAAAGTGTGGAAGAAAAAAGTGCACAAGCAGCAAGGATGACCGCAGCCTGGAGAGGATTGTCAGGAAAAGGCCATTCAAAAGTGTTGGGGACTTTCACAAGGAGTGGACTGAGGCTGGAGTCAGTGTATCAAGAGCCACCACACACAGACGGATCCTGGACATGGGCTTCAAATGTCGCATTCCTCTTGTCAAGCCACTCCTGAACAACAAACAACGTCAGAAGCGTCTTACCTGGGCTAAAGAAAAACAGACATGGTCTGTTGTTTAGTGGTCCAAAGTCCTCTTTTCTGATGAGAGCAACTTTTGCATCTCATTTGGAAACCAAGGACCCAGAGTATGGAGGAAGAATGGAGAGGCACACACTGCAAGATGCTTGAAGTCCAGTGTGAAGTTTCCATTCTGTGTTGATTTGGGGAGCCATGTCATCTGCTGGTGTTGGTCCACTGTGCTTTATTAAGTCCAGGGTCAACACAGCCGTCTAACAGGAGATTTTGGAGCACTTCATGCTTCCTTCCGAAGACGAGCTTTATGAGGATGCTGACTTCATTTTCCAGCAGGACTTGGCACCTGCCCACACTGCCAAAAGCACCAAAACCTGGTTAAACGATCATGGGATTACTATGCTTGATTGGCCAGCAAACTCGCCTGACCTGAACCCCATATAGAATCTATGGAGCATTGCCAAGAGAAAGATGAGAGACATGAGACCGAACAATGCAGAAGAGCTGAAGGCCGCTATTGAAGCATCCTGGTCTTCCATAACACCCCAGCAGTGCCACAGGCTGATAGCTTCCATGCCACGCCGCATTGAAGCAGTAATTGCTGCAAAAGGGACCCAAACCAAGTACTGAGTACATATGCATGCTTATACTTTTCAGAGGTCCGATATTGTTCTATGTACAACACTTGTTTTATTGATTGCATGTAATATTCAAATTTTCTGAGATTGTGGATTACAGCATGAGCTGTAAGCCATAATCATCACAATTATGACAAATCACGGCTTGAACTATCTCATATATTAGTTTCACCTTTTAAGTTGCATTACTGAAATAAATGAACTTTTGCACGATATTCTATTTTTTTGATTTTCTCCTGTATGTATACCGACTCAGATCTTATATGTATACCCACTCAGACCTCATAAATATACCCACTCAAACCTCATATATGTATACCCACTTAAATACATATATACTCACAGACCTCAGACAGACACCATGGCAGCTGTTCAAATGCCTTAAAAGCATTCAGCCAGCGTTCTCCTCTTGCTTGCCGCAATCCACTGAGTAGCTGCTGGGCTATACTCTCGTGATAGTTTGCAACTCCCGTGAGATCACGGCTGGAGGCCACGTCACAGTCGTCTCAGCCTGGGGGCCGCTCGGTAACGCAGCCAGCCAGAGGGGAACGTTGGCTTAATGCTTTTAATGTATTCAGACAGCTGCCCCAGCCTCTCGGATACCGGCAAGTCGGCCCAGCGCTGGATTCCAGGTTTCATGAGAGGTATCGGGGCACTTGCATGAGTACAACGTGTTTGTGAAAATGGCGGTGTTGGCACTGTTATTAGTATCGGTATCGGCAGGGCCGGATTTGCACCTCAGGAGCCTGTTGTCACGGTTCCCGGATCCCACCACGCAGTACTTAACCCCCAACACTCCACAAAACTCAGAAGCTACCAACAGTGTAGCTGTGAATGATCCCTATCTGTCTGGTCCTTAGAATTGGCCAGGTAAACTAGCTAGACAGAAAAGGGTTAACAATACGGAGAGGAGTCAGCCGAGCCAGAATCAGGAATACAGAGTTCAGAATGGTCAAATGGAATAGCCGGGTCGGTATCAGAGCAGTAGCGTAGTACAAGAAAATAGTCTAGGGCAACAGAAGGCAGAATGGTCAGAACACAAGCAGAGGTCAATAACAGGTTAAATCAATTTAGCAGTCAGGTACAAGGAGCTCAGGTATGGATAACCACGATCTGGCAACTTCTGAAACTATACTGAGGGTTTTTAAAGACCTTCACCAGACCACGCCCCCCACTCAAGCCACACCTCATGCAATCACCTCCCTGCCTGTCTCCATTTAAACCGGGCAGTGGTCAGCGAGCAGCATCAGACTTGCTGTCCTCAAGCACACAGGTAGGGCTGGAAGCCCCCAACGTTACACCTGTAGGCAAAGAAATGCGGAGTGCCCCTACCCCTCAAACAAAAAAAGAAACAGGCCAAAAGTACTATTTAAATTTTTGTTTTGAGGCAAAGAAACCTAAAAACATAAAAACATTTAAAAAAACTGAAACTGTTTTCCCCCGTGCTCAAATCAAAAGAAGGGGCAGAATCTGTTGCCTTAGTTGAATTAGTTACAGTTACAAGTATTTATAAAGTGTCAACAAATTCCTTAGCACTGTACAATGAGAGAAACAGAATAACAAATATAAATAAATATATGTCCATATATGTTAAACACACACAACAGAAGGAGGGAGGACCCTGCTTGAGAGCTTACAATCTAAGAGGAGAGGAGGGCTGACATATTAGGTGAGGGTGAATAGGGTATTTGAAGTATCGTGTTGCATGAGGACTGAATGGAAGATGGAGCAGGAAATGACAGTGGGGGATCATGGAGTGAGCTGATAGGCTTCTCTATAGTGATGCATTTTCAGAGACTTCTTGAAGGACTGGAGAGACAGGTGAGTCTGATGTTGCGGGGGAGGGAGTTACATAGAAAGGGTGCAGCTCGGGAGAAGTCCTGAAGGCAAAAGTTGGGTGTGGGTACAAGGAACTGATAGCATCAGATCATTGGCTGAGCAAAGTGGTGGGGATGTGATGTACCTCTTAATAAGGGAGGAGATGTAGGCAGGGACGCGGTTATGGAGAGCTTTGTATGTGAGCACCAGTATAATGAATTGGATTCTAAAGGAAACAGGGAGCCAGTGTAGAGATTGACAGAGAGGTGAGGTGCAGGAGGTGAGGTGTATGAGTCTGGCACAGGCGTTAATTACAGATTGCAGAGGCAGAATCTGGGATCTCTTAAGGCCAGAGAGAAGGAGGTTACAGTAGTCAAGGCGGGTGATAATAAGAGCTTGGATGAGCATTTTAGTAGAGTCCTGATTAAGAAAGGGACGGATGCGTGCAATATTTT